>JAEOAD010001797.1:5747500-6347500 GCA_036365145.1 Orientallactaga sibirica
CTACCTCGGCCTCCCGAGTGCTGGGATTAAAGGCGTGCGCCACCACGCCCGGCTCTTTTCTTGCTTTTTGGTATAAAAAGTACTCAGAATACTGGAAGATTATCAGGTTGATTTCATTTGTTTCCCAGACTTGGGGATTAGAGTACTTCACTAACAATTACTTAATCATAAAAACAATTTTAGGTCTGGAGAGATGGCTTAGCGTTTAAGGTACTTGCCTACAAAGCCTGAGGACACAGGTTCAATTCCCCAGGACCCATGTAAGCCAGATGCACATGATGCTGGCATGTGTGTGGAGTTTGTCTGCAATAAGTAGAGGCCCTGGCATGCCCATTCTCTCTCTGCCTCTTTCTCTCTCAAATAAATAAATAAAATATTTCAAACTGTAAATGCATGTTACCCAGGTTAATAATGATCTATGGCAATGAGATCGGTCTGTTACTGGCTATTTATCATAGCCAATAGCAAGATGTTCCAGAAAAAACAGCATCAACAAACATTGCTGAATATTCAGAGTAATAATAGGTAATATTTTCTGAAACATTTCCACACAGTTTCTTGATCTGTACATATATCATCTCATTTCATCTTAACAATGACTTTTTCAGGTTGATGCTATTATCCTCATTTGATGAAAAACCTCACAGACAGAGGTTAAATAATAGCTGATCAGTAAAAGAAAGGACACCAAATTGTTTAAGTTTAAGTTAAATAAATTAATCCCAGATAACCTAATTCTTTAGTATATGCATATCCTGGGATAATGTTTAGTACACTTTTACCAAATAACTCTTTGCTCTCTAAAGTTCAAATTTAACTAGCTATTTTTATTTTTGCTAAACTTGCTTAAGATCCCATAACTACTCGCCTGTACAGGTGGGGAGGAACCCTAGGCTGAACCCAGAACCTTCCCCATCACACTGCTCTACTGTCTGTTTGTTGTAGGCTTATACATCCTTCTTCAAATTGAGTCTCTGGTTTTTAGGTTTTCTGAGATCAAAACCAGAAATAAATTGTAGTCATTAGAAAGCAATGATAAGGCGGCTCCTTTGTCTGCATACTATACCACAGAAAACCTAAGCCCCACCCCCCTTCAGCATCCATCATGTTAGAGATTAAAATTCTGTTAAGTTTGTCACTTTCAGGTATTTTTTAAAAGATTTTTATTTATTTATTAGAGACATGGGGGGGGGAGAGAGAGAGAGCATGCATGTCAGGGCCTCCTAGCCACTGAAAATGAACTCCAGACACATGTACCACCATGTGCATCTGGCTTACGTGGGTCCTGGGAAATAGAACCTGGGTCCTTACGCTTTGCAGGCAAGTGCCTTAACCACTAAGCCATCCCTTTCAGTTTTAAAAATCATACTTAGGGGTTTGGGGCGACAGCTCCATAGGTAAAGTTCATTTTTAATGAGCCTTCCACACATAATAAGATACAGTTTCACTTAGGAAACAAAATATGGCTTTACCTACACATTAGAGCCAAAGTTCTAACTTTGACTGTCAACAGTAATGATTAATTTTAATATTAAAATTAAGTCATAAATACTGGTAAATTCATGCCTTGCAAGCATAAAAGCATGTGGAAGGGAGTCTAACATCCAGAATCCACACCAAGCACAAAAAGCCAGGCACGGGGGTGCACGCTTGTAATCCTAGCTGAGAGGGAAGCCCCCTGGGACTTGTGGGCCAGTCTGGCCTACTTGGCAAGTTCCAATGAGAGACTCTGGCTTAAAGAAGGCGGATGGGGCCTCTGGAATCACAGCTGAGGCTGCTCTCTCGTGTCCACACGCACCTGCACACACTCATACATCCTCACACACACGAAGTAAATTTAAGCAACTCCCAGGCTAGTGTGAGAGCTAAGCAAAGATAAATGGAGTTTATTACTTCTAAGTCACAAATTACTAAACACTTACTTTCCTGTAATTTTATTATTTTAGTTTAAATTGAAACCCAAATAAAATTTCCCTCTGCTCTGTATTGTATCAATTCAACCCTTAGAAATGACTACTTTCTGTTTCTAGCTGATCTCTTTCCATATGGATTCTTTCTAAAGATGAACAACTACAGATTATAGCACAAGATATTAAAAAAAGAAAGTTATCAGTAGTTTTCATTAATTAACAGTGGATGACATTCAGAGTCATTTAGAAAGAAAATGCTAATTTCTTTCCTTTTTAACCCTTCTATGTAGATTTATAGACTGTTGTAGTCTATAAATTGCTGACAAAGAACACCCAACGAAGAGCAGCTTGTGGGGAAAAACACAGGTTAATTTTGGCTTACAGACTCAAGGGGAAGCTCCATGATGGCACAAGAAAACGATGACATGAGCAGAGGGTGAACATCACCTCCTGGCCAACATCAGGTGGTCAACAGCAACAGGAGAGTGTGCCAAACATTGGCAAGGAGAAGCTGGTTATAAAACCCATAAGCCCGCCTCCAATAATATACTGACTCCAGGAGGCGTTACTTCCCAAATTACCATCAGCTGAAGACCTAGCATTTAGCACACCTGAGTTTATGAGGGACACCTGAATCAAACCAACACAAAGACCATTTATTAAAATGATAAATTTGACGTTTCAATTCATTTGACCGAGGAACAGATTCATTTCTTCTTTTGAGGAGAACAGTACCCTTATGAAACTGACTGGATCCCCCTGTACATCCCAAATGGGCTCGTCTCTGCACCCAAGAAACTCGCAAATCGATCCCATGTAGTTGCAGGCTCCCCGGGGAGGTAGGGAGGCAGGCTACATTCCAGCCCTTGTTTCTAACAGGCTGAGATGGAAGAACGTGTGGGGCAGAGGATTTCTTCCCCTTGACATTGCCTGTCTTTTCTGGACTCGCCCTTCATCTCCAACAGCTCTATTTATGCTCACAGGAGCCGCTATAGGCTCAAGGCTTGGACAGGGAGCAGCTGAGGGCTACCGTCCATCTGGTGTCAGGCCGATGTCCTTTCTCTTTCGAACGTAGTGTGTAAGATACATGGAAGAGGGGGCTGTGGTGTAGTGAAAAGAAGGCATTGACCTCTCTGCCAGAACATTCCCTGGCCTCCATTAAGTGCCGGGGCACACATTCAGGGATAGCACGGGCTCTAACTCTCTCCTGTAGAAGCTGATATTCATTCCTCACCAACAAAATGAGTCTGATACGAATTTCCTGGCTCCTGCTTTGTTCTAGTTGATGTGTGATGAGGAGGAGGCTAACGTGAAACTATTAATGTATTTGCACATTTTAATTAAAATTAGTAAAGTACTTCTCTTGTTCTATATAACATGCTTGCATTTTCCATCCTTATAATCAGTCTCATTCCTATGTTTTCTATGGTTTTTGACAATTGTCAATTTGTGGCTTTAATCTATGCAGCACTTTATAGGGACCAGGTGCTTTCTAGTAAACGCCATTAGATATAATTCTCTGGAAAGATGGGAGAAGCAGGAGGCTTAATTTCTCTGTAAGTGTCACTTTGTCAAAGGCTTCTTAGTCTTTCGTAGAAGGGAGATACACTATCATTTTACTCCATTTTTATTTTTATTTTTTTTTAGACAAGGACTCCTGTAGTCCAAGCTGTTGGTGGTCTTAAACTCATACTCTTCCTGCCCCAGCCTTCCGAGTGCTGGGCTTACAGGTTTGGACCATCACAATCAGTCACAACACTCAATGAACTCCACGACTGATAGTCAGCGTAGATTCAATTTAAAAGAAGTCTAGCCGGGCGTGGTGGCGCACGCCTTTAATCCCAGAACTCAGGAGGCAGAGGTAGGAGGATTGCCGTGAGTTTGAGGCCACCCTGAGAATACAGAGTGAATTCCAGGTCAGCCTGGGCTAGAGTGGGACCCTACCTCGAAAAATTAAAAAAAAAAAAAAAAAGTCTACCTTTTCACTTTTTGAGTTAAAATTCATCTTTAAGAATTCTATAAACTCTGTATGGACTCCCCTGGCCTCCAATGCTCATTAGTCTTGGAAGTGCTTTGTAGTCGCCAGCCAAATCCCTTGCTCTTAGATTGGCCTCACTGTAGATATATTTCAGTTTTTCTTCCTAGAACTTACCCCCTTTCTTCATTCTACCTACTTTTCACCCCATCTCTTCTGCCCTGATCTATCCTTCACTCTCAACCTTTCTTCTTCCACTTCCTCTCATTCCGAATCTCTCCCTTTTATATTCATATCTCAATACTACTTCCCCAGTATTTGATCTGAGCAAAATCCAACCACATCATGCTGGCTCCTACAACATTTACATTTAAACATCCGTAATGTCAACAAATGACCTTGTAAAATTTCTTCGGGGCTGATGAAGTAAGTAATCTCTCTTGTGTATTTGCATACCCAAAGCAAAATGATAAATCTTTACAAAGTAGTGTTCAGACAGTCTGATTACAAACTAAAGAACAAGGAAGAGATCTTTCTTCAGTGAGTGTACAGATGGAAAGCAAACCCAGGTAAAGTTGCTTGACATCAGCAGCCACCAGGAAAATGCAATTGAAACTCTGACGGGGCTTTCACTACGTATCTATCAAACACCCAGGAGAAACCAGAGCTCTCATACAGCATGGCCGTGTCCTCTAAAACTATTCCACGAAGTGGCGCAAAACTTCACAAGCACACCAGTCGTCACTTACGCTAGAGAAGTGAACATGCCCACCCACAAAACCCCGAGCGCACGTCTCCACACAGGCTGTTGTTAACATCCCCAATGTGGAAACAAGCCATCTCCTGATAGGTGAATTCCCTGATATATATATTTTTTAATTGCTTTTTTTTTTTTTTTTTTTTGGTTTTTCGAGGTAGGGTTTCACTCTGGCCCAGGCTGACCTGGAATTAACTATGTAGTCTCAGGGTGACCTCGAACTCTCGGCAATCCTCCTACCTCTGCCTCCCGAGTGCTGGGATTAAAGGCGTGCGCCACCACGCCTAGCTTTTAATTGCATATTTTAAAACATTTCTTGGGAGAATCAGACTGGCAGGTTTTAGGCATAATAGAAAGCAGTATTTCTTTATTTTTTTTTTATTTTTTATTTTATTTATTTATTTGATAAAGAGATACAGAAATAGGCAGGGAGAGAGAGAGAGAATGGGTGCACCAGGGCCTCCACCTTCTGCAAACAAACTCCAAATGCATGCACCTCCTTGTGCATCTGGCTTAAGTGGGTACTGGGGAATCAAGCCTCAAACCAGGGTCCTTAGAAAAGCAGTATTTCTTAACACATTTCTTTTTCTTTCTTTCTTTCTTTCTTTCTTTCTTTTTTTTTTTTTTTTTTTTTTTTTTTTTTTTGGTTTTTCAAGGTAGGGTCTCACTCTGGCCCAGGCTGACCTGGAATTAATTATGTATTCTCAGGGTGGCTTCGAACTCACAGTGATCCTCCTACCTCCGCCTCCTGAGTGCTGGGATTACAGGCGTGCACCACCACGTCCAGCTCTGTTAACACATTGCTTAAAAAATGTTCTTTCCTGGCTGGAGAGATGGCTTAGCAGTTAAGGTGCCTGCCTCCTAAGCCTAAGATCGCCCGTTCCAATCTCCAGGTCCCACGTTTAGCCAGATGCAAAGTGACACAAGGGCGCAATGCCACACTTGACCACAAGGGGGCGCACACATCTGGATTTCATCCACAGCAGCTGAGAGGCTGCTGGCACGCCCATCTCTGTCTTCCTCTCCCTCTCTCTCTGTCTCTCTCTCTCTCTCTCTGTGTCTCTCTCCCCCCCCCCAAAAATGTTCTTTCCCTAAACAATGCAAAACAAACCAAACCTCAGCTTTGACTTATGCTCTAAGCCAAATAATAGAAGGCTGTCAGTGCAACTTGAATTATTCACGAAATTTTAAGCACAAGTAGTCTTGACTTCTAGATGACACTAGTAAATATTTTTCTGCTCCACAAAAGTGAAACAAGTAAGCTTTTTACCCCTTCCAGAAACCCTGTTACTTTCATGTTTTTACTTCTCTGAATTTATTTTTATTTGTCTAACGTCACCATTTCTTCACCTGCCATACTTCCTGACTGCAAACATACAGTGTTAACTGAGGACTCCCTTAGACATCCAGCAAGCACACCTATTACCCTTTCCTGCCAGGAACAACCTTTCTGTTGTACTAACCTCCACTGCTTAGCTGTTCTCCGAAGTCAAAATCGGTGTTTATCTCTGAAGACAGGCATGAAGCCTGTTCTCAGTAGAGTGCTTCAGGCTAAAGGCAGAAGTTAATTAAAAACTGCTGATAACAGCTCGTGGCACCTGTTGTTTCTCATTTCTTTGGCTCAAGCCTCAGTCTGCCAAAGTCTATCATTTACTTCAATAATGCTCTGTAGCTTTTCTTCCAATCACTGGTAGGACACCCACTGCAGTGATCATTTAACTTAACAGGAAAGCCGTGTTTTCTTGAATAACCCTATCAGGATGACTACCCAGCTCTAACAAAGAATGAGCTACATTCAAATGATAAATATCAATCGCAGATTCCATAGTTCAGTAATTTTAGTGATAGGGAAAGAAACATAGAAAACAAATTAAGTATATATCACTCCTCTGCCACATATGAGGATGAAAGTCGCTTTTTTTTTTTTTTTTTTTTTTTTTTTTGGTTTTTCGAGGTAGGGTCTCACTCTGGCTCAGGCTGACCTGGAATTAACTATGTAGTCTCAGGGTGGCCTCGAACTCACGGAGATCCTCCTACCTCTGCCTCCCGAGTGCTGGGATTAAAGGCATGTGCCACCACGCCCGGCTGAAAGTCGCTTTTTAAAAATGTTTTATTCATTTATTTGGGAGAGAAAAATTGAGAAAGTGAGCATAGGTGTGCCATGGCCTCCTGTCACGGCATATGAACTCCAGATGCATGCATCACTTTGTGCATCTGCCATTACATGGGTACTGCAGAATCAAGCCTGGACTGCAGGCTTTGCAAGCAGGTTCATGTAAGTGCTGAGACATCTCTCTAGCCCCCACGGTAGCTTTTATTAATAGGTAATCAGACAGGGACTGGCCCAAAGGAACATGGGTGCTCTGGCCCTGGAGAGACTAGAACTGCAGTCTGATTCAGTCTAATCCAGCATGGTGAAGCAGCAGCTTCCTGATGTTTCCTGAACTTTTCATAGGCTTAGCACGTGTGGGTGGGCCCTTCCTGAGCCAGTGCCCCCACCGGGTCCAGCACCAATCAAGACCCAGAAACTTCTGGGCAATGAGACACATCCTAATTGGACGTCTAGTTTATATAATGGACCCAAGGTAAGCCTCCATGTGGGAGAGAGTTTTTCTCTGGCCTTCCCGTCGCCTCTTGGCTGGGAGCTTTTCCTGCTTTTTACTATTTTTTTTTTCTCTTGTGTTTCCACTCTCCCTTAACAAATTCTCTGTAAATTGCTCTTCTCAATGTCCATGCTTTCAAGTCTTGCTAAATATGGAAGAGAACTTAAGACCTGAAAGCCCCTGACTTCGGGATGCTAGGCCCACCTAGAGCCCAGTCTCGGAGGGTCCCACATCATCACAGAGGTCCCCTCCCATGACACTTCCATCTCTCTGGCCGATCTTACTTGAAAAAGCAGGTTGAGGGCTGGAGAGATGGCTTAGCGGTTAAGGCGCCTGCCTCCTAACCCTAAGAACGCTGGTTCCAATCTCCAGCGGTTCCAATCTCCAGGTCCCACGTTTAGCCAGATGCAAAGTGACGCAAGGGCGCAATGCCACACGTGACCACAAGGGGGCGCACGCATCTGGATTTCGTTCACAGCAGCTGAGACACTGCTGCCGCGCCCATTCTCTATCTGTCTCCCTCTCCCTCTCTCTCTCTGTGTCTGTCTCTCTCTGTGTCTCTCTAAAAATAAAAATTTTTTAAAAATTAAAAAAAAAAAAAAAAAAGCAGGTTGAAGGCTGGGAGCTAATTCAGTCGGTGATGTACTTCCACGCAAGCACGAGGACCTGGGAACCCCTAGCTTCTACAAAAGCCAAGCACTGCGCAGGCCCAGACAGGAGTGTCCCTTGCTCTTGCTGGCTGGTTCCTCAAACTGAAGAGGTGAATTCTGGGTTCACTGAAAGACCTTGTCTCCAAAAACAAAGTGGAGAGCAGCAAAGGAAGACACCCTGTGTCTGCCTCTGGCATCCACACATACGCATGCATGCGTGCCAACACACACACACACACACACACACACACACACACACACACACACACACACTGAAAAGACAAAAACAGAAAACCCAAATCAGGATTCTCAGTTGTTTGAATCACCTACATACATAGTCATAAGATATTAAAGTTCTTTACGAGTGGTCGATTATAGGCGAGACACTGAAAACAATGCATAAAATTGACAGAGGGGCCGGGTGTGGTGACTCAGGCCTTTAATCCCAGCACTTGGGAGGCAGAGGTAGGAGGATCACCTTGAGTTCAAGGCCACCCTGAGACTACATAGTGAATTCCAGGTCAGCCTGGGCCAGAGTGAGACCCTACCTTGAAAAACCAAAAAAAAAAAAAAAAAAAAAAAAAAAAATTGACAGGGGGGAAGAAACCAACGAGAATAAGGGAGAAACATTTACATAATAGATGAAGCAAGGTTACATTGTGTCAAAAAAAAAAAAGCTAGCGATATAACACACACATGGACTGAAATATCCTTGATACTGATGACTGGAATGGCCTGAAATGATTCTGAGGCAGGATTACAGCCTCAGCGCTTCAATAAGACAGAGTTTCTATCACTTTCAGCCCATTCTTCACTCCTGCCGTGCAGGCCACGTGTTAAAAAAAACTGTGGAGTGAATGAATGGTAATTGTGAAAATTAAAGAGAAAATTAGAGGAGATATTTAGAACATAAAACCGAACAGTTGTGACAGTCAGGTGCCGCATCTAGTTCACACCCATTAGGCGCTCCTGAGCATGGAGGTGCGGGGCGCACTCTTCCTGCTTAGCTCTGAGCAGGAGGCACAGGCCCTGCTTCACAGCGCTAAAGTGAAAGAGACCCGACAAGATTGATAAAGGTACAAGCTGGCCTTCGGAAGGCCTGGGGCGAGGCAGCAGGGCTCCAAGATTCGCAGCATTTCAGAAGGCAGTAATTCTTTGAAAATTCAGAGTGCTGTAAGGTTTTTCCATGTTTTTTTGTTCTTCATTTTTAGTGAGCTCATGTTAACATGCATCTCCTGGTAAAATCAATAGAATCCTATTTATCTGTCAACATTAGTAGGAAGGAGAAAGGAAAAGAGGACTTGGAAACAGGAAACAATGCTCCGCTCAGAAATGGTAGATTCCTAGAGAGCTGTCCCCTCTCCCCTCTCCCCAGCTGTAACGTGAGACACTCCCAAAGTGGCCAGGCTGGGACTGTGGAATTAACCAGGTCTCAGGGCACTGGGGTTGTAGGTGGGAAGTCCACTTCCTGCCAGGCACACATGCCGCCCAAGGCACCTCTCTGGCAGTGCAATATCCCTCCTAACCTCCCCCAAAGCTGTAAAGCCTCCCCTCCCTGTATTCTTCCCTTCCCCTTCCAAGCCCATCATTCTTTTCCCTGGCATGAAATAAAATAAAGCCTTGGACCCAAGAAACAATTCATCTTGGGTCTCCATTTGAGCCTTTCTCATTTTCTCTCGTTTCACTGTTTTTATGTTTGTTGCTTTTTTTTTTTTTTTTTTTTTGGCGTTGATGTGTTGTTTTGTCTTCTATTTGTTGTTTGCTTTGTTCAATATTGTAATTTAATCTAATTGCATTTTTTGAGGCAAGCCCAACCGACTGGCTTTTTTTTTTTTTTTTTTTTTTGTTTTGCGAGGTAGGGTCTCCCTCTAGCTCAGGCTGACCTGGAATTCACTATGTAGTCTCAGGGTGGCCTTGAACTCACGGTGATCCTCCTACCTCTGCCTCCCAAGTACTGGGATTAAAGGTGTGCGCCATCACGCTGGGCTTTGCAAGAGAGTGAGAGCGAGTGAGAGAGAGAATTGGCGTGTCAGGGACTCCAGCCACTGCAATTGGACTCCGGATGCAAATGCCACCTTGTACACATGTGCAACCTTGCACGTTTGTGTCATTTTGTGCATCTTGGCTTATGTGGGATCTGAAGAGCCAAACATGGGTCTTTAGGCTTCTCAGGCATGCGCCTTAACCACTAAGCCATCTCTCCAGCCCTGTGCTTGCCTCACCTTTGTGCATCTGGCTTACGTGGGTCCTTAGGCTTTGTAGGCAAGCACCTTAACCACTAAGCCATCTCTCCAGCCCATACTTAAGATTTTTACATTAATTGTTAAGCTATTTAAAACTCTATGACCAAAGTAAACCTCCCTTTTGTCTTTCTTTCTGATGTGTGCATGTGTGTACACTACGTGCACACGTGTGCAGATGCAAATGCCCTATGCACATGTGGGAAGAGGTCACAAGAAGATGTCAGGTGTTCTTCTGCATTGCATTCTGCCTCATTTCTCCAAGGCATAGTATCACACTAAAGTCAGAGCTCCATGTTTTCCTTTACACTGTTTGACCAGAGAGCCCCAGCAATCCTATCTTCATTCAAGTCAGAGATGGGGCTACAGGCATATGTGAAAATGCCAGGTTTTTTGTGTGGGTATTGGAAATCAAACTTGGGCCCTCAAGCTTGCATAGCAAAAATTCTAACCATAAGGGTCTCTCCCCAGCCCAGCTTCCTCAAAAATCTCTCTCTCCATTCCTACTTTTTTTCAGTTATCTTCTTATTGCTGAACAAAATATATGACTAGAAGCAGCATTGATTTCAGCAGAGGGTCAGCAGAGGGGGAACCTTCCTCATGACAAGGAAAGCCCAGGACAGGACAGAGCAGGTTTCACATCAGCTACTACAGTGTCACCAAACCAGATGAAGACATAACAGCAAAAACAACATGCCGACTTCAATGATAAACACGGATGCAAAAATTCTCAATAAAATCCACGCTAACAGAATTCAAGGATACATTAAGGAGATTATATACCATGCCCAAGTCAGTTTCATCCCAGAGAGGCAAATTCAGTTCAATATTTCAATAGCATGTTTGCATAGAATGTAATTTGCATATAATATTCATATCCAACCAATAAACATAATTACCTATATAAATAGACTTAAGAACAAAAATCATATGATCATCTCAATAGATTCAGAAAAGATGTTTGACAAAATTCAATATGCCTTCATGACGAACGTTATGCAGAAATTAAGAACAGATGGAACATACCTCAAAATAATAAAGAAAACTTTACGACACTAAAAGAAAGAAATAAAAAAAAGACAAGTGAGGCATGGTGACACACGCCTTTAATCCCAGCACTCGGGAGGCAGAAGTAGGAGGATCGCCGTGAGTTCAAGGCAAGCCTGAGACTACATAGTGAGTTCCAGGTCAGCCTGAGCTAGAGCGAGACCC
The DNA here is from genome assembly GCA_036365145.1 of Orientallactaga sibirica. Taxonomy (NCBI): domain Eukaryota; kingdom Metazoa; phylum Chordata; class Mammalia; order Rodentia; family Dipodidae; genus Orientallactaga; species Orientallactaga sibirica. Next base: position 5,758,848 of record JAEOAD010001797.1, read on the forward strand.
TACCTCAACAACAGCAGCAAAAGTCATTGACCCATTTTGAATCAGCCTTTGCGCGGGATGAGAAACCTGAGTCTGAGTCTGAGTTCATTCTTCCGTGCATGAGGAACCACTTTTCTCCAGTGCGTGTTTTTGAAACTCTTGAAAATTAGGTGACCAGAGCCGTGAGGGTTTAGTTCTGAGCCCTGTATTCTATTCCATTGCTCTGGATGTGAGGTTTTGTGTGTGTATGTGTGTGTGTGTGTGTATGTGTATATGTGTGTGTGGCACTCACGTGTGCCAGTGCCATGCTGTCTTTGACTCTACTGCTCTGTAATGTGACTTTAAGTCAGGAACTTCTTGATGGCCATTGCTTTGGCTGTATGTGCTCTTTAGTATTTCCACAGGAATTTTTTTTCCTGGTTCTGAGAAGATCGTCATTGGAACTTTAACAGGCATTGCATTGCTAGATTACTTTTGGTGATATAGTCATTTTTACAATATTGATTCTACCAACCAGAAACCTGGAAGGTCACTTTAATGTTTGATGTCTTTTTTTTATTACTTTGTTTTGTTTTGTTTTGTTTTTGTCTTTCAAGGTAGCTCAGGCTGACCTGGAACTCACTATGTAGTCTCAGGGTGGCCTTGAACTCACAGCGATCCTCCTACCTCTGCCTCTCGAGTTCTGGGATTAAAGACGTGCGCCACCCCCCACGCCCCGCTTGGATCAATGACTTTTATGTAAAACTGGAAATGCTGAAAATACTAGAAGAAAACACAGGGATTATATCGGGAGTTACAGGTATAGGTAAGAACTTTCTGAACACTACTCCAGTCGCAAAGTCCTGAGAACTAGTAAAAAGTTGGATTCAGAAGTAACAGACTCCTGTGTTTGGTGAAGAAAAATATAGAACACAAGGATGTGAAAGATGTGGAGCTGGCATAGGAAGAAATGTGGCCATTGTTTTAAGTGATTACTCCTATTGACACTTGTGCCAGCTGTCCTCCATTGAGACAACAGGAAAGAGACCCTGAGGGCAGGACTCAACCTACGGAAGGATAAAGCTAATAAGAACACTATTTTTTTTAAAGGATCTTTAAAAAATGATGAAGGAAAACCAGAAAGAATGATAAAGGAATTTCCTACTTCTCAGGTTTGGACTTCATCCCTACCTGGCAGAAAAATTTGACAACACTGCCCACACAGTACTGGTATTAGAAGCATGAGAATGCAGGGAAAGGCCATGGATTGCACTATGGCTCCAGAGAGGCGTTGAAGCTAGGCAGTGTGAGGCAGGCTTGAAATCCCTACAAGGAGACCCTGTGTGGTCATTGTGTGAATCGTTGGAGAGGAGTTTTGGATCGCAGTGGATCCTGGGACGTAGAAGATGCCAGGACTATGAGATATCTGCTGGGAAAAGCTGTGTGCTTGGAATGCAGCCATCCAAGAGAGCAAGTAGCACAGTTAGAGGGGTAGAGATCCCCACCTTTCCCCTCACTGAGAAGCTCAACTGGAATCATATGTGGGCCAAACCCTTCACTGGGATAGCACACCCAAATTGTTCCCATCTCTTGTTTTTTGGTCTCAAAGTTACCTCCAATTTATTCCTATGTAATAAACCTCTCTAGTTTCTCAGTACTAAGATATACTCCCCAGACTCATTTCTTTAAAAAAATATATAGATAGATAGACAGACAGACAGATAGATGGATCTAGCTCAAGCTGACAGCAAACTCATGATTCTCCTGCCTTATCATCTTCAGCATTTGCCTAGTGGTATGTATCATAACCGGTGACACACACTCTGAAATAATTAATGCACTGCTACAAATGCCATTGATCTCGTCTTTCCTTTCCCTTTTTACTCAAGCTGTGTGCTCCAAACAACTGTGGGCACATTTGTAACAGGGATTGGCACATGTTCTCTCCAGATTTAAAAACACTTTAGGGACACATAATCTTTAACACAACTCACCTCTGCCATTGTGACATGAAAGCAGTCATCGATGATGTGCAAAGTAATGTTCTTGGCTGTGTTCCAACAGAACTGTACTTACAAACCTGCGGGGGGGGGGGTGGCGGGTTATAGTTAGCTGACTCCTGTTTTAGGTAATCAACCTTGGAATTTGTACTCAAGGACCTGTAGTGACTTGAAATGGGTGGAAAGTGCCTATGTAAAAAAGGCTGTGGAAAGGAGTAAACTAATAGCACAAATTTGAATTCAGTACCTCTTGAGTGATGGGGGAGGAATGAGGTCCTGTGGGTGATATGTGGACCTAGTGAGGTCTCCCCAGCATTATACGTTCTACTAGGCGTGTTCTACCAAAATAACCCCATACAGAGTACAAAGTGGATTTTGAGATTCTGGAGGGAAGGCATGTTGCATGTGAAAATATTGATCAAAGGGCATAGAACTTTTCAGTCAGACAGGAGACGTAATTTTCTATACTTACTGTACCACATGGTAACCATAGTTAAAAATGATAGAATACATTTTAACATCAAAAAACTGATGAGTTGGGCTGGAGAGATGGCTTAGCGGTTAAGGCGCCTGCCTTCTAAGCCTAAGAACGCTGGTTCCAATCTCCAGGTTCCACATTTGGCCAGATGCAAAGTGACGCAAGGGCGCAATGCCACACTTGACCACAAGGGGGCGCACACATCTGGATTTCGTTCACAGCAGCTGAGAGGCTGCTGGTGCACCCATCTCTATCTGTCCTCCTCTTCCTCTCCCTCTCTCTCTCTGTCTCTCTGTGTCTCTCTCCAAAAAAAAACACTGATGAGTTGACAGATATGTTAATTAGGACAACATATACTTATATCAAAACATTTCATTGTACATCATAAATATGCGTCAATATATTACTCCTCTAGCATATCAGTAATAGATCGGAAGCTGAAATTATAATCTCTTGATCTCTTAGCATTGGCTTTCTTTGGGTAATCCTTTTTTTAACCCCAATGGAAAGACCAAACTCACAATCAACATCTTTTATGTTCTGAGAACTCCTGGCTACAGATTTTCTCAATCCTAGCTAAGAGAAAATGGTCCCAGGTAGACATCAGGCAACGTGAACAATGACACCCTCCAGTGATGGAAGATTCCAAACTGTCTAACACTCCCAGAAATGTTTCATCATAAAAAATTATGGCCGGGCATGGTGGTGCACACCTTTAATCCCAGCACCCGGGAGGCAGAGGTAGGAGGATCGCCATGAGTTCAAGGCCACCCTGAGATTACATAGTGAATTCCAGGTCAGCCTGGGCCACAGTGAGACCCTACCTTGAAAAACCAAAAAAAAAAAAAAAAATTATGCTGAGTATGAAACCAAATTATGATTACAGATACTACAGAATGATCAGATAAACAGTGCTGTATATGCTATTTGACCCTAAGGTACATTCTGTGCGCCATTTTTCATGACTGATTTTCCATAAGTATTCACGTAGACTTCAAAAATGTAGACCCCACTAAGCAGAAAAGGCTTCTCCTAGGGGACCCCGAAGGGGCTCTTCTATTCAGAGAATCCTGACACACAAGATCATGAGTGCTGGGAAAGGAGGAAGCCTGGACATTAAAGGGCAATTGTACTTACCTGCACTTCCTCCCACCCTGGTAGTTTGAGGTTTTATCTAGATTTAAAAGAGAACATTTCATTATTTTCTTCTAATGCCTTCAAAGAGGCATTCTGTTTCTTTTTTTCTTTCTTTTTTCTTTCTTTCTTTCTTTTCTTTTCTTTTTTTTTTTTTTGTGGTTTTCTGAGGTAGGGTTTCACTCTAGCTCAGGCTGACCTGGAATTCACTCTGTAATTTCAGGGTAGCCTCGAACTCTTGGCGATCCTCCTACCTCTGCCTCCCAAGTGCTGGGATCAAAGGCGTGCACCACCACGCCCGGCTGCATTCTGTTTCTTGAGACAGTGTATAATATATCCCGGGATAGCCTCCCTGTATAGCTGAGGATGAACTAGAACTTGGGGTCCTTCCGGCTCTAACTCCTGTGTGCTGGGATTAAAACAATGTACCGACACGCCTGTTTTCATGCAGTACTGAGGGTTCAGCCAGGGCTTCACACATGCAAGATAAGCAACTTACCAACTGAGCTACATCCCATCCCCAAAGGTTGGTTCTTAGATATTGAAAAAATTTATACATTACTGTGATTTGTGTGGGGATTGGAAAGAATAGATAGTTCAATGATTTGCTGCCTTTAAAATTCAGTTTTAGTTCCTTTCACTTGAAATATATGAGAAAAGAGGGCTGGAGAGATGGCTTAGCAGTGAAGGCACTTGTCTGTGAAGTCTGAGGACTCATGTTTGACTCTCCAGGTCCCACGTAAGTCAGACACACATTTATGCACTGTGCAAGGTGGCACAAGCACATAAAGGAGTGCACACGTCTGGAGTTCGATTGCAGTGGCATGCCAGTTCTCTCTCTCTCATAAAAAAAAAAAAAGCAGTCGGGCTGGGGAAATGGTTTAGTGGTTAAGGTATTTGCCTGTGAAGCCTAAGGACCCTGGTTCATTCCCCAGGACCCACATAAGCCAGATGCACAAGAGGGCGCACGCATCTGGAGTTTGTCTGCAGTGGCTGGATGCCCTGGCACGCCCATTCTCTCCCTCTCCCTCTCTCTCTCTCTCTCTCTCTCTCTCTCTCTCTCTCTCTCTCCCTGCCTCTTCTCTCTCTCTCAAATAAATAAAAATATTTTTTAAAAAAAGCAGTCTGTTGGGTTTACCTCAAAAAAAAAAAAAAAAAAACCCTAACCAAATATATAGGAAAAGAGTAAAGGAATAAGGATATATGTACAATGTATCAAATACAAAGGAAACAGATGTTTCAAACAGGCTGACATATTCTAAAATTTATTTACTGATATTCATGTTTTCTAGAGCATAATCTTTCCTAAAGATGTAAGATCTGAAGATATAATAAATCTGTGCAGTAAATTCTTGAAGGCATTTTCTCTGTAACGTTTCCTTTCTGACCATAGCAGAGTAGACTGTCTAACAAAGCAGAATTTCTCTACATTTATTACAAAGCGTTTATGAGTCTTACTGGCCAAAAACCATCACAATCATCTGCAGTGGCTTGAATCAGGTTTCCCCAAAAAGGCTTCCAGCTGGTGGCAAAGTGGGAGTTCTAGCCTTGCGGGAAGAGGTGCGGGACAGGGGCCAGACACAACGCCCCTCGTCTGAGCTCAGGTCGCTCCCCTACTTCTACAGCAAAGGTGCGATCCAGCCTCTGCGCCTGCCAGACGTTCCTCTGCCATCTGGAGCTTCCTCTCAAGACAGTAAGGTAAAGTAAATCTTTTCTTCCCGTCAGTGCAACAAGAAGGTCTCTCTCTCTCTCTCTCTCTCTCTCTCTCTCTCTCTCAATAGCCATGATTTTCACTAAGTAAAGTAAATCAAATAGAAAGGAATGGTCATTATGTTGGGTTTTCAAATTATAGTTTTCATTTTAAAAATATGGTTTTCAGGTAACACAGCGTAGAACACGAGCAGAATACACAAAATCTCAGATTAATTTCAGTGGTACAACGTGTTAGTTTTTGTTGCTGTGACGAATATCTAGAAATGACTTAAAAGAGAAAAGGTACATGTTGGCTCCCTTCCTTGAGGCCTGAGGGGAGGCAGAAAATGATAGCAGTCTAGAGGGCGTGATGGAACAGATCACTCACTGCATGGCAGCAGAGCAGAAGACACGCAGAGGCAGGGACAGGATATCACTCACCCGAGACATGCCCCAGAAACCTCCTCCCTCCAACCAGACCACACCTTTCAATAATGCCACCAATAGAGCCACCCATCGATTTAGTCAGAAACTTCAAGAGTTAAACATTTCTTGATTGGATCCACCAGCCAGGGGCCAAGGCTTCAACAAGTGAGCTAATTGCACATAGGGAAGCCATGCTGTAAGGACACCCAGGCTACCAGACGTGCTCAGTTTTGATGTGGGTCACACCCAGACCTCACATACCTGATTCGTCATAAAAAGGAAGCCTTGGGCTGGAGAGATGGCTTAGCGGTTAAGGCGCCAAAAAAAAACCTAACCAAATATATAGGAAAAGAGTAAAGGAATAAGGATATATGTACAATGTATCAAATACAAAGGAAACAGATGTTTCAAACAGGCTGACATATTCTAAAATTTATTTACTGATATTCATGTTTTCTAGAGCATAATCTTTCCTAAAGATGTAAGATCTGAAGATATAATAAATCTGTGCAGTAAATTCTTGAAGGCATGTTCTCTGTAACGTTTCCTTTCTGACCATAGCAGAGTAGACTGTCTAACAAAGCAGAATTTCTCCTACATTTATTACAAAGCGTTTATGAGTCTTACTGGCCAAAAATCATCACAATCATCTGCAGTGGCTTGAATCAGGTTTCCCCAAAAAGGCTTCCAGCTGGTGGCAAAGTGGGAGTTCTAGCCTTGCAGGAAGAGGTGTGGGACAGGGGCCAGACACAACGCCCCTTGTCTGAGCTCAGGTCGCTCCCCTACTTCTACAGCAAAGGTGCGATCCAGCCTCTGCGCCTGCCAGACGTTCCTCTGCCATCTGGAGCTTCCTCTCAAGACAGTAAGGTAAAGTAAATCTTTTCTTCCCGTCAGTGCAACAAGAAGGTCTCTCTCTCTCTCTCTCTCTCTCTCTCTCTCTCTCTCAATAGCCATGATTTTCACTAAGTAAAGTAAATCAAATAGAAAGGAATGGTCATTATGTTGGGTTTTCAAATTATAGTTTTCATTTTAAAAATATGGTTTTCAGGTAACACAGCGTAGAACACGAGCAGAATACACAAAATCTCAGATTAATTTCAGTGGTACAACGTGGTAGTTTTTTGTTGCTGTGACGAATATCTAGAAATGACTTAAAAAGAGAAAAGGTACATGTTGGCTCCCTTCCTTGAGGCCTGAGGGGAGGCAGAAAATGATAGCAGTCTAGAGGGCGTGATGGAACAGATCACTCACTGCATGGCAGCAGAGCAGAAAACACGCAGAGGCAGGGACAGGATATCACTCACCCGAGACATGCCCCAGAAACCTCCTCCCTCCAACCAGACCACACCTTTCAATAATGCCACCAATAGAGCCACCCATCGATTTAGTCAGAAACTTCAAGAGTTAAACATTTCTTGATTGGATCCACCAGCCAGGGGCCAAGGCTTCAACAAGTGAGCTAATTGCAGATAGGGAAGCCATGCTGTTAAGGACACCCAGGCTACCAGACGTGCTCAGTTTTGATGTGGGTCACACCCAGACCTCACATACCTGATTCGTCATAAAAGGGAAGCCTTGGGCTGGAGAGATGGCTTAGCGGTTAAGGCGCCTGCCTCCTAACCCTAAGAACGCTGGTTCCAATCTCCAGCGGTTCCAATCCCCAGGTCCCACGTTTAGCCAGATGCAAAGTGACGCAAGGGTGCAATGCCGCACTTGAACACAAGGGGGCGCATGCATCTGGATTTCATTCGCAGCAGCTGAGACACTGCTGCTGCGCCCATCTCTGTCTTCCTCTCTCTCTCTCTCTCTCTCTCTGTCTCTCTCTGTGTTTCTCTCCAAAAAAATAATAAAAAATGAAAAGTTTTAAATATATATATATATATTAGGGCTAGAAAGATGGCTTAGAGGTTAAAGCATTTGCCTGCAAAGCCAAAGGATCCTGGTTTGATTCTCCAGGTCCCACGTTTAGCCAGATGCAAAGTGATGCAAGGGCGCAATGCTGCACTTGACCACAAGGGGGTGCACACATCCGGATTTCATTCACAGCAGCTGAGAGGCTGCTGGCGTGCCCATCTCTGTCTTCTTCTCCCTCTCTCTTTCTCTCTGTGTCTCTCCCCCCCCCCAAAAAAAGGGAAGCCTTAAGGAAGAAACGTTAGAAGTTTGCTCATGAGATGGCCTTTATGCTATTTGTACCATTAATTTTGTCTGGTTCCCTAGTTTATGATTAGAAATAACTTTTCTTCAAATTAATAATAATTTCAAAATAGTAATGCCTTTTCTTTAACTTGCTGTTACAGAATCAGGCTCCTTCTGCTCCCTGCCCTAGCCCCAGCCTTGCAGAAAACTACACAGCCCTACACTCAACGTTCTCCTTCCCAGTCAGCCCCAAGTGGGCTTACACACACACCAGCCACTCCATAGTCAAACGCTGAAAGCGAGGCAGTGGCTTCCCTCCAGCTTGTCTCCCGTTTTTGCTCTTGTATTCTTTCCTTAAACAAAGGTCTGGTCAGAGTGTGTAGACTACTTTCCATGGTTAAGAAGTCTTTAAATTTCAATAGCAAGTACTAACTTCTTTCTCTGTTGGAGAATTTGCTTATCTTTTTTCATATGGACAATGAATCTGAAGGGAGGATCAGCCAATCACACCTCACCAGGGCCCCAGCTGAAAACATAGAGCAATGCAGGGGAAGGGCAAGAGTGCAGTTCTTGGAGATCATGATACCAGAAAAAGGCTGAAGGAGATAAACACAGAGAACATCCAACTCCAACTAAGCCAGATATCCAGAGACACAGAGGCTCCCAAAACCTCATCACTGAAGCAGAACTAAAATGACCCCAATGTGGCTCAGGGAAATTCACGGAAGAGGGGGTGGAAAGAATGTTAGAGCCACAAGTTGGGGCATTATGCACAGAGACTTGGCCTATCCCCCATAACTCTTGACGACCCCCACAATGCATGACCCACATTCCCCATTGATGAGGGTCCCTTTGGAAGAGGGAGAAAGGGAGGAGGATAATGGAGCCAACACTATGAATGTAAAATCAGAATAATATAAATAAAAAATAAATTATATAAAAATTTCAGTAGCAGATCAAAAAGGGTAAGACTCTTAGAACAACACTGCAAGACAACCTGAGGACTTTTAAAAAGATGCTAAAAGTTCATGTATCTAATGACTGAAACTGTAAAAGATAATACATTTGAAAAAAGGACTAAAAGAAAACAGATGAGAGTCTGTGAATATCCTGAGACCCTTCTCATTTATTAAAAGCATCCTGGGACTATAGTTTGTTTTGTGAGAAAACTCTAACTATAAGTATATTTAATAGTCATAGGGCGATTCATATCTTTTATTTCTTTTTTGCAGTTAGTTTTGCTTATTTCCATGTTTCTACGAGACTTTATACCTTATCATCATGCAATCATGCTCCCTTCACCACTTTTTAAATTGTTTTATTTATTTTTGGAGAGGGACACACAGAGAGAGACAGACAGAGAGGGAGAAGGAGACAGAGAATGGGCATGCCAGCAGTCTCAGCTGCTGCGAATGAAATCCAGATGTGTCCGCCACCTTGTGGGCAAGTGCGGCATTGCGCCCTTGCGTCACTTTGCATCTGGCTAAACGTGGGACCTGGAGATTGGAACTGGGTTCTTAGGCTTAGCAGGCAGGCGTCTTAACCACTAAGCCATCTATCCAGCCCATCCCTTCACCACTTTTGCTTTACTAAAGTACAAATGACCCAAGCTTTATTTATTTATTTATTCCTATTTCATCATTTCAGTTAGTATATTAAATGCAAAACATGTTTATTCCCTTCATTGCATCAACTTACAGTTTGCTTAACTAATATTTTATATTTTCTTAAGCGTGCATGGCTTATTAACATAAAGTCTATCTGCTCATCCAGTATAATCTTAAGGACAGAAAATTGCCTTTTTTTTTTTTTTTTTTTTTTTTTTTTGGTTTTCCGAGGTAGGGTCTCACTGTAGCTCAGGCTGACCTGGAATTCACTATGTAGCCTCAGGGTGGCCTCAAACTCATGGCGATCCTTCTACCTCTGCCTCCCGAGTGCTGGGATTAAAGGCGTGCACCACCACGCCCTACTGCCAGAAAGACAAATGCCACATGTTCTCTCTCTGGTAGCGAGCATTAGTAGGGAGCCAGAGTGAGGCTTAGAGACAGAAGCTGGGAGAGATTAGAGGAGACAGTAGAAGACAGGCAAGTGCAGGGACGGGGGTGGAACGGGACACATGAAACAAAGGCAGTATGAGTTACTACAATACAGATTTACTTCTTCATTAGCTAGTTAAAAAATAGAACTCTCTTTACAAGTGACAGAGAAAGACAGGGGAGGATAGTTTGGGCAGAAATACCCTGTTGGGGTTCAGAAAGTTTTGCTTTAGGGCTGGAGAGATGACTTAGGTATTAAAGGCACTTGTAAAGCCTGATGTCCCGGGTTTGATCCCTCAGTACCCACATAAAGCCAGATACACAAAGTGGTGCTTGCATCTGGAGTTTGTTTGCAGTGGCAAGAGGCACTAACGGGCCCATATTCTTTCCCTCCCTCCTTCTCTTGCACATATTTTTTTTTTTTTTTAGAAAAAGAAAGTTTTATTCTACAACCATAAGTTGTGGCTGACCAATTCCAGTGCCAGAATTGAGTGAACTCTCTATGAGACCCTCAAAACAATACGGGCCACTGCCAACCACTTGGGTTACCCCCCAGAACTGTGGTTGAAGAAACCGCAGCCTGAGACTGCGGGACATTGAGAGAGCCAGCTGGAAGTGAGAGGGAAGCCAGTGCTATGGAAGCTGCTGGGGGACAAAATTCACCAACACTGTGAACAAGCAGTGGATTTTACAAGCTTCAATGTCAACCAGCCAGGCAAGATCTACCCACTGTTGCAATAGTGGCACACAAGTTAAGGGAATAATTAACTGCTCTCTGATCCCATCAGAGGTCTGCTTGGAAGCAAGTCAAATGATGTTGCAGTTACTTCCTCGTTGCTGGGACAAACACCCAACAAGGAGCAGCTTATGGGAGGAAAAGGTTGATTTCAGGCTTACAGAATCTGGGGGAAACAACATCAATGGCAGAAGAAGCTGGCTCACGTCCACAGATGTATAGCGAAGAGACACCACAAAACAGCCAGCAAACAGGACTGGCCAGAGCTCAAACTGCTCTCTACACACCCAGGAGGGACGGTCTAAAAGATCTGCCCCCAGTAAATGCCTGAGACAAAGTTGAGTGTGATGGCATAAACCTTTAATCTCAGCATTCAGGAGGCCGAGATAGGAGTTCAAAGTCAGCCTGGGACTACAGAGTGAGTTACAGGTGAGCCTGGGCTCGAGTGAGACTCTACCCCCCCAAAAAAAAAATTCCTGAGAATGCAGGGCACATCCATTCACATTCAAACCATCACAGAAGGTATGGCTCAGAAGGTCACAGACCCTAGAGGAAAGCTTCCACTCTTCTTTGGACAAATAGAGAGGTTATGCCCATCAAAAAGCTTTCTAAATGTCTCTGTTTATACCGTTTGATTAATGCTGCTCTCACCCTTGGATAGAGGACCTGCTTGTTACAGATGACAGTGAATACCATGGAAACCAAGTGCTATCAAAATCACAAGAAGAAAAAAAGACCACCTAGCTCTGGATTAGTCATCTCTATCATACTGCCAGGGACCATGAAATATCACAGAGGAAGTGGTGGATTCAATAAGAGTGACATGGGCTGGAGAGATGGCTTAGTGGTCAAGGCACTTGCCTGAAAAGCCTGAGGATCCATGTTCGACTCTCTAGGTCCCACGTAAGCCAGACACACAAGGTGACGCAACCATGCAAGGTTGCACGCACGCACAAGATGGCGCATGCATCTAGAGTTCATTTACAGTGGCTGGAGGCCCTGGCGTGCCAGTTCTTTATCCGCCTTTCTCTCTCTCTCATTCTCAAATAAAAATAAATAAATAAATAAATAAAATATTATTAAAAAGTTGCAATCTCCCTATCTCACCACCCAATACTCCTATGATAGTTTAAATGGATGCCCCCATACCTCATATATTCAGGATTTTATTAAAGTTTGTAATTTAGATCTGCAGTCATCTTATTATATTTCCTCATAAACATAATAAATTAAGTATTTTAAAAAATATTTATTTTTATTTATTTGAGAAAGAGAGAGAGAGAGAATAGGCACTCCAGGACCTCCAGTCACTGAAAACAAACTCCAAATGCATACGCCACCTTGTGCATCTGACTTATGCGGGTCCTGAGGAATTAAACCTGTCTCCTTTGGCTTTGCAGGCAAACACCTTAACTGCTAAGCCATCTCTCCAGCCCAAATATTTTTATTTCTAAGCAATAAAGCTCCTTCTCCCCCAATTTTGCTTACTATTTCATAAACTTTTTTAAAAAAAACCACTTCTTTCTCTCCATCAGAATCATACTGATATGACACAATGGTGTCAGAAAACAACAATTACATGAGGAAGAAAAAAGAAGGTGAATTATTAACTCTTTAAAAAAATCACTGTTTCTATGTTAATAAAAGCTCCCTATGTGTCACATTCAATTGAAGTGTTTGCTCTCATTTCATCGGTATTTACACATTCTGTTATAGTTTCTATTTGTTTAGGATGAACAGCTCTTTCTTGCTAATAGTTTCCTGTCAAAGCTTCTTGAAAACTCCTCAGTTTCACAGAATTAGAAAGGTGAACTCAATTCTAAATTTATTTTAGGTCAAGTTGCACTTACCTTCTGTAGCTGCCTTCCAGCTCAATAATCTAATGAATGAGGTTATCGCTTATTAAACTTTTATTACAACGCATTATTGACTGATTTGCATTTTCAGGGAACGTTTCTTAATGAGAATTGAGGATTTTGAACACAAACACACAAAGATGGCAGGGAAAGGTGAGAAACAAGCTTTAAAACATAGACATTCTTGAACTTGGATGAAGGCATCCAGGTAATGTAATTAAAATGAGTGTAGGACTGGAAAAACACCTTAGCAGTTAAGGCGCTTGCCTGCAAAGCCAAAGGATGCAGGTTCGATTCCCCAAGACCCACGGAAAGCCAGACGCACATGGTAGCGCAAGCGTCTTGAGTTCATTTGCAGCAGCTGGAGGCCTTGGCACGCCCATTCTTCCTATCTGTCTCTCTTTCACTCTCTCTCAAATAAATGGAGTTTGCAAGGGGCCATGAGGGAGGGATGAGAAGGGAAGGTGTCAGAGGAGGTGCCGCAGATAATGTAAGCAGAGGGACAGAATACTGGGGTGAACTGGTCCCAGTGGGGTCAGCAGACGGAATGAACGAGAGGAACATATGGGAGGTGGGTTAATCAATATTAAAGAAGTTATAAATAAGCCACGTGAAAATCACTTCTTTGCTAACAAAATAATACACATGTTAAAAAGAGAGAGAGTTTGCACAGAAGTACCCTGTGTGGGTGGACAATACTGTACACAGAAGCTATAAATTGTTAGAAGAAAATTTCAGTGCCAGGGGTGGGGCACCTTCTAGTGAGTTGTTCGTCAGGGAGGCCCCTGATGCACCCAAAGCATTATGGTCCATTGACAAGGCTCTTGGTTGCCCATCGGAACTAGATGGTAAGACCCTATTGCTGAAGACCCCACACGCTTGGGATAGAAGGACACTGAGAAATCACACTGCAGCTGAGCTGGAAGCCTCCTCCCTGTTGGCTGTCATAATGCTGAAAAGTGTTAATGCAGCCTGCTTGGGAGAAAAGCCATCAACAGGGGCTGGAGAGATGGCTTAGCAATTAAGGCACTTGCCTGCAGAGCCTATGTACCCAAGTTCGATTCCCCAGAACCCTTGTAAGCCAGCTGCACAAGGTGGTACATGCATCTGGAGTTCGTTTGCAGTGGCTAGAAGCCCTGAACCACCCATTCTCTCTATATAAACTCTCTCTCTCCTTCCCTCTAGCTCTCTGAAATAAATAAATAAATAATTTTTATTTTTATTTTATTTTTTTCTTTTTTGGGTAGGGTTTCACTCTAGCTCCAGGTTGTCCTGGAATTCACTCTGTAGTCTCAGGGTGGCCTCGAACTCACAGCGATCCTCCTACCTCTGCCTCCTGAGGGCTGGGATTAAAGGCGTGCACCACCACGCCCGGCTTTAAATAAATTTTTTTTTTAAGTCATCAATTCTCTCAACCAGCAATAAAGCCTGTGAGCTCCACAACTGACTAACCAGGGAAGATGTGGCTACCAATACGCTAGTGGCATGACTGTCATGAGAGCAATCAGCGGTATCTGAGGCGGCTCCACAGGAGGGCATTCACACCTACACTGAAAACAGACAAAAGCCTCTGGCTGGGAAGGTCATAAGCCCTAAGAGGGAAGTTACTACTATTGTTTAGCTAAATGGATATATTATGCCCACCAAATTGCCCTCTGAATACTTATGTTAATGCCCATATCTTAGTGCTGCTTGCATCTTGTGGTTAAAGAAGCTTCTGTTGTCAGATGGTGGTAACTGCCAGAGAGACTCAAAACTCATCCACGTCCTGAGCAAAAGTGACAGTGGTGTGTTCAGCACGGACACGTCTCTATTGCACCTTCCAAGGCTCAGCAAACATTGCTGGAAAGATGGCAGAAAGAATGCAAAGAGCCAAAGGAAGGGGAGACATGCTTTAGAACTCTGTCCTCTGGACACAAAGCGGCCTTGGCACTCAGGACCTCACGGTGGCTGATGCCATCTCTCCCTTGCTAGACCCGCATAGCGGGAAGAAAAATGATGAGATCAAAGACAAAGGGACTGGTTGGAAAGAGGAGGGGATTCAGTGGAGGGGGGATTCTAGAGGGGAAAGGAGATTGTAGGGGGATTATGATCATGGTATGTTGCCCATATATATGGCGGTTAAAAAAAAAAAGTGAAAAAGGGCAACAGAGATGGCTCAGTGGTTAAAGGTGCTTGCTTTCAAAGCCCACCAGCCTGGGTTCAATTCCTTACCATCCAACAAAAGCCAGATGTACAAAGTGGCACATGCATCTGGAGTTTGTTTGCAGTGGCAAGAGGTTCTTTTATGCCCATTCATTCATATTTTTCTCTCTCCCCAAATGAATAAATAAAATATTTTTTTAAGTTAAAACAACTCTGCTTAGCCAATCCTAGTCTCATGTGAGTGGCTGTAGCTACACTCCTCATCTCCACGGGACCCATTTTCTTCAGCTTTAACTTAAAATGCTATAGGTCGGTCTGTTATTTAATTTTTTAATTTTTTTTCTTTTGTTTTTTCGAGGTAGCGTCTCACTCTAGCCCAGGCTGACCCAGAAGTCACTATGTAGTCTCAGGGTGGCCTCAAACTCATGGCGATCCTCCTACCTCTACCTCCCGAGTGCTGGGATTAAAGTCGTGTGCTACCACACCCGGCTATTATTTTTTTTTTTAAAGTGAATTAAAATAATGATTAGCCAAAGCACAGGAAGTCATGCAATTCTATTTCTTTACAAATACCCCTTCCTCATTCTCTAAGCAGGGGAGCTTCTTGGCAATAGATTAAATAAAAGAATGATTCCAACTTGGGCTGTCTTATTTAAGTTCTATGAAATTTACTTTTCTCTTTTCATAACACTATGTATAGCCTACTATCGAAAGAACTAGCAGACACTCATTATAACCGAAATAGTAGCAAAGCATTTAAAGGGAGAAACACGAAAAGGCTGGTATAGCCCAAGGGAAAACCTCAACCCCAGACAGAACCATATGGAAAACGTAGAATCTGATGGCGACAGCAACAACAGTCACTTCGTCAAAAACATCCAGTCAACCAACCCCTGCACGTCATAGAGCGTGAGCACCCTAGGACCAGTAGGTTGCGAAAATACAGGTAACGTCATGAAATCAGACAGGCTAAAGACACAAGCAGGCTGCCAAGAGCATACTCCCCAAATTATGGCTCCTTCGTGTTCATCTTTGGGGCTCATCAGGTTCACAGAAAATGGGGAAAACAAACCAGTAATCAGAGCCAAGAACAGAGCCCTAAGCTCAAACACATGTGACCTCAACGCCTACATTTTTCGGATCTGTCCATGCGTGGAAGGCTGACTACAGGGTGAAGGGTCTCTTCCCATGTGATAGCATGACTCAACTAAGAAAGAGCGAACAGCAAGATTCGCTTACAGATCATAAACTCTGCAGTATACTAACTGTTTTGGCTTCTAACATGTTCTGTTTTCTGAAAGTTTCAATGCTGTGTGGAGTTCAGGTGTACTTACATATTGAAATTTAATTACAGAACACGAGTGTTTGTACACTAGGACACCTCCTCAAACCATCACCAGTCTAAAGTTTTCCCCCTATTCTTTTTCCGGCCTATTCTTTTGCAGATGACAACTTCCAATCATTTTAAAAGGTAGCATAGGGGCTGGAGAGATGGCTTAGCGGTTAAGCGCTTGCCTTTGAAGCCTAAGGCACCCCGGTTCAAGGATCGATTCCCCAGTACCCACGTAAGCCAGATGCACAAGGTGGCACATGCATCTGGGGTTCGTTTGCAATGGCTGGAGGTCCTGGTGCACCCATTCTCTATCTCTCTCTGTGTGCCACTCTCAAATAAATAAATAAAAATAAAAAAATTTAAAAGGTAGCATCTAAAAGTGTTATACGTGGGGCTGGAGAGATGGCTTAGTGGTTAAAGCATCTGTCTTCAAAGTTGAAGGATCCCAGTTCAATTCCCCAGGACCCATGTAAGCCAGATGCACAAGGGGGTGCACGCATCTGGAGTTTGTTTGCAGTGGCTAGAGGCCCTGGGGCACCTTTTCTCTCTCTTTCTCTCTTTGCCTCTTTCTCTCTCAAATAAGTAAAATATATTAAAAAAATAAAAATGATCCACCTAATGATGACCAGGAGCAGGATATGTAGAAAACGACTTAATATTTGGCATCACCTCAGCTTGATCCAAGCAGGTCACTGACTGCCTATGTCTCATTTTACATTCACACCCTTTACAAAGTTGTTCTGAGATAAAAGTGAGAGAATATAAATCAAAGTCTTTGAAAGATCAATTAGCCACTAGAACAATTAGATTATATTATTTATGAAATGATACTAAAAGCAATCCTTTCATGTAGTCCTTTCTTATGACTTTCTATTATTAAATATATCATATCCAAAAGTACACGAGGTGGATATTTATAATTAAAGAGTAATGATTTTAATATACTCTGATGTACAACCTCAGAAATGGATCATTACCTTAAGGCATGGATCTGTCCTATTCAATTCCTTTTTACTTCCAATCACTCTAACTTTTGTGCTAATTATTTCCTTGCTTTTATTTATAGCATCATGACATTTTTCTGTCCCTAATCTATCTACCTAATCACTCATCTTCCTTCCATTCATCTATTTATCCACCGTTTTGTGAATAGACACTTGTCCTTCAACGTCTATATGATTTTCCTCACAGCAATTTTTTTGACATTATGATTATTAAATTAGTCATACATGTGGTTGAAAGAACATTTATATACATGTAAAGCAAAGAAACTGAGGAACCGCGAGGAAAGCAACGTGCCACATTACATGAGAAGACAATAGCAACTCTTTCTGCAGAAATTATGAAAGAAAGTCAGGCAAACCAATGCCTGCCTCTGAGCTCTCAGCTTCAACTTAAAGATACATCTTGCGTGCCAGGAACAAAATTCAGTTCACATTTGCGCCTGGTAGTTTTCACTATCATATTAAAGGGGGAAAGTATTACTAAAGAATACTTCTGAACTAAAGGTTCTAAGCAATATTCAAATGTTGTCTTAAAAGAAAACAAGAACAAATTAAAGAGACTGTTCGTAGAAGATTTGTTTTTGTTTTTTTCTTTTAGGAGATGGCCTGTCTGAAAATAGCCGTATTATACTCTCTTTAGAGATGGCTCTTTAAAGAGGTAACCTGACACTAGCAATCCCAAGATGTCATTCACCTGAGCAAGTGGTGGAAGAATCTTCTTGCATATTTGCTGATTGGGTCTCTGTATTCCAAAATAGTTGTATCCAGAAGTGGCCTTGTTGGAGCGTAGAAGGTTCCAAGGCTTGCCTCAAGCTGTGCTGTGGAATTCAAACACAGCAGCACTCAAACAAGTGAAACTCCTTCAATTACAACAGACTACTCGTGTTTGCAGTCAGTCAGGTTTTGCAAACTTGGATGAAATGTGAGCTTGTTGCAGGAAAGATGAAATTAAATTATGACAGCTGGTACAAAAACAAACCTGTGTATAAACTTCACTTGAGGCAAAGCTGACAATGACTCTGAGCAACAAAAAGCTGTCAAAACTGAAGAAATCCATAATGAACCAACCTCTCACCACAAATGGGTAATTAAAACAGTGACTCATCACCGTTTGAACTAGTATTTCCAGTAAAATCAATTCGCAGTGTGCTTAACATTTGCTCTCTTTAGCTGAAAAGAGAAGCTAACATTTTCACACTGGGAAATGAAATTAGTACAGTTAAAAGAAATCAAGTACTAGAAATAAAAGCAGGCGTATCACAGTAAGAAATGTCTGTATTGCAATTTCACGAGCACCACGAAGGTTCCCCAAGCCTTGCTCTAAATGAGGGTCTTTGTTTTGTCCGTATGTGAGAGGGAGGCCCCGGGAGAAGAAAGGACAGGAGAGAGGACTGTAACGAATGTGGTGGAGGGCAAGGCTGGGAGATGAGGCACACACATTTTGTCTATTTTAGTTTCAGAAATGAACACCAGTGTGAGCATGTTTCCTTCCAGAACTACCTGGAAGTTACCATATGCTGAGAATGGAAGTACGTATAAGAACACTACAGTTCACAGTTAGATGCCTCTGGGTTTGATGCTCGCAACGCTGGGTTGAATAAACAATTCATTATTTAGCAAAACTCTTTAGTTTTAGGCATACTTAGATTTGGAAGTAGTAAATACCTCATGAGAATAATTGCTATAGACTTGACTAAGCTGCTAGTAATTTCTCTATTTTAATGTCAAATCCAGACAGTAAAGTGAGATGAATTTTCGAGGTATTTTCTTTCAAAACAGCAGTTAATTTAGATTAAAATTGAATGCAGCAACACTGTGGTGAAAACAAGCCAGATTCTCCGCCATTGCCTGTTTTCTTGACAGCATGTTTCATTTCTCTGAAATGTTCAAACCTACATGGAACACTCCTAACTCCCAGCACAGTTACAGATTCATTAGATAGCCCAGCTTGATGTTTAAGGCAGAAATGAGGATCTCAAAGATAACCACAACATGTCTACAAATAAAATTGCTCACTGGGTATCGCTAATGAAAGACCAGCCAATTACCATGGCACCTTTCTTGGACTCAGATAGCATATATATCAACAGAACAATCTGAATGTTTTAGAAATGTGCTTCGTAGTTACTTGAGGGGAGATGTTCTTATCGACTTCAAAGGTGCATATTGTTATAGCTCGCGATATGTACACATTTTATTTTAATAGCCTAGTATAAAAGCTTTTTATTTTCTCATCTCCCCAATATGGCTCTGATCTGATAATGCCAATTGATCTGATAATCCCTAATAATCTTTCTTACAACACGGCAACCTTACAACATAACTTCACTGAGGTGCTAGCAATCTCTCAGAGTCTCAACGTCTCAACCTCCTACATACTGTGAATTTAGGAGATCTTCTATAGACTGTGAATCGTACCCTCTCTGCAGTGAAATGCTGTACCATGAACTCTACTTCCTGCAGCACATGCTGTCTGTGAGGACTCTGCCTGTTGTTACCATCGATGATGTTGCTTTTAAATATGTGCTCAGTCTTCAGAATGTGTCGGTACTGAGAAATTATTGCTTGGGATCATTCTGCAGACAGATATGTAGTACTATTAAAATAGTATACCCTACAATCTTGGAGCAATGCTTTTTTTAATTTTATTTATTTATTTATTTATTTTTTTTTATTTATTTATTTATTTATTTTTTGGTTTTGCGAGGTAGGGTCTCACTCTGGCCCAGGCTGACCTGGAGTTAACTATGTAGTCTCAGGGTGGCCTCAAACTCACGGCGATCCTCCTACCTCTGCCTCCCGAGTGCTGGGATTAAAGGCGTGCGCCACCACGCCCGGCTAATGCTTTTTATTTTTAACCAGTATTTACTGAATACCTACTATGGGCCACAAATTATAGTAGGAATTTTCTTAGTATAGAAATCGTGGAATCTCCATAGAGGAGTCGGAACTACTTCTGAAAATTCCAGTAGTATTAAATGCTTATTTATTATGGGACTTCTGTGAGTTAGGCCAAGATCTATAATATAAACATCCTTGGAGGAGCGGGAACTTACTAGCTAACTGCAGAATTCTTTATTTTTTAAATATAATAAAAATAAAGAAAATCTATTAAAATGCACTGAAAATTGTAAGAAAGAAAATGGTTTACAGTAAAATCTATTGACAACTGGGGTGATGGCTCGTGTCTTATAATCCCAGCACTCAGAAAGCTGAGGTAGGGGGATCACTGTGAGTTCCAGGTCAGCCAGGGCTAGAGTGAGACCCTGCCTCAAACAAACAACAAAAATTATTGACATGCACCTGGTTTTCGGATCTTATAAATTACTTAGTAATAACTTTTCATTAGCCAAGACTGCCCAACATTAATATTAATGCTTATCACAAAGACAGAAAAAAAAGTTTGGTACACTTGACATTATATGTGTGAATAATTGATAAAATATATACTAGGCATTGGCAAATATAAAGATTTATTTTTGTTATTATACGTGTCTTTTTCCCCCCACAATGTGCAATCTCTTTTGACATCTGGGCACTTTATGGGAAAAATAACTTGCTGAGCAAAGACGAGGAATCCAAGCATGCAGAAGAGATATAAGGATCAAAAGTACAAGGCGGAGGACGTTCGACACGAAGGAGCAGCCTGGGCTACAACTGTGACACGCACAAGAAGCGAGTGTGAAGAACTATTGTCTGGGTAGATGACCTGGGTATGAGAAAAAAGATATTGATGTCTAAAAATATTGATGGCTAATGTGGAGGGAGGAAGAAAGACTTTGTTTATCTAGCACGCCCCAGAGAATAACGCAAGTTTTGATCAAGGTTTGAAATTTGAGAATATTCCACATGGGCTTGACTGAATTATACAATGACTGTATTGTGAATTCCACCACAGCATATACATACAAGTTGTGCTTTATGTTAATAAAATACTATACACTAAGTACTATGGGGGAGTAATTATTTGATACCTGATCCTTTTCGTTTTAAGATAGCCTTGAAAGTTTTATTCTTCCATCCCCAATAACATAATTGAATCACAATCCTAAAAGAAATACTCAAAAAATGTACTTCATGGGCTAAAGAGGTAGCTTAGCAGTTAGGACACTTGCCTGCAAAGCCAAAGAACCCAGGTTTGATTCCCCAGGACCCACGTAAGCCAGATGCACAAGGTGGTGCATGTGTCTGCAGTTCGTTTACAGAGGCTGAAGGCCCTGGTGCACCCATTCTCTTTCTATCTGCCTCCTTCTCTCTCTCTCTCTCTAATCAATAAAATAAATAAATAAATTTTAAAAATGTATTTCATGTATATGCAAAACCAATTTAGGAAATCTATTCAGGTCTGACCTTCTCTCTCTGGAGTGAGCCTTTGTCGAAGAAGATGGTTCACAATGGCGCTCATGCAGACGAAGCACTGGGGGCCCAGCGTGTCCCAGTTCATGCTGTTCAGGATGTTTATGGCCTCACAGATCTCATCATAGTGAATGTACTGGAAGATGAGCTCCACCAGGCCCAGCTGTCCTTGAGTGAGGATACCTGTTTCAACACATGGAAAACCAGGTCAATGTCTTAAAATCCAAGTAAAATAACAAAAACAAAGTTAACTTTTTCATAAAGGGAGGAAAAAAAAGCTAATCACTCCTGGCATAAGTGTGAAAAGTCTAGGGCTGATCCCTTTCACAACCAATATTTGCTATAAAATATCTGGGGACAGAGGGGGCACATGTACTTATCCTTTCAAAATGAAAGAAAATCCACTTTCAATCTTAGAAGATCAAGAGCATTAAGTAAAAAAGTTCAGGCAGAGGCATTCTGCCCTAGTTTATTTAGAAAAGGCCGATGTCATTTGGAACTAATGATTTATATGCGTTAAATGACAATAGCTAGTAGGGTTTTAAAGCACCTTTCCGTTTTATTTTGTTTTCTCATCTTTTAAATATAGTTAACTGTAAAATCTTTCTTCTGTTGTCAGGGTCTACTGATCAGAGCAAGGCTACAAAAACTCAGTACAAATAACCATAAAGCTAAATGAGAAAATGCCTGTAAAAGTACCTTGTGATATATAAATTGTTATAAAAACATCACTGCAATTCTTTTGATTACTATCATCATTCTTGAACTGTAATATTTATAGGTTTCAAGATTTTCAAAACATATTAGTTCATGAGAAATTCATCACAATAACTTCAAGTCACATCAAAATAAAAAAGTGTGCTATATCAAACAGGACTCAACTTGATATGGAGTCTGGGGGAATGCCCTAACTATTCCAAGCAGTAAAACTTTATTATTCCTTTTGGGGTGGGAGAATCAACAATTATAACTAATCAAAAGCCTGCATTAGCCTTCAGTCCAACACTGGAAGTCCTCATAAATCACAGCAGTTCCTTCACAGCAGATATTAATGTGTGAACTTTGCAGGAAACTGAAAAGATCTGAAATCTGTTTACTCTATATATACCACAAACAGAAATTCTAATAGTAGCAAAAGAAATTGATCTGGCCGGGTGTGGTGGCGCACACCTTTAATCCCAGCACTCGGGAGACAGAGGTAGGAGGATCGCGGAGAGTTCGAGGCCACCCTGAGACTATATAGTAAATTCCAGGTCAGCCTGAGCCAGTGAGACCCTACCTCGAAAAACCAAAAAAAAAAAAAAAAAAAAAAAAAAAAAAGAATTGATCTGTTGAGAACAAGGGCTAACATATAATCAAAATCAAATAGGTCAAAGATTAGAAAGAAAGTCTTTATTTTAATGGAAGGGGGACAGAAGGTACAAAGAAACAAACAAACAAATGATTAAAGTCTTTGCATCTGAAATTGCACGTGCTAGAAAACAACATTTTTTTTTTTGAGGTAGGGTTTTGCTCTAACCCAGGCTGACCTGGAATTCACTATGTAGTCTCAGGGTGACCTCGAACTCATGACGATCCACCTACCTCTGCCTCCCGAGTGCTGGGATTAAAGGCGTGCATCACCACGCCAGGCTTCAACACAATATTTTTAAAGGGCCGAGAGATAAAAATAAAATAAATTAATCAAGAGCCCTGTGCCCTTATAAGATGGGCTCAAAATTAATATAGAAACATGAGAGAAAAGTCCTGAAGCCTAAGGACCCCGGTTCGAGGCTCGATTCTCCAAATGAACCAGTGGCTGGAGGCCCTGGTGCACCCATTCTCTCTCTCTCTCTCTACCTGCCTATTTCTGTATCTCTCTCTCTCTCTCAAATAAATAAATAATAAAATATTTTAAAAATTAATATAGAAACATAAAAGTCCTTAAATGAACCTAATAACAGAGTTGGGAAATAACAGTAACAAAACTGATAGAACTGAAAGTAGAAAAAAGTAAATATACAATTATGGCTGGAGATTTCATAAATTATTTTATGAATCAAGGAACTGTTATACAGAAAATCTGGGAAAAATATTTGAAACCACTAAAAATGAAAAATTAACATCTATCAAACATTTTTTTAAGACATCATCTCATGTATCCCAGATTGGTCTCAAACTCACTAAGTCATTGCTGTGGTGTGAATGAATATAAAATGTCTTCCACAAATTCGTGTGTTTGAACACTTGTCACCAGGTGGTGGTGCTGCTGGGGAAGGTTGTGGAACCTTTAGAATGGGAGACTTGCTAAAAGAAATGGGTTGTTGCAGGGCAGGGGCGGGGGGGGGGGCCTGGGGAGTGGGGGGTGGGCGTGTACTTAGGTTTCCTAACTGGGCCTGGTTTCCTGTTACTGCTCTGATCCTGACTGCAATGTGACCAGCTCCCCTTCATGCTTCCACAACCATACCCTCCCTGCCGGGAAAATTTACCCTGAACCTGTAAGCCAAAACAAATGCTGTCCTTACTCAAGTTACCTCTGGTCAGGCATTTGACCACGGAAACAAGCAAAAGTAACTAAAACAAAATCGTTACCAGTAAGTGGGGCTGTTACTATGATAAACCTGACCATGTGAGTCATAGACTTTGGAAACTGGTTCCAGGGAGGAATGTCCAAGAGTTTGGAACTTTGAGCTAAGGAACCCTTACAATGAATGCTATAAGCAGAGATTAAGAAGCCATACTGGTGAAGGTTGGAACACCAAAAAGACCAAGAGGGAGAACACAACTCCACATAGGGAAACAGGCTAGAGGCAGTTCACGCTATATGGTAACAAAGAGTCTGGCTACATTCTGCCCATGTTCTGAGAAACTGAAGCTGTCAACAGGTTGAAGCTGTGTTTGGTGGAGGAAATTTCAAGGCAGACGGCAACTGATTCTGTGGCATGGTTTCTTTCAACTGTTCTTATACAGATCTACAGTGAAACAGAACAACAAGCGAAAGATTAATATATATAATATGACATATTATATATATCATTTGGGAAGAAAGGAGCAAGTTTGAAATTTCCCATAATGACCAAGCTGAGAGTGGAAAAGAGTAACTGTTAAAGGGATTAGCACCGCTGCAAAGCAGCTGGCACTGAAGCAACAGGACAGGCGCAGTGAGGGTTAGACCCTTCCGTGGAAAGTTCTAGCTTGTAACAGGAATTCTTTTGAAGGGAAAGTACTGAAGGAGCTGTCTTCTGGAAAGCAATTTCCTAGGGAAGTGTTTCTCAAGGGTTGGCACTCAGGCTGTTACAACTGTGGTCCAAGGAGGGCAGCCTCTTCCCAAACAGTAGAACTTGGTCACACCATCCACGTGGTATTGGCTTTGTGGGCATCAAAAATGCAAGATTGAGGGAGTTGCGAAGTTTCTCACCTTTGTTCTGACAGCCACTGAGGCCAGGCCGTGAATGGAAGAGTTGGCATGGAGACCCTCAGAAACCGCTGGGTGAAGCTGTAAGTCATCTCTAAGTTGCAAAGGAGACCCCAACGATGTTGGGGATGCTAGGACCATGGAACATCTGCCAGGAAGTTTTAGCTCAGAGTGCGATGCTACCCAAGAGGGAGACAACGTGTGGCACAGACAGCAAGATTTTCAGGGTCGGGTCTACCCAAGCCTTGGGACGCCTGGAGGATTTCGTTATGAGTCTCCGACACAGACATGGAGCTACAGGAGTTGATGCTTGTCCTGCTGGGCTTCAGTCTTGCTCTTGCCAAATCTTTTACCTGTCCCTATTCCACTCTTGTGGAATTGGAATGTTTTGCTTTTGCTATTATATGTTGAAAGCATATAATTTGCTTTTTAAAAATATTTTAGGGCTGGAGAGATGGCTTAGCTGTTAAGGTGTCTGCCTGCTAAGCCTAAGAACCCGGTTCCAATCTCCAGGTCCCACGTTTAGCCAGATGCAAAGTGATGCAAGGGCGCAATGCCGCACTTGACCACAAGGGGGCACACACATCTGGATTTCGTTCACAGCAGCTGAGAGACTGCTGGCGCGCCCATTCTGTTTCCCTCTCCCTCTCTCTCTCTCTGTCTCTCTCTGTGTCTCTCTCTAAAAATAAAAAATTTTAAAAAATTATTTATTGATATACTGAGAGAGAGAGAGAGAGAGAGAGAGAGAAGAGAGAGAGAGGAAGAGAGAGAGAGGGAAGAGAGAGAGAGAGAATATGAATGGGTATACCAGGGCCTCTAGCCACTGTAAACAAACTCCAGATGCATGTGCCACTTTGTGTATCTGGATTTACATGGGTACTGGGGAATCGAACATGGGCTGTTAGGCTTTGCAGGCAAGTGCTTAGCCCTAATTTGTTTTTTGATTTTATAGATGGTCCCACATAAAAGACTGCCTTGAATCTCAGAAGAGACTTTGAACTTTTTTTTTTTTTTTGGCTTTTTTTTGGAGGTAGGGTCTCACTCTGGTCCAGGCTGACCTACAATTCACTATGTAGTCTCAGGGTGGCCTCGAACTCATGGCGATCCTCCTACCTCTGCCTCCCGAGTGCTGGGATTAAAGGCATGCGCCACCACACCCGGCTTAGAGACTGAACTTTTGTGCAATGTTGAGGCTGTTAAAGACTATGGTGACTTCAGAAGATGCATTGAGTGCATTTTGTATTATGAGACGGTTGTGAATCTCTAAGGGCCAGGGGTGAAATGTTATGGTTGAAATGTAAAATGACCGTCATAGGCTTCTGTGTTGAATTCTTGGTCCCCAGCTAGTGGCTCTGTTTGGGAAAGATGTGGCACACTTAGCAGGTGGAGCCTTACTAGAGGAAGCAGTTCACCAGAGGCAGGTCAAGAGGTTTTAAATCAATCAGACCCTGCTTTCTGCTCCTGCTATCATATCTTTCCCATCTCTAAACTCTCCCCAACGCTAAGCCAAAATAAGCTGTTTCTTTCCTTACGTTACTGCTGGTCAGGTATTTGGTCACAGAACTGAGTCAAGTCTCTAATATAGTAGCTGAGATTCACCTTGACCTTCTGATCTTCCTACCTCCACTTCCCAAATGCTAGGAGTAAAAAAGCATCCTGGCCGGGCGTGGTGGAGCACGCCTTTAATCCCAGCACTTGGGAGGCAGAGGTAGGAGGATTGCCGTGAGTTAGAGGCCACCCTGAGACTAATTCCAGGTCAGCCTGAGCTAGAGTGAGACCCTACCTCGAAAAACAAAAACAAAAACAAAACAAAACAAAACAAAACAAAACAAAAAAAACAAAAATCATCCTGGTGTGCCTATTCTTATTTTCATTCTCCCCCGCCCCACATAATCCACTCACACATCCATCTCTGGCTGTGTTTCTTTTTCTCTTTCACTTGTTGTCTTGTTCTTTCTCTTTCAAATAAATAGAGTATTTTTTAATGGCATGTACCACCAGGTCCAGTTTGATATGGGGTTCTAGGGATCAAACCCAGAGCTTTGTACATGCTAGGCAAGGATTCTACAGACTTAACTAGATCCCCAGCCCAATGTATGTACAATACCTTATCCAGTACATTCTTTCAGAGTGGACAAAGGAGCTAAACCAAGCAACTGCATATGCTGAGTAATATAACAAGCTACAATACGTTGCAAATGTTTAAAAGCATAAAAAAGAAAATTATATATAAAAAATAAAAATATCTGGAAAATCTTCAACTATTTAGCATTTTGACCTATGGGTCAAAGAAAACATATAATGAGAAATATTCTGAGCTGAATTAAACTAACAACACACTGAAATTTGTAAGATACAGGTACAGCATTACATAATAGAAATGGTCTAGTTTTAGTCATTTCAATTAGAAAAGAAGAAAATACTAAAAATGGCAATCCAATTTTCAATATCAATAGGAAAAAAGGACAAATTAAATAACCCTCTATCATATCAATTTGAATTCATTGTTCACAAACCTTTAAACACATATACATGTGTGCATACGTGCACACACACACACACACACACACACACAAATCCCTACATATAGGTCCACAATGTCTTTACTGGTAAATTTTACAAACTAAACCTGTGCAATAGTGCCTGGCACACAGCCTAGGTGGGTAACCAATGACTCTTTGATCGGCTATGAGCTCCACTCAGTGGAAAGGAACTGGGAACAAGTCACAACCCTATGGAGACCAAGATAGGGGACTCCAATGAGCAGCTAGCTTTCATCCCAAAGTGAGACGACACTCATCAAAGTCTCTAAATTAACAGTGCTTATCCCCTTTAACCTATGCGGGCCTCACTTTCCATTGGAGAGTCTGTTTCTGTGATTCAGAAAGCAGGGAAAACCGAGGCCGACACTAATCTATCAAGACAAGAATAGACAGCTGACGCCCCGGCAGGGGATGAACCACCCTTCACACAGCAGCCAGGGCCCAGGGGAAACCACAGAGGACCTGGCGAGATGAGCAAGGGCGTTGCTTCCGCAGCCAGCCTGAGAACCTGGGCCAGCGTGATGGAGACAGACACGGAGGAGACTCAGAACACATCGAAGCAGAAATCCAGAAGCTGCTGGGAGGTCAACAGTAACATAGACTTAAAGCACACCCAGCAATGCTGAGGGAAGTGTGTGGAATAGTGGGCAGAGAAAATTTAAGAGCCACAGGGTGGGAGGGAATATCCAGAGACACAGCCCTCCCCACAATGACTGACGGCTGCTCTCACAACTCATAACCCACAACTCCATGGTGAACAGCAGCAATCCCACTGAGGAGGGTCCTCAGAGGCATGGGGACATGGAGGAGGGAAATGATGGCACTAACATATGCTCTGTCCATACAAAGTTTCTACTTAATTAAAATAAAGAACAAATTGGAGCTGGAGGGATGGCTTAGCGGTTAAGGAGTTTGCCTGCAAAGCCAAAGGACCCAGGTTCGATTCCCCAGGACCCATGTTAGCCAGATGCACAAGGGGCACATGTGTCTTGAGTTTGTTTGCAGTGGCTGGAGGCCCTGGTGTGCCCATTCTCTCTATTTCTCTCCCCGTCTTTCTCTGTCAAATAAATAAAATAAAATAAAATGTTTTTTTAAAAAGAACAAATTATATAATCTCTACTAATACTTCACAATTTATTTCGTTAGATTAGCATTATATCACCAACTAAAGTGATGAATACATTATAAGAAAGTAAAAATAAGTAAAAGCATACACCAAATATTCCACATAAACAAACCCCAGTGCCTTAAGCAGAATATTGAACAACCCAGAAAGATATAAAAAGCTATGTCATAAACAAGAAAGACTTATCCCAGAGTTGCAGTCATTTAACCGTCTGAAAACCAATCAATGTAACTCTGTGTACAACTTGATAAAAAAAAAAAAAATCAGGGCTGGAGAGATGGCTTAGCAGTTAAGCGCTTGCTTGTGAAGCCTAAGGACCCTGGTTCAAGGCTCGATTCCCCAGGACCCATGTAAGCCAGATGTACAAGGGGGCACATGCATCTGGAGTTCGTTTACAGTGGCTGGAGGCCATAGTGTGCCCATTCTCTCTCTCTCTCTTTCTCCCTACCCCTTTCTCTGTCTGTCCTCTCAAATAAATAAATAAAAATAAACAAAAAAAAAAGATTAAAAAAAAATTTTTTAAACCATTTAGTAGATAAAGAAAAATGCTTGAAAATTTCAGTATTAACTCAAACTGTATCAACAGATTTGGAACAAAGGGATACTTCCAAACTTAATTAACATTAGACTTTTAATAAAAAAAATATTTTCTGGGCTGGGGAAATGGCTTAGTGGTTAAGGTGTTTGCCTGCAAAGACTAAGGATCCTGGTTCCATTCCCCAGGACCCATGTAAGCCAGATGCACAAGGGGGCGCATCCGTCTGTAGTTCATTTGCAGTGGCTGGAGGCCCTGGTGCGCCCATTCTCACTTTCTCCAATAAATAAATAAATCAAACATTAATAACAATTTTTCCACTTAAGACTGGACACAAAACAAATATGCCCTCTCTTTACTTCCATTACTGCTTGACATCTTAGCTAGTGTTACAAGCTAAGGGAAGAAAAGAAAAGAAAAAAATATACAAGCTAGATAAGAAGATAAAAAACTTTTTACTGTTTGTCATGATCATCTGTAGTCAATTCTAGAGAACACAGGATTCCAGACCATTTTAAAAATGTATCTCAACATAATGACAGCAGACAGCTCAAAATTAATTAAAACAAGCCGGGCGTGGTGGTGCACGCCTTTAATCCCAGCACTCGGGAGACAGAGGTAGGAGGATCACCATGGGTTTGAGGCTACCCTGAAACTACATAGTTAATTCCAGGTTAGCCTGGATCAGAGTGAGACCCTACCTCGAAAAACCAAAAACCAAAAAACAAAAAAAAATTAATTAAAACATAATTTATAATAGCATTCACAAAACATGAAATAGATAGGGATACAACTAAAAAATACGTACAATATCTTTACACTTAAAACTATAAAACACTGCGGGGAGAAATTAATAAAGCCTGAAGTAAATGGAAAAATAAATACTTGATTCACGGATCGGGAGACTCAACAGTAGTAAGTCCCCACTTCTCTCCAAATTCATCTATAGATTCAACATGATCCAAATCAAAATCTTATCAGGTGTGTGGGTAGAAACTGACGAGCCACTTTTAAAATTGAAGACAAAAATGCAAAATAGCTAGGATATCCAAAATCATTTGAGAAAGAACAAAGATGGAGGAGCAACACTACCTGACTTCCGGCTTTGCTCCTGTGTAGTTAGTTGTCGGGACACTGTAGCAGGCTTACGCATGGACACACAGCTCAGTGGAGGAGACCAGTTCTGTCATGAGCACCCAAGTGCTCAGCGCGACTCAGTAGCAGAAAAGCTCTCTTTCCCGAAACGGGAACAACTGAAGGCTCACCATGGGGAACCAAGCTCAGCCATATCCCACGTTAGACGCAAAATATTATCAATACAGACCATACACCTACATATAAAAGCTAAACCATAGAAGTCCTATAAGAAACTCCTTGTGACCCTGAGGTACATTTCTTAGGACCATAAAAAAAATTGATTAGATTTCAATTCAGAATATCCTGTTAAAAATGAAAAAAGAAAAAAGCCAGGTGTGGTGGCGCATGCCTTTAATCCCAGCACTTGGGAGGCAGAGGTAGGAGGATCGCTGTGAGTTCAAGGCCACCCTGAGACTACGTAGTGAATTCCAGGTCAGCCTGGACCAGATTGAAACCCTACCTCGAAAAACCAAAAAAAAAAAAAAAAAAAAAAAAAAATCAACTCTACACTGGAAGAAAATGTTCACAATACAAGGTTTTTAAAAATGACTGGTAGTCCAAAATATATATTTAAGAGAGTTCTTACCAATCATTTATAAGTAATAATCTAATTAAATTTGGACAAAATAAAGATATTTCTTTAGGGAAAACACGTGACACAACCCTAGTAGTCATGAATGATATGAAAATTAACAATACTTCTCACTCGTTGGAATGGCTAAAATTAAAAAGTCCATTAATGTCAAGTGTTTATGAAGATATGAAGCAACTGACAGCCTCACACAGTGTCGCTGGACGGCATTACTGATGTAATCACTTTAGAAAATCCTTTGCCTTGTAAAGTAGCACATGGCCCAGGCATTGCCTACTCCTGGGTTTTCAGGAGGAATGAAGATGTGTGTCTATGTCAAGACCTGTACATTGAAAGTACAGAGCGTTTCTAGTCTATTACATTAAACCTGGAACAACCCAAATGTACACTAATGTGTGAAAGAATCAAAAAAGGGTGACAGATATCCCTAATGGAATCACATAACAACATAAAGGAAATTTATTTATAGATGTACAGTAATACGGAAGATTCTCACAAATTAATACAGAATTAAAATACCAAGACACAGAATATCTACTATATGCATTCATTTCTATGAAATTCTATAAAAAGCAAATCTGATTTGTAATGACAGGAATCCAGTCAACTTTAAGGCTTGTCAACTTTAAGGAAGGTAGGTTTTAGTTAGTATACAGAATAATGGGTTTCATTTTTGACATTTCCTCATAAGTATCACTGGAGTTTGCTCATATTTGATCCCCGTAACACTACGCTTCTCTATGCCCCCTCATTCTTACTGGTCTTCTTTGTAAGTTGTTCCCTGTCTGCTTTCATGTCATACATATGTTCCCCCTTCCTTCCTCTCCACTCATAGCTACCCTTCTACTTTCATGTCTTCCCTCTGTGTGTGTGTTCCACGTGTAAGAGAAAACATGTGGCATTTGATACCTGTCATGCCTGTCCAGCAGCGAAACACCATCATTTGACACTTGAATAAAGTATAATACTGAAATAACTTTTAAAGAAAATATACTTATTACAAAGTTTCTAAGAAAAAAAGATCATTTCTTACTTTTTTGAGAAAGAAACAGACAAACATATAGACATTGCCTGTGACTTTCAAAATTCTGTTTTTGTTTTTATTTATTTATTTGGGAGCAACAGACAGAGACAGAAAGAGAGAGAGAGAGAGAATGGGCGCGCCAGGGCTCCTAGCCACTGCAAACAAAGTCCAGATGCACGAGCCACCTTGTGCATCTGGCTTATGTGGGTCCTGGGGAATCGAGCCTCGAACCAGGGTCCTTAGGCTTCACAGGCAAGCGCTTAAACCGCTAAGCCATCTCTCCAGCCCCGACTTTCAAAGTTCTATGAGAGGGAGAACATTAGCTCCAATGATCTGTTCTTTGGCATTCTCACTTGAACATTTAGCCTGTTCTCAGCGTTGCACGTTCTGAGAGCCCAGGAGGATCACTCCGGAAGCTGGACCACCATTACCGTGGAAGGAGTGAGTAGAGACAGTGTGCCTTGGTTGAGAAGCTGTTAGTGCAGTAGGTTGCAGGCACACGGGCTGATCCACTAGGAAGTATTCGGAGCTGGAGAAGCCACAGGCAGCTCTGTACTTTTAGAACGAGTACTCAGAAGCAGTGTGGGGATTAACTGGGAAGATTGGAAGGCAGAAAAGTGAAGACAGAAGGTGTCTACTTGATCAAGATAAAATTGGAGAGGTCTAGATTAAGATAACAACAGGCAGGCGAATGGATGGAGAACTTTTACATTGTCTTTAGAAGGCAGAACTCATAGCTCTGGTCACTACTGGTAGTGAGGGAGGATTTGCGGATGGCTTTTGATTTGGATCCAACAAAATGGAGAGTATAAAAAAAAAAAAAAGCAGGTCTGTGCAAAATGATGATGGCTTCATATCTATATATAATGATTCTGTTATTCAGCGAGCCACGTAAGTGTGTAGATGTGGGTTGGACTGGAGACAGATGGGACAGTGGTAATCCATTTACTGCTACCATAACTGACTGGGTAATTATAAACAATGGAAGTTTATTTAGCCCATCGTTCTGGAGGCTGGAAGTCCAAGATCAAAGGACTGCATCTCGTTAGGACTTCCTTGCTGTGTCCTCACATGGCAGAAGGACATGTGAGCATATGTAAGATAGGACGGGGCACCCCGAAAGCATAGGAAACTCACCCCTTAGTAACAGCACTAATTCAGCCATGAGGGCCATGTCCAGATGACCCGAAATCATTTCTTACAGGTCCTACTTTCAAACCGTCATAAGCAAGTACATTTAAGAAAAACCCTTAACCTGTACAACATAAGAACTAAGAACGGAACACTGAAGAACCCCGACATTGTCACGAGTAGGCAGAAGACTGCAGAAAAGGTTGCATTCCGAGTCCTAAAAGATGATTGTGGTCAGCCGCCGCCCAATACTACAGCGACGTCAAGGACAACAGAAAGATGTTTATCATGCGGGATGCCCCAGAGACACAAACAAGGACATGCTGTTCTCAGGATGGAATGGAAAATGAAGACACAGAGAAGGTCACAGTTCCCCATTCTGTTGTATCATGACCTTGGCAATGCAGGGAGAGTGAATCTTGCATCAACAAGAGGGAGAACACGTTTAAGGAGAAGTTGTTTGTTTGTTTATGGTATGGCTTGGACTTGTGTCCTGCTCATATAGCATTTGTGGGATTCGCAGATGCGGAGTAAGCAGGACAGAATGAAGGTGTCACAGGGAAGGGACCACAGAGGAAGCAGTGGTGGGACTGTCCAGGACAAGAGGAAAGACTCCCTTTTCTCTAAACTGGAAGAAAAAGGGCTGGGTGCACAGAAGTAAGTAGTCGGATGGGTGGTGAAGGCAGATAACAACTGGCCAAGGGAAAGCTGAGATCCTCCGCTGAGAGAAGAGTTGATTATGTGTGTTTAAAGAATCAAAGAGGCAATAGGTGTGGGATAAAAGGGCTGTGATGAGAATGGAAGGCTTTAATATGCTAATCTTATTATTAGGGCCTCCTCCTTATAAAGCTAACGTTAGTCTACGAGTGTGGAAATATAAGATCATTACTGCAGCATCAAGACTTTCTGAATACTGGGCATATTTCTTTATGTGAGCTAATGTTGATTAGCATCCCTATTGGGAGTGTGGGGCTCTTGTAGCTGTTTTCTGGGGAAGACACATATTTGGAATTTTTCTAATAACACAAGACATGTTCTCTTCATACCCAACATCTTATGCAACCAGTGTGAGGAGTAAGGAGGGAAAGTACTTTCAGAAGAGAGGTTTCCTCCCAGCATGCCACCAACTGACCTAATCTAGGAGTCAAACTCCAGAAATCTTAGCATACTGGCATCAGCTACTGCCACGTTTACATATGACAGCATTCTATTTTAAACGATGATCTATGATCGGTCTTTACAATTTTAAATTGTAAGCTACACCTTTCATGTCAAATTTTCCAAAGGCTTGCATAACAAGTATCTCAAAAAGAATCTCATAAATGATCTCTCTTGGGGAAACTGCACATGAAACTACCTGTTTACATATGCAGCAACTTGAATTATACATGAAAATGCCACATGGATGCCCAGAATCAGCTCTGTGTTAATTCAAGAAGTATATTAATTTTTGGATGTATTTAGTAGCAGATCATAAGAAAAATCTGTTCTTTAAAACTGGGTTTTTTTTTTTTTAAATTGCTAGTTGGAATCTACTATTTCAAGTAATCTCTTTCTCAGGAAAGATAATTTGATATAAATATTAATCTTATAATACATTAAAGATGTAAAACAAAGGTTTTTAAAAAAAAAAACCTTAGAAATCCCACATTTAGATCTTTTAAAGATCCTCTAAGACTATACAATTTTCCTATCCCATAAAATTTAAATGAAAATAAAATTTTAAATGATAAATGTCAGTTGCAGAAGTTATCACCTTTTTATTTGAATGTTTGACTTCTATTGGATAATTCTATTCCAAGAGACCTTCTTGGGAAAAAGAGGTGACAGCCAACTCATTGCCTAATTGATTTAGGAACAGAGCCCAGGGAGACAGTCCAATTAAGTTTACAAGCTGGCAATTAGCAGGAAGCCCTCTAAATCCCTACACTGAGAGCCTGTTTACTTCAGTAAAAACACAAATGGGCTGGAGATAGCAAGAGAAAGCTGTGCTTTTTGCAAAGCTGTTGTGAGTAGGCTGACAAGGGAGGGCGAAAGAAAAGCTAGGTTTATATGGTCAGCCAGTCTTCTGTTTGACAGGTAACTGAGAGGGAGAGAAGAGAGAAAGAGAGAGAAGAGAGAGAGAGAGGAGGTAGAGAGAAAGAGAGAGAAACATCCACTAATTAGTGTTATGTACAGAGACAATAACAACTGTTAAACATGTAGATGGGAAAGTGTAACTGGATTATCTCATAATAAAAGAGATTCTGAATATTTTCAACAAAATTAACATTATTATGAATAGATTTACCTGCATCTTCATTATGTAGAAAGGACATAGGCATCTTTGTATGCATTACCTCTTTTCAGATTAATCAAGTCATTTTAACTAGATTTATTTCATGTGTTGAATTTCAGAGACAAACAGATCCATTTTAAAAACAAAATAAATGGAAAGCTATGGCTAGTTAACAAACACTACGATACCTTTCATATCTTAACTTTGTACCACATAGCCAAATCCTGTGAGGTTTTAAAAATGTATTTCCCTATCTTTTCAAGTAGCCATGACACACAGTAATTTATAAAGATTATAAACCTGAGTGAGATTCCCTTCAAAATAGTCAGTTATACAAAGTACCTAAAGCAGTTCTTGCTATTTCAGGACACACCCAAGAATACAAAGCTACAAAACCTACTAGTCATTGGGATAAAATTTCACTTTGAAGTTTTCTGGTTGAAATGAGCTACATTAATTTAATTTTAGCCAGATTAATTAAAGCATAATTAAACTTAGCTACATTAATTTAAATTAATATAATTTATAGATACTGATAAAATGGTTTGGATATTTTTATCCAAGAGGGGAAAAACACTAAAAAAAGTTACAGAAAGATCTTTAGCTAATTTTAACTGTATCTGACTTAAAATTTTTTACATATTTGCTGCACACAATTCCAACCTGGGAAGCAACAGCCATAGATAATGTAAAGTAAAATTTACAGAAAAAGTATTTACATTCCTACAACACAGGGTTTCTTCCCTTTGCAGTGAATATAGAATAAAAATTTGACCTTATTTCTTAAGGAATATTTTAGTTGGGGAACTTCTTTTAGATATTATCAAAAGTGAAAATTCAAGCCTTTAATCACCATGAGGGACAATAAGTGAAGTTCCAAAGTCTTCAATTTCGGATATTCCTTTGACAGGAAATTTTCAATAAAGCCTTCTCAGAGAACTGATATGGAAAGATCGGACGGTCAACATACTAATGGGCTGACAATCAACAATCTGGATTGTAAGAATAGATTCGTAAACACTGTCCTTACTAACCTCTTTGACTTACCAAGTTTAAACGAAAGGACACCCAAAGGTCCTCTGTGGAACCTGAGGAAGAGTCGGTCACAAATGTCCCCTCTTTCCAGCTTCTGGGGAACAGTGGGAGGAGCTACCCACTGCATTTGAACAAGACTGCTGGGAACATGGAAGAATTCACTGAAGTGCAGAGCCTCCCTGGGCAAGCAGTCTTCAGCCAAGAGCTGGATGTTAATGGGCGACAGAGCCATATCGAAAACCTGCAGCTCTCCTTGGCTGCTGCCAGCTAGCAGAATGGCGCCACTTGGGTGGCAGCTTATTAATGAAGGCAAAAGTTCAGCCTGGGCCAAGAGAGTCACTTCACGATGAGTGTCATAAAGGACGATGGAAGAATCTTCGCAGCCCAGGACCAGTTTGTCTTCAGTCGTGTTCTGGCAGCAGCTGATGGCCTTCGATCTCAGAAGTATTCTGGCGACTGACAGACAATGGATTTTGTTCCGAACATATTCATAGACACAGCTGTCAGCCGTGGGCTGTGTGTCTGCACTGCTGGAGCGCTCCACTGTGAATATCTGATGCGGGTGTCTGGCTCCAAAGTGAACATCCAGTGGGTCCCCCTCTGTGCGAACAGAACTCAGAACCTGGAAGATATGTGGCCAGTGCGTTAAGACAGACCTTGCTCTTCCTTCTGCCATCACGCACAGGACAGCGTTTCTACTCAGAAATCTACTAATGACCTGCGAGTATACTTCAATTGAGAACAACACACAAAGCACATACGTAGCTCATGTAACATAGCTTCAGGAACTGAACCATAAGATTTTAACTCAAACACTTGGTTTTGGAAAATCTTTAAATTGGCTAACATTATATACATCCCACAATATATAAAAACTACTGGCCAGGAAGAAAATCTTTTTTTTTTTTTTTTTTTTTTTTTTTTGGTTTTTCGAGGTAGGGTCTCACTCTAGCTCAGGCTGACCTGGAATTCACTATGTAGTCTCAGGGTGGCCTCGAACTCATGGTGATCCTCCTACCTCTGCCTCCCAAGTGCTGGGATTAAAGGCGTGTGCCACCATGCCCAGCTTCAAGAAAATCTTTATAACTTAGAAAGACCTAGAGGACCTGAAAGAGTTAACTAATCTTTTCACTCGCCACCCTTATCAATTTTGAAATTATTAATAAATTACTGTACCAGAAATACATTTCTACTTAGTAGGGCTGGGTAGAAAAAAAAAACACCTTTCTAATTTTATTAACAGTTTTACAGCATTATTTTTCTATCAGAAAACATATGACAGATTGCTATGTAGACAAATGATCAATAGAAAGAAATAATGTAATGCACTGGCTTTAAAATAATAAATGAAAGCTAATAAATGATATGATGTGTTAATAGTGGTAAAGTAAAATTTCAACTGCAACATTGCCAAAGAAAAGATCAGCCCCTCCCTGACCTGCCTACAAGAAACACCAACGCAGAGCAATCAGGCAGGCCTGGGATAGGGAGACAGCACAGTTTGCAAAGTGGTTGCCTTTTCAAGCATGAGGCTCGGAGTGCGGTCTGCATGTGAAAAAGGTAGGCATGGTCGCGTGTGCTTATGATGTCAGCTCCAAGCAGGTGCGGAAAGGCAGACGCAGGGGCCTTGCTGGCCAGCCAGTATAGCCTACCTGGTAAGCTCCAGTCAGGAGAGACTCAAGGTTGTTCTCTGTCCATCACACACATGCACATACATATGCATGCACACCTGCACACATACACACACATGAACATGCACAGATACACAAAACCAGGCGGTTCACGTGATTCATATGTAAATGATAGATGGTCAAGAAACCAGAAAGATGTTACCAAGGAGGATATTCTCTAACACTCAGTCAAAAATTAAAATATCGACTGATGCAGAAACATGAAATTAATAACCCTTGTGACAAAACGTAAAATCTCGTTACATCTGAGATCCGTCCTTAACGTAACTGCACCCAAGTGACTTTCCTAGGACGCTGTTTGTACTGTGGAAATGCAGGACATTAGAAGTAAAATTCACTGTACTAGTTGCCCGTGAGATAAACAGATGGGCATGGTCACACATCTGTAACCCCAGTCCTATGGGGAGCAGAGACTGGAGAATTGCCAAGACTCATGAAAAAAAAAAACAAAACCTAGCAACTTCTGAGATGAGTAAGAGACCCCTGCTCCAGTAAGGACAGGCAGAAAAGCAATGGGGCGGGGGGCATAGCAAACATTCCTCATTCCTCTCTGGCCGCCACACAGGGAGCCACATGAGCACATATATGTGTATGCACTAGAACCACCATGACACAGCACAACACATTACACACATGCATGCAAAACAACTGTATCAAACAAACTACAGAAACCCATCTTACAGAATGCTGGACTGGGGAGGGAAAAGGGAGGTGACGTGGCTTTTCAGAAACCCATCTTCCACACCACTCCCAACTTCGTCTTCTTCAATTGAATGCTTTGGCTTTCAGCTTCTGGTTCAAATCTCTCCCGAGCAGCTCACTGCCTAATTTAAAATTTCACTCCATTTCCTAGAACACAAAATACTACAGGACATAACCAATCCTTTCTTTCTCTCACACCTTTTGTCCTATGCTTGCTTTCTTTTTATCTCATAAATATTTTAGTATTAGGGGCTGGAGAGATGGCTTAGCGGTTAAGGCGCCTGCCTCCTAAGCCTAAGAACGCTGGTTCCAATCTCCAGCGGTTCCAATCTCCAGGTCCCACGTTTAGCCAGATGCAAAGTGACACAAGGGCGCAATGCCGCACTTGACCACAAGGGGGCGCATGCATCTGGATTTCGTTCGCAGCAGCTGAGAGGCTGCTGGCGCCCATCTCTATCTGTCTTCCTCTCCCTCTCTCTCTGTGTGTCTCGCTCCAAAAAAAAAAATATTTTAGTATAACTGTATAACCCTCTCCCACAGGGAGCACACAGTGAGACAAGAGAGGTGGCATCTCTTCTCAGCACATTGTAAAGCTCATGGCTAACATCTCCAGAAAAGACAAGCTATCAAGAGAGACGTGTATCTAAGTGACTTAACCAGTTTTCTGTAACATAAAGACCCAAGATCTAGATGAAACGGTGCCTTCTAGGCTTAGGTGTGATGACCACGGTACAGTTGTGCAGAAGCATGATTAGACAGCACAGTAAGAGGAGGGAACTCAGCAACACCTGTGCTATGGCTTATATTTCAAATTCCCCCAGAAGCTTGTATTTTAAATGCTCAGTCTCCAGTTTACGGCCTTGCTTCCTCTACTTCCCATTGGCCGCGTGTCAACCAGCCTCTTCACATCCCTGCTACCACACACCGGGCTGCTCTCCCCACTACGCTGTTGGTCCTCTCTGTGACAGACCAAATCTCTCAGGAATGCTGGGCCAAAATCAACCTTTATCCCATAAATTGTTCTGCCAGGTAGTCTGTCACGGTAATGAGATAGCAATACAAACACTGGTACCACCAAAGGGGATGATTGCTGCCATCAGCCTGACCATGTGGTTCTAAGGCCACTGGGATGGTTTGCAGAAAGAATTTGGAAGAGTTTGGAGGCAGTGTAGAGTCGTCCTAGAATGCTGTGAGCCGAGCCTGGTGGGGAGCTCAGAAGACAGGCGCTTCAGCACACACGCAGACAGTCAAGACCATGCTTATGAGGTTTCAGCCAGGAAAAGACTCTACCTGTGTTCTAAAAACTTGAATTCAAAAGTAACAGACCAGTTTACAGGGCAGAGGAAATTGCCAGGCAGGTACCATATAGGCTGCAGCATGGTTTATTGGTGGCAGTTTTTAGATTTACAAGGAGAGATGCAGGGACAAGAGGCAAAACAGGCAAATTTGAAAAAAAATAAAAATAAAAAAAAAGAACATCTTGGCGATGAAAGAAGCACAAACACAGTGAACGTTAAGGACAAAGGAAGTGTGGACAAAGCAAATGTGATGGCTAAAGAGATCAGTGTCATTAAAGCCACACACATTACACTAGGACAACAGAAAAGGTTTATCAAGGAAAAAACCTCCAGGCCCTGGGCATAAAAGTACAAACCCAGGGCTGAACAGATGGCTTAGCAGTTAAGGCGCCTGCCTCCCAAGCCTAAGAACTCTGGTTCCAATCTCCAGTGGTTCCAATCTCCAGGTCCCATGTTTAGCCAGATGCAAAGTGACGCAAGGGCGCAATGCTGCAGTCGACCACAAGGGGGTGGACACATCTGGATTTCGTTCGCAGCAGCTGAGAGGCTGCTGGTGTGCCCATCTCTATCTGTCTCCTTCTCCCTCTCTCTCTGTCTCTCCAAAAAAAAAAAAAAAGTACAAGCCCATTTGAAAGAGTTTTACTTGAAAGGGGAACACCTAAAACAAAACAAAACAAAACAAAACAAAATAAAAATAAGAGGCTGGGGCTGGAGAGATGGCTTAGCGAGTAAGCACTTGCCGTGAAGCCTAAGGACCCTGGTTCTAAACTCAATTCCCCAGGACCCACGTAAGCCAGATGCACAAGGTGGTGCATGCATCTGGAGTTTGTTTGCAGTGGCTGGAGGCCCTGGAGTGCCCATTCTCTCTCTTTGCCTCTTTCTCTCTTTGCCTGTTGCTCTCAGATAAATAAATAAATGCATTTACGGAATCATTTTCTTGCTTCAGCCACCCAGGCACTCAGAGGTCTCACCAGCCATTGCCTAAGGGAATATGGCCATATCTGGAGCTGGCTGCAAAACAAGCGTTGTCCACAGGGTGCCGGTTTTGCAAGGCAGACAGAATATAGGAATTACAGGGCCATAAAGGTGTCCACCAAGATTTTCCAGAAAATGGTGTGAGGCTAAGAAATGTGTATGTGGGTCACAATCACTTTAGGGAGCCCCTGACAGGGGTTAAGGCACAGTGGAAGTCCAGGATGTTGGAGAGGCCAAGCTCATGGAATACCTGCCAAGGCAAGCCACAGGCAAGGAAGAGCACCAGCCCAAGAGAGGGGCCATGCTTGCTGCAAAGAGCAAGGGCACAGAGGTGAGGCTACGGAAGCCTGAGAGCTCAGATGGTGCCACCACACGCCCCAGACGCTCCACGTGGAGCTCCGGGGTTTAATGCTTGCTCTGCTGGGCTTCACTCTTGCTTCAGTTCAATCTTTCCTTCCTGTCTTCTGTTCTCCCCTTTTGGAATGGGAGTTGTTACTCTGTGCTACTGCATGTTGAAATGCTAGGACTTTCTTTTGATTTTCCTAGGGGCTCACAGTGAAGAGATTGCCTTCAGTCTCAGAAGAGATTTTGGCTTTGGACTTTTAAAATATTTTATTTATTTATTTAATTATTTTGAGAGAGAGAGAGAGAGAGAGAGAGAGAGAGACAGAGAGAGAGAGAGAGATACAGAAATAGGCAGGTAGAGAGAGAGAGAATGGGTGAGCCAGGGCCTCCAGCCACTGAGAACGAACTCCAGATGCATACGCCCCCTTGTGCATCTGGCTTAAGTGGGTCCTGGAGAATAGAGCCTTGAACCGGGGTCCTTAGGCTTCACAGGCAAGCGTTTAACCACTAAGCCATCTCTCCAGCCCTGGCTTTGGACTTTTGAAAAAGTGTTGGAACCGTTAAAACAGAGGGACTCTGGACGTCAGACTAATTGCATGTTGTATTATGCAATACCCATGAGCCTTTAGGGGTCAGAACCAGAGGAGTAAGGGTTTGAATCAAGGACGGTTTCAATTCGAAATGTCCCCACAGATTCATGTTTTTAAGACTTGGCCTCCATC
Organism: Orientallactaga sibirica; assembly: GCA_036365145.1. NCBI lineage: Eukaryota > Metazoa > Chordata > Mammalia > Rodentia > Dipodidae > Orientallactaga > Orientallactaga sibirica. Next base: position 5,800,666 of record JAEOAD010001797.1, read on the forward strand.
TTCCTGTGCTCAACTTGAAGGCCATGGAGATTTTAGAGGTAGGACCTGACTGGTGAAATGTGGTCAGCAGGGTGGGCATTGATGAGTACACCAACCCCTGATTGCAGAACAGCTCTGTCTGCTCTGCATCTGCTGCCACGTGCGGGATCTCCGGCATACATTCCCAGTGCCGTGAACTCTGCACTTCCTTCCCACCACGGGGACTGAGGCGTGAGCCAAAATGACGCGTCTCCCCAAGTTGTTTCTATCGGGTGTGTGGTCACAGCAATCCAGAATCACAGCGAAACAACTGAGAACTGTTTGCTCACATTTTTTTTTTTTTTTTCGTTATTTCTGTGTTTTCATGACTTTCCTGCCCTGGATTTTCCCAGCTGTATCACTTCATTTATGTCCTGCCTGAAGTGCAGTTTTCATCCACAGAAACTCAAGATTTCCCCAGCAATCCTTCTTGTCCTTAAATAAGTAGATTAAACGTATCCTAGTTTTCTGAACTCCCGCCGGCTGGGTGGCAGCTTACAGTTCTACTCCATCTCCCTGCCCCAGCCTCAACTAGCATTTGTCTTGTGATGTTGGTTTCTAGTGTTCAGTTCTACATCCTCCCATTCATTGCAAGCTTTAAAAAAACCTGGCTAGTAGGTTTTGCATTGTTTTGTACCTGTGAAGGATCAAGCGAGAACTATGCTAATGGTACACATGCCATATGCCTCTTAAAACTGTAAAAAGACAAAAGCAGACAAAACATTGGATGGTGGATGAATTATCATGTCCTACAGAAAACTTGAAGTTTTTTATTTTTAAAGATTTTATTTTTATTTAGTTAGTTATTTATTTAGCTATTTATTCATGTATTAGAGACAGAGAGAGGAGAAAGAGAGAGAGAGAGAGAGTGAGAATGGGCACACCAGGGCTTCTAGCCACTGCACACAAACTCCAGATGTGTGTGCCCCCTTGTGCATCTGGCTTATGTGGGACCTGGAGAATTGAATCAGGATCCTTAGGCTTCGCAGGCAAGTGCCTTAACTGCTAAGCCATCTCTCCAGCCCGAAAACTTGAAGTTTTGGAAGTGGAACTCTTAGGACATACTGAATATTTAAAACTGAAGAAAATCAAGAAAATTGAGAGTCAGGAACCTTCCAGATGATTATATAAGGCTAATGAGGCAGGAGAGGAAGAATGGGATACGGGAAGGAAAAGGAATCCCTTACCTCATAGTCTGGCTTAAGTCTATGGCCAGTTCAGTCAAGAATGAGAGCACAATTCACAGAATTTGCTGTGGAGATTCTCCAGAGATAATATCCTTTTACATAGAAATATTTTCAAGTAAGAATGGTAAATAGCAGTAGACCATGTTTATGGCCTGAGTGCCTATGACCTTCATGTATGGCCTTACTCCCTCCCCACATGACCTTCATGTACGGCCTTACTCATAACCTCCCCAGATGTGAGCTTGAACTTTCTGAGAATCTCACCGTCAACTTTTGATTAGACAGTCAAAACAGGGCTGGAGAGATGGCTTAGCGGTTAAGGCATTTGCCTGCAAAGCCAAAGGACCCCGGTTCGACTCTCCAGGACCCACGTAAGCCAGATGCACAAGGGGGCGCATGCATCTGGAGTTCGTTTGCAGTGGCTGGAGGCCCTGGCATGCCCATTTTCTCCCTCTCTCTCTCTCTCTCTCTGCCTCTTTCTCTCTCTCAAATAAATAAATAAATAAAACATTAAAAAAATGTTTAAACAGTACAAACACCCTAACTTCCCTGTAAACCATTTGACATTGGATTTTACCTTATTAACTATAATTCTAGCCAGTGCACTTAAGGAGCCATCCTGTGATCTCATATACATTCCTTAGTAACCCTTTGGGATGTAATACAGAAGCTAACAAAATGATATATACATACGTGTGCATACACACACACACACACACACACACACACACACACACACACGGCTACTAAGACACAGAAATGCAACTGACTTTTGAGACGCCTATGTCCACACTTGAGTCTTTCCCTTAACGCTCTCTATCACAAAGCCCTCTTCTACGTGCCTAAGCCTAACTTAAACATCTCTTCCCTTCCTCTACCTCCCCTTCTTCTTTGCATGTGTGTGTGTGTGCGTGCATATTCATATGTGTGTAGACAAGCACATGTGTGTGCACGTGGAAGCCAGAAGATCTCATTAGGTGGACTTCTCACTCTACTCTTCATTGACTGACACAGGTTCTCTCACGTGAGCACAGAGATCCTGGATGGAGCTAGTCTAGCTAGCCGGCTTGCCCCAGGGATCTGCTCTGCTCTGCTCTGCTCTTCAGGGATTACAGGCCAGCCAGATGCCACAGCCCTCGGCATTAGCATAGGTGCCTTGCTCCTAACTAGTCCTCACACTTAGAGGGCAAGCACTTTATCCACTGGGCCACTTGCTGGCCCCCAAATCTCTTAATAAGTTCCACCTCGGCTTCATGTTGACTCGTCACAAATTCATCTCTGTGGTGAAGCCAAGAATCCCGGCTTCAGCGGAGTGGAGGTCTCTGAAAAGGACTATTCAGACCGTGGGGTTACGTGTCCAGCCCACGCCCCACTGCCATGTCTTGCATGGTCTAAGTAAAACTACCTGGGATGGGTGGTGGTGAGAAGCACTTGCCTAGAATGCATGAAGCCCTGGGTTTGGTGCCCAGGACTACAAAGACAAACAAAGATCTCTAAAATTTTAAAAATAAAAAAAAAAATCACTTTTTCCATAAAGTGTAATCCATTCCATACTACTGAGCACCCAGGGACTTCTGGTTAACCCGATGAAAGAGGAGCCTCGCTGAAGAAACAAAACTAAGGAAGAAAAGAGGCATGAGAATGCACAACCCAAAAACGAGAAGGCGAGAGGCACTTCCTAAGCCAGGCGAGACCCATGCTGAGGAATAGGAGGGAGCTACTGACAAGCCAAGCCAGCCAGGGCAGGACGGGGCTTCCACTGGCAGCGGCTGGGCAGTGCCTCTCCCCGGCCACCCTGCCTGAGCTTGCGAGAGCACGAGACTCTACAGGTTAGGGATTCTCCTCCGACCCCACCACGCAAGGCAACAGAACTCAAAGGAGAAGAAGGGGGACGAGCTAAGCGGCTCCCCAGCACCTCCAGACAGCCTTCCCCCACCTCCCCGCAGACACACGCCAGCACCAGGAACGCTAAGCAAACGAAAGCACCTTCAGAACAGCATCCAGACCAGCCAATCCAAAAGGCTAACCAACCTAACCAGTTTAGACTGGCCCAGGATGCACCACAGGGAACCAGGTCACAGCTCAACATATGTGAGACAGAGACAGGAAAAGGTAAGCACGCTGCTTCACCCAAAGCTGGGTGTACAGTTTTGAACTGCAATTGCTAACTGCACCTTCCATAAGAGGGGAGATTACTATTAAAAAAATCCAAAAGGGGCCGGGCGTGGTGGCGCATGCTTTTAACCCTAGCACTCGGGAGGCAGAGGTAGGAGGATCACTGTGAGTTTGAGGCCACCCTGAGACTACATAGTGAATTCCAGGTCAGCCTGAGCTGGAGCAAGATCCTACCTTGAACCCCCCCCCCAAAAAAAAAAAAATCCAAAAGGGGGCTGGAGAAATGGCTTAGCGGTTAAGGCGTTTGCCTGCGAAGCCTAAGGACCCCAGTTCAATTCTCCAGGACTCACATGAGCCAGAAGCACAAGGAGACACATGCATCTGGAGCTCATTTGCAGTGGCGGAGGCCCTGGCATGCCTTCTCTCTCTCCCTCCCTCTCTCTCTCTGTCTCTTCCTCTCTCTCTCTCAAATAAATAAATAAATAAAATAACATTTTAAAAAATCCAAAAGGAAGAATTAAAAACTTAGCCCAATAAGGCTAAAATACAGACTTGTTAGATCTGAAGTATGCTTTGTATACTTTGCCTTTTAAAATAATTTGTGTGTTAGAATTACCTTTGATATTTCTTAATTTTAGAGCCTTTTTTGAGGCAGGGTCTCACCAGCCTAGGCTGACCTGGACCTCAGTGCAGCCTAGGCCAGCCATAAACCCACAGCTAACCTCCCACTTCAGCTTCCCCATGATGGGATTAAGAGAATGAGTTACCACACCTGGTTTAGGCCACTTAAAAAAACAAAAAACAAAAAACAAAAAAAAAACACTCTACTCATGGGCTGGAGAGATGGCTTAGCAATTAAGGCACTTGCCTGCAAAGCCAAAGGACCCAGGTTTGATTCCCCAGGTCCCACATAAGCCAGATACACAAGGTGGCACATACGTCTGAAGCTCATTTGCAGTGGCTGGAGGCCCTGACATGCCCATTTTCTCTCTCTCTCTGTTTTTCCTCTCTCAAATAAATAAGTAAAATCTGTACAGTGTGTGTGTGTGTGTGTTCCGTGCTGGTTTTGTTTGTGTTTCTCTATTGCTCAACTGGATTTTAGGTTTGTTCTATATTTTCACCCACCCAGTCTATTACTGAGATCTCTCTAATACTTTTCCCAGATACAACGAGTTTACTTTCCCTCTCTTTACAAATTAATTTCTGCATTAACTCCTTCTCCCCTCCTCTTTATTCTCTCAACATCATCCTTCTATATCCTTCAACAACCTCCAAAAGCTGTGGGAATAACAGTACCCCCACTCCCTTCTTCCAAGAACTTGGGCCATCTCCATCTACCCTATACCCTATAGCCTTCCCACTAAGTAATTAAAAGTAATTAAAACCCTAACGCTTCAAGTCAGCCTTGCTCCTTTACACACCAGCATTACTGAGGTCAAAAAGAGCAGTGTTGGGGCTGGAGAGATGGCTTAGGGGTTAAGGTGCCTGCCTCCTAAGCCTAAGAACGCTGGTTCCAATCTCCAGCGGTTCCAATCTCCAGGTCCCACGTTTAGCCAGATGCAAAGTGATGCAAGGGCGCAATGCCGCACTTGACCACAAGGGGGCGCATGCATCTGGATTTCGTTCGCAGCAGCTGAGACACTGCTGGCGCGCCCATCTCTGTCTTCCTCTCTCTCTCCCTCTCTCTCTGTCTCTCTCCAAAAAAAAAATTAAAAAATTAAAAAAAAAAAAAAAAGAGCAGTGTTGTTAGTTTGCTCCTCGGACATTCCCATAGCAGGCATACGCTCCAGCTTGAGCCACACCTGCTATTACTCTGGGAGTGTTATAGCGCCCACATCTGGCACCTTGAGCTCCCACCCTAGTGATATAACTAATAACATACATGTCTAAGAATAAAGCTGATAAACAGAAACTCCAGGCAATGAAATAACCCAAAGTATGAAAAGCCCAACAGAGCATACAAGAAACAACAACAACCACAACAAAACAGACAGCATAGCTCCTCCAAAAGCTAAAAATCCACCAGCAATGATCTCCAGTGAGACTGAATGAGATTCAACGCCAGACAGAGAATTCAAAATAATAATGGGAAATATATTCAAAGGAATCAAAGAATTCAAAACCCCGGAAGGAGATACAGAGTGTCAACCTAATGAGACAAGGTTAGCACAAGACACAGTGGGGAAATAGAAACACTGAAGAAACGCCGACTTGAGATTGTAGAAAGGAAAAACACAGTCAGTCAAATAACAACCTCGGCACACAGCATCACCAAGACGATGGGTCGAGGGGAGGACCACCTGATCTTGAAGACAAGCTGGAGGGTTTGGAACAGTCCAACAAAGAGGAAGATAAATTAATAAGAAGGCCGGGTGTGGTGGCGCACGCCTTTAATCCCAGCATTTGGGAGGCAGAGGTAGGAGGATCGCCGTGCGTTTGAGGCCACCCTCAGATTACATAGTGAATTCCAGGTCAGCCTGGGCTAGAGTGAGACCCTACCTTGAAAAACCGAAAAATGAAAACAACCAAAAAGAAAAAACTTAATAAGAAGGTGGGAGCAAAAATTTAAGACATTCCGAGTATTCGGGTATAATAAAAGGAGAATTTAAAAAAAACATTTATTTATTTATTTATGTGTGTGTGTGAGAGAGAGAGGGAGAGAATGGGCATGCCAGGGCCTCCAGCCACTGCAAATGAACTCCAGACGCATGCACCACCTTGTGCATCTAACTTATGTGGGTCCTGGGGAATTGAGCCAAGGTCCTTTGGCTTTGCAGGCCAATACCTTAACTGCTAAGCCATCTTTCCAGCCCATAAAAGGAGAATTTTAATCAGAAGGAACAGTAAATACTTACAATAAAATCATAGAAGAAATTTCCCCAAATTAAGGAAAGACATGTCAGTACAGATATAGGACACATTTAGAACACCAAACAGACAAGACCAAAAAAATAACCTCTCCTTGTCATATGATAATTACGCTACTAACACATATCTAGTTTCATTCTTACACATATAGATACCCCGTTTTCCCAGCATCCATTTCATAAAGAGGCTGGCTTGCCTCCTGTGAAGTTCACTTTTAGCAATTTTGTCAAACATTAGATGGCTGTAGCAGTTTGGGTTTTGTCTGGGTCTTCTCATTTACTTTCATTGATCTACCTTTCTATTTTTAAAAATATTTTACTTATTTATTTATTAGAGAAAGAGATACAGAAATAGGCAGGTAGAGAGAGAGAGAACAGGCACGCCAGGGCCTCTAGCCACTGCAAACGAACTCCAGATGCGTGCTCCCCCTTGTGCATCTGGCTTACATGGGTCCTGGAGAATTGAGCCTCGAACCGGGGTCCTTAGGCTTCACAGGCAAGCGTTTAACCTCTAAGCCATCTCTCCAGCCCCTATCTGCCTATTTTTGTGCCAGTACCATAATACTGTTTCTGCTATGACAAATTAAATATGTAGAAAGCAAAAACAGAGAAGCACTTAACTACCTTTAAAGGCCAGCCCATCAGAATGTCATAACAAAAACTTTTAAAAACCAGAAGGGCTTAAAATGTTTAAAAAAAAAAAAACCCAGCAAAAGGAATATATGAGCACTAAGCATGCTCTTCAGAAGGCATTAAAAGGGACCCCTTGGACAGAAGAGAAGGAAAAGCACATACATAAAGCACAATAAGGAATAAACCGTGCTGGAATAAACAAAAACAGCAGGGGACTGGCACAAAAACAGACATGCAGATCAATGAAACTGAATTAGAAGACCCAGATTAAATTCAGTCAGCTACAGCCCACCTAATGTTTGACAAAATTGCCAAAAATGAAATTCACAGGAGATAAGACAACCTCTTTAACAAATGGGTGCTGGGGAGATCTGTGTGTACAAAAAAGAAATTAGATCCTTATCTCTCTCTATGCACAAGCATCAGCTTCTAATGGATGAAGACCTTAACGTCAGACCTGAAACACTGAAACTGCCAAAGGAAGATGTAGGGGAAACACGTCAACACAGAAACATAGGTAACTATTTTCTGAATAGAACTGCGATCTCTCAGAAAATAAGGCCACCAATCAACCAATGGGACCTCATGAAAGTCAAAAGCTTGTGTACAGCAAAAGACACTGTTAAATGCGCAGAAACAGCCTACAGAATGAGAGTAAGTCTTTGCCAGCTATCCATCTAGTATATCTTTGTACAAGAACTCAAAAACTAAATAGAAATAAATCAAACAACCCACTCAAAAATAGACTAAAGAGCTGAGTCAAAAGTTCTTAACAAGGCCGGGCGTGGTAGCGCACACCTTTAAACCCAGCACTCGGGAGGCAGAGGTAGGAGGATCACCATGAGTTCGAGGCCACCCTGAGACTACAGAGTGACTTCCAGGTCAGCCTGAGCTAGTGTGAGACCCCACCTTGAAAAAGAAAGAAAGAAAGAAAGAAAGAAAGAAAGAAAGAAAGAAAGAAAGAAAGAAAGAAAGAAAGAAAGAGAAAGACAGTTCTTAAAAGAAGAAATACAAATTGCCAATAAATCAATCAATATATATTTTTTAATGTTCAACATCCATAGCCATCTGGGAAGTGAAAAGGAAAACTTCTTTGATAATCCATCTAACTCCTGTCAAAATGGCTATCATCAAGAAATCAAATGACAGGGCTGGAGAGATGGCTTAGGGGTTAAGGCACCTGCCTCCTAAGCCTAAGAACGCTGGTTCCAATCTCCAGCGGTTCCAATCTCCAGGTCCCACGTTTAGCCAGATGCAAAGTGATGCAAGGGCGCAATGCCGCACTTGGCCACAAGGGGGCGCACACATCTGGATTTCGTTCGCAGGAGCTGAGAGACTGCTGGTGCGCCCCTCTCTGTCTTCCTCTCTCTCTCTCTCTCTGTGTCTCTCTCTCCAAAAAAAATAATAAAAAATAAAAAATAAAGTTAAGAAATCAAATGACAATAAATGCTGGTAATAGTGTGGGGACAGAGGAACCCTTCTCCATTGTTGGTGGGGATGTAAACAGATATAGTCATTATGGAAATCAGTGGGGAAGCTCCAGAGAGCTAAAAACAGACCAAGCATATGACCCAGCTGTAGCACCCCTGGAAGACCCCCTAAGAACTCTACCTGGTACTACGGAGATCCTTGCTGGCTCAGGGTTACTGCTGCTCTAGCCACAACAGTTAGGTGATGGAAGTAGCACAGATGCCTGTCAATTCCACCTAGATGCCCATCAACTCATGAATGAATAATGAAGATGTGGTATGCATACACAATGGAGTTCTTTTTTAAAAAATATTCATTTCTGTTTATTTATTTATTAGAGACAGAGAGGGAGAGAGAGAGAGAGAGAGAGAGAGAGAGAGAGAGAATGGGCACGCCAGGGCCTCCAGCCACTGCAAACGAACTCTAGACGCATAAGCCACCATGTGCATCTGGCTTACGTGGGACCTGGGGAGTTGAACCTGGGTCCTTAGGCTTTGCAGGCATGTGCCTTAACCATTAAGCCATCTCTCCAGCCCCACAGTGGAGTTCTTTTTAAGTTTATAGGTTTCACTAGATTACGAGAAGAACTTAAGAGAAGGAAGTAGGTCAGTGCTCACACCCAATAGGGTTCCTTGCAAAAAAAAAAACAGAGCTTAAGAGAAGGAAGAGAGAGAAAATATAGACAGGCCCTGCCCATAAGAAGGCAGAAGAGGGATCCTGCTGGGGCTCAGCTGGAAGCCTCTTCCCTGTCCACTGCATAGTTCTGGAAAGTGCTATGCAGCCTGCAGAGGGAGAAAAGTCATTAATGGGCTTAACCGACAGTGGAACCTACAAGCTACACAACTGACCAGCTAGACAAAATATGCCACTGGCCCAATGGTGGCATGTCTGTTATGGGGCAAGCCAGCTTCTCTCTGAGTGAGTTCAAGTCCCTCTCCATGGGAGGGATTTCATGCCTGGTACTGAAAACTTAGTCAAAAACCTATGGCTGGTGAGGTCATAAGCCCCCAATTGGAAGCTACTACTGTTGCTTAGCTAAACAGATAGACTACGCCCATCAAGTTACTCTCTAAATGCTTATGTTTATGAATTTGGTGGAATTCGTGAATGTGCTCCGTAAATGCAAATGGTAAAATGTCCCCCAAAGGAACCAAATAGAATTGTCTCCTCAAAACAAAAATCAAACAAATGTGAGGGCTGGAGAGATGGCTTAGCGGTTAAGGCGTTTGCCTGCAAAGCCAAAGGACCCAGGTTTGATTCTCCAGTACCCACACGTAAGGGGGCGCATGCGTCTGGAGTTTGTTTGCAGTGGCTGGAGGCCTTGGTGTGCCCATTCTCTCCCTCTCTCTTTGCCTGTTTCTCTCTCTCAAATAAATAAAATATATTTTTAAAAAATTACACAAATGTGAACTAACAGTGATGGTTTAACATCAGCTTCTTCTATGGTACTCCGTGGAGGTTTTGAAAGTAGTATTATGTCAAAGACAGACAGTGTTGAGTTTACAAACTCAGAATGATATGACATTAACAGCCAAAACCTCTATGTACTTAGGTCTAGAATTTTAGTCCAAGTTGGACCTGACACTCTAACTACGACAAACAAACCTGTAGAGTAGAAGCTACACCTCAAAAGAATCTGCTCTTGTTCTGGCAAAAAAGAGTTTGAAATCTTGGCCAAGCTTACTTCTAGAATTATAGTTGGCACATCTGTAAAATAAGGATTTATTTAGATATGTTGTAGGATTGCTGTACGAATTAAAAATATGCAAGGAATTGGGAAACTCTCAATAAATACTGAATATTATTCCTTCACAGAAAGCACTAAATTCTTTTGCAAAAGACTGAATATAACAAAAGGAATAAAAAACATTGATAACCAAATAAAATCCACATTTGGTTACTTAAAACTTATACACGAACCAAAAAAATTTATAGATACATGAATGTCAACTGTAAATATGGAAGATAATTTGAGGCATAGAAAAGACGTAGCTCAGAAGCTAATATTACATGGAATTTATTTAACTGATATTGCATTTAGCATATAGTAATGGCTCAATAAATACTATTGACAATTTATTGGAGAATGAAAAAGCAAAGACTTATAATGTAAAAAGTCAGTTGAGGTCTAGAGAGATGAGTTAGTGATTAAGGCGCTTGCCTGGGAAGCCTAAGGACTCATGTTTGACTCTCCAGGTCCCATGTAAGCCAGACACACAATTAAGCAAGCGTGCAAGGTAGCACATGCACACAAGGTGGTGCATGTGTTTGGAATTCAATTGCAGTGGCTGGAGGCCCTGGGCATACCAATTCTCTCTCTCTCTCTCTCATTTAAAAAAAAATTTTTAAGCCAGTTGAAAGTATGAAAATCTCAAGGAAAGGATTCTACTTAAATACTAAGGCAACAGGGGCGGATACAACAAAGTGAAGCACGGAAACAAAACGGTGTTTTAGTCAAACCTCACACACGGTCAGGAGTAGCCACGGAGGGAAGATTGTTGTTCCAGACATAGCCAACCATGGCCCCATGTTTTACTGTTTGGTAAAACGTTAAAAATTCAAGTGAAGAAAGTTATATAAGGCCCTGAAATTTCTTAATTTCAAGTATAAGCAAGTTGAAGATATTAATCCAAAGAGAATTGTTTTAGCCAAGTTTAAATCAATTACCTTTTTAGGCTAAGCCAGCTGAAGGATGCATATCATGGAGACGCTTCACTTTCATTCTTTTTTTTGGGGGGGGAGACACACACACACACACACACACACACACACACACACACGGGGGGGGGGGCGGAGAGGAAGACAGATAGAGATGGGCACGCCAGCAGTCTCTCAGCTGCTGCAAATGAAATCCAGACGTGTGCGCCCCCTTGTGGTCAAGTGCGGCATTGCGCCCTTGCATCACTTTGCATCTGGCTAAATGTGGGACCTGGAGATTGGAACCGCTGGAGATTGGAACCTGCGTTCTTAGGCTTAGGAGGCAGGTGCCTTAACCGCTAAGCCATCTCTCCAGCCCTTCATTTTCATTCTTAAAAAACAACATCAACAACAAAAAAAACCCATCTAGGCCTGGGAAGATACTAAGCAGGTGAAGGCGCCAACCCACATTTGGTTCTTTCTAACACCCATGGAAAGCCAGGTGCAAACTGATGCATGAGTCTATTACCCCAATGCTCCTACAGCAAGGGGAGGCAGAGCAAAGAGATTCCCAAAGCTCACAGGCCGGCCAGGTGGCACATGCAATTCCAAAATCAAAGGCAGAAGGACAGGACACACAACTCAAGGTTGTCTCTGACCTCCACACAAGCACCATAGCATGGGCGGCGTGTACACCACGCACACACCAAAAAACAAAAGACCATTTTATTTTCTTTACAGTTAAATGTAGTGGAGAGTGGAGATGTGTATATAACTATAATCCCAGCAGTCCCATATTTGAAGCAAGAGGACCAGGGCGTCGTGACTGTCATCATTGTAAGTTCATACTTCAAGTGCACCATGGTTCGAGACCACATATTGTTAAAAGGAAGGAGCGCACGCGCGCGCACACACACCACACACTTAAATTTAGAATCCCCTCAAAAATTATCAGAGGAGCCAGGCGCATGCCTTTAATCCCAGCACTCGGGAGGCAGAGGTAGGAGGATCACAGTGAATTCAAAGCCACCCTGAGACTCCGTAGTGAATTCCAGGTCAGCCTGGGCTAAAGTGAGACCCTACCTCGAAAAACCAAAAAAAAAGAAAGAAAGAAAAGAAAAGAAAAGAAAAGAAAAGAAAAGAAGAGAAAAGAAAAGAAAAGAAAAAGCTGGGTGTGGTGGCGCACATCTTTAATCCCAGCACTAGGGAGACAGAGGTAGGAGGACTGGAGGACTGCTTTGAGTTCAAGGCCACCCTGAGACTCTGTAGTGAATTCCAGGTCAGCCTGGGCCAAAACAAGACCCTACCTTGAAAAAAAAAAAAAAAAAAAAAAGAAAAGAAAAGAAAAGAAAATTAGAAGCTGGGTGTGGTGGCGCACGCCTTTAATCCCAGCACTTGGGAGACAGAGGTAGGAGGACTGGAGGACTGCTTTGAGTTCAAGGCCACCCTGAGACTCTGTAGTGAATTCCAGGCCAGCCTGGGCTAAAACGAGACCCTACCTCGAAAAGAAAAGAAAAGGAAAGGAAAGAAAATTAGAAGCTGGGTGTGGTAGCGCATGCCTTTAATCCCAGCACTTGGGAGACAGAGGTAAGAGGACTGCTTTGAGTTCAAGGCCACCCTGAGACTCCATAGTGAATTCCAGGTCAGCCTGGGCTAGACTGAGACCCTTCCTTGGGGAAAAAAAAAAAATATATATATATATCAGAGGAGGCCAGAACAGAGGAGGAAGTCATGATTCAATATGACTAATGCCATCCCTGTAAGATATTATAAATTCAGAAAGAATGAAAAACAATCCTGGTGAGGTAGAGTTGCTCGAAAATGTTAAGCTTCCCGTGTTAGCTAGGGCAACAGAAAAAGAACAACAACAAACTCTGAGCTTATCACTAGGGCTGTTCTGAAACCCACATTTCCACCACCCCTATGCACTTTGCAGAAACTTTTAGGAACAAAAGATAAAAAGCACATTTTACTTTTGCTTCTTTTCATGAAACACTCAAAACACACATGAAAGTAGAGAGAAAAATATATGGAAAGCAGCTTTAGGCGATACAATCTCTTTGCCTCAATTTTAAAAATAAAACACCACACTGAACAGTTGAAGCCTGCCAGACCCCAATTTCCTTCTCTCCCTTCCCAGAGGCAACACTATTATGAACTAGGTATTTACCCCGATGGATATTATTAGTCACCAATGTAGAACAGCCCTATAGAACACAGGATAGTTCTCAGTTTGTCTCTTCTCCCTCTCTCGTTCTCTCTCTCTCAGAGCTGGATATGAACCTTTGGCCTCACATATGCAAGGCAAGTGCTCTACCACTGAGCTGCATTCCCATTCCCTCTGAGTGTTTTAAAAGTTTATATGGGGAGCCGGGTGTGGTGGCGCACACCTTTAATCCAAGCACTCGGGAGGCAGAGGTAGGAGGATCGCCATGAGTTTGAGGCCACCCTCACTTCATAGTGAATTCCAGGTCAGCCTGAGCTAAGAGTGAGACCCTACCTCGAAAAAAAAAAAAAAGTTTATATAGGGGCTGGAGAGATGGTTTAGTGATTAAGGCATTTGGCTGCAAAGCCAAAGGACCCAGATTTGATTCACCAGGACCCACATAAGCCAGATGCACAAGGAGGCCCATGTGTCTGGAGTTCATTTGCAGTGGCTGCCCTGGAACACCCATTCTCTCTCTTTCTCTCTATCTGCCTCTTTCCTTCTCTCTCTGAAATAAATGAATAAAAATAAAATATTTTTTAAAGTTTATATAAATGTTATCATGCTGAATCATATCGTAATTTATTTTTGTACAACTCTTTGGAAATGTCACACAATTACATAGTTCTGTTTTGTCTTCTATATTGCATTCAACTCTCTGAGTGCACCGCAAAATACATTTTTGTTTTCTGGAGACTAAGCAGACTTTCAGTCGTGAGGAGGAGATGGGCATGGGTGCACGCATGTCCATATGATCAGGAAATGAAGGTAGGGCCTCCCACATGCTAGGCCAGTACTCTACCACTGAGATATAGCCCTAGCCCTTTATTTTGTTTTTAATTTTGAGACAAGGTGTCTCTCAGTTGCCTGGGCAGACCTTCAGTTTGTGATCCTCCTGCCCCAACCTCCTGAGTAGCTTACGATGCAGGCCTATCCTAACAGGCCTGGCTTTGATTCAGGCACAGAATATTTTTCTTCCCACGGAAAGCAAGAATACTTAACCCCATCTTACCAACAGTTTTATGAATCACAAAAATGCACATTTAGTACAATCAAGTATAATACAGACTTGGGGAGAAATGGTCCCTTGGTCTATACTAGTTATAATATTTGAGGCAACCAATTGACCTTATTCAGTACAAATACCTCTAATTAGCACATAATGAAGTCAACTATTTATAACATCCAATTTTGATAAACAATTGAAATAAAAATATGCAGCATCAATTTCATGTGTAACAAGTTCAATGCATTGATATTACTGCAATGTTTCTTGTACCTACTCATCCCTAAGCTGGTCAGATCAACAAAGGGTTAACAGGGCTGAAGAGATGGCTTAGCGGTTAAGGCACCCGCCTGTGTAAGCCTAAGAACTCCGGTTCCAATCTCCAGGTCCCACGTTTAGCCAGATGCAAAGTGATGCAAGGGCGCAATGCTGCACTTGACCACAAGGGGGCGCACGCATCTGGATTTCGTTCATAGCAGCTGAGAGACTGCTGGCGTGCCCATCTCTATCTGTCTTCCTCTCCCTATCTCTTTGTCTCTCTCTGTGTCTGTCTCCACAATAAAAATAAATATATATAAAAAAAGGGTTAACCTGTCAGATGTTTCTAAGTTCTTTATCACTCTGACAAACAGCTATTCTCAACACGGCTGTGCCTGGCTCCTGACACACATGGGCTGGTTTTTCCTGGAGCAGGAAATGCACCCGCACCTTCAGTTGCATTAGTTAGCACCATGTTGCTCTCCGTCATGTTTCCTGCAATCAGCAGTGAAGGAGAGATCCCTACTGTGCCACATATTGACTTATTTAAACATGATCAACTCAAAACAAAATAGCAACACTTGTTTTCGAACGGATATAACCCCTACTTTAATGGCATTTTAATGAATTCTGACATTTGCAAATGGGATAAATAGATGAATGTCATACAGCATAAAAAAGGAAAGCTTAGAAAAATGAACATATTGTCGACCAAAGTATAAAGAGTCTCTTCCCATAGTTTTCAGTATGTGAAAGTGTGCATCGATAGGATTACATGTTTGTATTAATGTAAGTCCTTGGGGCTGGAGACGTGGCTCAGCAGTTAAAGGCACTCATACCCATATAAATCCAGATGCACAAAGTGACATCTGCATCTGGAGTTTGCTTGCACTGGCACAAGGCCCTAGTGTGCCCATACTCTCTCTCTCTGCTTTGTTCTTTCTCAAATAAAGTAAAAATTATATACACACATATATACATATATATTTATACACACACACACATACATCACATACACACATATATAAATCCACAGAACTTGTTGCAGAAGTACAATATACAATCTATATGCCATATATCAAAAACTAGCATTATGAATCAGTAGGCAGATAGTAGAACACAATAAAGCCCCCTTGATATTTGACAAAGGGACAAAGATAAGTCTATAGAGAAAGGATAGTATTTTCAACAATGAAAAGGATAGTTTTCTAGACTTTTCCATAAGCAAAAACACGAAGCTAAGCACAGACCTTATAGATCACAACATTCAGGTTAAAGCTAAAGGGATTTGTCATGACTGTTGACACAGCATCCCTGCATCTGGCAAGGCAACAGTGATAGTACTGTGTTCTTTTTTAATTTCTTTAAATCCTCATATAAAAGTAATAATTCACTTAAAGTGCAAAATCAAAACCCATAGATGGGGCTGGAGAGATGGCTTAGCGGTTAAGGCACCTGTTTGCCAAGCCTAAGAATGCCCGTTTGATTCTCCAGGTCCCACGTTTAGCCAGGCACAAAGTGACGCAAGGGCGCAATGCCGCACTTGCCCACAAGGGGGCGCACATGTCTGGAGTTCGTTCACAGTGGCTGAGAGGCTGCTGGTGCACCCATTCTCTGTCTCTATCTCTCTCTCTGACTCTCTCCAAAAAAAATATCCATTAAGTGGCTAGATAAGGATTAATAGACGGAAGTTCATGTACTAACTACATGATAAGATAATGTCCACTATTATAATGATTTTAAAATGAAACAGGAAAATGAGCAAAATGTAGGGAAAATATTTTTAATGTTCTCAGTAATATGCGGCACTAGTGATAGTGTTGGTATGATTGGCCTAGGAATGTAGATTTGTTCTATGGGACAGAATAAATTAGCATGTATAAGATCTAATAACTTCCTCGTGTCTCTGCAAACTAAGAGTATTGACACAAACATGGTTGTAACAGAGAATTAAAATTCGGAACTCTGCAGGGCTGACTGGAGTTAACATGGACACACTATGAATAGGTATATATACAAAATCTCTCTACTGAAGACCTCTAGAAACAATGACC
The DNA here is from genome assembly GCA_036365145.1 of Orientallactaga sibirica. NCBI lineage: Eukaryota > Metazoa > Chordata > Mammalia > Rodentia > Dipodidae > Orientallactaga > Orientallactaga sibirica. Next base: position 5,817,117 of record JAEOAD010001797.1, read on the forward strand.
AAGCAAACACCAACAGGTCAGTATCCTCACTTGGGCTTAAAATATCATGTTTCAAAGGGAAAGCCATGTCTTAGAGAAAAAGTTGGGTTCCTTGTAGGGTTGAAAATATAGGAAACAAACGTGAAACATTGACACAGAGATAGTAAGGAAGCTAGCTGAAGTCATGACAAAAAAAAACACAACTTATTAGTCAAATACGAGGTCAATCTAAGCTTCTAAAAGGATGCGATGGCAATTTCTGAAACATAAAAAAGTGACTGACTATAAATCTATAAATTAATGCTATTTAATATTTAATTTTTATTTATTTCTTTGAAAGCAGAGAGAGAAGAGAGAGACAGAGAGAGAATGGGCACGCCAGGGCCTCCAGCCACTACAAACGAACTCCCGATGGATGTGCTCCTTATGCATCTGGCTTACGTGGGTCCTGGGGAATCGAACCTAGGTCCTTTGGCTTTGCAGGCAAACGCCTTAACTGCTAAGCCATTTCTCCAGCCCAAATTAATGTTATTTTAAAAACGAAAGTTTATCACATCACAGAATCCATTCGTTATCTTGACAAGTGGTAAACAATCAAACATGCTGCTACTCATACGGGGCAAATCACAGGTGACTGCAGGTGCCTCGTTATAAGAGTCTTCAAGTAACAAATGAAAATAACTTTGTAACATCAGTAGCTGCCACCACAGGAACGACTAAGGAAGCACATGAACTTGAGATTGTCTCCTAAGAGAACCACCACCCCAGAGTCTTATCCAAACTGACTACTGGCTGGCACGTCTTCAAAGGGCAGAGAGGCGTGTTGAAGCACATCATGCACGCACACACAAGATCCACACCGCAGAACATTCTACTTTCCACAGAAGAGAAAGGGATGGATGGGAATGTGTAGATTAAAAGACTTAAGCTACACATTAACATGCTTTAAATGGATAATATTAAAGTATGGTGCCTGAGAACAATTAGGTGATGAAAAGTATGTAAAATATATATAATGTGTGTGTGTGTGTGTGTGTGTGTGTGTGTGTGTGTGTGTGTAGGTTTTATTTTTAGAGTAATTAAAGTCATGATAATAGTTACTCTGGGCAAAGAGATAGTAGCTACAATTGTAGAAAACAGGGAGGTGTTTCAGACAACTGCAAAGTTGGGTTTCTCCACCGGGGTCCTGGGACCAGAGGTGTGTTTCCTTTATAATAGCTCTTTAAGCAATGAATTTCTTTTGCTTCGTTAGCATTTAGAAAACCTGGCATACCTAAAAGAGAACATGTGTGTCATTTGTCAAAATGTATAGAAATTTCTAAGATGTTTCCTACATATGTTGACTCGGTTACATTCTGTAGTATTTTCTGGACTCTTCTGCCAAATTGTACTATATTAGTGGTTGGACACATTACTATTTCATATCAAGTACTTCTCCTGAAAAATCACTGCAAAGATACTTCCTTCCCATGAGAAACTGAGCAGGGTGGCTGTAACACAGCATTCAGAAGACAGAGGCAAGAGGATCAGGAGCTCAAGGCAAGCCTGGGCTACATAGCAAGCATGAAGACAGCCTGGGCTACATGATCCACTGTCTTAAGAAAACAAAGCCATCCAGAAAACATTTCTTAGGAGAAATTTCCGAAGCGCTAGCAACAGGTTTTAAAGTTGAATGGATTTGTTTACATTTTTGTGATTAATCTGGTAAACAAATTCAGGTGAACTTTTTTGAGCAGGATATTGTGAAATTACCATCATACTCAGAAAGCATTACTAGATTAAAAAAAAAACCTAAAATAGTAGCTTAGATATAAAAGTCAGTTGCCATCATGGTATTGCCAAAGTGAAAGAATCATTCTAGAAAGACGGTTCATAGCTTTTCAAAACGGACTGTATGGGACATGAAGTAATTTAGATGAAAACAACCACCATAGTATATTTGATAATCCACAATATGCTATTAAAATATACATTTGGTTTTTCAAGGTAGGGTCTTGCTCTAGCCCAGGCTGACCTGGAATTCACTATGTAGTCTCGGGCTGGCCTGGAACTCACAGCAATCCTCCTGCCTCAGCCTCCCGAGGGCTGGGATTTAAAGGTGTGTGCCACCATGCCCGGCTTTAAAATATATTTTTTAATTACTAAAAAATTGGGGTATTTTTGCACTATTAAGTATTTTTCCAAAGTCTTTTTCCTCAAATGATATAATTCCCTTGATCTGTACTTCTAATTAAATTATGTACTGCCAGGCTGGAGAGATGGCTTAGAGGTTAAGGTGTTTGCCTATGAAGCCTACAGACCCAGGTTCGATTCTCCAGGACCCACATAAGCCAGATGCATATGGTGGCACATGTGTCTGGAGTTCGTTTGCAGTAGCTAAAGGCCCAGGTGCACTCATTCTCTCTCTATCTGCCTCCCTCCCTTCTTCTCTCCTTCCCTCCCTCCCTCCCTCCCTCCCTCTCTCTCTCTCTCAGCCTCTGTCTCTCAAATAAATAAATAAAAATTTTTTTAAAAAAGATATGGACTTTTGTTTAGCTCTCTGCTGTGAAATTAGATCAGCAGTTTTCTAATATCAAGAAAATAAATTTTAAGTGTTTGTCCTCTGAAAGATAATTCAGTCACAAAGAGCTTATTTCCATTTCCTTTCATTTTTAGATGCTTAGTAAGCCAATTTTCCACTTAGCCTCTATTGTTAAAATTCTCATATGCTTTAATATGTGGGCTTTATCCTATCTATTATGCAAAAAAAAGATAGCTATTTTTTAAATTTTTCTGTACACCAGTGGGTCTTAACTTAGATGCATATGAGAATCAACTTGGACACCTATAAAAGATTACTGATGCCTCCTCCTGATCAGAGATTCTGATGGAACTAGCCCGGGTGGGCCCCTTCTTAAAGTTCTGCTCTGCAGGCAATTGTAACATATTGCCAAGGACAGAAACTATTATTCAGGGACAACTGTCCAAATAAAACCTTCCTATTTTTCTGATTGAACTTGGATGGGAAATATTTTTAAAAGATTTTATAGCTTAACAGATTCAAAGATTATATTATAAAGCTGTTATCTCTCTCTCTCTCTCTATCATTTTCTATCCCTCCCTCCCTTCTTTACCTTACCTTTTACATATTGCAGTTCACAAGAGTTTATGAAAGATAATTTTTTCCATATTTTTCCAATAGCTACATTTTGATTAAAATAAGTAAAAAAGGATCAATTATAAAACAAATACCCTTGACAAGAAAATGGATACCATAAGAAATTAGAAATGAAATGGGAAATATTGTGATTAAAACACAAATTATGGAAAAACTCAACAAAAAATAGAGTCCTCCCCCAGAAAAAAAAAAAGACATTTTAAAAATAAATTCAATAAAAATAATCTAACTGCCTCGGGTACCATTTCAAAGAGGAATAAAAGGAGAAGCTAGCCATATAACTTTGCAGTGTTACTGCAACCTTGACATTGAACCTGGAACAGATGATTGTTTAAAAGGTAAAATTACATACTAATCTCATCTAGGGACATATTGTGAACCCTCTTCCCTTCTTCTCATCTCAGGAGAGTCACTCCCTGTTGGCCACCGTTAGAGCTTATGGGTACTTTTCCTATAGCACAGTGATGCTTTCTTATACTCACATGCTTTTTTAAATATATATATATATTTCAGAGAAAGAGGGAAAGAAAGAGAGAGAGAGAACGAGCATGCCAGGGCCTCCAGCCACTGCAAACTAACTCCAGATGTGTGCGCCCCCTTGTACATCTGGCTAATGTGGGTCCTGGGGAATCGAACCTGGGTCCTTTGGCAGAAACTTAAGAGTGACTAAACTTGATTAAGGCCAGACAGGTACTATACGGTACAATTCCCAGGCAAACCTAGTATATTCACCTCTAAAGACCATGATCTGGATGATACCAGACAGCAAAGGGTGCTGACCAAGGGTGTCCAATCTTCTGCCTTCTCTTGGTCACACTTGACAAATAAGTGTCTTGAGTCACTACACATTAGTACACTGGTTTTAGGAAACTTTATTTTCAAATAAAATTACTTAGTAAATGTATAACTAAAAGCTGATTTACTTTATTTTCCTTTTTTTTTTTTTTTTTTTTTTTTTTTTTTTTGAGGCAGGGTCTCACTCTTGTCCAGGTTGACCTGGAATTCACTATGTAGTCTCAGGTGGCCTCAAAACTCACAGCGATCCACCTACCTCTGCCCCCCAAGTGCTGGGATTAAAGGCATGCACCACCACGCCCAGCTATTTTCCTTTTTTATGACAGAATATTTAATAATACTTAAATTCACATTAGCTTAATCATATTAAGTCATTTGGATGACACCTTTTGTTCAATGACCTTCTGGACCCCAAATCCATAAAATGTGGTGGACATAAATGGGAAATATATAGGAATAGAGAACACTTCCTTAGCAAAGAAAAGCCACACAAGTGATTTTACTCATTGTAGCAGAATACAGAAAGTTGAAGAAAAAGAAAACTAAGACACCTATAGCAGACTGAAAGAATTCTTAAAGATTACATCATATATGTATATATGATGTAATATATATATAATATACATATATAATATAATATATAATTATAAAATATAATATATATAATATATAATTATAAAATATAAAATATAATATATATTATATATGTGTTATATATAATATATATATATATTTCGAACATAAATATTAGGACTTTTCAATTTTAAAAGACAGCCTGAGTGGAACATGCCTTTGATCTCAACACTCAAGAGGCTGAGGCAGGAGAAACAGGAGTTCTGATCTACATATCAAAACCCAGTCTCAAAAACAGAAACAAACAAAAAAAAACACCCCAAAAGACAGAACAGAAAACAAAATAAAAACTAGACCTAATCATTTTGTTTCAGAACACTAAGTACTAAATCTTGAAGTCGCCAAGATAATAGATTTAAAGGAAAATATGGGAACTTAATGATTTACCCAGGTAAAACTTTGACCAAAAGAGAGGTTTTTTTTTTTTTTAATTTTAAAAAAAAAAAAGATCCGGGCGTGGTGGCGCACGCCTTTAATCCCAGCACTCGGGAGGCAGAGGTAGGAGGATCGCCGAGAGTTCGAGGCCACCCTGAGACTACATAGTTAATTCCAGGTCAGCCTGGACTAGAGTGAGACCCTACCTTGAAAAACGAAAAACCAAAAAAAAAAAAAAAAAAAAAAAAAAAAAAGATTATAAAAAGGTATTGCTATCAATACACGTATCTCCATTAATTTAACTCCATTCTCGAAATAAAGAAACTCTGCTACTCCGGGGTTAGTAACTTCCTCAGTCAAGAGGGCCGACAGATAGCAGTGGTGTTTTAAAAGCCTGTGCTGTAACCACTGTTCCACTCCAGCTGGACCTGAAACCCTAGTTACATTTGAGCCGTGATAAATTTTAGGCTCCCATTTCACGTGTAATTTCCTTTTATGGATATTTGAAAGAAGAATGAATATAAGCTTAAAAACATATTCACACACATTTCAAACTAGAAGACTAGCAATGCTATTTTATTGGTGCTTCATGGAAAGGTGTGCATTGGTTTGAGAAGTTACCTCTAGTCTTCCTTGTGCACAGCTCAGGAGCAGCACGTTGGCTCTGTCTTTCTCAGAAGAAATTGGGGTCCAAGGCCAAGCCTCATCACTGACCAGTGGCCACCAGCAGACAGCCACATCCTGAGCACAATTAATAGCTAGACGACGCTCTGTTATCTTATTCGCTGGCCCAGATATGTCACAATAGGAAATCTAATGGTTGGGGGAAAAGAAAAAAACATGCAAAAACATTTCCTTTAAAACATGCAAAATCTTCGGAATATTTCAAAAATTAAAGCATCTGTAAAAGTAGATGCAGGCAAGTAAATATGCATCTTAAACATGTGCTTAAGAAAGTGTCAGAATTTACCAAATTCTTTTGACACATATATAAAAAAGACATATGTTCAAAATTCTCCCCATTTTTAGCCGAGGAAAGGAAAAGAAAAATTTGAGTTAGGGAGGAATTAGATGTCGCATTTCCAATCAATACCAAAATGTACAGTCATGGTTGCCTGACAGCATCGACCTGCACATGGGGTTTAAGACCATCTGTATTGCGTGACATGTTCAGTAGTGCTGGCCAAATGCTGACCAAGAGTGTCTGACTGTTTAAGACATAACACGTGAACAATGACTGACAACAACACAAGGAAAAACAACTTAAGCAAATATCTCTTAAACTATATGAGATATACACACACGTATATTCTGCATAAAAGGGATAAGCCATGGCATCATGCATAAAAGTTTATGCAGCTTCTGAGAATTATGCCTCTCTTTCTTAGGAAGGATTTGTAGAATTTATTATTCAAACTATGTTATTTTGGAACATGGTTATTTGAAAACACAAGCACGGCACCATCTGGGTGACACATGCCAAGGAAATATAGATTGCACCGTATTTCTGCTTAAGGAATTAATGGAAGGTTGATAGCTTGGAAGGAGAAAAAAAACTATCTTGCCATTGCTGGTCAGCAATAATCGAACCACTTTCTGGGGATTAAGCGCATGGCTAAGCCTACTGGACCAGACACTAGCAAAGGGCAGGGGGTCTTCTTATCAGAGGAATGCTTCTGGAGCCAGTCTCACTACATGACAGATTGCTTTCATATTCCTGTCTGCAAGGCAACAAAGGCTGGCAGTAATGCGATAATGCCAGAGTGCAATGGGTGTTAAGAACCCGCTGCATTTATGTATTGTATTTAGTAAATAATCAGGCTCATCCAAATTGTGATCTCACCACTCAACCAAGGCCATTAAAATCAAGGTTAATGCTTTAATAATCCTCTGCTATTTTTTTCCATATGGTCAAAAGGAACCCTTTTCTATTTGCATGGCCATAATATTATTGACCTCTTCATCCTCTGAATGCACATCAAAAGGAACTGAAATCAAAGTAATTACCATTGTTGTTCTCTCGTGGTAAACAGTTAACTCCTTACACTATTCCTTCACTGTTAAATTGAATTGGATTTTTTAAATGTGGGCAGGAAAACTTGTTAAAGGTCAACAGCTTCAGGATATTTACCCTGAGATTCTTTCTTCCCAAAATTATTTCAATCTTAAATAATGACACTATGGCACAGCTGTAAAGAAAATCAGAACTATTACACTGTATATCACTGCCATGTTTCAAACTTCAAACGGGCAATAACAAAACACCAATGAACTTTATGCTGTTAAATTCAAATAATAACTTATTTAAGTTCTCGATGCCATTATTTCAATTTTCTTCTTATTTGAGAGAAATACCCCAATGTACTTGCTAACTACTTGAAAATATATAGCTAGATTTTGATGTCCAATTTGACAGGCAGGCATGTTACCTACTAATTGCTAGATGAAAAAATTGAGTCAAAATGAAGGATTGGCATTTTCAGTTCTTATATAGTGAAAACTAGTTATAATATTTGAAATTTTGTGTCTTCTACGAGTTTTCATGGTATTGGTATTTTGTCATAATGATGAGCAGGACAAATAAAATGAGTACATTTCTTAAAATATCCTTCCAGTGGGCAACTGGTAGTAATGACTACTTATCATATATCTATATTTTAAATACTGAAGCAAGAAATTAAATTCATGGGCTTTTCAAAGGGAAGCATATTAATTCTCTAATGTATAGAAATGGTGTGGAGTGCCCATGGTCCTAATTTTCCAAATCCAAAGGCAGAAGGAATGAGATAATTCCCTTATTTCAAGAAGAAAGGGCCCAAATACTAGTCTATTTTCAGCATCTTTTCATAAAAAAAAAAAAAAAAAAAAATTGACCCCCTGAGCGAGTTTTTGTCTGCTCTCACTAACAGGTATCTGCCAGTCTAACAGATTCACCAAGCTGCCCACCTAAAGCATCCATAGCAGGTACTTTAAATTGCTTCAGTTGATGAATAGCGGCATATTTTAAGGACTACTATGAAGAGAGAAGATTTCAAATAAATCCACGTTAGCCTCTTTGGAAAATAATATCCCTTTAAGAATGCTAACAGGATGTTTTTACTAAGCAAATATAATGCATGAATATCAGGAATGTCCAATTAAAGAAAATCATGATTATACAAAGTTTTAAAGAAGCTCTACAAATCTGGCAAACAAGCCAGACTATAGTTTGTTACGACTATGAAAAACTTATCTTGGGTATTTTTATTCCATGCTAAAACTTTTTAAAGGCAAGAATAGATGTTTCTACTAAATTAAATCTTCTCTATATCAACACCACCACAGCCATCATAATAAGCAACAATACCAACCAAAGTATAACGCTTAGGTAAAATACAACTTTTCCAACAATACGCACAACCTGCATGCTACAGAGCTGGCTTCTAACATCTTTGCCTTTCCTAGTCTACGTGAGCGTCTTTTCAAGGGGGCTTGTATATCACCATTCCCAGTGAACAGTGAACTGTCTCAAATCCACGTCACAGAGGCTGGATCAATCTTGCAAATACAAGTCATTGCTGAAAAGAGGCCTTGAACTGAAACAGCCTGGAAAATGTATTAGATCCTCATCCCAGCAGAGTGTGCCTTTCCAGCACTTAAAATGTAATGTGGCAAAATTTAAACACATCATCTAAAATAAAAATCCAGCCTGACCAGATGTAAGTAAAGTCCTTGATATAAGGACAGAAATTACCTGGGGTAAGTGAAGGGAGAGAGATGCCAGAAAGAAATTTCTGTTTCTATTTTCTCCAGTGAACAGCTGGGAGAAGGGAAAGGTAGGATCTTCCCATTACTTATTTATTACATTATTCTGTTAATATTTAAAAGTACCTTCTTCCTTTTTTTTTTTTTTTTTTTTGTAATGGAAACCAGAGCAGTTACGTGGATTCTTAAGGGAAATGAAAATGGTGTATATGCAACCACTGGCAAGAAAATCACCTTTAACTTCCATAAATACTATATAAACCACCACTGTTAGGCCACGTCCACAGTGGAAGTACAAAAACAACAGCAGCTGGGCGTGGTGGTGCACGCCTTTAATCCCAGCACTTGGGAGGCAGAGGTAGGAGGATCGCTGAGAGTTCGAGGCCACCCTGAGACTACATAGTTAATTCCAGGTCAGCCTGGGCCAGAGTGAGACCCTACCTCGAAAAAAAAAAAAAAAAAAAAAAAAAAAAAAAAAAAGCCCCTCTTTGGAGTAAAATTAGCTTAATCTTTTATTAATTCAGGATTCTCTGAAATTAGAAATGTTCAAGAATAGTAAGAACAACATTAACTCATAGAATACGCTTGTATATATTAAATTAATAATAGGACCATATACATAGAAATCTTTACCTTATAATCCAAAGCTGAGAGTTTTTCCAATCTTTTATTTATGTCAGGAGAATCCATTTTCTTGGTAAACTGAATAAAGCATAGTTTATTTTGTGCCAAAAATGATAAGATGATGAAACTGTCTGTGAGAAGAGCTACAATGATTTAATGATACCAAGTTAGAATAAAATAATGACGTTGTATTTTTTCTATTGAAACATTATAAAAAGCTATTTCCAGAAGATAGTTATTAACTAAAATTACTAAAATCTCCTAAACATAATGATGTTTTACAGGGATCTTAAAGATACTAGGAATAAATAATAACTTTCAACATAATTATGTAGATTTGATATTTTTCAATTTACAGTAATATTTGGGGGCCACCCTCAAAAGAAATATATGTGGAACTGGGGTTTAAAAAACATAAATAGAAGATGATTTCAATGCTGAAGGTAAAGATAGAGACTGTGATTTGTTCTGGCACAAATGATCATATGAATATAGACTTTACATAAAGATAGAACTAATTCATTTAGGATGGATCAGTATTCTCTAATAATCTCATTTTCGTCTTTTATTTATTTTATTTTTTTATTTATTTTTGGTATGTGGTGTGTGTGTGCATGTATGTATACACGTTGGTATGTGTGTGGAAGCACATGGAGGCACAGATGCATATCTGGACCATGGGACAAGTTCAGGTGTCACCCTAAAGTACATCATTCACCTCTTTTTGAGACAATGTCGTTCACTGGCCTGGAGCTTGCCAATTGGGTCAGACTGGCTGGGTGGCCAGTGAGCTCCAGGAATTTCCCTGCCTCCATCTCCCCATTTCAGGTGCACACCACTCTTCCCAGCATTTACATGGGCAGGCAGAATGGAACTCAGGCAAGCCTTTACCCGGGAAGCTAACTCTCCCCAGCCCCTGATGTTTTCTGAAGTTAATTTTTGTTCTTTTGAGCACAATACAAGCTGGGTGAAATAAAGCATATAACACCTAGTTTGTACATGCTATAAATTAGTATTTAATAATGAAGATTAACAAAAATATTCCTACAACTTTACTTCTAAAACATATAAACAGGTAGAGAATGTCACGAGCTGTATAAAGGGTTAATAATGTTATACGAAATTACTGCTAAGAACATGGAATATCTGAAGAATGTTTATATTGTTCCTCGCCAAAATAAATTAATGAACATCATATACATATAATTTCTGCACTCTTGGCTGTGCAAGCAGTAACCAACAGAGAACTGCTGAGAAACCACACTGTCACCATGTTCCATGAAGGAGTATTATCTCTGGAACAAAGCAAGAAGCAACTGAACCAAGATAAACTGGTTAGAAAAAATAGTCATTAAGTGGGCGTGGTGGCGCACACCTTTAATCCCAGCACTCGGGAGGCAGAGGTAGGAAGATTGCCGTGAGTTCGAGGCCACCCTGAGACTACATAGTGACTTCCAGCTCAGCCTGACCTAGAGTGAGACCCTACCTCGAAAAACCAAAAAAGAAAAGTAGTTAAAGCTTCCTTTAAGTGAAGTCTGGGCAGAGAAGTATCGGTATGACAAAATGTGAACAGTCACCACTTCGTTGACAGGGTCAGCAAAGGGCTTGCGTGTTCGAATGTGAAGATGGAACTCCTCCCCGAGGGCGTTCCCACACACATTCCCACTAGCAGAGGAAAGGGCCTGCCCACAACCCTGTTCCTGCTTGTCTCTATCAGTGATGCTGCTGCCTGCAGTGACCCTGCAAAGTCCTTTCTTTCAGACGACACATGACGGCTGACTTCATTCAAAGGCAGCTCCCGGAGCGCACAGCAGAACGAGGGTTTTCACTCAACACCTCTGTCCTTTCACTAGAACTACATCTTCCTTTGAGTATTCAGTGTAAGATACTGATCATTTTTAAAAAATATTTTATTTATTTTTAAAAATATTTTATTTGGGGGCTGGAGAGATGGCTTAGCGGTTAAGGCACCTGCCTGCTAAGCCTAAGAACCCGGTTCCAATCTCCAGCTGTTCCAATCTCCAGGTCCCACGTTTAGCCAGATGCAAAGTGACGCAAGGGCGCAATGCCACACTTGACCACAAGGGGGCGCACACATCTGGATTTCGTTCTCAGCAGCTGAGAGACTGCTGGCGTGCCCATCTCTATCTGTCTCCCTCTCTCTCTGTCTCTCTCTATGTCTCTCTCTAAAAATAAAAAAAAAAATTTAAAAATATATTTTTTACTTATTTATTTGAGAGAAAGACGCAGCAGCAGAGAGAGAGAGAATGGGTACACCAGGGCCTCCAGCCACTGCAAACAAACTCCAGATGCATGTGCCCCCTTGTGCATTTGGCTTATGTGGGTCCTGGAGAATCAAACCTGGGTCCTTTGGCTTTGCAGGCAAGCGCCTTAACCGCTAAGCCATCTCTCCAGCCCAGACAGTGATCATTTTTAATCTGTCATGATAATGAAATTTGGTTTTAGATCTCAAATCAAAGAACATAATCTTCAAACTTTGGAGTCAGCTAGTAGAGCAGAATGAGAGTGAGTATCACAGTGTGAACTTATGTTCAAACCTCAGCTCAATCATAAGACTGACCATGTTCTCAGTAGCTCAGCTTCCATTTCTTTATCTATAAAAATGGAAATAGCCATACCTTCTGTAGTTGCTTTCTTGGATCAAATGGAATAGGTAGGATGGTTCCCAGTATAGAGCCGTTAGAGCTCCATAAAGATCAGTACCCTTCCCACTCAATAATATACCAATCATATAACAAATTATTATGCTGTCACTTCTAAGTAGATTTACGCCATAAACTGACACTAAGTTCTTTTTTTTTTTTTTTTTTTTTCAAGGTAGGGTCTCACTCTAGCTCAGGCTGACCTGGAATTCACTATGTAGTCTCAGGGTGGCCTCGAACTCTCGGCAATCCTCCTAACTGACGCCCGGCTAACACTAAGTTTTGATATTTAAAAATAGAGCCCAAAATCTCTCAAAAGTTAGCGTTCACAGCCAAGTAACTGAGCACCTTCTTACAAGAATCAAAGTACATGTGATATTTACTCAAAATCCATTCGAAAATTAAAATTATTTGGAATGTCAATAACAGAGGCATGATTTTGAAAGAATAAAAAGCTTATTTTCCATATGTATCCAAAGAGTTTTAAAGACTGGAAAATCTATAGAATATGGGCCTAATACTTAACAAGAAAAAAAAAAAAAGCAATGTTAGTTGAAATTTGTTTTGGTCCCAGAGGTTCTAAGTATGCTATTACCAGCAATTACTTGTGTTTGCAAGTCCCCAGTGGTAATAATTAGTCTACCTGTTGATACACTATTTCTCCTGTCCTACTGTTAATGTAGGCAATTGATTTGCACATGGGGATAATTACCATCACTGATGGGGTCTGAGATGAGCCTCCCCACCAGGCTTCTGTCAATCACCACTTTCTCCAGCTGCGGCCCAGAAAGGCTTAGCGACACCAGCACACCTGAATCAAAGAGGAGCTTTCAAAAAAAAAAAAAAAAGAAAGAAAAGGTAAGGGGGAAAGGTGAGGAAGACATGCTGAAAATTGGAATCTTTTGAAAACCTCTCACCAATAGTACAGCTTACACAGATATTTGCACACACATTTATACTATGTAATTATAAAAGTTTCTTAACTGAAAAACAAAAGTCAACATTCTGAATACAGACAGACAGGAGGCTAAATGATGCAATGTACTGACCGCATTGATAAAAGCAGTGTGGAGAAACCACAAGTTTATTAGAAGCCTGATCATTCAAACACTTAAAAAGTACGCAGAGCTTGGTGGCGCATGCCTTTAATCCCAGCACTTGGGAGGCAGAGGTAGGAGGATCTCCAGGTCAACCTGGGCTAATGCAAAAGCCAACCTCAAAAAATAAAAAAAAAAAAAACAAAAATAAAAAAGTACCCATGCCAAATAAAATGCCCCTTTGTATTGTATTCAGAAAGTGTACTGTGTTCTTGATGAGGGTCCCTATGGAAGAGGAGGACAGGGAGGAGGATAATGGAGTCACCACTATGAATGTAAAACTAGAATAATATACATAAAAATAAATAAAATTATTTTTTTTAAAAAAGAAAGTATACTGTGTTCTATTAAAATGTTCGAGAGATGGCTTAGTGGTTAAGACATTAGCCTGCAAAGCTGAAGAAGACAAAGGATCCCGGTTTGGTTCTCCAGGACCCACATAAGCCAAATGTACAAGGGGGTACATGCACCTGGAGTTCATCTGCAGCGCCTGGAGGCCCTAGTGTGCCCATTCTCTCTTTCTCTCTCTCAAATAAATAAATAAATAAAATATATTAAGAAATGTCTTGAGGTTTGGATAGTTATGGCTACCTATTAGATACAGAAGGAAGCTACAATTACATTATAAACACCTACTATAAGGATTTATTTGGAATTTAAGCCTTACTTCTGAATATGAAGATCTTATCAGCCTATAATGTTAAAATACATGTAAATCTAGAAAATTAAGTAAAATGTTAAACTTTAAAAGTTCTAAATAAAAGACACTTTCCATAAATGATTTGACAAAGACAAGCAAATCTAACAAAGCTTTTATCAATACAAGTATTCAATCATCCACTCAACAAAAGATGCCTGCATATCCCCATTACAATTTTACACTGCTCCTTTCCATTTGTAGCAGCGTAATTCATTCATCTCCAAATGTTTAAAACTTCTGAAAGAACTCTGCATATGTATATGCTTATTATCTATGAGATTTTGAAATATCAACATTGGAAGAAATTGTTTCACCTTCAACGCAACAGACTCGAAGCTGGTGAATCATGGAATAGCATATGGCATAAGAAGAAAAAAAAACCAATTGTCAGTAAACTAATCATGAACATGCTAGCCAAACTCAAAGACAACTAGGATTTAAACAAAACTGGGGAATCCCCCACCCACCTAAGCATCACGTCCCAGCGAGTCAGGAGAATTCGGTGTGCAGACTAACTTGGGCATGTGTCACAGATGAACAGCATGAGAGAGCAGGGTTTAGGAAAAAAATTTAAAACAACAAAACCACTCTTCTCCTGCTGTTAGAATCCTTGTTCTGAGCAACAGAAACCTTCCTTTTACTTCATTTAATGACTGCCCTGGTTAAAGTCAGTTCCTCTATTGGGGTACACAGCAGGGGTGATAGGAGGACTTAAGTTTTGGAAAGTAATAAAACTAGGCACATTTGTTCCAAGACTTTCTAAATACATCAAAAAAAAAAAAAAAACTAATTTCTACTGAATTACATGCAGCCCAACGACATAACCTGATGGCAATTGTTGATACAAGATCCCTATGGGAATTCCCCCTCAGCATCAGAGGCATGTGGCCTTCACTCCCTAAACTCCTTCAGGAAAAATCTTTTCTACCTAGTCTTCACCTTAATAGATTTTCTCCTCTTCCCATTTTGCTCAAAATATCACTAAGATCTATTTCTACTTATTTTTATTTATTAAATTTTATACCTATACTTTAGTAAGCCTTTTTTAAATTATCCATTGATGCCAGCTCCTTATGGATACTGGTGAGCCACGTTTAGCTTCGTTATCTTCAGTGTCTATAAAATGCTGGGTGCATAGCAAGCGCTCAGTAAATGTTCAGAGAGAGAATTGTAGCGGACTCGTCCAAGGATTAGCTAATGCAGAGAAGCCAACCTACCCCAGCCTTCCATTTCCACGAGCCGTGGATGCTCCTTGGCAGCAATCCTTCAAGCACGTGGTCCAGGCCTGAGTGCTGATAGTAACTAGAAGCTCCCTGCCTGACAGGAAAGCTTGTACACTGTGGGGCAGCTAAAACTGTTTTAAAAATCTTTATTGGCTATTCATTTGTTTTGTATTGACAAAGATCAAATGTTGACCATTACCATGCACTTGCCTAAACTTAATGGTTCAAAATGAATCACATGTAATCCTTAATGTATTAACCCTAGATTAGCAAAGAGAAGTAGAGACAGACGGAGGAAGTGTAATAAAGTGACATCACTGAAAGCCGGGCGTGGTGGCGCACGCCTTTAATCCCAGCACTCGGGAGGCAGAAGAAGCAGGAGGATAGCCAAGAGTTCGAGGCCAGCTTGAGACTCCATAGTGAATTCCAGGTTGGCCTGGGCTAGTCTGAGACCCTACCTCAAAAAAAAACAAAAACAAAAACAAATAATAAATAAAGTGACATCACTGAGCCAACGATACATGCTGAGAATACTGGGGCAACTGAGCAGGTGGGGACTCAGGAACTTGAGATTAAGCTTCTCTCTTAGATCTTCAGCCTCGGGTTTTCTTCAATTGTGTCTCTCTAAATGTCAAAGACATTACATGGTGGTTATCAACACAAGCTCTGAAATCAGCATTGACTAGCTGGGTGACACTGAGCTATTTAACCTCTTTGTATCAGTATCTCCTTATCTGCAACAAAACGTGATAGCACCTACTTCAAAGGATAATAGTACTAACTTTTTTAAAAATAAAGTGTTTTCTACATGTCTTGTCCTGTTACTTTATTATTATTATTATTTATTAGAGACAGAGAGAGGGAAAGAGAGAGAGATTGAAAAAGAGAGAGAGAGAGAATAGGCACGCCAGGACCTCTAGCCACTGCAAACGAACTCCAGACGCATGTGCCACCAAGTGCATCTGGCTTATGTGGGGCCTGGAGAATCGAACCTGGGTCGTTAGGCTTCGCAGGCATGCGCCTTAACCTTAACTGACAAGGTACCTGCAAGTTTCTTCAGAACTCTGTAATTTGTCCAAGCTTTTCTTTCTTTTTCCTCATTTTCTGCTATCAACATTACTAACGTAAAAAACCCCTCCTCCTTGGAAAGAAACTGCTCCATCTACACATGAGCATTCATTTTGCTGTGAGTTTTACGAGGCCATTTTTGTGGGATAGAGAAGAAAACTGCAGCCTGGGGGACTGAATGAGAGAGGGAATTATGGGCTGGAGAGATGGTTTAGTGGTTAAGGCGCTTGCCTGCAAAGACTTAAGGACCCAGGCTCCATTCCCCAGGACCCACGTAAGCCAGATGCACGCGGTGGCGCATGTGTCTGGAGTTTGTTTGCAGTGGCTGGAGGCCCTGGCATGCCCATTCTCTCAATCTTCCTTATTCTCTCTCTCAAATAAATAAATTTAAAACATTTTTTTAAAGAAAGAGAGGGATTTAATGCTAGAAAGAATTTGAAAAATTCTTGGAACAGGAGAACTCATACACGTATGCGTGATGTACACATGGAGACGCAGCAGGGATCTGAGCACTATGAATTTTGTCCAGTGAGCTTGAAGATTCCCTTCACATATTTATTCATACCTTTATTTATCACCCCTAAATATAGTTACTATATTAGGTGAGCTAGGCCCTGTTGTGGATATGATGATAATCAAAGAGCTTCAATATAATTTTAGTTAGTAATAAGATCTGTGGAGGAAAACAAGTCGAAATAAGTTGGGGTCTTTGGGAATCTACTCTTTTAAGTAGGATGACTAATAAAGAAAAATAAAAGGGCTTCTTGGAGAAATGACCAAAATAAAGAAAAGGAACAAGTCACGTAAATGTCCGGAGAAAGGAAGTCTGAGAGAACAAAACAAAAAGCGAAGGTTAGAATGTGTCGGGGGTGGCTGAGGAATGCTGGTGGGTGCACCGGGTGGGACAGGTAGCAGAAGCCAGGCAGATGGAGGCACACAGGCAGTCAAGGGACAGCTTATGTTGGAGCTTACTGACGAGAAGTCGTTGGGTGGGAAGCAGTATGAAATTGCAATCTAGATTTTATTATTTTATTGTATTTATTTTTTATTTATTTTATTATTTTTTTTTCGAAGAAGGGTTTTGCTCCAGCTCAGGCTGACCTTGAATTCACTCTGAAGCCTTGAACCCATGGCAATCCTCTGCCTCCCGAGTGCTGAGATTAAAGGCATCCACCACCATGCCCGGCTAGATTTTATTTTGTTTTTTAAGTATTTCATTTATTTGAGAGAGACAGAGAAAAACAGAGACCGTGCGTGTGCCAGGGCCTCCTGCCACTGCAAATGAACTCCAGATTCATGCGCTGCTTTGTGCATCTGGCTTTACACGGGGTCCTGGGGAATCGAGCCAAGGCCACAAGGCTTTGCAAGCAAGTGTCTTTAACTGCTGAGCAATCTCTCCAGCCCCACCATCTATATTTTAAGGGTACAGGACAAAAGTGGAAGCAAGGGATCCATTATGAGGCACATGCAATGGTCCCGAGAGAAGGTCAGGGCTTAAACTAGGATGGTCGCGCTGGAGGAAAGACTGTGGGAAAACTTAAGATGTATTTAAAGAGTCTCCACTAGAACTTCCTAAAACTTGGATGTGGCATATAAGAAAAAGACTCAGTCTGAGCCTTAGAAATTGGACTCAGCCGAGGTAAAGAATGTTGAGGAAAAGCCAAGTTAGATTATGGAGAATGAGGAGTTTGGTTTTGGATAAATTTAAGGTATCTGTGGACATGCAAGAAGAGATATAAAGCAAACAATTAGAAAAGGGGCTGGAGAGATGGCTTAGCAGTTAAGGTGTTTGCCTGCAAAGCCAAAGGACCCCGGTTCAATTCCCCAGGACTCACGTAAGCCAGATGCACAAGGGGGCGCATGGATCTGGAGTTTGTTTGCAGTGACTGGAGGCCCTGGCACACCCATTCTCTCTCTCTCCCCCTCTCTCTCTCTCTCAAGTAAATAAATAAATAAAAATTTTTAAAAGTAAAAGAAACGAACATGAAGTTAAAGGGGAGTGGTAACTAACGTCATCAACTATATAAAGGTAGTATTCAAAGTCATGGAAATGGCAAGCACTTCTTAAAAATAACCCCTACAAAACAGAGACAGGTCTGAAGCCCGAGCTCGGGGGGATTCTAACCTATGACATTAAGTTATTTAACCGCACTGTATCTTCATTTCCTCATCTGAAAAGAACATGTGATACTGTCTACTTCACAGCATGAGGTGCAAATGATTTTTTTGAAAGATCAAGTTAAGCATCTGGGCATTTGTTAGATGTGAGGTATGCCAACCATCTCAAGGCACCCCTGACTGACCCCAGCTTTTGGAATATGAAGATGCAAGTAAAGTAATAAGCTATGAATGCATTTTACCAAAGAGCCTATGGGGAGGAATAAAGTTTACAGGGAATGGTGCCAAAGTTATCCTGGGCATGCTACAGATCACTACAGCAGGAAAAAAAAAATCGTCTCAAACTCAGAGAAAGAATATTCTAGCCCAAACAGGAACGTGCCAGTCTCACCTCTGCCTGTTTAACCAAAATGGCTCCTCCAAACTGCGAGGTGCCGTGAGATTTAGGTCAAGAAGGGGAAAGGGCACCGAGGTCCTCTTCTCTGCCAAAGGGTTAAGGATTCTGGCAGCTCTGAAAGTGAGAAGAGACAGGCCCGAGTGACAAAAGGGAGACAGGGACCTCCGAAGCAGGCCTCAGTTCAGGAGTGACAAGGATGAAGCAGGCAGAAGGCCAATGGCATTTCACACATTGTGTCAATGTGAGTGTGGTTCTTCTAGGACAGATAGCTGAGGCCAAAGGACCTTGGACATTTCCTTTTCTTTGACCTCTTCAGGCAGGAAATGCCTTTATTCCTACTCAGACGGTTCCTATTTCTCTTGCCTTTATAATTTCCTCCTCTTTGTTGTCAAAAAAGCTCGTGCTTTCTCTTTAAGAAACTCTGAAATGATTCTCAGGTTGTTCAAATGACTCTGCAAAGCAGTTCCTCTTAACATTACAGTCTACATGCTTAAATTAAATACCTAATTGGGACCCCCGGCACCTAAGCACACCCTGAAAATTCAAGTTTGGCCAGACAGGCCCATTGACTAAACGGGTGCAATAGTGGCATGTCTGCTCTTGGGGTAACCAACTGCTCCATAATTGGACTGAAGGCCCTCTCTATGGGAGGGAATACATACCCGGTACTGAAAAACCTAAGCTAAGTCTATGGCAGGGGAGGTCATGAGCCTTAGAGGTATAAAGCCTGCTCTTGTCTGACTAAATATATATATTAATTCCTACCAAGCTGCCCTGAAAGCATTACACTTAATGTTCATGTTCACATATTAACGCTACTCTCACTTCTGGTTAGAGAAGCTTCTCTTTTCAGATGGTGATGACCACTGGAATGACCCAAAAGGCAACACAGTGCTAAGAAGAAGGGATGGAGGAATGCCCAGCACTGAAACATCTGTCACACCCTCCAAGGCTCAGGGCCCATTGCGGAAGAGGGGGCGGATAGAATGGAAGAGCCAAAGGAAGGGTATGACTCCTTACAATGCAACTGTCCAGACAGAAATTGGCCTCGATAACCATGACCTTGCCATGCCTAGCAATACCTTTGCAAGACCCTCATAATAGAAGAAAAAGATGATGACATCAAATTAAAAGAGAGACTAATGGAGAGAGGGAGGGGATACGACGGAGATTGGAGTTCTAAAGAGGAATGGGGGGAGGGAAGGGAAATATCATACGTTTTTTTGTATGTAAGTATAGAAGTTGTAAATAAAAAATTTTTTTTCATTAAAAAAAAGAAAAGAAATAAATAAATACCTAACTGGGAGCAAAATACTTTGTGAGAGGAAATTATATCAGAAGGTAGCATTAAAAGAAAATATAGAGGGGCTAGGGAGAGCGGTAAGTAAAGTGCTTACTTTACAACTATGAACCCACGTACAAACGGCGGGAACGGTGTGCATGCTTGTGATCCCACCACTGGGGAGGCAGAGACAAGACGATCCCCAAGTCTTGCTAGCTAGGCAATGTAGCTTCACTGGTGAACTCCAGGCCTAGGACAGATCTTGTATCAACAACAGTATGCGGTGCTCTTAAGGAATGAAGCCCAAAGTTGTTCTCTGACCTCTGTCTGCACATGCTCACATGTTCTCCTCGACATAAAAATACTTTAAATTTTAATTAAAAACGTAAATACTGAGGGTGAAATGATCTACATGGGGTCAAGGGAGAGCATGAAGGAGAAGAGGGGCTGAGAGGAAGTTTAATCAATATCTAAGTTGTTATGAATAAGCCATGAAAGAAAGATTTTTTTAAAAAAGCTTGGACACAAGTGTCTTGAAAAGTCTTGTAAAATGGTGTACCCAGAAGTCATATATTGTTATTAGAAAATTTTCAGTGCCAGGGGTGGGAGACCTTCCAGCCAGTTGTTGGCCAGGGAGGCCCCTGGTGCCCCCCAAACATCATAGGCTATTACCAATGCTCTTTGTTTTCCACCAGAACTAGATGGTAAGACCCTATTGCTGAAGGCTACCTATGCCTGGGCTGCAGGTTACTGAGAAATAAAGCTGGAGCTGAGCTGGAAGCCTTCTTCCTGTTGAGTAGCTATAAGAAATGTTAAAAAAATTTTTTAAGGACTATAGAGCTGGCTTAGTGGTTAAGTGCTTGCTTGTGAAGCCTAAGGACCCCAGTTTAAGGATCAATTCCCCAGTACCCATGTAAGCCAGATGTACAAGGTGGCACATGCATCTGGCGTTTGTTTTTCAGTGGCTGGAGCCCCTGGCATGCCCATTCTTCTCTCTCTCTCTCTCTCTCTGCCTCTTTCTCTCTCTGTGTCTGTTGCTCTCAAATAAATAAACAAAAGTGAAAACAAAAATTAAATAAAAAATAAAAATAAAAGAAATGTCAATCACACCTGCCAAAGCTCAGGCGCCATTGCAAAAGAGGTGAAGGAAAGAATGGAAGAGCCAAAAGAAGGGAGGTGTGCTTTGCAATGCTGTCTTCCACACACAAAGTGGCCATGGTCTTTATGACCTCACGGTGGCTTAGGGTACCTACACAAGACCAGCATATCAGGAGGAAAGAAAATGATGGCATCAAAATGGAAAAGATTCTACTTGAAAAGGAGGGATTGAGTGGAGCGGGGGACATGGGGAGGGGGGAGGGGAGGGTGGTGGGAGGGGATTATGACCGTGATATAGTGTCTGTGTTTATGGAAGTTGTTAATAAAAAGTTTAAAAATAAAACTCTGAGTTTCATTCATTCAATACCAAACCCCCATGTGAGTGTTTCCCATATACTGGGTATATACAGATGGAGACGGGATAGTGAACAAAGCAGGCACAAGTTGGTAGAATATGTACAAAACGGAGGAAACCTTACCTTAGAGGGAAAAGGTTTAGGTTGGGGTGGATGGCTGCCTCGGAGACGAGGTGGCTTATACCCATAAAGAACGGAAACACTGCAACCTGGGCTCAAGCACTGATGGGCTGGTTTAAGTAACTGGCAGCAAGGTTGCAATAGTGAGCACAAACAATTGCATTGAATTCAGAGTTCTCGCGGGTAAGAGCATTGCCCTCCCGCCACACCCAATCCACGCCATTGCTGTAACATCTGAGTAGAACAGAAAAGGGACGAGACGAACCGTCAGTGGTGGGAATCAACAAC
The DNA here is from genome assembly GCA_036365145.1 of Orientallactaga sibirica. NCBI lineage: Eukaryota > Metazoa > Chordata > Mammalia > Rodentia > Dipodidae > Orientallactaga > Orientallactaga sibirica. Next base: position 5,838,834 of record JAEOAD010001797.1, read on the forward strand.
TGACGTCACCTAGGATGGGCAGGCAGCAGAGACAAGGGTGACAAAGCTTCCAATCCCAAGAGGCAACACGGACAACGTCCAGGGAAAAGAGTCCTACCCTAGAATGAGGGTGCATCACGACGGAGCCTAATGCAGCCCCTCCTCCAGGCACCCAGGCCTGAGGTTGGATTCTGGGAAAATCACTACAAGACCAGTGCTGAATCTACAGAAGGAAGAAAACAAGCTTTATGTCATCTACACCTCCACTCGGCAGACATTTAATTCATATAGAGGAAAACTTGCTTGACTAATTCATTAAAGAGACGAAAGTGAATTAGTTATTATAAAAAGGGTTGACACTATACAGAATTGACTTGAGGGCAAGAAACAAAAGGATCAGAATATACAAAGTTATGTTTGTTTATTTGTTTTTGTTTTGAGTTAGAAATGTGTTAACATTGTGTTTTCCCAAAGATGTGTAGGCTGTGACCCAACATATGGAACAAATACATGTCTAGAATGCATGTGTCTGATAAGTCTATTTAGATTTAAGAAATCTCAAGCCGGGCGTGGTGGCGCACGCCTTTAATCCCAGCACTCGGGAGGCAGAGGTAGGAGGATCGCCAAGAGTTCGAGGCCACCCTGAGGCTACATAGTGAATTCCACGTCAGCCTGAGCCAGAGTGAGATCCTACCTCGAAAAACCAAAAAAAAAAAAAAAAAAAAGATTTAAGAAATCTCAGGGTTTTTAAATTTATTTTCATCATAAAACAAAATATCTCTTGTATTTACATAAAGAAAAAGACTTTGAAAAATATCAACACAGTCAAATTCACAAAAGGATAAGATCAAAACATAAGTTTTACATTGTGAGTTGTTTTAAAATCTAATGAATAAGAAGCCGGGCGTGGTGGTGCATGCCTTTAATCCCAGCACTCGGGAGGCAGAGGAAGGAGGATTGCTGTAAATTCAAGGCCACTCTGAGACTACACAGTTTATTCCAGGTCAGCCTGGGCCTGAATGAGACCCTACCTCGAAAAACAAAAACAAAACAAAACAAAAAAAAAATCTAATGAGTAAGAAATGAACAGGAAGACACACCAAATAATATGCCACATTTGTATAATATTTTATAATTTACAAAATTCTTTTACACATACTATTATACATGTAAAATGCCAGTATAAGTCAGGTTCATAATAAGCATGTAAAGTTGAAAAAAATAGTGATAAAACCAATTCTTATATTAATTCCCAATCAGAAGAGTAAAATAACTAACTAAAGATGTTAGAATAAGTGAAGACAGTTCACTACAGACATTTCTATGCTCTCCCCTTCTAAGGAAGCAACCTCATTAATATTCTAATTTACTTTTCGGTGGATTTCCATGCACCACTGTACCTGATTGTCTTACCTCTTTTCTTCACTCTAAAACAATGGTTTTCAACTTTAGCCATCAGGGAACAACTAGACCTGAGTGGAGATATCGTACATATTAGCCACCTCCGCAGACCCTTATCTGCAAAGAGTACTTGTAAAATGAGTGTTTGTGGAAGCCAAAGCCTTTCTCAGTCTCTTTCGAACAGATTTGAGGCTTCTCACAATCTGATCACTTTGCTCACACACAGAAAGGTGACAAGTTGCCCTCTGTCATAAACAAGGAGCTGGTCAGATGTGTCCGCCCAGTGGAACAGTGAACAGTGCACCCTGCAGACCTAGAGCCAGGAGAAAAGCCGCGTGGCATGTCCCTACGCGGGTTCAGAGCTGGGATGAGTAATGCCAGTTGTCAGGATGGAGTAAGAGCCCCAGGGTATGTCACCTGAGCAAGAGCAAAATATCCTGTTCAAACACCTCCTTGTTTTGGCTCCAGTTCTCCGCTCACCAATCAGCCTTCTTATCTATCATTCAAGCTCGTGAGTAACTCATCCATCAGGTGGGACTGCCCCAAGCAAATAAGCAATTCTATGATGCCAGACATATCTCTCATTGAGAGCTGATAAATTGCCATCACAGTCAATAAATCAGCTGCCTCTGAGTTTGGCTATTGTGAATGCTGTTAGTACAAGAGAATAAATAAAGATAACATAAGAGATAGATTGGTTTAACGAATCAGAAAATTTTCTGCCCATGTCCATGATACATCCTTGAGGTGGGGTGAAATTTTAAAAAGTTACAGATGTACACAAACAGTACTATCCATTTTTACCACAGGGGGAAAAAAGTATAGAAAAGGCATACCAAAGTTGTAAAAACACAAGAACATGTCAGAAAAAAACACACTCGAAGCTGAAGGTGGTACACATCACAGAGAGGAAACTGGGTGCTAGAGGGCTTTAAATAAGTTTAACTTCTTGCCTTAAAAGACTTTTATATTGATTTTTAAAAATTGCTTTTGGGTGTTATTTTTCCATGAAATGTTTCTCAAATGATCAGGGAGCTCTTAAAACATCTGGCCACAAATATGTTTCACATTTTCTGCTTGAAAAGAGATCGTAGAAATACATTCCTAAAGAGTCAGAATACTGCTGGGCATGGTGGCGCACGCCTTTAATCCCAGCACTCAGGAGGCAGAGGTAGGAGGATCACCATGAGTTCGAGGCCAACCTGAGAATACAGAGTGAATTCCAGGTCAGCCTGGGCTACAATGAGACCCCACCTCGAAAAAAAAATAAATAAATAAATAAAACCAAAAAATAAAAATAAATAAAAAGTCAGAATACTGAAAAAAAAAGTTACTAAAAGGATCAAGCAGAATCACAAGTTCACTTATAAATTTCTAACACAACCTGTTTATTAGGGTTTTCTCATTATTTATCTATGTCCAATTTCCTCATTTACTAGAAAGACTACCATTAGCAATTGTAGAGCATGGTATAATAAACAGGGGACTACTATGTACCTGCAAATAATGAGGTGGCTGTAGATTGTTAACAAGTGTGTTATACACTGTCCTATCAGCAAACTGCACACACACACATGCACACACACATATATAGGGAATAATAAAGCAATATATATTTAGTTTATTTTACATTAGTAATAAAATATATATGTACTCCAATTATTTTAAAATAGGTATTTCATACAAATATACAGGTGAATGTTTCAGAAAGATAAAAAAAATTATTAACTATGGGCTGGGTGTGGGGGTGCACGCCTCTAATCCCAGCACTTGGGAGGCAGAGATAGGAGGATCCCTGTGAGTTCGAGGCTGCCCTGAGACTACAGAGTGAATTCCAGGTCAGCCTGGGCTAGAGTGAGCCCCTATCTTGAAAAACCAAAAAAAAAAAAAAAAAAAGAAAAAAAAGAAAAAAAAAAAACAAATAACTGCAATCACCAGTGGGGGGAGATTGCATTTACAGTAAGGAAACATTTACTGTATTTTGTATTGTATGCCATTTTATAATCAATAGAAAATGTCTTTATTAATTTAAATGTTAAAACATTAAAATTAGGAGTATGGGGGGGATTGTCTGCTTGTAAATCCCAGTACCAGAAATCAGTTACAACCCACATTGACTGTTGGTTGGACAGAACGATGAAGTCCCCAAAACAAAACAGCCTTCTGTCAAAGCACTTGATTATGCGCCTGAGGTAAAAGGTAAGACTCTATTGTTGAAGACACCACAGGCCGCAGACCCAGAACATCAAGAGATCCGTCTAAATCTGGAAGGAAGCCACTTCCCAGATGGTTAGCCCAAATAGTGCTGGAAAGCGTTACACAAACTGCAGGGAGAAAATGGCCAGCGATGTTGTGAGCAAGCAGGGACACTGCTGTACAAAAGCAACCAGCCTGAGAAGATGTACACACCTGTGCAATAGTGGCACCCAGCCTAGGTGGGTAATCAGTGGCTCTGTGATTGTCTAAGTGACCCACTCAGGGGAAAGGAACTTACAGCTGGTACTGGGAAACAAGTCAGAATCGTATGGAGACCAAAATCATGGAATCAAACAAGGAGCTCCTACTAGTCTTTGGCCAAAAGAGAGGTTACACCCATCAAACTCTCTTAATTACCTATGCAGCTTATCCCATTTAACTTATGCTGATCTCACTCTCTGTTGGAGAATCTGTTTTTCGTTTACAGAAGGCAGCAAAAACTAAGAGCAACCAAAATCTATCAACAAGACAAGAAGAGAGAGCTGCCCCTCTGTCGTGAGGTAAGACAACCCTCACACAGCAGCCAGGGCCCAGGTGAAACCACAGAGGAATGGGCGAGATGAGCCAGAGTGCGGCTTCCACAGCCGGCCTGACAACCTGTGCCAGGGTGATGGAGACAGACTCTGAGGATATGGAAGACGTAACAAAGCAGAAATCCAGAAGTTGCTGAGAGCTCAACACTTAATAGACTTAAAACACACCCACCAAGGCTCAGGGAATTTTGAGAAAGAGGAGATAGAAAGAATGTCAGAGCCACAGGGTAGAAGGTGATAGCCACAGGCATTGCGTCCTGCACAATGACTGACTGCTGCTCTCACAACTCATAACCCACAGCCCCATGGTGAACACCAGCAATCCCACTAAAGAGGCCCACAGGGGAATGGGGGCAGGGAAGAGGGAAATGGTACCAACACATGATGTGTCCATACAAAGTTTCCACTTAATAAAAAAAAAAAAAACAAAAAAGGGAATCAAGTCAGAGTTAAATCTTTAGTTCCCTTGGTTTGAGATGGTCAAGTTTAATTGCTTACCCTTACATAAAGAGATTGAAATTCACAAGTAGACTCTGCAACATTGTTTCTGTCCATTACATTCTCTTTCACTTGGACAGAACTCAACAAATGACTTTTATAACTTTAAATCTTTCTTCTCTATAACACATATTGATATAGCATCAAAGCAAAAATATTTCTCAAATTAAATACTTACAAATATTCTAAACATCTTACATACTTATAACATGATAAGCCCCTCTTGAAGGATATATATATATATATATATATATATATATATATTCAATATACATATTGAAGAATATATATTCTCTACAATGGGATAAATTCCTAATTAATAGAGCATAGAATGTTATCATGTTTAAGCATAAAATAAACTTCTTAGGTTATTATTGTTACCAAATACCTAAATATATCTTTTAAAATGTAGTCTCAATATACCAATGAGGGGAGTTGAGAGTGTAGGGGACAGAGAAAGGGAAATAAATTTAAATGAAAATTGTTGAAAATGGAAAAATACAAAATATTTGCAGTGAATTTTAAAACTTGTCTCCTGGATCTTGCCATGAAGCCTGTGAAAGAGAAAACAGCCAGAGCTGGAACCAGAGTGAGTGTACAGAAGTAAATGAGATGGAATACAGAACCCACAGTGAGTGTACAGAAGTAAATAGAGATGGAATACAGAACCCACAGTGAGTGTAGACAGAAGTAAATGGAGATGGAATACAGAAGTAAATGGAGATCACAGTGAGTGTACAGAAGTAAATGGAGATGGAAAGTAAATGGTAAATGGAGATGGAATACAGGAACCACAGTGAATGTACACAGAAGTAAATGGAGATGGAACACAGGACCCACAGTGAGTACACAGAAGTAAACAGAGATGGAATACAGGAACCACAGTGAGTGTACACAGAAGTAAATGGAGATGGAATACAGGACCCACAGTGAAGTAAATGGAGATGGAAGTAAACAGAAGTAAATGGAGATGGAATACAGGACCCACAGTGAGTGTACACAGAAGTAAATGGAGATGGAATACAGGACCCCACATAGAAGTAAATAGAGATGGTGTACACAGAAGTAAATGGAGATGGAATACAGGAACCACAGTGAGTGTACAGAAGTAAATGGAGATGGAATACAGGACCCACAGTGAGTGTACACAGAAGTAAATGGAGATGGAATACAGGACCCACAGTGAGTGTACACAGAAGTAAATGGAGATGGAATACAGGAAACACAGTGAGTGTACACAGAAGTAAATGGAGATGGAATACAGGACCCACAGTGAGTGTACACAGAAGTAAATGGAGATGGAATACAGGACCCACAGTGAGTGTACACAGAAGTAAATGGAGATGGAATACAGGACCCACAGTGAGTGTACACAGAAGTAAATGGAGATGGAATACAGGAACCACAGTGAGTTTACACAGAAGTAAATGGAGATGGAATACAGGACCCACAGTGAGTGTACACAGAAGTAAATGGAGATGGAATACAGGACCCACAGTGAGTGTACACAGAAGTAAATGGAGATGGAATACAGGACCCACAGTGAGTGTACACAGAAGTAAATGGAGATGGACAGTGAGTGTACACAGAAGTAAATAGAGATGGAATACAGGACCCACAGTGAGTGTACACAGAAGTAAACGGAGATGGAATACAGGACCCACAGTGAGTGTACACAGAAGTAAATGGAGATGGAATACAGGACCCACCACAGAAGTAAATGGAGATGGAATACAGGAACCACAGTGAGTGTACACAGAAGTAAATAGAGATGGAATACAGGACCCACAGTGAGTGTACACAGAAGTAAACAGAGATGGAATACAGGACCCACAGTGAGTGTACACAGAAGTAAATGGAGATGGAATACAGGACCCACAGTGAGTGTACACAGAAGTAAATGGAGATGGAATACAGGAACCACAGTGAGTACACAGAAGTAAATGGAGATGGAATGGAGTACACAGAAGTAAATGGAGATGGAATACAGGAAACACAGGTGTACACAGAAGTAAATGGAGATGGAATACAGGAACCACAGTGAGTTTACACAGAAGTAAATGGAGATGGAATACAGGACCCACAAGTGTACACAGAAGTAAATGGAGATGGAATACAGGACCCACAGTGAGTGTACACAGAAGTAAAAGATGGAATACAGGACCCACAGATGGAATGGAATACAGGACCCACAGTGAGTGTACACAGAAGTAAATGGAGATGGAATACAGGAACCACAGTGAGTGTACACAGAAGTAAATGGAGATGGAATACAGGACCCACAGTGAGTGTACACAGAAGTAAATGGAGATGGAATACAGGAACCACAGTGAGTGTACACAGAAGTAAATGGAGATGGAATACAGGAACCACAGTGAGTGTACAGAAGTAAATGGAGATGGAATACAGGACCCACAGTGAGTGTACACAGAAGTAAATGGAGATGGAATACAGGACCACAGTGAGTGTACACAGAAGTAAATGGAGATGGAATACAGGACCCACAGTGAGTGTACACAGAAGTAAATGGAGATGGAATACAGGAACCACAAAGTGTACAGAAGTAAATGGAGATGGAATACAGGACACACAGTGAGTGTACACAGAAGTAAATGGAGATGGAATACAGGACCCACAGTGAGTGTACACAGAAGTAAATGGAGATGGAATACAGGACCCACAGTGAGTGTACACAGAAGTAAATGGAGATGGAATACAGGACCCACAGTGAGTGTACACAGAAGTAAATGGAGATGGAACCACAGTGAGTGTACAGAAGTAAATGGAGATGGAATACAGGAACCACAGTGAGTGTACACAGAAGTAAATGGAGATGGAATACAGGACCCACAGTGAGTGTACACAGAAGTAAATGGAGATGGAATACAGAAGTAAATGGAGATGGAATACAGGAAACACAGTGAGTGTACACAGAAGTAAATGGAGATGGAATACAGGAAACACAGTGAGTGTACACAGAAGTAAATGGAGATGGAATACAGGAACCACAGTGAGGGTACACAGAAGTAAATAGAGATGGAATACAGGACCCACAGTGAGTGTACACAGAAGTAAATGGAGATGGAATACAGGACCCACAGTGAGTGTACACAGTAGTAAATGGAGATGGAATACAGGAAACACAGTGAGTGTACACAGAAGTAAATGGAGATGGAATACAGGAACCACAGTGAGTGTACACAGAAGTAAATGGAGATGGAATACAGGACCCACAGTGAGTGTACACAGAAGTAAATGGAGATGGAATACAGGAAACACAGTGAGTGTACACAGAAGTAAATGGAGATGAAACACAGTGAGTGTACACAGAAGTAAATGGAGATGGAATACAGGACCCACAGTGAGTGTACACAGAAGTAAATGGAGATGGAATACAGGAAACACAGTGAGTGTACACAGAAGTAAATGGAGATGGAATACAGGACCCACAGTGAGTGTACACAGAAGTAAATGGAGATGGAATACAGGAACCACAGTCAGTGTACACAGAAGTAAATGGAGATGGAATACAGGACCCACAGTGAGTGTACACAGTAGTAAATGGAGATGGAATACAGGAATCACATTGAGTACACAGAAGAAAATGGAGAAGGAATACAGGAACCACAGCGAGTGTACACAGAAGTAAATGGAGATGGAATACAGGACCCACAGTGAGTGTACACAGAAGTAAATGGAGATGGAATACAGGAAACACAGTGAGTGTACACAGAAGTAAATGGAGATGGAATAAACAGAAGTAAATGGAGATGGAATACAGGACCCACAGTGAGTGTACACAGTAGTAAATGGAGATGGAATACAGGAATCACATTGAGTACACAGAAGAAAATGGAGAAGGAATACAGGAACCACAGTGAGTACACAGAACAGAAGATATAGCTTGTCAAGGAAGTCTTCTCAGAGAAAATGGTAACTTGTCTTGGATCTAAGGTGAACATCTAATGTGTTAGCTCAACAGAAAACAAAGTAAAGGGCATTTTATGCAGACCTAGGAGTCATTTGTATCAAGGCCCTGCAGCAAGAGTAGTAAGATTACACATGAGGGATTGACAGAGAGCTGGTATACCCGGGCAGTTGAGACTGAAAGAGTATGTAGTAAGTTTAAAAGAGAGGCCAGGTCACTCTTGTCTTTATAATAGACCAGTGTTAAGCTATGGTTTATAAAACTTGATGTATTGATTTAACATTTGGTTTGAACAATACACTCAAGTAGCAGCTACAGAAAAGAACAAGAAATTACAGAAAGGTATGCAATGAAAAGTATTTTTCCCATCCTCTTCACTCCCTCTGTTCTCTACCCCTGCTCTCATTGATTATGGGTTCCAGTTTCCTGTCTATTCTTTACAGGGGTTGAAGGGGTTAAGCAGAGGAGTGCTTTTGTTTTAAGCATTATCTTGGCTACAATGTAGAGAACAGATGGTGGGGCACAAACGGAGGCTGGCAGAGCACTGAGGAAGGGTCACAGCAGTCCAGAAGTGAGGTGGCTATTGCTGGACATTTGGGAAAGGGATGGAGGCTTCAGGAAGGAGCAGTTGGGTCAAGGAGAAGATCATTTCAAGGACAAGTGGGTAACTGCCAGGTTATCATGAACAGATGTAAAGCAGGGCCATTCACTAAAGTTGGAAATGGGAGAAGAGGAAGATATGGGATCTTAGGTGTGTTTGAATGTTTGTGATGCTCAAGGGAAAATGTAAGCAGGGAGCTCAATTTGTAGTTTTGAAGAACAGAAGAAAGTACTAAAGTGCCATAAAGGAGCCATTGAAGCTATGGGTGTACATTTCATAACCCGGACACTCAGAGTGGATAGCTGACGGCTTAGAATTGGCCTTGACAAATTACAACATTAAAGGTAGCATAAAAGATCACAGGCCTGAAAAGGAGCTGGAGGACAATGGCTGAAGAGGCAGAAAGAGATTCAGGAGAGCAAAGTGCGTGGAGTCTAAGAGAGTCAAGTGTTTCACCACGAAGGGAGGCAGTAATATTAGAAGCTGTTCTTTCTGTATAAAACGGGCATTTTCAAACATCTACACGTTTCCTTCAGTCTCTGAGGAACGTTTTTCAGTGTAACAATCAGGAGAAGGGGTCTACCAACTTTGACTGAATGCTAAATATGCAATGAGGAACAGACAATGGAGACTCCAAATGCAGACAATTCTTCTGAGAGATGTGATTTTCAAGAAAAGGAATCAGACAGGCTGGTGCCTGGAGAGGAATGTGGGATTGAATAAGAGCTGTTTGTTTAAATGCAAAAGACTGGGACCTACTTAAAAAGCAAAGTGGGACCCTCAAGTGACTCTGGAGAGCAAAAACAACTTTGGAAAAGACAAAAATTTGACAATTCCTGATTTCAAAACATATTAGAAAGTCCCAGTAACCAGGGCTGGAGAGATGGCTCAGCAGTTAAAGGCACTTGTCTCAGCCTGAGTTCGATTCCCCAGGACCCACCTAAAGCAAGAGGCACAATATGGTTCATGTGTCCAGAGTTTGCTTGCAGTGGCAAGTGGCCCTGGGATACCCATACTCAATCATATTCTCTCTCTCCCCTTCTCTCTCTCTATCTTTCGCTCTCAAATGAATAAAAATACTTTTTTAAAAAAGAAAGTTATAGTAAACCAAAACAGTACAATACTGACATAAAGAGACACATAGATCAATGGTCAATATTCCAGAAACAAACCTTCACATATGCCAGACAATCTTTGCCCAAGTGCCAAGACTATTCAGCGGGGAAGGACAGTGTTTTCTGGTGGTACTGGAAAACTGATACCCACGTAGAAACACAGCTGAGCCCTTACCTCATAATTTATGATGTACAAACTTCACCTCAAACAAATTAAGGATTGCAAGGTATGACCTAGGCATAGTGGTTCCCTCGGGAGGCAGAAGTAGGAGGATCGCCATGAGTTCAAGGCCACCCTGAGACTACAGAGTGAATTCCAGGTCAGCCTGGACCAGAGTGAGACCCTACCTTCAAACAAATAAATATAAAAAGATTACAATGTTAGATGCAAAACAAAACTTCTGAAGAAAATATGCAGGCAAGCATCCTGACATCTGGGTTTACAGGGATGTTTGGCACATGACACCCGAAGTACACTTGACAGAAATAAACAAACCATGCTGTTTCAGACATTATAAACTGTCACAATTATTCTTGGCTGTCATCTGGGTTGGCTCTGGATTCAAGTAAGAGACACTCCTCTTGGGCAGGATGTTCCCAGGAAGGATTAATTGAGGGGTGCAGACCTTCCCCCAAAGTGGGCAGTCTTTCCAGTGGCAGCCTAAAAACATATAAATTCTAGAAAAAAAAACAAAACAAAACAAAAAAGCGGCCTTTGTGCCTGGCTGCCGTTGCTCCTTGCTGATGAGCAATCCTTCACTTACAGCAAACTTTGGCTTCCTAACCCTTCCAACGTGCGCCCAGCTCGGATGACAAGTTCAAAAGAAATGTAGCCCAAGGGCTGGAGAGATGGCTTAACGGTTAAGGCGCCTGCCTGCTAAGCCTAAGAACGCTGGTTCCAATCTCCAGCCGTTCCAATCTCCAGGTCCCATGTTTAGCCAGATGAAAAGTGACGCAAGGGTGCAATGCCGCACTTGACCACAAGGGGGCGCACACATCTGGATTTCATTTGCAGCAGCTGAGAGGCTGCTGGCGCGCCCATCTCTATCTGTCTTCCTCTCTATCTCTCTCTGTGTCTCTCTCCAAAAAGGAAAGGAAAGGGAAGGGAAGGGAAGGGAAGGGAAGGGAAGGGAAGGGAAGGGAAGGGAAGGGAAGGGAAGGGAAGGGAAGGGAAGGGAAGGGAAGGGAAGGGAAGGGAAGGGAAGGGAAGGGAAGGAAAGGAAAGGAAAGGAAAGGAAAGGAAAGGAAAGGAAAGGAAAGGAAAGGAAAGGAAAGGAAAAGAAAAGAAAAGAAAAGTAGCCCAAGCTAATGGTGAAGTTCTGACCTCACTGGAGTGGATATTCATACAGGCTCTGAAAGAAATCTGTTCTCTGTTGGGGGTTTGAAACATCTCCCAATCACCCTGTGAGTTCACCGGCAGACCCTGGGGGCTCGGGGGCACACTCTGAGTTTAGGTGGAACACTTGGCCTCAGATCACAGGAAGGAGAGCAGTTCACATGGTTGGGATGTAGTGGAACCTGGGGTTTCACTGTCCAACCTAGGATTCTCCTTAGACCAACGACACTCCGAGATGACAGGCACTTCACCGTGAAGGGCTGGATTACGCTTAGCCATTAAGGTGCTTGTCTGTGAAGCCTAAGGACCCAGGTTTGATTCCCCAGGACCCACATAAACCAGATGCACATGGTGGCGCATGCATCTGGAGTTTGTTTGCAGTGGCTAGGCCCTGGCACACCCATCCCCCCTCTCATAAACAAATAAATAAATAAATAAATATATATATATATATAAATAAATAAATAAAATTTAAAAATAGATAGAGATAGGTATAGATATCATTCAGTACAATTCCTGGTCATTTTATAGTCATGTGGTAAGCAGTTTATCTACTAACTTAATAGCTTTTTAAAAAATTATAAAGCTAAGAGGTATAAATTAAAATTTGGCAAAAGTACTTGAAGTGTTTTCTCTACCAGTTACATTGGCATATGCATAATGTCTCAAATACCATGAATATAAAGTTGCTTAGTTCCTATACTCAACCTTAATAGTTTATAACATAATTCTAGCTGGCACATTTTAACCTGGGCAAAAATACAAAGTTTGCACTTTGAAATAACTAAGTTCTTATATATAAAAAAAATAGTACAGATATTCAAATACAACTTTCTGAACATCTCCTAACAATCTTGATATGGAAATACAATCTCGCTACCCCCTTTAGAAATTGGAAAATAGGGCTGGAGAGATGGTTTAGTGGTTAAGGCGCTTGCCTGTGAAGCCTAAGGACCCATTTTCAATCATCCAGATCCCGCATAAGCCAGATGCACAAAGGTGAGGCAAACGTAAGGTTGAACAAGCACACTAGGTGGCCCAAGTGCCTGGAGTTCAATTTCAGTGGCTGAGGTCCTGGTGCACCAATTCTCTCTCTCTCTCTCACACACACACACTCTCTAAATAAAAGTGGAAAATATTTATATGTGTTTATTTATATTTTGTAAATCACATGAGAATTAATGAAATAAGAATTAGACTGTTCAGATTTTGATCTTTACATTTATAAATATTTACTATTAGCTGTAACAATATATGAAGCTAACTCAAAGACTGGAAATAGCTTCCTTTGTAGCACAATAACTGGAAGCTTCCAAAACATTGTTAAATATAAATAACAAGCACGGAACTAGAAATGTTTTAAACTGAAAACAATTAATAAAAGAAAAAAATATTAGAAGAGAAGGAAGAAAATGCTGTTGATCATAGAAGATATATTACTGTAAAGGTCAATTTTTTTCTTTGTACCATAATCATATTCCAAAAATGGGTTCATATTTTACTATATTCATTTTTTAGCTAAGCTCTGATCACTTTCAGAATTTAAGACTTCTTTTCTCTGGCCTCCTTGCACTGCAGTGAAGAAGTTTAATTCTTTTTTAATTTTTATTTTTTTTTTTTTTTTTTTTTTTTTTTTTTTTTTTTTTCGGTTTTTCAAGGTAGGGTCTCACTCTAGGCCAGGCTGACCTGGAATTCACTATGTAATCTCAGGGTGGCCTCAATCTCATGGCCATCCTCCTACCTTTGCCTCCCGAATGCTGGGATTAAAGGCGTGCGCCACCATGCCTGGCAAGAAGTTTAATTCTCATTTGTGATCTCTACATGCATCTTCTTTTGCTTTTACTGAAATAATCACATTTTTTCTCATATTTTTTCTGAAATTCACCAGATGTGGCTTTTTTTTTTTTTTTTTAATTGCCAAAATACACCTATGGATCTTTTTTCAGTCCTTGGGTACTTTCAAACTGAAGTGTACATCCTCCAGTGTTTGGAATTTTTCTATTATTTCTTTGTTTCTGACTTGTGTTTTATATTAAGAGTTAGACGGTGGACATTATTGGCCTGATATGCTAATGTTCTTATCTTCTTTCAGCTATGTTTCATCAGGAAATCCTGTAGTTCTGTTCCATGTGATAGGATATTTTGATTTTACCTATCAGGTCTATTAACTGAAACTGACTTTATGTTGTCACAGTCTTGTTCAAAGTGGAAAGTGGTTGACAGTGCTTGTTTTTTCCAGTACTGGGGACTGAACCTAGGGTCTTGTAAGTGCCCTCCTGATGAGCTACGCAACAGTCTCAGCAGCAAACTGTCATTCTTATTTTGCACCAATTCCTTTTTTTTTCTATTCTTTTTTCTTTTCTTTTCTTTTTTTTTTTTTTGGAGAGAGAGAGGGAGAGGAAGACAGATAGAGAATGGGCACACCAGAAGCCTCTTAGCTGCTGTGAACAAACTCCAGATGCGTGCGCCACTTTGTGGTCAAGTGTGGCATTGCGCCCTTGTGTCACTTTGCGTCTGGCTAAATGTGGGACCTGGAGATTGGAACTGGTGTTCTTAGGCTTTGCAGGCAGGTGCCTTAACCATTAAGTCATCTCTTCAGCCCCTCTTTTTAAAAAAAAAAAATGCTCTTATTGTTTCCAGGATGTGATAGAACAACTTCTATTATTTGTGAGTACTAATTTTAATTCGCTGAATTCAATTCTATTTATTGCATGTTCTTAATTCTATTTTCTGTATGGCTTAGCCTCAAATTTGAGCTCTCAGATTTACAAATGGAAATTTTTCTCAACAGTATGGTGACTTCTGTCTCTGTGGTTATATAGAAAAGTGATTAAAAGTTTGATTTCCAGGCCTGGAGAGATAGCTTAGTGGTTAAGCACTTGCCTGTGAAGCCTAAGGACTCCAGGTCAAGGCTCGATTCCCCAGGACCCATGTAAGCCAGATGCACAAGGTAGCACATGCATCTGGAGTATGTTTGCAGTGGTTGGAGGCCCTGGCGCACCCATTCTCTATCTGTCTCTTTCTCTCATCTGTCGTTCTCAAATAAAGAAAAATAAAATTTTTTTTAAATGTTGATTTTCATGAGCAGACTTCTTAACTTGGGCTTCATTTCTAAAGACATTATTTAGCACATCTACCTGTTTAGAGAGACCAGACAATTATCAGTACTTACCAGTCTCACTCTGGCAAGAGTGTACTAGTGTTTTGAAGAGAATGGGCTTATCATGAACAATGCAAGATAGAGACCCAGCTGCTATAGGGAAAGAGCTAGACAGAGTCTCACCATTCCCTTATTCTCAGTCTCGTCCCCTCACCTCTGGTCTGTACTGTGCTCACTGCCTTCAAGTCCAGGCCTCCTCTGGTTTGTAGTCTATAGAAAATGATGCTCTTAGAAGTTCTTAACATGGTCTCTTGTCCTCAGGTCTACATTATTATACACTTAATACTTCCAAACACGAGTTGCCTTCTGGCTTTCTCCAACACTACCTATCGGTGCACTGTCTATAGCCAGTGATGTCAGCAAGGTCTCTGGTTGGGAAGTGATCAAGCACATAGCTGCTTAGTCTTACGACATCCAGAACCTGACTGGCACCTCTCATTTTCATGGTCGTTTTCTTCTCTTTGTCCTTCCCTTACTGTAATTTAATGAAAGTGTGAGAGGAAGTGAGAATGACTACATTCCTTTAAAGATCTACATTTCACGGGAAGACCAATGCATGTTCTATGTCTTCTTGGGACTGAAGGTATTTTTACGTGGATATTTTTCTGTATTTATGTTTTGCTGGAGAGTGGTAAGGTGTACCCATAGTGACTAAAAACACAAACTTTGAGGACACACTGGCTGAGTTTGGAGGCTGGCACAAGCTACTGCTGCATAATTAGTCAGCGCCTTTGTTTCCTCGTCGATAAAATGGGGATAATGAAAATAATGATACGTGCCTGCCATCCCAGAAACCCAGGAAGTTGAGGCAAGAGTATCACTTCAGTATACAAGTTCAAGGCCAGCTTGGCAACACAGTAAAACGCCCTACTTCAAAACCAAAATTCACTGTATCAGGAGAGAAACCTGGAGAGCTGTGTGAAAGAAAACTGCAGACGTGGGTTCAGCAATATCGGCAATGATCTAATTCATTAGTTTATGGTGGGGTTCGTGTGTTTTTTGTATGAAATAGAAAGGAACACTATGTAAAGTATTAAGTTCAAATATTATGCATTGAAATATTTAGACCACATATATACTATAAGTATATATCAAGTAAAACAGCAAATACTTGTAAGTATGTATACACATATATATCAAAAGGAAAAACATCAAAAGGTAAGCAGTAATGCTATTAGTTGGATTGCATGATTCATGGCCACAGAGATTACTCTGTGTTTTCCAAATATTCTAACTTAAGCATCACAATGATTTTTTTCTATTAAAAAATAGTAAATACCACATTGTAAATAAGAAAATATAAAATACTAAGCTGCTCATATTGGCTAAGATTCAGTGGCCCCAAACAGCACCGAGATTATATAACGGCGACACCAGGCCAACAGCACAGCCCACAATAGTCACAAATCATCATCAAATATCTACGGAAGAATCTTTTCAGGAAACCTTTTGAACCCTTGTTTATTGTCATTTTATTATTTATTATTAAGAGAGAGAAAGACAGAGAGGGAGAGAATGGGCACGCCAGGACCTTTCAGCCCACCACAAACAAACTCCAGACACATGCGCCCCCTTGTGTGCATGTGTGACATTGCATGCTTCTATCACTGTGCATGTGGCTTACGTGGGACCTGGAGATTTGAAATGAGCTCTTGGGCTTCACAGGCAAGTGCCTTAACTACTAAGTCATCTCTATAGCCTGAACCCTTGTTTTTTAATTATTTAAAGACAATTTATCTTTGCAAAGAGTTCCTCCCTTGACCGGGAATGTCCTTTTACTTTTTGTTGCCTAAACTATGTCCTACCTTCAAAGTCCAGTTTAAGTTTAGCCATTTCTATGAAAACCAGCAACTTTAATCAGCAACAATCCTTGAACTTTAGATACTGTATCAAAAAGTATAACATTTAATCTCAAATTAATTTTTTTCTAGAGAATTTTCTTTAATTTTGTGCATTAGTTTTCTTTCTCAAATACACATGAAATTCTTTTGTTGTTGTTGTTATTGGTTTTTTTTTTTTTTTTTTGTTTGTTTGTTTGTTTTTCAAGATAGAGTATCACTCTAGCCCAGGCTGACCTGGAAATTCATTCTGTATTCTCAGGATGGCCTTGAACTCACAGAAATCCTCCTACCTTTGCCTCCTGAGTGCTGGGATTAAAGGAGTGTGCCACCACACCCGGCATGAAATTCTTTACAAAAGTTCATGACATGAAAAGTTATGAAGACATAAAATTCAGAGGGGGACTATTTAGGAAGAAGGGGTTCAATGGGAGTGGAAAAGGGATAAAGGCGTGTTAATATGTGGATATCATAAAGTGAATATGATCAAAATATGTCTGTATGAAATTATCAAAGAAAAATATTTAAACATGACAAAAAGAATGCCATCTAATATTTTCAATAGTCCCTAATATAATGATGAGATTATTATTGAATCTCAACAAATGCCTGCAGATAGCTTAATAATAACAATATTGAGCCTTGGAATTAGTAAAATATTAAACAAGAAACAACCTCCTTTAAGCCTTTACTCAGGTTCTGACATCTAAGCACCTGATTTTAGAGAATTAAAGTATTAACAGATCCTCATTATCCTGATTACTCTTCCTCCCGTTTGAGCTGGCGGGGTTTTCTCCTTATCCACTACATGAAGGACTCTTGATGGTTTTTTTTTTTTTTTTTTTGGTTTTTCGAGGTAGCGTCTCACTCTAGCCCAGGCTGACCTGGAATTCACTATGGCGTCTCAGGGTGGCCTTGAACTCATGCTGATCCTCCTACCTCTGCCTCCCGAGTGCTGGGAGTCAAGGCGTGCGCCACCACGCCCAGCTAGGACTCTTGATTTTTAAGTCTTCTCCCAAAACATTCACCTCCCCTCATGAAGATGCCCAATTATATGCTTCTTAATCTTTATGAGGAAATCAAATTAATATTCACACAAGTTGATAAAAAGAAAGATTCAGGCCGCAGACATGGCTTACCGGTTAAGATGCTTACTGATAAAGCCAAAGGACCCACGTTCGATTCCCCAGGACCCATGTAAAGCCGGATGCACAAGGTGGCACATGCATCTGGAGTTCATTTGCATGGCTAAAGTCCCTGGCATGCCCATTCTTTCTCTAGCTAATAAATAAAATATAAAGGTTCTCTCTTTTGATAAAAGATCTGTTTTTACGATTAAAGAAGATCAAGTAAGTCCCACAGAATCATAATTTATCTCTGACAAACCTATTTGTTTTCATATATGTATTATAAAAGTTTATTACAGAAATTAGAAGTGGAAACTATCTTTTCTTGTCAAGTTAAGATTGTCAGAGTACAGCTGATTAGATAATGTACTTTTATAGCTAAAAGTATATACACAAGTCAAAATAATCTAAAAAATCAGGGTATATTAAGTGGTATCTATGCTTAGTGCAAATATTTTAATAATAATGATGTACAGATATGAAGGTGACTTAAGGCACAATACTTTATGAATTTGAAGTTATACCAGAGTAATAAACTAATAATGTTTAATGCTCAAACTATTTTATCCTAAGAAACTTTATTAAACTGATTTAAAAAATTCAAAGCAGGGAGTTGTTAAATATTCTTATTAATTAAATTATTTCAGGAGACAAAAAAGTGAGAACATATTTAATAGGTGGTGTGGTCGTTTGACTAGATGTCCCCCAATATATTCAGTGTTTTATTAGTTTGTAGTTTGCATCTGCAGCCACCTGGCTGGAGGCAGTGTCACTGGGTGGATTTTAAGGTGTGGTGGTGGGTTTGAGATTTCAATCTAAAGATATGCAAAGTGTGCCTAGCTGGAGTTCCTGAGGTGTGCTGTGCTATATGGCTTTTGGCTTTTGGCTTTGGCTTTTCTCTGTGTGTTTGGTCTTGTAAGAGCAGGCCAGCTTCTTCTGCCATTATGGAACTTCCACTGGATCTATAAGCTTCAATAAATCCCTTCCTCCATAACTGTGCCTGGTCTGGCAGTTTATCTCAGCGAACCTGAAGCTGTCTGCTACAGGTAGTAAAATAAAAACCCTAAATGGTATCTCTAATCTGTTACTACATCTCATACTAAGAGCAGGGATAGTTTGAGAAACAATCCTCAAAAGACAATATCACCAAAGTTGTGCATAGAGATAAGTCTTGGATTGTAAATTGCTCTGAATTTATAAGTAGAAGAAATTATTTTTTGCATATAATAATTTATAGATCATTGGATTGATAACATAAACTAAGCCTTGGTAATGATGACAGACTGTGAATCCTCCATATTTGACACAGAGAAAGATTCAAGTTCAGACTATACTTACTCTCTTTAATGTGATTGCTTCACTGATGTCTAAACAAATACATCTTTGAAGGGTGTCTTAAAGAGACACCAGCTAAAACAAATTTCCTAAATCCTAAATGTATCACCTCTTTGGTGTAAAGTTTATATTAGTAGAGTAACAGAATCATTCAAAGACTGACAGTCCAAATATGGTAGCACCCAGATGCCCAGGAATTTCTTTCATAAGAGCTATACTGTATGGTCAACTGCTGTCATCTTAGGGCTAGATATACAGGGAAATCACTAATAGAATTTGAGTACATGTCGCCTTTGGAATTTCCACATTGGATGGTCATAAGAAAATCTTCGGGGAGCCTCAAGAGAAAATCTAACTTATTTTACAACTGGATACAATTTAATAAAATTTAATAAAAAGTTAACAAAATTAAGGAATCATTTCCTTAAACTAAAATTCCAGCTTGAGTGCCGTTTTTAACATACTATGATGATGCTAGAGCTTTGAAGGAATGGAATTCACACAAATTTTTCAAAGACAGAGTGAGAATCTTGCTTAGAAACTAAAGAAGAAAATGAATAATAGGTTTCTCAAAGACCTGTGGGTAGCAGTAAAGTTACCTTGTTAAAATATATCATTACGGGGCTGGAGAGATGGCTTAGCGGTTAAGGTGTTTGCCTGCGAAGCCAAAGGATCCCGGTTCAACTCCCCAGGACCCATGTAAGCCAGATGCACAAGGGGATGCATGCATCTGGAGTTCGTTTGCAGTGGCTGGAGACCCTGACGTGCCCATTCTCTCTCTCTATCTACCTGCCTATTTCTGTATCTCTCTCTCTCTTAAATAAAAATAACATATATATATATATATATATATATATATATATATATATATATATATAATTTCAAGAACGTGCTGGGAGTACAAGATGTATTTCAGGAACATCTTATCTATCAAAGAAATAAAACACAAAATAAAATTAGTTAAGTCCCAATAGAAATGTTGAAAACACACTCGCTGGTATACCAGTCTGCTGGAAATTAGTAAAGTAAGTTGGTATACATTTTATCACAAAACCTTTCTTTTCTTAGTTGAATTAATTCAACAATGAGATGCCATCCTATGACGTCCCTATCATCCTGATATGTACAAAAACTTCCTATGAAATTAAAAGGCAATTCAATCTATCTAGAAAAGATTTTTCTGCTGGGATGCTCCACTGCATTTTTTAAGATGCCTGACATGTTCCGACTCACCCCGAGAGATGGTAAGGGTGGAGGCTCTGAGACACACCTCTTAATGTAGGTGGCAGGCTTGCCCTCCAGTCAAATAATTCTGAGCCTGTTTTTAAGGTGAGTAATGGCATTAGGAGCTACAAGGTTGGGTTGTGCTAAGTTTGAAACTTTCTGGGACACATTTTATATTTGAGTTTTAAAGCTGGATTAATTTTTTATGAAAATAAGTTATGATTTTTAAAGCAATCCAATCCTGTGAAAAATGTTCACGGGTGAAGTTAAGAAGTGTTGTGGTTCTAAAAATATTCACTCATGCTTATAAACAGCATGTGAAAAGTAGAAATGTGTGCCAGTTGAGGAGGTAATAGTTAATTCCATGAGAAAGGTAGAGCAGTTTAGACAAAATAAATAAATAAATAAAGGAAAGCTAAAATGATAGCTATGTTGACAAGGTATGTTAAGACGTGTTTATAATTACTACTACTACTACTTTAGAGATTTAGAGAGAGAACCATGGGCCTAGCCTACAAATGAGAATAGTTACACATAAATTCAAATATAAACACAAAATTTAAATTGAAACAGGATATTTGATTCCATAATCAATCATGATGATTAGTAGAAATGATGAATGTTCAGTGCATGGAGGACTATTCATTACCCTGTGCAAACAGCATTTTTAGGCCTAGCTGTCAAACTAAGGAATTCCTCCCTTACTTTGTGATCAATATATGCTAATTGATATACGCTCCGTATGTTCTGAATCTAGGCCCACTGAGCATTTAGAACTCCTTTCATAGGCGCTACGAGGGCTGTCTAATAGAACATTCCAGAATGGAGATATTCTGTACCTACATTGTCTCCCGTGGTAAAACGTTGGGTAGTTAAAATGTAAGCGGTACAATGGAGGAACTAAAATTTCATTTTTAATTTAGTTATTTAAATAGCCACCATATAACTAGTGGCTACCATATAAATATGGCTTAAAATGTTCAAGAGCTGCTACTGGCTTGTTGATTTCCATAAAAAGGATATGCATAAATGTTCATAAGAATTATATGCACTTACAAGCCTTCTCGTCTCAGAACATCTATGCCAATGAGCATCTAATACAACATTCAGACAAACCCAAACGAAAACCACTCTGTACACAGGTTTTGATTAGCATTATAGTAGGTCAGTACAACTGCACTGATTAACGAGGTAGCTTTAGCCTATGTCATTTTGTCTCATGTTCATTGTAGAATGACTAGAATTCAAACTATGAAATATCCACTCCTGGAAAGACTTTTTCCATCATCTATCACAACACAAGAATACCAATTACTACATAGTTTTCAGCTCCATTGGTTATTCTGCAAAAGCTTGTCAAACCATTTTACCTGACAGACATATTTGTTCTTCCATTTGCTCAGCACACACCGACTGTTTTGCATCAGTTCCTGAAGGACAACAGGAGAAGAGAGAGTGCAGTTGGCTACACGTGTTGTCATTATCAGTTAAAGTGCTTCTGATTTCCAAGAAAAAAAAAAAAAAGACCAGCATGCCACACAAAGATGCAACTGTTTTGGAACTTCCCGCTGGACAAAGCAAAACTATCATCACCATGAGAGCTGATCTTTTATGAAAATTAAAGCTGTTGAAAGAGGTTTTAAAACAGATTTGTTTGTTGCCATTTTTGAAACCTTTTGAAAGATACCTCCAACTCTTTGAGTGAGTCTCGAAGTTTTTCTGGGCGTCTATTTTTGAGCGTCCAAGGATAATCTCGTGCTGGCAAATAAAACATGTACTACAGTTAGTTAAACAGAATTTTTTTAAAAAAGGAAACTCTGCTTAGCAGTGTGCTTTAGGAAGATTAAAATAAAACACTTCCATAACTGACAGGAAGTGGACTTCATTTCTATCATTAAATGACAGCCTTTTGAAAGACTTTGTAATAAGAACAGGATTTTTACCACAGAATAATCTCATTGATGATAATTTTGTGATGACAGCCAAGCAGATTAGAGTCTCTGGGAAACCTGGTAGGCCTGTGAGAATCTGGTAGCATTTAATGATAAATGACCCAGTCTTTACAATTTATGTAACTTTTTTATGTAACTTTTTAATGTAAATAAGTGTTCAATCCAAAAAAAAATTACAAGTGCTATAAGTAGCCTATTCAAACTGTACACATCTTGTGAATATGGTGAGGAAAGAAAAAAATAATTTTAATTAAGAGAATATTTAGCAGTGGTACAATGATAGCCTAATGCATACTAAAACTAGATGTTTTAAAAATTAATAAAACTGAGAATGTTACTCAGTGACAGAGTATTTACCTAGCATATGAAGCTCTGAGCTCCACCCTAGCACCAAATACATACACACATCATACAAATAATATCAATAAAATGTTAAACTCTCCTGAAGAATGAATTAATCTGGAGATTATCCTAATTAATAATTCTAAAGATGAGTTGTATGTATGACTGCATTTATGTTGTGTGTGCACATACAAATCATATAGAGATATTTAAATTGGAGAGGACTGCTAGATATCTTCTTTCAGCAAATTAATTTGGCTCTATAGACACAATTTTGATGTGTAGAACATATGTAAAAATTTAAAAAAATCTGTGTTGCAAATACTAATACAGTATTCTGAAAATTAAATGCCAGATCAACCATTTAAAATACAAGATCAAGTGGGATTTTCAGCTCTAACTATATTCCAAATAAAATCTTAGATTACATTTAGTTTCAAGTCATTAAAACCATATCACATTGTGTCTATTATATATATATATATACACATATTTATATTTTGAGACCAGCAAAGACTAAATAAAATACTAATACTGTTATTACAATCTTATTTTCTTAAAAGTAAGTAAAACACTTGGGAAGTGGAGGCAGAAGTTCAGAAATTTAAGATTAGCTTTGGATACATAGTGAACTGGAAGCCAGCCTGGGCTGAATGAATGACTGTCTCAAACACAACAAAGAAATAAGTAAAGCATCTTAACAATTTAGACAAAGTATGATAATTAAATGTTATCATAATTTAAGCATGGCACATGTATTTTTAAAATATTAAATAATACAAATGTAGCTCATGAAGAAAGGGTATATTTACATAGCTGATAGCTAACCAAAATCATACAGAGCAGAGATTTTAATGGTTTAAAGTAGAAACACCTAAGGTAACACACTCATAAGTTCATGTACATAATACTCGTAATGATGAGAAATTTGTATAGAATAATGTTTTCAACCTATTTAGACAACAGCATATTTTGAAATATTTAACGCTTCACTTTTATAATAACTCCAAAAATATATAAAATAAACTTACATTCTGCCAGCCTTTGCTTTCCCTCTAAGACACCATGCTCTGTTGCTGACATAGTGACGGAAGATAGATGAAAAGAGGGGGGAAAGAAGGATTTAGTTTTATTATGCTATTCAATTTTACTGTGTCACATTTGATGGACTGTTGAACATATTGAGATTAATACATACTACCAAATTTAAAAATGGACAGTTGAGAAAACACCACAGTAAGGCTGTTGGCAGGCCGTGGGATCTATTTCCTACGCTTGCAGTGAAAAGGTTTACACAGCACAACAGGTGGGCCAATAGCGTGAGCTTCCAGTTTTATCAGATCGGGACGAGAACTGCAACGGAGCCCAGAGGAGAAGCTGCTGCATTCTGTCATCAGGGCTAGGCAGTCAGCTTACTGCGGTGCCATGCGGCATACGTGCACAGGACACTCAGTCACACAGCCCCCTCGTCAACAGGGAACAGAACAGCAAGTAACTCTAGCTAGGGAGGCCTTTTGGCCCATCACAAAACTTCCAGGATTAACAGGATTAATCAGATAAAGAAAATCGATCATTCACTCAGAAATGTCTATTTCAGATATCAGGTGAGGATGCAGGACAGCATCAGAGCACAAATGCATGAACAATGCCCTCTGCTGGGACACCGATAAATAAATGTGAACAGGCTGTCTCGTAATCAGTGTGATCAGCAATAAAATGAAAATTTTCACATTCATCTACGGTTTCTCAATATTGCTTTATTTTCCACAGAGAGATAGGCATCAACCTCAGCATTTTTCCTAAGGAACCGAAGTGGCTCCTCTTAAATTTTTAGAATTTATCTAAAGCTCATAAACACAGTTTTTAATGGTCGCTATATCATTGCTAAGAACATTTACAAAACTAATTAAGCAGAATCAGTAGGTACTTTACCTGGTGGGTCTTTCTTGTCATAATACTGGTAGACACCGATGTCTCTATCTATAGAAAGGAAATAACATTAAATTATGGTAAAAAGGAAAAAAAAAAAAAGTTCTGGAGAATAAGAAGCCAAACCATACTATATTGGAGGGAAGGTTGGGAGGAAGCAGAAACAGTTCCTTATGCTACTAGAAATAAAATAGCTCAAAAGCATCTGGACATGAGTTCATCTTTTCTAGGGCTATGCAGAAACTGGAAAGTTTATCGATCTAATGAGAAAAATTAGAATGGCATAAGGAAACACACAGAACTAGAATGGCATGAGGGAAAGATTAGTAAAGAACTGAAATCAAGGAAGACCAAGTTTTCTCTTTCACACTTCCTCTGATATTTTTCGCAGGGCGCTACCAAAAGGAACTGCCACTAAGGAATGCCAAATGAAGTCAGTGGGTGGAAGAAAATGCCCTAGCTGTTCGATTCGGAGCCGTGGCTTGCTTTCCTCCAATTTAGCTCAAGAGTCTAATTCCCGTCCTATAGCATTTTGGAGGAAATCTGCAAGAAAGAAAGGGAGGATTACAGGGAGGTATGGATAAATTATTATCTGAAACTTGTTTGGAGTCAAAAAAGCTTCCAAGCCTGTTCAAATTCAAATGCTCTGCGGGTCTAGGTAGGACTCAGCGTGGAAACTTCCCGAGATGCTGAGATTGATTTAATCGAGAAATCTGTTCTTGCAATTTAAACACAGGAGGACAGAATAATTTTGTCCATATCTATGAATAATGAAATATCACTTTTATTGAAATAACATTTGTATTCTTCCATGCAAAAAGAATTCTGTTGCTAACATAAGGAGGCTGCAACTGTCTCTCAGTAAGTGGGAGCAGTACAGGCTGCCCCCTAGTGACTGGCTGTTTCACATTTTGTCAAACTGAAGGATAAAACTCAAAACCAATAATAATAATATTAAAGTATTTACTGATGCTGTAATTAATCCTTCAAAGATATTTCTCAAAAGAGCCAATCACGTGTCATAGTTATGCTACATTATGTATATCATGAAATGAATACATACATTTGATTTTAGAGAATGCAATCCTACTAGTTACATGTAGAATATCTACTAAGGACTGACTGGGACAGTCTGGCTTCCTGAGAACTTACAATATTTTATTTCTTAATTAATGGGGATTTGTGGGCTGCCTGCATTTGATAGGCCACAGCACATGAGATCTGTAATACTTTTAGTATGTGTGTTACACAATTTTAAAAAATTTGTTTAAAGCTAAGCACGCAGATAATATCTTCCGTTAAAATATTGCCGCTTAGAATTAAACTATCATTTCATATACTTAAACACTGATAACTCTAGGCAGGAACTAGGAAGATCATAAAGAATCTTTAATTTTATTCACAGGTCTAACTTTACTACATAAGGCAAGGAAAGGTGTCCACATAAGGACACCTGCACTATAAGACGTGTCAGAGCTGGGGACTGGAGAGATGACTCAGTGGTTAAAGGTGATTGCTTACAAAGCCTTAAGGTCCTGGTTCGATTCCCCAGTACCCACATGGAGCCAGATACACAAAGTGGCACATGCATCTGCAGTTCATTTTCAGAGGCCCTGGTGCCCATTCTCTCTCTCTCTCCTTACAAAGAAATGAATAAAAATGTTTTTTTAAGAAGTGTCAGAGCTGGATGTGGAAGTTGTGTGTGTAAAATTAACCTGACGTGGGATGTTAGAACCACGAAGGCCATTCTCCTGGCGCAGTGGCCTGGAGTAGAGAGAGTATTAGAAGCTGAACAAGGTGAGCAATGCGGTCATATATGGGGATGGTACGACTTGGTCAAAACCATGTGAGGTTCGAAGAATATCCATACCCAAGAGGCAGTGGCCACAAACAAAGGGAAACTGAACTGTAAGAATGACTGACTGAAAGACACGGAAGCCTTAGGTTTCCTGCTGCCTGAAAATATAAAAATAGGAAAGAAACTTAAATAAACTCTGCAGCAGTGATTTGGTATTGGAGGTACCAGTGGGAACAGAGAGAGAATGGGGTGGGGTGCGCTGGTACATGCAGTGCTTCCCACACAGCCATGAGGGCTTCAGTGTGGGTCCCCAGCACCCACATAAAAGCTGGGTGTGGCGGCACGTGCTGTAATCCCAGCACTGGGAGGCAGAGACAGGAGAATTCCAGGGGCCTGCTGGCTAGCTTATCTAGCCAAATTATTAAACTGTGTATTCAATGAAAGATCTTGTGTCAGAAAAATAAGGTAAAAAGAAACCGAGGAAGTCACCCACACCCTCTGGCCACCACATGCAGGAGCACGCGTGAGCACATGCACCAGGACCCACACAAATGAACACACACATATGAATACATACAGACATGCATGCAGAACACACACACTCAATAGATTAAAAATTTAAAAACTGGAATTAGTGGGGTGTAAATATATGAATATGCATAGGCATATTTCTTTTTATTTTATTTTATTTTTTTATTTTTATTTTTATTTTTTTGGTTTTTTGAGGTAGGGTCTCCCTCTAGCTGAGGCTGACCTGGAATTCACTCTGTAGTCTCAGGGTGGCCTCGAACTCATGGCAATTCTCCCACCTTGCCTCCCGAGTGCTGGGATTAAAGGCGTGCGCCACCACGCCCAGCTGCATAGGCATTTTTCTGAAGCCGGGCTTGCCGAGAGAGTCTGGGGGCAGCAAGGATTCAATAGCGCACCTTGGCTTCTAGACATCCCTCTGCAAACAGAAGCAGCTCTTTAGGTAAGTGGTCAATTCCAAGGCCAGAGAAAGGCAAGTACAATATTAACCTGGTATGGCTGCTATGCCACAAAGAAAGGAAGTTCTCAGATGCTGAGAGATAAGTCCAAAAGAAGCCAGTTTGAAGGACACCTCTGTGCACACTTTAGGAACAATTTAAAGCCAAAATAAATTAGATGGCAATGGATAAAACAGGAGATTTCAATCAAAGAGCTGAAAGTCAATAATGAATATATTTAAAGTTTTTTTTTTTTTTTTGGAGAGAGACAGAGAGAGAGAGGGAGAGGAGGACAGAGAGAGATGGGTGCACCAGCAGCCTCTCAGCTGCTGAGAACGAAATCCAGATGCATGTGCCCCCTTGTGGTCAAGTGCGGCATTGCGCCCTTGCGTCACTTTGCATCTGGCTAAACGTGGGACCTGGAGATTGGAACCACTGGAGATTGGAACCACTGGAGATTGGAACCAACGTTCTTGGAACCAGCCTTCTTAGGCAGGCAGGTGCCTTAACTGCTAGGCCATCTCTCCAGCCCGTATATTTAAAGTCTGATGAGGCACCGGGAATAATTTAAAGGTAATTCCTTGTGTAACACTTATCAACTACAAAGGACAAACTTCCTTAGCAGTGGAGAAGCCCAGAAGGCAGCGTCTTAACTAGGTACTCACAAACGTCATCAGAAAGGGACAGAGTGAAGTTGTTCCCGCCTAGTGGAAGATACTGAGAACAACCCAACTTCACTTCGGGGATATCCCACCAAACATGCGTAACCTGAAGTTACTCCAAATATATCCAAATGGAGGAATAGCCTTAAAAAAAAAAAAAAGCTTAAATTTTTTCAAAAGCTTTAAAATCTGCAGTTACTGTTTCCTTTTTTGTTTAATGAGAAGATGAAAGATATATTTCAAAGTGAAGGATACTAAAGTGACAGGACAACTATAC
This sequence comes from Orientallactaga sibirica, assembly GCA_036365145.1. Taxonomy (NCBI): domain Eukaryota; kingdom Metazoa; phylum Chordata; class Mammalia; order Rodentia; family Dipodidae; genus Orientallactaga; species Orientallactaga sibirica. The sequence continues at coordinate 5,867,090 of JAEOAD010001797.1, forward strand.
ACAATGTGAGGTTCTGAACAAGATCCCTTTGTTTAAAAAGTGGACATGGGGGGGACAGTTAGTAAACTAGTCAATTTAGACTCAAGTGCATCACTGTTAATTTCCTGATTAAGAGTCTCTGCACTGACAGTTTTTCTGTACGTTTGTGAATTTTTTTATTTAAAAAAAAAACACGTCTAATGTCAAGTGTGATGGGAACATGTCAGTAGGTTATATTAGCTTGGGCTGATCGAGGGCCTTAAGAAAGCAGCAGGATTTCACATGGCTCAAAAACAAGAATGCTCCCCACGGATCGAATGGACAGGCCTTGCTAAAGAGCCAGGTGGAACGGAACACCTCCGCATTGCCACCAGGTCACTGCCCACCACTGAGAGATCTAAAACCCATTCAGTACCTCATAATAGAAGGAGCAGGGATGGAGGAATTGACAGATGAAGGGGCAGGGAAGCACTCTGCTGGGCAGGGAAGAGGCAACCGGGATGAGAGCGAATCTTGGGTAAAAGGAAATCAAGATGAAATAGATCCCATTCCAGCCACGGCGTCCAATTTCACGATGACACAAGAGGGTACTGACAGACTAGGGGAGTTTAAGGAACTAAAAGATGAATGGTCTCAAAGACAAATTTAAACACCTACTTATACAAAAACTAAGAAAACGACAACTGAAAAACCAGGCAAAGAAGAGGAAAGTTCTTTCACTAGACGCCACCAGCAATAAAACAAGCTCGCTGACGTCTCAGGTCTGTCTCTCTCCTGGTTCCTGAGATAATTTATTTTCGCTTTTGAGATTACTTTTTTTTTTCTGCTATGTTCTTTTAATTCACAAGGAACTAGTATAATTTCAGTGTTTTCTGAAGTGTCTGTATTTTGCTTCATGCTTCCTGGATTCAGTATCTTTCCTTAGGTCTTGGGCATTTTCTTTTTTCCTTCCTACATCATCTGTGTTTCTTCAGAAATCCTTTCATCTATTTGTTTGTTTATGCTCCTACTGAAGGCATTCCTCAAACATCTGATCATCCTTAGCTTACTGCCAAGTGAGGTACTAGAACGCTAACCAGAAGCTCTGGATACCTGAACAGAATTTGTGAGAGAGAAGGCTTCCGTGACCAGCCAGGGGCCAGGGTATTTCACTGAAAGACCCCTTCAAATGCCATTGTGGATACATTTTCTTCCTCAGAGCAAAGTTGATGGGCTGGGGATTCACTCTAGCTAAGGCTGACCTGGAATTCACTATGTAGTCTCAGGGTGGCCTCGAACTCATGGTGATCCTCCTATCTCTGCCTCCCGAGTGCTGGGATTAAAGGCGTGCACCACCACGCCCAGCTCTTGCATTACTTTTTTTAAAGAAATGATTTACATGGGTATATTGTGTAGTGTAAGTCATGTGTTCACGTATGTATGTGTGCACACACACACGTGTGTGTGTGTTGTGTGTGTGTGTGTGTGTGTACCTGCCAGAAATTGACGTCAGGTTTGTTCCTCAGTCACTCTCCACTTAATTTTATTTAAGATAGGGTTCACTCTGAACTGAGCTGACTGAAATTCACCTGCCTAGCTGGCCAGCAGGAAGGATCCTGCTCCCTTTGTCTCCCCTGCACTAGGATTGCACAAGCATCTGCCACACCTGCTTCTACACGAGCACTGGGGATCTGAACTCAGGCCCAGAAAACATTTTACCCACTTTTTTACCCTTCTTATTACTTTTAAAGAAATGATTTACATGGGTATATTGTGTAGTCTTCATGTGTATGTATGTGTGCACACACACTGTGTGTGTGTGTGTGTGTGTGTGTGTGTGTACCTGCCAGAAATTGACGTCAGGTTTGTTCCTCAGTCACTCTCCACTTAATTTTATTTAAGATAGGGTTCACTCTGAACTGAGCTGACTGAAATTCACCTAGCCTAGCTGGCCAGCAGGCCTTAAGGATCCTGCTCCCTTTGTCTCCCCCTGCACTAGGATTGCACAAGCATCTGCCACACCTGGCTTCTACACGAGCACTGGGGATCTGAACTCAGGTCCTTGTGCTTGAGCAGAAAACATTTTACCCACTGAGTGATTTGTCCAACCCTTCTTATTACTTTTTAAGCAGACTTTTTATTCTTTCTCCTTTTTTTTTTTTTTTTTTTTTTTTTTTTTGTTTTTTTTTTTATTTTTGAGGTAGGGTCTCACTCTAGCCCAGGCTGACCTGGAATTCACTATGTAGTCTCAGGGTGGCCTCAAACTCATGGTGATCCTCCTACCGCTGCCTCCTGAGTGCTGGGATTAAAGGCGTGCGCCACCACGCCCGGTTCTTTCTCCTTTTACTGTTACCCTGACATCACATTCCCTATTACAGTATATGCTCCTCAAACTTCTTTCCTTTTCCAGAGAGAAAAATAACTGTCATTGGACTTTTTCTCTGTAGGCAACTGATATTCAGATCTTTCAACTCGGATCATTCCTTCAGGCCTAGCATTCTCCAGTTGCAGTGGTTAGAGGTGCTTGCCTGCAAGGCTGCTGTTCCAGGTTCAGTTCCCCGTACCCATGGAGAGCCAGCTGCACAAGGTTGCGCCTGCGTCTGGAGTCCATGGGAAAGGGCAAGAGCTCCTGGTGCTTGCTCACGCTCTTTTTCTCTCGTTCCCTCTCTTTCTCACACACAAATAAATAAAAATATTTTTGAAAGATATATCAATAAAAATGTCCCTTTTTACACTTAAATATAAAAATTTTTGTATAATTCAAGAATAAAATATTGTTTGTTTCTAATACAATATATTTTATCCTATAGTAGCATTGTTAAAACAATTATATTTTGCTTCTCAAAAATGTGAAGTGAAATGAACACGTAACTGTACATCTTATTGTAATGTCAATAGAAATGCCTTTTCCATTAGCTAGTCGGTAAATATCTATAATTATAAATCAGCTGAACAATCTCAAGAAAAAAATTAAACAAGTGTGTTCTTTGGAGGAAACAAATATTAAACCAATAAAATTACTACTTCACATAACTGAAAAATTAACTCGAGCTACCAAATAAGTTAAGAAAAATAATTAAAAGAAATTATTTTCCACTAACCCATTTTCATTAAGGACAGAGAAGAGCACGCGACTCCATCTGGAGAATGCAGACTCTAACATTCACTGGTAGTTACTGATAATGATGTAACACATTTGAAACATATGGAAATTAAACATTACCCTGAATGTGTAAGGCATTCTTCAAAGACCACAGGTGTAGTTCAGTCAACCAGAAAGACATCTCTGTCCTGTTTAAAATAATTAAAAAGAGATGCCAATTAATTATCTTCATTTATTTATTTATTTATTTATTTATTTATTTATTTATTTATTTATTTCAGACAGAGAAAGAGAGAGAGAATGGGTGTGCCAGGGCTTCCAGCCTCTGCAAATGAACTCCAGATGCATGTGCCCCCTTGTGCATCTGGCTTATGTGGGTCCTGGAGAGTCAACCCGGGATCCTTTGGCTTTACAGGCAAACGCCTTAACCACTAAGCTATGTCTCCAGCCCCTAATTATCTTCTTTTACAGATAAAACCTAGACACCAGCCGGGCGTGGTAGCTCACGCCTCTAATCCCAGCACTCAGGAGGCAGAGGTAGGAGGATCACCGTGAGTTCGAGGCCACCCTGAAACTACATAGTTAATTCCAGGTCAGCCTGGACCAGAGTGAGACCCTACCTCGAAAAACTGAAAAATGAAAAAAACCAAAACAACAACAACAACAACAACAAAACTTAGACACCTTAGAAGCAGTAGAAAGAATCGATTGATACTACTGATATTTGAGATCCGGTCCTTTAAACTAAACTCTTGATGTGTTTGGTTAACAGTCCAGAAATAAAGTCTAGAAAAGGGAAGATACTTCTTTTTCAGAATTTAGTTTGTCATCATATTGAACAATACATTCTGTGGTGCATGTGTAATATAGAAATATTTAAGATCTCTCATGTAAGAACAAGCTAATGAAAGTGGAATATGCAGAGTAAATGGCATAAGTTACTACTGTATGAGCAGAATTACTTAAAAGTAAATTGTGGGGCTGGAGGGATGGCTTAGTAGTTAAAGCGTTTGCCTGCAAAGCCAAAGGACCCAGGTTTGATTCCCCAGGACCCACATTAGCCAGCTGCACAAGGAGGCACATGCATCAGGAGTTTGTTTGCAGTGGCTGGAAGCCCTGGTGCGCCCATTCTCTCTCTCTCCCTCTTTCTCTGTCAATAAATAAATAAAAATAAAATAATTTATTTGAAAAAAAAGTAAGTTGCGTAAGAGCCACATTAATATTCAGATAGTGTGTTAATCTACATGTCAATATGAATCAGACAGTCTAACCACATGTTTTTTTTTTTAAATCCAGCACAGTGAAAATGTACATCCTCTATTTCCTCCCATGTTGATAGAGAAGCTAGAGAAATACACTATTGAGATATTTTTCAATCGGGTAGGAACTCATCAATATGGACTAATTGGGTAAGGGCCACTCTGATTCTGGGAAAAATTAGTATTTTATAAATATTTTAAGGAAATTTATGTAATTTTCAAATGCTCATTTGAAGCATTTGAAATATGGCACTACACTAGCTATATACAAGGCCATATACTAAAAAATCATAGTGGGCTAGAAAGATGGTTCAGCAGTTAAGGTGCTTGCCTGCAAAGCCTAATGACCTGGGTTCAGTTCCCCAATATCCACATAAAGCCAGATGCACAAATTGGCACATGCATCTGGAGTATGTTTGCAGTGGATGGATGCTCTGATGCACCCATTGTCTCCCTCTCTCTCTCTGTGTGTGTGTGTGTGTGTGTGTGTGTGCGTGTGTATGTGTGTTTGTGTCTTCTGTCTCTCTCTGCTTGCAAATAAAGAATAAAAATACATACAGTAATTGAAGCTGTGATATGGACATTCTTTACAGAAATCATAGAAAAACCTCATTGCAGTAAACTTCCAGGAAACAAAGTGTGAAAAGTATTTTTTACGTATGGGAGACAGAAGCCATCAACAGTGAAAATAGTGGATGCTGAATATTCAAGCTTGGCCAGACAGGCCCAATGACTGAACGGGTGCAATAGTGGCGTGTCTACTCTTGGGGTAACCAACTGCTCCATAATTGGACTGAAGGCCCTCTCTACGGGAGGGAATACATACCCGGTACTGAAAAACCTAAGTAAAAGTCTATGGTAGGTGAGGTCATGAGCCTTGGGGGTATAAGCCTGCTCATGTCTGACTAAATGTATATATTATTCCCACCAGGCTGCCCTGGGGACACTACACTAAATGTTCATGTCCACATATTAACGCTATTCTCACTTCTGGCTAGAGAAGCTTCTCTTTTCAGATGGTGATGACCACTGGGATGACACAAAAGGCAACATAGTGCTGAGAAGAAGGGATGGAGGAGTGCCCAGCACTGAAACACCTCTGTCACATCCTCCAGTGGCTCAGGGACCATTGCGGAAGAGGGGCGGATAGAATGGAAGAGCCAAAGGAAGGATATGACCTCTTACTATGCAGCTGCCCAGACAGAAATTGGCCTCGATATCCATGATCTTGCAGTGCCTAGCAATACCTTTGCAAGACCCTCAAAATAGAAGAGAAAGATGATGTCATCAAATTAGGAGAGAGACTAATGGAGAAAGGAGGGGATATGATGGAGACTGGAGTTCTAAAGTGGAATGGGGAGGAGGGAAATATCAGGTGGGGTTTTTTTTTTGGTATGTAAGATTAAAAATCAATAAAAATAAAAAAAAATTAAAAAAAAAAAAAAAAAAAAAAAATAAGGCTGGAGAGATGGCTTAATGGTGAAAGTACTTGCCTGTGAAGCCTAAAGACCCAGTACCCACATAAGCCAGATGAACAAAGTGGCACATGTGTGCCCATTCCTTCTCTATCTGCCTCTCTCTCTCTCTCAAATAAATATGTAAATAAATAAATAAATAATTTAAAAATAAAAAAAAAAAAAAAAAAGTATTTTTTACACATCCTGACATGACCCTTGTCCTGGTGTGTTCGAGTTCTCGGAGAGGATCTGCTGGTCTTGATTCACTGGTAGGGGCAGTCAGTGCCCCGTTAGTGCCCAGATCAGAAACATGCCCCTCCTTGGATCCTAGTTTGTGTTGGTGGGCCTCTTTATCTAGGCTGTGTTATACTGTGAATTCTTTTTCTTCTAGGGCTACTACAAAGTTCTGGGGAAAGAAAAGCTCCCTAAGCAACCTGCCTTTGTGAAAGCCAAATTTTTCAGCAGAAGAGCTGAGGAGAAGACAAAGGGTGTTGGGGGCGCCTGGGTCCTGGTTGCTTAAAGCCATCCAAGGAGGTTCATTAAATGCTAGCAAGTGCTTTTCAAAAAAAAAAATATTTTTTTAAGGGAAGAAACAAACTTTCAGCTTAACATTTAGGACAGACTGGAATGTCTCACCTATGGTTCGTATGGGTGACAATCCCAAGTGATTTTACATATAGCACGCACTTTCTTGGTTCTTTCGCCTTTACAGGACCTGCACACAACTATAATGGTCAAAAAAATATGTCCATACCCATATATTAATGCTACTCTCACTTTTGGTTAGAGAAGCTTCTCTTTTCAGATGGTGGTGACCTTGGGATGACTCAGAAGGCACCATGGTGCTGAGAAGAAGGGACAGAGGAGTGCTCAGCACTGAAACATCTCAAACCCACTTTCCAAGGCTCAGGGTCCATTGCAGAAGAGGGGGCGGAAAGAACGTAAGAGCCAAAGGAAGAGTAGGACTCCTTACAACATGCTCCTCCAGACACAAAATGGCCTGGATATCCATGACCTCACAGTGCCTGAAACCACCTACACAAGACCATCATAATTGAAAAGAAAAAAGAGAGACTGATTGAGAGGGGGAGGGGCTATGATGGAGAGTGGAGTTTCAAAAGGGAAAGTGGGGGGAGGGAGGGAAGTGCCATGGGATATTGTCTATAATTAAGGAAGTTGTCAATAAAAAATAAATTAAAATAAATAAATAAATAAAGCATGTATGTTCAACTGAGACACGGTGTACTAGACACTGGAAAGGCACAGTGGCATCCTGAAAGAGAGGTAGGCACAAGCCTGTCTGAGCAGCAGAAGGAAGCGTCAGAAAAGCGGTGAAAAGTTAGCAGGAACTCACAAAAGCATAAGATTGTGTCTGTTTGGTGGTAAGGATGATTGTGATAATAGATATCACTGAATCCTTGTTGAAAACATTTTGCATGTATTATTCACTTATTTAATAATCCTCCTAGCCAGTCTCTGAGATAGTACCATCACTACCTCCAAAATTAGAAAGCTGAAGATGCAGAGGTCAGCCAGCTAGCTGCTAGTGATGGCAAACCTGCACTCCACGCTGACTAGTTCCAGGGGCTCTGCTGGAAACCTCAGTGTACCCCTGTACTGGTATCCGCCCAGCTATGGGAGGGATACATGGTAGAGTAAAACGATGGCGTTCCCAAAGACATAAAGGTTTACGATGGAAAGTGATAGAAAAATGAACTTGAAAAGAGTAAGAAGGACTCGGGCTATGCTAGTAAGTTTTGGATTGATCTTAAGTTTATTGTCTTCCTGTCATTAAAATGCCTTCAAAGACCATAAATGAAACAGAGGATGCCTTGATCTCGGGATCTACCTCACTACAGCGAGAGGCTGATCACCTCTGCATACAGACGAGGAAACGACTGAGTACTAACAGCAGGTGGTTTATGAAGAAAAAGCTGTGTATGTGAAGAAGTTTGCACATGACACGGCATTTCAACTAGAATACGTTGACATTTCGTTGTGAATAAAAAGGATGTGGTGAAACAGGTAGAAACTTCCTCTGACACTGAGCATCAGAAATCACCAACTATTAAACTATACAAGAAATAAAAAGTCCCACTGAGATGGCTCAGTGGTTAAAGGTGCTTGCTTGCAAGGACTGCCAGCCCAGGTTCAATTCCCCAGTACCCGTGTAAAGCTAGATGCACAAATTGCTGCATGCATCTGTAATTTGCTTGCTCCCATACTCTTTCTCTCTCTACCTCCCTCTGTTTTATTTCTTAATATTATTATAAAATAATAAAATTATTTCCAGTAAATAAAAATATTTTTTAAAACAACAAGAAAATGAAAAGTCCTATTTCTAAATTTAGAGTATTTTTAGATGCCAATAATTATTACTTATGGCAAGCTGGACAAAAAAATTCGTTAATATTTATTTATATTTATTTATTATATATTTATTAGCTATATTTATATATAAATATATATTTACTATATATGATTTTTTATATATTTATCTGATATCTGGCTATTTTATTACATAAAAGGCTTTATAATAAAAATCAATTAAGATAAAATTTCATAGATTAAAGAGTGTGCTGCTACCTACATATCAAAAAGGATAATACTTGAAATTATATTTTTCAATTTAATTCAATAATTAAAAATTTGTCAAAAATTTCTCCTATAACAGAAGGATAGAATGCATTCTTTATTTTTAAGAATTATTTATTTATTTATTTATTTGAGAGGAGAGAGGCAGGTAGAGAGAAAGACAGAATAGGTGCGCCAGGGTCTCTAGCCACCACAAATGAACTCCAGATCCATGTGCCACCTTGTGCAGCTGGCTTTTTGTGGGTACTGGGGAATCGAACCAGGGTCCTTTGGCTTTACAAGAAAGTGCCTTAACTTCTAAGCTATCTCTCCAACACAAATGCACTCTTTTTATAACTTACTCTTGCTATTCCTTAGAGTCGAGTGCTTTTATCGTGCAAAGGAAGAATAGCTCTACTACCTATATTTTGATTAAGTGTAAAGTGCTGAGAAACTATGGAGTTTGGGGAAGAGGCAAAATATGATCTGTGGAGAGTTACACCATGAGCAAGTATGGTCAGAAGGCTTTGCAAGTGATCGTGCATTAATTTAGGAGAGGCACAGATAGCCAAATGTGGGTTATTTCCTGAACTTCAAACTCGAATTAATGGGCTAAATAACATAAATTGGTTAAAAAAAAAAAAAAAAAAAAACTACAACAACAGCTAGATAGGAAAGATAAAAGAGAATCAAATCAATGTCCCTTTTTAATCCTTAAGATATATTTGCCACCTTTATACACAGGGCAAGTTAAAAAAAAAAATCTTTAAACATCTTGCCTCTTACTCAAGAATGCCACGAGCGTAAAAGAATGCTGGTAATTTCCTGATCTGAAAAGTCTGCCTGAAGCAGGGAGTCAAGACTGAGCTTGTTTTAGTCAAATATTGTATTAATGCATAAATAGTTGTTTTGAAGTAGGGAAGAAAAGAATTTCAGAAGAATCTGGATTGTGCATTTTGGGAAGAAGGTGTAGGCAGGGATTGAAAAGGTAGAGAAACAGGGGGTACCCACATAAATAGAAATGCTAACCCACTCACTGACCTTATTTTATTCTCTGGGAATAAAACCAGTACAAGGGACACAGAACAAGAACAAAAGTAGCAGAATAGGGCAAAAAAGGAATGGATGCATTAATTTTAAAATATACTGTTTCACTACTGAATGAGAAAAACAAACGACAAATAAAACTTTACCCATTACTTAAACTTACTTTTAAGTAGTTTTGAGCTTTTATAATCTTTTATTTATTTTAATTATATAAGGTATTTTATGTCAGTTTTAGATATCTCAGAAGGCCATTTGCAACCCAAATTCCTAGTCTCTGTGAGGAGAATACACAGCATAATGTAAATTGAATTTGACATAAATTTAGGATGACCGTTTGTATGGAGGAAATCAATGATAGCTAAATTTTTTACATATTTTTATTTATTTATTTGAGAGGGAGGCAAAGATAGAGAGAGAGAATGAATGAATGAATAAATGAATGAATATGGTGCATCAGGGCCTCCTGCCTCTGCAAACAAACTCCAGATGCATCCACCCCTTTGTGCATCTGGCTTTACATGGGTACTGGGAATTGAACTCAGGCTGTCAGGCTCTGCAAGCAAGTGCCTTTAACCACTGAGCCATCTCTCCAGCCCAAAATATTTTATTTATTTGGAGAAAGATGAAAAATGGACACACCAGGGCCTTTTGCCACTACAATTAAACAGCATATACATGTACCACTTTGGCCCTCTTGGCCTTGTGTGGGTACTGGAGAATCAAACCTGGGCCAGCCTGGCAGATTTTGTAAGCCAACACTTTAACCACTAAGCTATCATCCCAGCCATGGTTTTTTTGTTTGTTTGTTTTGGGTTTTGGAGGTAGGGTTTCACTCTAGTCCAGGCTGGAATTCACTATGTAGTCTCAGGGTGGCCTCGAATTCATGGCGATCCTCCTACCTCTGTCTCCGGAGTGCTGGGATTAAAGGCGTGTACCACCACGCCAGCTTGAAATATTTTGTTGATAGCTAAAGTTTCAAGACAGAGAGGATCACAGAAAGCCCTTTTATACTAACTACTTATATCCTCAAAAAGGTTCAACATTTAAAGACATCCCTTCATTTCACATCAGAATAGACATTTTCCCTTAATCATAATTGTTACCATATAGCCTCATTTTTTGAATAAGTAGCATGAAAAATAGTTTTACTAGTATACTGTTGATAATGTTCCTTTGAAAAAAATATATTTTACAAGTAGAGATAATTTAGTACTTAATAAATTACAAAATACATGTCTTTTGACAGAGTACTTAGGTATGGAGTTGCTTGATTTCTGAAGTCATCTATTTTGACAGCTATAGGAAAGACAGGAACCTCAAGGGCAAAATAAAACCCTAATGTAAAACACCATAGCAAAAAAATAAAATAAAAAGAATTAAGCAAAAAAAGACACTGCTATTGTGGCAAATGAGGCCATGGTGCCAACAAGACACTGAAAATGGATGTGAATTAGCAAAATACTCAGAGCCTGAGGGAATCTTTCTGGACATGAGCTTGGAACATATACTTGCTATTTATTATCACATATTTTCTCAAGGAGTAACCTGTTACCACTTCAAAATATATAAAAGAAAAAGACAACTAAATAGCATGAAATTTAAAAAGCACTGGTCACTTGTATTAGCTTTTAGAGTTCATCACTGGATAACTTTTCAATTACATAAAAATAAGTATAGCATTCCACAAGTATATCCATGGACATATTTAACCAAAGACATGTTACTACAAATAAAGATTTTTAAAGTTTTTTAACACTAAATCAAACATTTAAGAAATGATAAAGTTCATGCAAAAGAGCAGGGAAGTCCCAAATAATGAGCTCTCAAGCTTGTGCTAAATCTATATATATTGTATTAAAAGGCTGAAATACCTAGGGACATTGGTTCACTTGCGATCAGCCTTAAAATATCTAAATATAATTAAATATAATGAACACTTTATGCATTTTACGTTTGATGCTGTACTGTGCGTCTCACATACAAAGATCTGCAAAACAGGATCTCAACTATCAAACTTGGGATCTGTACTAATTTAGTAACTTGAACAAGGGCAGATATCTGGCCAGTAGAAGTTCTAGTTTGATAAAGACACTATCCAGCAAAGTAGAAGCATTTTAAAACAGTAGATTTTGGTGAGAGGTGACAGATTTTTTTTTTTTACTTTTTTAAATTTTTTATTTTATTTTTGGAGAGAGAGAGAGAGAGAGAGAGAGACAGAGAGAGAGGGAGAGGAAGACAGATAGAGATGGGCATGCCAGTAGCCTCTCAGCTGCTGCAAATGAAATCCAGACATGTCCGCCCCCTTGTGGGCAAGTGCAGCATTGCGTCCTTGCGTCACTTTGCATCTGGCTAAACGTGGAACCTGGAGATTGGAACTGACGTTCTTGGGCTTAGCAGGCCTTAACCACTAAGCCATCTCTCCAGCCCAGAGGTGACAGATTTTTTAAAGTGTGTGTGGGGGGGGGAACAAAACACAAAACATAAATTAAAAAGATGTAAGATGTTCCTGAGGAATGATAAGCACTTGATATAATGCACAGGCATAAACGAATGCTATCTTTTTTTTTTTTTTTTTTTTTTTTGGTTTTTGCAAGGTAGGGTCTCACTCTGGTACAGGCTGACCTGGAATTAACTATGTAGTCTCAGGGTGGCCTCGAACTCTCGGCGATCCTCCTACCTCTGCCTCCCAAGTGCTGGGATTAAAGGCGTGCGCCACCATGCCCGGCTCCGAATGCTCCGAATTAGGACATAGGTTCACTAAGTGGCTCACGGGCATAGTGAAAAGTTTCTAGTGAGGGAAGGTATTTTACTAAAAGTTATCAACAGGTTGGAATTACTGGAAGATTAACGGGACGGGTCAAGTGCAAGAGTGGAAGAAGTTGTCATACAAAAACGACCGGCTGCATCATCAAAGGCAGCTAAAATAACAGACAACATGCATGTTCAGTAAAAAGGTCTTCAACTGGGATGGTGGTAGTTGGGATACGAAAAAAGAAATGAGACTCAAGTGATCTTGAAAAACAAAAAGGCAGCGACGTGTGGGCACATATGAGCTGTGGAAGTGAAGGAGAAAGAAGGACTTGGAGTGGCCACGAGGGAAGGGGATCTGGTTATGCACACATGGTGACTGTTGACTTCACCAGGGTGTCACCAAGCAGGCCTGCTTCCTCATGCTGCGCCCCGCATTCCATCTGTCCATAGTGACTGGCTTCCCCACCCACCCAACCCGTGCTTCAGCTTCGCCACTCACTGACCTCACTGCTGGTTGCCTGTCAGCTTTTCACCTTGTAACCTGGGCTCTTCCTCTTCCTAGGCTGCGATCCAGCTGCCCCCCCAGGACAAGGGACCCATACATACTATTCTTTTTTGGCCCCACTAGGTTCCCAGGATCCCTTTATCCAGACTTATTCCCAGTTGGCTTATTCTAGTCACGAGCAGAAGCTGTGTCATAATAGAGCAACAAGGTGGCTTCGAAGAGAAATGCATCTTTACAGGTGTTAGCAGGTGGAATTGTAGACAGTGAAAATTTATGGCACAGTCAACGTACATGTCTGTCTAGCTGGAGATACAGGAAAAAAAAATCCCTGGAATATAAAAGCTACTTTGGAAATTTGAAAATGGGATGTTAAAGCCACTTACAAGGAGGGTGCAGAGGAAAAATAGGGTCAGGATAAAAAGTCTGGTAATTCTCTGAACAAGGAGATTATGGGAAAGCATTAATATAATTAATGTCAGGAAAGCTATGGGAGAGAAAACTGCATGTGCACATGTGCGTGGGAATATGTTACACAGTGATCAAACTTGTTGGTTTTGAATGTGAATGCAGAAATGACCTCAAAATTACTTAATGATGTCATGTTTGATCAAGGACACAGAAGTTAAGTCTTCTCCAAAAAGGTGAGGTTCTGCTATCTGACTTCTGGGCCAAAAGTGCCTTTATTCTAATCCTGCTGTGTCAAATTTACCCAGATCATTTCGCCTCTCTGCCTCAATTTCCCTACCTAAAAAAAGCAGGGATAATGATACTGACCTACATTTGCAAGGATGCTGCAAGCATTAATTAATGTTGTATAATGCTTTGAAGATGTAAAGGGCTCAGCTTTATTAGTAGGTAGTACAAAACTAACTGCCTATAAATGAAAACTATATCCTTTAATTTTATTCAAACAGCAGTTATCGCGTAAATTAACTAGCTCCTTAGTGATATTTAGTTTCTAATGTTATCAAATTATAATCTAGGAGAGATGGCTTAGCGGTTAAGGCGTTTGCCTGTAAAGCCAAAGGATCCCGGTTTGAGTCTCCAGGCCCCACGTAAGCCAGATGTATAAGGGGGAGCATGCACCTGGAGTTTGTTTGCAGTGGCTGGAGGCCCTGGCGTGCCCATTCTCTCTTTCTTTCTCTCTGCTTCTTTCTCTCAGATAAGTAAATAAATTAAATTAACTATAATTTAAAAAATATAATCTAAAAGTATATCTACCTATTATAAGTATTGACGAAGAGTATATGTTATGGGGTTAGTCTGAATTGTCCCTCACAAGCTCATGTGTTTAACCGCCAGTCCCCAGCCAGGGCTTTGGTTGGAAGATGATGGAAGCTTTGGGGCTTGTACATAGACAGCAAATGGCAGGCTTTTGAAAGTTCTACCTGCTTCTAATTCTGGTCAAGAACTCTCTGCGTCCTTATCGACCATGATGTGAACAAGCAAGTGCCACGAATGGAGCTGCCCCAGCCACCATCTCTCGCGTTCCCTGAAGCCATAAGCCAAAATAAACCCATCCTGCCCTAGGCTGTTTCCATCAGGTATTCTGTCACCGTGAGATAAACGCAACTAAAGGGGTGGGGCTACGGCTCAGCTGGTGGAGTGCTTAGGTAGAATGTACGAAGTCCTGCATTCTGACCCCAGTAGCACATAAACTAGGCATGGTGGACCTTGCCAGCCATCTCAGCACTCAGAACACGGAGGCAGACAGGACCAGAAGTTCAAGGCCTTGCTAAATAGTGAGTTTGAGGCCAGCTTGGGGTGCGCGAGCCCCACCTCAAATAACAATCGAAACAACAGCTAAAACAGTGGACAAATGGTCAAAAAGTAAACAGAAATGAACAGAGCGGGTAAGCCGCAGGTCCTGGGAAGTCTAGAATAGCATTCCAACCTAAATCTTCAGATCAGACATTCAGGACATTTGGCAATGAGTACGTCCTAGAATTATCCCGCAAATGGGGAGACGGCTCAGGGGATAAAGGCACTTGCTTGCAAAGCCTGCCTGCCCAGGCATACCCGCTTCTCCCCCCCCCCCCCATTTCTCTCTCTTCTTCCCCACCACTCTCCTTGCAAATGAATAAAAATATCAAAAAGGTAATAGTTTTAAGTACGGAATTTCAGATTTAACACAGCACGCTACATGGTAGAAGCAAGACACAAAAAGTAGAAAGCATTATGTGAAAGTAGTGCTTATTGTGTCCTTTTAAGAGAAGCTTTAGGGCTGGAGAGGCAGAGGTGGGATGGCCGTGAGTTCAGGACCACCCTGAGATGACACAGTGAATTCCAGGTCAGCCTGGGCTAGAGCAAGACCCTACCTTAAAAAAAATAAATAAAATGCAAGAAATGGAGGGTCATGGATCATACCATAGGCCCAGGGAGCCACTAAGGCTGAGCAGTGTTAGGGTCAGAGTCCCTGTAAAGTGGCCCTGTGAGGCTATTGTGTGAAAATGTAGAGATGAACGGTGGGTTGTAAAGGATGCTGGAGATGCCAGCTGCTAAACACAGTGGATGGCATGAGGTGGATTCTATTCAGGAAGCAAGAAGCACGGCTGGAGGGGTGGAGTTGCCCGAGCCTGTCTGAACCCCAAGGATTTCATTACGAGTCTTGGGAGCTAGACACGGAGGTGCAGGATTTACCTTTTACCATCCTGGTTTTCAGTTTTGCATTGGTCTAATCCTTTTTTTTTTTTTTTTTTTTTTTTTTTTTTTGCTATGCTTCCAACCCTCCTTTTTAAAACAGAAATATTTACTCTGTGTCATTATGTGTTGGAAGTATGTAAATGCATTTTGATTTTTATAGAGCTCGCAGTTAAGAGGCTATCTTGACTCTCAGATGAAACTTTGGACTTTTGAACAGTGTTGGCACTGGAAGAGACAACGGGGACTTTTAAAGTTGGACGAGGGAAAGGAGAGATGGCTTAGTGGTTAGAGGTGTTTGCCTGCAAAGCCTGACAGCCCAGGTTCAAGTCCCCAGTACCCATGTAAAGCCAGATGCAAAAACGTGGTGCTATGTGGAGTGAGTTTGTAGTAACAGCTCATTCATTCTCTTCCTCTCTCTCTCTTTCTCTCTCTCAAATAAATATTTAAATAAATAAATAAATAAATAAATAAATGGACTGAATGAAATTTTCATCATGAGATGGCCTGAGTCTCTAGGGCCAAGGGGCAGAATGTGATGATTTCAAAGCCAAACGTATTCTTTAGGCTCCTGTGTTTGTGCTTCAGTTGATCCCCAGATAATGAGCCTCGGGGAGGTGGGCCACTGCTGGTGGTGCGTCCCTGGCGGCAAGCCTTGGGATCTTACAGTCCAGCCCTGCCTGTCAGGGCCAGTGAGCTCACGCTCTCTGCTTCTTCCCTGATGCTGTGGAGATGTGATGCCCAGTTCTGATCCTGCCCTGCGCTCCAGTCACGTGCAAACCTCCCCTCGACAACGTAAGGTGGAAAGAAACTCTTGTGATAAGCTGCTTCTGGTTGAGTGTTTTTGTCCAAGCCATGAGAAGGTAACTAGTAACTAGTGCATCACTAGACACCGTCCGGACATTTGTTTCTTCTAAAATTACAAGAACAAGAACCCACGTATATTATTGGTTGCACAAAGCTTTTTTTTGTTTGTTTGTTTTTTTGTTTTTGTTTTTCAAGGTAGAGTCTCGCTCTAGCTCAGGCTGACCTGGAATTCACTCTGTAGTCTCAGGGTGGTCTTGAACTCACAGTGATCCTCCTACCTCTGCCTCCTGAGTGCTGGGGTTCAAGATGTGAGCCACCACGCCAGCCTGAGATGGAATCTTATGATGTGAAAGGGAGGCGTTGCTCCTCGCTTTCCCTTCCCTCACTGACGGCGGCAGCTTTGTGGTACGTACTGTCCTTACCTGACGTAGTCACAAAATGTCCATACTCATTCTGACTTGCTTTGCATTTTGATAAAGACAGGATTTTTAAAACAAACACATCTTGCTTTTTTTTTTTTTCTTTCACGGAACAACCCACCACAGACATTGTCAGCATATTCAAATCTAGCTCCATGAAAACTAATCACAACTGAGTTAACTACTCCCTTAATAAGTAATTTATCTTGCAAACAATATTATCATGAGAATATATTCTAATGCTGCCAATTTACATCGCTACCCATTACAGGACTGCCCCATTTCCTATATCTTAGTGTCCTAGAGCGTTATTAACATTTCATACTGTTGCAAAAAGGACTTGCTTTTAAAAAGTTATTTATTTATTTATTTGCAAGCAGAGAAAGAAATAGAAGGGAGGCAGATAGAGAGAGAATGGGCACGCCAGGGCCCTCAGCCACTGCAAACGAACTCCAGATGCATGAGCCCCCTTGTGCATCTGGCTTATGTGGGTCCTGGAAAATCGAACCAGGATCCTTTGGCTTCTTAGACAAATGCCTTAACCACTAAGCCATTTCTCCAGCCCAGGACTTTCTTTTAATTGTAAACTTTACTTTATTGTTTTAAGTATTTATTTAGTTAGGATGGGGGAAGGGAGAGAGGATGGGCATGCTTGGACCTCCTGCACTACAAATGAACTCTGGACACATGGGCCACTTTGTGCACCTGGCTTTACGTGGGTACCAGGGAATTGAACACAAGCAGTCAGGCTTTGTAAGCAAGTGCCTTTAACTGCTGAGCCGTCTCTCCAGCCCTAATTGTAAAGTTTCACTTCTGCTCACTAATAGATTAAGCATCTTTATATTTTTTAAATAACTTTGCCTCTGCAATAAATTACATATTCCTATCTTATGTCCACCTTTCTTTATCCCTTTGTATTTACAATAAACTCTTGATCTTATACATTGAACATAATCACTTAAATTTTATCAAACGTAAGTGAAAAAATAAGAAAATGTAGGTAGGGCTAGAGAGATAGCTTAGCGGTTAAGGTGCTTGCCTGCAAAACATAAAGACCCATGTTTGACTCCCCAGATCCCACGTAAGCCAGATGCACAAGGTGACATGTGCGCAAGGCTGCACATGGGCTCAAGGCGGCACACACGTCTGGAGTTCAATTACAGTGGCTAGAGGCTTTCACGTGCCAATTCTCTTTCTCCCTTTCTCTTGCCCTCACTCTCTCATTAAAAAAAAATAAAAATAGGTCAGTCTGTTGGGCTTGCCTCAAAAAGAAGAAAGAAAGAAAGAAGGAAAGAAAGAAAGGAAGGAAGGAAGGAAGGAAGGAAGGAAGGAAGGAAGGAAGGAAGGAAGGAAGGAAGGGAAAATTTCCTATTTTCTTAAAGAACGAATCCTACCCTAACAACGCTCTGTAAACTCCATTCAGCTACTAGTGTATAAAGTGCCAAAGGCATGGGGGTCCATGACCATGTGGGGATTCTTGGTGGCTGCTCATGACAGATCAGCTGTGATTTCCGGATAAAGCAAAAGTTACCACTTCCTAGGTTCTGACAGAAACTTTGTACCATTGTTACTGATAAAAAGAGATTCCATGTCAGGAAAGAAAAGAAAGAATCTCTTCACTTTCATGAGCTAATTTCACGGCCAAAAAAAATTTTTATAAATCTCCTGTTGAACTTAAATTTGGAAAACATTTCTCTAGAGCATTCTTCAAACTGTTTAATTCACTTAGTTAACTAGATTTTGTCAACTTAACATTTTTCATACTGTAAGCAGTTTTGACATTTAGACAATTTATCAATAGCTTTTCCATTGCAGCCTGCTTCCTCTTCTTTCTACTCATGACATGCAACAAATTAAATTTCACTAATATTTAAAGATCAGTGCTGACCTTTGCATAGCCATTTTCGAGGTTCCTATTAATACAAACATTTTTGTTTGCGGATGCTCATTTGAAATATTTTCCTACACATAGTTTCCAACTATTCCAACGAGACTTATATCTAGCTAAAGTGCTTTGTTCTATGACCTTGCAATCTTATTGGTACAGCTTATATTAGGCATCTTAGGAGAAGAAAAAAGCATGCCTGCATAAGCAAACAACAGCGTTCGTTATAACAATAATCTCTCGCCAACAGGCCCAACACAGGTACCCAGCTTTCTGAAGTTCAAAAAAATGGACTTAATACTTTTTTTTTTAAAGGACGTACCTTAATCACAACAGTAAAAAGACAAGGAAAAAAAGACATATTGGCAATATGATAATGATAATTAATTCTAAATTATAACTATACATGTAATTTTATGCTGCACTTGAATAGAAAAAAAGTGACTTTGAACAAAAAATAAATTGAATTTCAGGAATAATTCTTAAAGCTCAATTAAAGACAAGAGAACACTGAAACGCTCTTATCTAAACCAATAACAGTGAAATAATTTTCCAATTCAGAATTACTGTCTTAAAATGTATATAAATCAAAGACTGTTGTGAAGTGAGGGAAAACGAAGAAAAAAAACCACCTCATTTCTCTACAAATAGGAAAGACATTGAAAACTACTGAAGTGCCTTACAGCTATACCAACTCAACCTTGTCAGGTTTCACTTGTCAACACTTCGATGACAGACTGCCACCCCCTCCTCTAAAAAACAAACCCGAGTCACTGTTGAAAGAAGAGGCTGCTTATAAAAAGTGGGGTATCCCGTGCAACTTGATAGTTGTATACTTTGAAATCGTTCTTTTCTTTAAAAAAAAAAAAAAAAAAAGTTAAAAACTTTTTTTTTTCTGTGGCTTCTTTCAAAACTGGGAAGATAAAGAGTCTGCCTAACATGAGAGGTGAAGGGTGGATAACATTTTCAAATACCTACTGAATGCACTTGGTAGTCATTATTTCATTTAATCCTCACATGAGCCCTCAGAAACGATCTGCGTGTGTGTGTGTGTGTGTGTGTGTGTGTGTGTGTGTGTGTGTGTGTAAAAACATTTTTCCTGGCAGAAAATGGCAGTTTCTCAAAGGAATTCATGTGCTCCCTTCCTCTGTACCAGCAGTTACACCTTCAAGCCCATGGAAACTGAGGCCTATGGAAGTAAAATACATAATGTACCTTCCATCAGCTTGTGAGAGAAAAACAATCAGGAGGAGAAATCACCTCCATGGGTTATCTGTACAGTGCTCTTTCTAGTCTATATCCCCTCACCTGAATATTACAGCCTTTTCACACCTGAGACAGGTGACCTATCTAACTAATTAATAACAAAAGTGTTTTTTCCTGCAAACTTTTACTTTATTCCCCTCTGAAAGCTCTTGGAGAAAGTTGTCTGCATGCCTATTTGAGAACTTTTTCTTTTTTTTTTTTTTTTTTTTTGGTTTTGCGAGGTAGGGTCTCACTCTGGTCCAGGCTGACCTGGAATTTACTATGTAGTCTCAGGGTGGCCTCGAACTCTTAGCGATCCTCCTACCTCTGCCTCCCGAGTGCTGGGATTAAAGGCGTGCGCCACCACACCGGCGAGAACTCTTTTTCATCCGTACAACAAGAGCTTGTCAATCTATTGATGACCCTGGAATAACTTATTAAAACTGGCATTTAATTTCTTGGATACTAGGGATCTTCTCATCCTTTGCTTAGCAAATTTTACGCAAGATATAAAAATGAGCTCCTATGTGAATTACTAGCATTTATGGCTTATTGGTAAATTATTATGTCTAAGGACTTTTCCTATTTTGACTATTTCCACTGAGTTCTCAGTCCGTCAATCTCTATGGCAAGTTCTAAATAAAAATGAAAACAAGCCCCACACGGTTAATTTGTAAGATTGGGCAGCGGACTGTTTAATACTGTGAGTGGGTCATTCTTTATACTGTTTCTTTCCCTCGCTGGTTATTTTCACCATTACTAATGGTTTGTCTCGAGATCCTTACTTAAATAAAACTTTTAGTATTTTGTTTCAAGGGTTGACCAGGGAATGAAAGTAGATAACTCAAGAAAGAACAGCCTTTTCTTATTGAAATGAAGGCCTGTGAATAACCACCAATGTTCCCTGGAAAGGGATCAATTTCACCTGAATATATTTAACACCGGCATACATCATCAGGGCTTAAATGTTAGTAATTCTCAAATGCAGTAGGAAATTATTACCTGATATTTTCAAATCAGTAAAATAATACAAGGAAGATTCTATATTATGATCATCTTTTGGCCTAATGCCCAAACAAATAATGATTAATTTTAAAGGCTTTCAAAATCATTCTCTATATTAAGTTACTAAGTACTCCTTAGTAGAAAAACTAGTTTGAAACTATATGGTAGATGATAATTGCTCAGTAATGTTAGTTTCTCTCTCATAAGTATTCAACAGCCAGAAAGAAAGTTTGATTTCAATAGACATAAGGGGAAAAGTCTAATCAGTTTTATTAGTATTATTTCACATCATTTTTTATATTTTATTTTTTTATTGGAGAGAAAGAGGCAAAGAGAGAGAGACAGAAGAGAATGGGGGTATAGCAGGGCCTCCAGCCACTATAAATGAACTCCAGACACACGTGTCACTATGTGCATCTGGCTTATATGGGTACTGGGGAACCAAACCTGGGTCCTTAGGCTTTGCCAGCAAGTGCCTTAACCACTAAGCCATCTCTCCAGCCCTCATCTAATGTTTTTTTAGTTTGGTTCAAGCTATAATTATATAGTGTCTACTGAGTGCTTGAGAGCGCTTGAGATTCAGTCAAATAATTCTCTTTAGACTTCTAGGTTCTCTTTCCTCCTCCCTACTACAGAAGAAAACTGTAAATGGAGCCTTTCGAGAGCTTTATTAGAGCAACTTCTTAGGAAATAAAGCATTCCTGAGAGCTAGAGTGAAAAGAACACAGGGAAATAAAAATATGAAAGTCAAAACAAAAATCTCAGTGAACACTTGGGCCAGTCCTGGGAGCCCACGTCTATAATCTCAGCTACTTGGGAGACTGAGGCAGGAGGATCACAACATAGTGAGTTCAAGGCCAGCCTAGGCAACTTAGTGACACCATGTCTTAAAATAAAACTGAGAAAAAATTTGGCAATAAGCTCAGTGGGAGACTGCTTGCCATGTAGGTACAAGGCCCTAGTGTTGAGGAAGTCTTCCCAAAAGTGGGAAAAAGGATTATATATGTGAGTATGCAAAAAGAGAAGATGTTTGGAAAATCAGACTGATTCTGAACAAAAAAAAAAAAAAAAAAAAAGGCAATGGAGAGGAAGAAACCATAAAAGAAAACTTTATAGAATTTTAAATTATCTAAAATTCCAGGTTAAAAGAAACCACTAAGTACCCAGCAGAGTGAATTATATGAGCCTCAATATCTAGACACATAATTTTTAAAAATCCTAAAATACAAGAGAAACAACACAGCTAAAAGTTTCCAGAGAAGGAAGGAGAAAAAGAAAAAAAAAACTAACAGATCACTTAAGTAATATTAAGGCATCGGATTTCTCAACAATACTGAAAGTTAGATGACAAGATAGTTACACACTGAAATTAAGTTTCTGCAAGAAAATAGATCTTGCCAAACTGTCACTAGATGGAAGGTTAGGAACAGATATTCACAGAAGCAAAGTCTGAAAATTCAACTAATTGTGCATTTTTTTCAGGAATTCACTAAGAATGTGTCACATTAAAGAGTGGAATAACAAGAAAGATGATGGTATAAAAACCCAGGACACAAGGGTCTGACACAAGAATAAAGAAAAATGATTTCCCAGAGTGACGATGGAAGGAAATTCCAGACGGATAATCTGCATCTCATGGAGGGGAAAGCAAGTCCATTATTAAGCAGAAAAGCAGGGAACTCCAAGGAAAAGTAAAATTGGCAGCTATGGATTAGTTGATGCACTTGGACTGGAAGAGGGGCTGGGGAAATTAGAAACAAAGAAGTCACAGGTTGATAAAAAAAAAAAAAAAAGAGCAAATAAGCCAGGCGTGGTGGCGCACACTTTTAATCCCAGCACTCGGGAGGCAGAGGTAGGAGGATCGCCATGAGTTCGAGGCCACCCTGAGACTACAGAGTGAATTCCAGGTCAGCCTGAGCTACAGTGAGACCCTACCTCAAAAAACCAAAAATAAATAAATAAATAAATAAATAAATAAAAAGAGCAAATAATACTAAGTATTAATTCCTGAGAAAATTAAACATTACAACAAATACAATCATAACATGCTACACGGTTATATAAGCTTGGCATAGACAATACATAGGCCAATATTTGTGTGCAATATTGATTAAAAACTGGCCTATATGGGCTGGAGAGATGGCTTAGCGCTTAAGACGCCTGCCTCCTAAGCCCTAAGAACGCCGGTTCCAATCTCCAGCGGTTCCAATCTCCAGGTCCCACGTTTAGCCAGATGCAAAGTGACCCAAGGGCGCAATGCCGCACTTGACCACAAGGGGGCGCACACATCCGGGATTTCGTTCACAGCAGCTGAGAGACTGCTGGCGCGCCCATCTCTATCTGTCTTCCTCTCCTCTCTCTCTGTCTCTCTCAAAAAAAAAAAAAAAAAAAAAAAAAAAAAAGGCCAGAGAAATGGCTTAGCGGTTAAGCGCTTGCCTGGGAAGCCTAAGGACGAATGGTCAGAGGCTCAATTCCCCAGGACCCATGTAAGCCAGATGCACAAGGTGGCGCATGCATCTGGAGTTTGTTTGCAATGGCTGGAGGCCCTGGTGCACCCATTCTTTCTCCCTCTCTCTCTCTCTCTTTCTCTCTCTCCCTCCCTCTTTCTCTATTGCTCTCAAAAAAAAAAAAAAAAAAAAAAAGAACAGGGCTGGAGCGATGGCTTAGCAGTCAAGATCTTTGCCTGCAAATCCTAAGGACCCAAGCCAGATGCACAAGGTGATGCATGCACACAAGGTGCACACAAGGGAGTGCATGCACACAGGTGATGCATGCACACAAAGTGGTGTTTGCATCTGGAGTTCGTTTGCACTGGCTAGAGGCTCTGGCATGCCAATTCTCTCTCTCGTTCTCACTCTTTCTCTCATAAATAAAAAAAGAAACACTTAAGGCACTTGCCTGAAAAGCCTAAGGGCTTAGGTTCAACTCCCCAGAACCCACGTAAGCCAGATGCACATAGTGACGCATTTGTCTGGAGTGTGTTTGCAGTGGCTAGAGGCCCCGGCATGCTCATTCTCTATCTTAAATAAATAAATAAAAATAAAATATTAAAAGTGAAAAACAAATAAATAAGAACAAAGAATAAAGAAAAGGTACCAAATAAAATTACACTGAAAAAAATTGGAAAGAAACAAAATTGAAAGGGTCAAAAGGTTGAAGAAGCAAAGCTTAAAGAATCTAGTCCATGGGCTGAAGAAAATTGCTTAGCGGTTAAGGCATTTGCCTGCTAAGCCAAAGGACCCTGGTTCAATCCCCAGGACCCATGTAAGCCAGATGCACAAGGAGGCATATGTGTCTGGAGTTTGTTTGCAGTGACTGGAATGCAGGTCCTGGTGCACCCATTTTTTTTTTCTCTCTCTCTCTCTCTACGTCTTTCTCTCAAGTAAATAAATAAAAAGAAATCTTTAAAAAAAAAAAAAAAAAGCCGGGCATGGTGGCACACGCCTTTAATCCCAGCACTCAGGAGGCAGAGGTACGAGGATTGCAGTGAGTTCAAGGCCACCCTGAGACTACATAGTTAATTCCAGGTCAGCCTGGGGCTAGTGTGAGACCCCATCGCAAAAAACCAAAAAAATAAATAAATAAAAAAGGCCCTGGCCCAACATGTAGTGAATACAATGGGTGTGTACTTCCTGAAGCAGAATGCAGCGATGGGACGGTCATATCCTTCTTTTTTTTTAAATATTTTTTTTTATTTATTTATTTTTGGAGGAAGACAGAGAGAGAGAGAGAGGGAAAGAGAGGGAGAGGGAGAGGGAGAGGAAGACAGAGATGGGTGAGCCAGCAGCCTCTCAGCTGCTATGAACGAAATCCAGATGTGTGCGCCCTCTTGTGGTCAAGTGCGGCATTGCGCCCTTGGGTCACTTTGCATCTGGCTAAACATGGGACCTGGAGATTGGAACCGCTGGAGATTGGAACTGGCATTCTTAGGTTTAGGAGGCAGGCGCCTTAACCACTAAGCCATCTCTCTAGCCCTCATATCCTTCTTAAGCAGGCTGGGAACCTAAACAAAATCTAGATTGTCCAAAGTTAAGTGAAGTGTTTCTTAATTTTCATTAAATATGACTTTTAAAAAATGGAAATCTGATAGAGAATCTGATGACATCAAATCAAAGAAAAGGGAGGCTGCTCACGATCTGAAAGGCTTTAGCTAGAGGTCTGCATCTTAAACTAGGAAAATAACTGGTAATATAAGAATGTTATCTAGCTGTATGTTGCTTGCTTCATAGCACATAATGGCAAACATGGTCAATAAATCATTTTATATTTCTTAATACAAAATTCTATAGTCAGACTTCCTACGCCACCTGTCCGTTCCACTGGATGGCACCCTTCTGTTCAATCACATTTCTAAATGCTGCCCATTTTTCTTTGATCCTAACCATAACAGACTGTTCTCTTGAGGTGTGGGAATCTTCATTTCTGAAGGTTCCTGTGTCCCAAAAACAAAACAAGAAAGGGAAAGCTGTAAGGAAATTAAACTGTTTTCTCCTCAACAAGTGCCTGCATGGCCTTTATAAAATAGGTGAGCAGCTGATAACACTTCTTAAACTTTCCTGCCCTTACCCTTCCCATGTAGGAAGCCAATAGGTGAAAACTAAAATGACTGTTGGTTTTAGTTGGGTTTTTATTTTTTTTTTTTTTTGAAGTGGGGAGGGAGGGGGAGAAGTTCACTCTAGCTCAGGCCTGGAACTTGTAGTGACCCTCCTGGACTCGACTCAGCTTCTTCCTACTGGTCGAGGGATTTATAGGGGAGAGCCACCATGCCCATCAAAAACAAAAGGGGGGCACTGGAGAGATGGCTTAGCAGTTAAGGCGCTTGCCTGCAAAACCTAAAGACTCATGTTCATCTCTCCAGATCCCATGTTACCCAGATGCACAAAGGTGAGGGAAGCGCAAGGTTGCACATGCCCACTAGGTGGCACAAGTGTCTGGATTTCGATTATAGTGGCTGAGGCCCTGGTGCACCAATTCTCTCTCTCTCTCTCTCTCTGTCTCTCTCACCCTCTCTTAAAAAATGTCATATATATATATTCTGTGTGTGTGTGTGTGTGTGTGTGTGTGTGTGTGAATGTGGATGCACCTGTGGCAAGGAGTGTGAGTGGAACTCAAAAGACAACCTTTAGTGTCAGTCCTGCCTTCCACTTTGTGTTGATGCAGGGCCTCCCTGGTTGTTGATAGCTGTATTCACCAGGGGAGCCGGCCCACGAGCTTCAGGATTCTCCCGTTTCTGTTTTTCTGCTTTGACTTGGGCTCACTGAGATTACAGATGCTCAAACTCCACAGATCCAAACACAGGTCATCATGCTTGGGTCATCACTGAGCCATCACTCCAGCCTAAATAAAAACTTTTTTTTAAATTTTTTTTATTATTTTATTTATTTTTGGAGAGAGATACAGAGAGAGACAGACAGAGAGGGAGAGGGAGACAGATAGAAATGGACGCGCCAGCAGTCTCTCAGCTCCTGTGAACGAAATCCAGATGTGTGCGCCCCCTTGTGGGCAAGTGCGGCATTGCGCCCTTGCGTCACTTTGCATCTGGCTAAACGTGGGACCTGGAGATTGGAACCGGGTTCTTAGGCTTAGCAGGCAGGCGCCTTAACCACTAAGCCATCTCTCCAGCCCTAAATAAAAACTTTTAAATAAAGGAGTAAGTATGTGCGTGTTGACGGTCACAAAGGTAAATATCAGGAAAAATATATAATAGAAAGCAGTTGCTTCTGAAGAGTGCTGGGGAAGACCACTTCTCCTGTTGGTTATTCAGCCTCACGAGCTCTTTGACTTTTTATGTTATCTGCGCATGTTATTTGGGTTTAAAGAAAACGCAGGCAGTTGCCCACCTCCCACAACTTTACTCAGAACACATTTACAGATGGAGTAGCAGTGTACACCGAGTCACCGCCTCCTCCCGGGCGTTCTGCCCTCCCTGTGCTAAAGCCTTTCACGTGTCGGTAAGCAGCACGGGTCCTCCCTCAAGGTGATGGTGGGCTTAACTTCCCAGGTTGCACCGCTGACAGAGTTAATCATATCACTTTGACAGGCGCTTTCTATTAGGAGTGCGACCAGGGTTTTCCTGGGATCATTCACCATTTTAACTTTGCAACATGACATGATGTCATCTGGCATTTAAAAACAGGTTCAAAACTGCTCGGCTGACCAGAGTTAGTCAGCATTTTATTATTTAGAGGTGTACATTCTGTGACGTGTCTGCCTAATATAGCTTCAGGGAGACAGTAAACAGCCAAAGACAGGTAAGGCTCGGGAGTAAGATCTAGAATGAAGATGTGGATTTCAGAGACAATTGCCAAATATATTTTAGTAAACAAACCGTGGATACATAACGCATCTCATGTAAGCACTGGTAACCATACATCCTCTTGCTTAATCAAATTTGCATTTATACCAACCACCTAATTTGAAAAACATTGGTGTTTACACTAGCAACCAATTTTGTGATGTGACTTTGTTGCAAACTGTTTAATATATTGAACATTCAAAAGTACTCTCCATCAAAGAGACTCAATAAAAGGCTTAATACTGTAACAGAAATGGCCAAGTCCTGAAATTCACATCCGTGTTGACATTATCAAACTTCCATTTATATCTAGACCACTAATTATGCCAATAAGGGAAAAAATGCACAATTTTTTAAGAAAAAAAAGCACTTCTTTATTTCTAAATCTCAAAAAAATGGTTTATCTCCAACTTCATTTCATGTTTGATCAATGATCACTCTCTTTTCAGCTAATTACATGAGCTCATTTCAATTTCACAACTGGACTGAGAAGTAATTCACTGTATTATAAAGGAGAAAAGTGATGGAGCTATGCTTTAAACTTAAATGCAACCCCAAAGCCCATTGTTTTGTCAGTATATGCCTCTTTCATTGTAGGACGCTTAAAATAATTTTCTTTCAAGTTCTGATGACTCTGCCCCTGTGAGGCTGTGAGCTTTCATTTGCAGATGCCTGTCGCCCCAGGCCACATTGTTGGTTACCAGGCACTGTGTGACAAAGTCACTCAAACTGCCTATAAGGAACAGGAAGAGACACTGGACTCTCGCCGTGAAACACACCAAGGCTACACAGAGGAGGGACGAGGAGGAGAGAAAGGAAGGGAGAGGGACGACTGGAGCTTTTCTCAGTATCAGTTTCCTCCTCTCCTTTCTTGACTGTTTCTTCTTACAGTACATCCTGGAGCTAGGCATGGCAGCATGTCTATAATCCCAGCACTTGGGAGGCTGAGACAGGAGGATGGCAGACAGTTGGAGGTCACCTCACGAGACACAGCTAGTTCCAGGCTAGCCTGCGCGACATAGCAAGAGCATATCTCAAAAAACAAGACACCTCCTGGTTGCTCTGCTTCTTTCCATTTCCTATTGCCACTCTAGAACACTTCAGCAGCCTCTGATTGGCCTCCCGTTTTAACTTGTAAAGCCCCTACAATACGTTTCCAGCAAAAAAACAAAACAACAAAAAAAAAACCTCTATTTTTAAAAAGATAATATATCGTTTAACATAAAATATATTCCAGGGCTGGAGAGAGAGCTTTAGTGTTGAGGGTGCTTGCCTGCAAAGCGAAAAGAGCCAGGTTCGATTCTCCAGAAACCACATAAGCCAGATGCACAAGGTGGCCCATGAGTCTGGAATTCATTTGCAGTGGCTGGAGGCCTTGGCGTGCTCATTCTTGTTCTCTTTTCTCTCTCTCTCTCTCTCTCTCAAATTAATTAATTAGTTAATTATATTTTAAATATAGGAATTAGATTTTGACTAAAACTCCTCAAAAACTTCTCATGACCTATGTTTTAAAAGTCTATGCTCTAACACCCTCCAAGGCTCAGGGACCATTGCAGAAGAGAGGGCAGATAGAATGGAAGAGCCAAAGGAAGACAGAAATTGGCCTTGATATCCATGACCTTGCAGTGCCTAGCAATACCTTCGCAAGACCCTCAAAATAGAAGAAAAAGATGATGTCATCAAATTAAAAGAGAGACTAATGGAGAGAGGGAGGGGATATGATGGAGACTGGAGTTCTAAAGTGGAATGGGGGAAGGGGGAGGGGAGGGAAATATCAGGTGGGGGTTTTTTTGTATGTAAGTATAAAAGTCAATAAAAAACAATAATTAAAAAAAGTCTATGCTCTAAATAGATGGGTTAGAATATGTTCTCTCTCAGTTCTTCCTCTGTTAAACACACATGTTGCACGCATGCACACCCGCACACACACGCACACACAGTATAGCAACAGCGGGCAGCGTAAGTGTTTGGTCTTTTCTGAAATTCCAAAGTCATAGCCATGTAAGGTAAGCTTCCTGTGAAGGGCTTTCAGTGTGGCTGTAGAGGCGGTAAGAAACAGCAGAGTCTGGTGCCTTGGGACATCAGGACACAGACCCCAAAGCCTTGCCTAGGGAAGAAGAGTCTTTTTTGCCAGTTGCTTGCTTCTCTGAGTGGTCCACATAACATAATGTGGCCGTGTCCCTGTATACACAGGAATCAGTCCTTTCATACCTGAAAGACACTAGACGGGTGTGGTGGTTTGAACCGGATGTAACCCAAAAACTCATGCGTTTTGAGTGTTGAGTCCCCGGCTGCTGGCAATCTGGAGGATGGAGCGTGTGGTGTTGGGGTGGGCGTAGGGGCGTTATAGCCAGCTTCACCTTGCCAGAGATCTCCTGCTGCTGTTGTCCACCTGCTGTGGCCTCTGCTCATGCCATGCTGTCCCCTGCCACCATGAAGCTTTCCTGTCAGACTGTAAGCCAAAATAAGACCCTTTCTTCCTGGGATGGTGAAGGTGTTGATCTGTTTAGTAATCCACAGAAATCCCTTTCAGGTGGGTCTCTGAGATTGATTCCAGGAAGGATTCACTGAAGGAGGAAGTCCTTCCCCCAAAGTGGGCTGCCGCTCTCAAAGGGGGGCTTTATATAAGGAAGTTCTGGGTGAAAAGTGCCCCTGCCTTCCACTTGGCTGCCAGAGCTGCTTGCTGCCTTCCAGCCTGGACTGAAGACCAGCATGGACTGAAGACCAGTGTGGACTGAAGACCAGCGTGGACTAAAGAAAGACCAGTGTGGGGCTGGAGAGATGGCTTAGTGGTTAAGGCACATGCCTGCAAAGCCTAAGGACCCCGGTTTGATTCTTCAGGTCCCACGTAAGCCAGATGCACGTGGTGGCGCATGCGTCTGGAGTTTGTTTGCAGTGGCTAGAGGCCCTGGCATGCCCATTCTCACTCTCTCTCTCTCCCCCTTTCTCTGTTTCTAATAAATAAATAAAATAAAATAAATATTTTTTAAAAAAAGAAAGACCAGCGTGGACTGAAGATCAGCGTGGACTAAAGACCAGTGTGAACTAAGGAAAGAAAGCAGCATGGACTGAAGATCAGCGTGGACTGAAGATCAGTGTGGACTGAAGATCAGCGTGGACTAAAGACCAGTGTGAACTAAAGAAAGAAAGCAGCATGGTGAAGATGGTGGCTGAAGATCAGATGGACTAAAGACCAGCGTGGACTAAAGAAAGAAAGCAGCATGGACTGAAGATCATGACTGAAGAAGCGTGGACTAAAGAAAGAAAGCAGCATGGACTGAAGATCAGCGTGGACTAAAGACCAGCGTGGACTAAAGAAAGAAAGCAGCATGGACTGAAGATCAGCGTGGACTAAAGACCAGCGTGGACTAAAGAAAGAAAGCAGCATGGACTGAAGATCAGCGTGGACTGAAGATCAGCGTGGACTGAAGACCAGCGTGGACTAAAGAAAGAAAGCAGCATGGACTGAAGATCAGTGTGGACTGAAGATCAGCGTGGACTAAAGAAAGAAAGCAGCATGGACTGAAGATCAGCGTGGACTAAAGACCAGCGTGGACTAAAGAAAGAAAGCAGCATGGACTGAAGATCAGTGTGGACTGAAGATCAGCGTGGACTAAAGAAAGAAAGCAGCATGGACTGAAGATCAGTGTGGACTGAAGATCAGCGTGGACTGAAGACCAGCGTGGACTAAAGACCATAAAAGAAAAGCATTTTTTAAAGAAAGAAAGCAGCGTGGACTGAAGACCAGTGTGGACTGAAGATCAGTGTGGACTGAAGACCAGCGTGGACTAAAGACCAGTGTGAACTAAAGAAAGAAAGCAGCATGGACTGAAGATCAGCGTGGACTGAAGACCAGCGTGGACTAAAGAAAGAAAGCAGCATGGACTGAAGATCAGCGTGGACTAAAGACCAGTGTGAACTAAAGAAAGAAAGCAGCATGGACTGAAGATCAGCGTGGACTAAAGACCAGCGTGGACTAAAGAAAGAAAGCAGCATGGACTGAAGATCAGCGTGGACTGAAGATCAGCGTGGACTGAAGACCAGCGTGGACTAAAGAAAGAAAGCAGCATGGACTGAAGATCAGTGTGGACTGAAGATCAGCGTGGACTAAAGACCAGTGTGAACTAAAGAAAGAAAGCAGCATGGACTGAAGATCAGCGTGGACTGAAGATCAGCATGGACTGAAGACCAGCGTGGACTAAAGAAAGACTAGCGTGGACTGAAGACCAGCGTGGACTGAAGAGCAGCGTCTCTCCAGGATGCCTCCAGGCCTTCAGCACCAGATTGGGACTGCTGAGACATCTAGCCTCATGGACCGAGCAGCTACCGGGTTCCTGGATTCTCAGGCCTGCAACAGTTGTTGGACTGCCTTAAGCCCATCCAATAAAATCCCTTTTTAGTATGAGTCATTCTAGCAGTTGTGTTCCTTTAGAGAACCCTGACTCATACACTTGCACAGCTGCTTTTGGTCGGGTGCCTTGTCTCAGCAGTGAGACGGGGGCTGCAGCCATGGGAGAATAGTTCTATGCCTTCAGAGAAACCCTGGGCCGGCAGTGAGAACTCGTAAACACACACGGGGAGCCCAAGGCTCCCAGTCACTTCCGGTGACTAGTGGGAGGTCTGTGGAAACAGCTCAGATGGTAAAGTGACTGCCTTGCACACGTGAGGACATGAGCTTCAGCCCCAGAACCCATTTTAAAAAGCCAGGCATGGGGCTGGAGAAATGGCTTAGCGGTTAAGGCGTTTGCCTGCGAGCCAAAGGATCCTGGTTCGATTCTCCAGGACACACATAAGCCAGATGCACAAGGGGCACATGCATCTGGAGTTCGTTTGCAGTGGCTACAGGCCCTGGCGTGCCCATTCTCTCTGTCTGCCTCTCTTCTCTCTCTCTCTGTCTGTCTCTCTGCTTGCAAATAAATAAATAAATAAACAAAAAAAAAAAAAAGCCAGGCATGGTGGCATGGTGGCGTGTGCCCATAATCCTAGGGTTAAGGAGGCAGAAACAAGTGGATCCCTGGGGATCACTGCCCAACCAAGCCAATGACAGACCCTCGTGAGACAGGACCTGAGGGGAATGACCCTTGTGGTTGTCCTCTGGCCTCTGCACATATGGACACACACATGCACCCACGGGCATGCACACTCCACACTCAGAAGCAGTAGAGAAAAAGAAGAGCTAAGATGGGGCTGAAAAAAATGGCTTAACGGTTAAGGCGTTTGCCTGCAAAGCCAAAGGATCCCAGTTCGATTCTCCAGGATCCACATAAGCCAGATGCAACAAGGGGCACATACATCTGGAGTTCGTTTGCAATGGCTAGAGGGCCTGGTATGCCCATTCTCTGTCTGCCTGCCTCTCTTCTACTCTCTCTCTCTCTCTCTCTCTCTCTCTGCTTGCAAATAAAAAAAATTTAAAAAAGAAGAGCTAAGATGAACAGACAATGCTACACATGCCTATTAATAAACTAGGCCCTAATATTTGGTTCCAGCCTCACTCGTGATCACTGAAATCTTTGAGTCCCATGAGTTACATAATTTCTTGGCTTTTGTTTTGTTTTGTCTTTTTTCGAGGTAGGGTCTCACTCTAGCTCAGGCTGACCTGCAATTCACTATGTAGTCTCAGGGTGGCCTTGAACTCAATCCTCCTACTTTTGCCTCCTGAGTACTGGGATTAAAGGTGTGTGTTGCCCAGCTAATTTCTTGGCCTTTTTACATATTATTTAATCTCAAATACACTGATCTATCCCTATTTCCTTTTGCTTTCCAACCTTTCACCTGGATAACTCTAGGCTTCAGGTGAGCCAGACTTTCTTCAGGGAACTTTCCCAATACCAAGCTCCATTAAGATTTGGTTAAGGGCTGGAGAGATGGCTTAGTGATTCAGGTGCTTGCCTGAGAAGCCTAAGGACCCAGGTTCAGATCCCCAGTACCCATGTAAACCAGATGCACAAGGTGGTGCAGGTGTCTGGAGGTCATCTGCGGTGGTTAGAAGCCCTGGTGTGCTCTTTCTCTCTTTTTATATCTTTTTCTGCTCATAAATAAATTAATAAATAATATTTTTCAAAAAAGATTTGGTTAAGTGATCAAACCCAATTCTATTATATATATTTTCAGAGTGAGTGCCTTGCACTTTCCTCAGCCACAACACTCCATATACATATTCAGATATTAATGGCCTATTGACCTGTCTCCTTTATAAAACTATCAATAACTTGAGTCACCACAAATAACTGATCCAGGTTCTGGAAACCTGGATCCTTAAACATAGATGTTCTGTAAGTATATGTTGTGGTATGAATGAATGTCTTATTTCTGCAAACAAAAACCTTAGTCTCGGGCTGGAGAGATGGCTTAGCAGTTAAGGCGCCTGCCTTCTAAGCCTAAGAACACTGGTTCCAGTCTCCAGGTCCCACGTTTAGCCTGATGCAAAGTGACGCAAGGGTGCAATGCCGCACTTGACCACAAAGGGGCGCACGCACCTCATTTCATTCGCAGCAGCTGAGAGGCTGCTGGCGTGCCCATCTCTGTCTGTCTTCCTCTCCCTCTCTCTGTCTCTGTCTCTCTCAAAAAAAAAAAAAAAAAAACCTTAGTCTCCTGATGAATTTTATCATATTGTATACTCAGAAAAAGAACAGAACTTTGTTTTCCTTTATTCTGAGCGGTTTTAAAAAGGCTTAATTTTCAAAAGAACAAGAGGAGCAGTAAAAAAAAAGTATATCTCAGCTCAGCGGTTAAAGGCGCCTGCTTTACTGAAGGCCTGGGTTCACTACCCAGGACCCACATGAAGCCAGATGTACAAAGTGGCACATGTGTCTAGAGTTCATTGCAGCGATGGAAGCCCCGGTGTGCCCATTCATTATCCCTCTCTCTCTCTCTACCTCTCTCTGTAATAAATAAATAAATAAATATTTTTTAAAGTATACCAAATAAACTAGTAAAGAAACCTCAAGAATCACAGAGTTCAGGCCCCTGCTTTATTTTATTTATTTGTTTGTTTGTTTATGTGTTTGTGTACAGGTGCCTCAGGGTCTCTTGCTACTGCAAATGAATGCCCTTCCATCTGTACGTGGGTGGCTGGGGACATGAACTCAGGCCAGTCAGCTTGGCAAGCAAGCTCCTTTCAATGCTGAGCCATTTTTCCTAGTCCTAGGCCTGGGAAAAATATAAATCAGTCCCTCAAACAACTATTACATAACCAAGCATTTCCAAATTGTTATCATTAATAATAATAGTGCCATATGCAGTTAAAAAGCTAAGTATATAAAGTCCAAAATAAGGCATTCATTATATATAAATTGATTCATTAATATGTGAGTATAAAAAAAGAAGCACTGGGAAATATAAGCATCCTGTAGAGTTAGAACACTACACTCAGCCAGGCGTGGTGGTGCACACCTTTAATCCCAGCACTTGGGAGGCAGAAGTAGGAGGATCACTGTGAGTTCAAGGCCACCCTGAGACTACATAGTGAATTCCAGGTCACCCTGGGCTAGAGTGAGAATGTACCTTGAAAAAAACAAAAAAAAGAATACTATACTCTAAGGTTACAGCTTTTAGAACTTTAAAATATTTGAAGCTAAAAGATAATTTAAAAATTACCACTGACAAAATGCTTTGACAATTCTAACCAAGAGAAATTCATACATGCATTTACTTAGCTATGAATATGATTCCCATACCCCAACACATAATACTAGCATAAATCTGATTTGAATCTATCGCTATATATTTTCTTTAATTAAAATTTTTATTAGGGTGGCTGGGGAGATGGCATAGTGGTTAAGGTGCATGCCTGCGAAGTTTAAGGACCCTGGTTTGATTCTCGAGGTCCCACATAAGCCAGATGCACATGGTGGTACATGCATCTGGAGTTTGTTTACAGTGGCTAGAGGCTCTGGCGCACCATTCTCTCTCCCTCTCTCTCTCTGTCTCTAATAAATAAATCAATAAAAATAAATAAATAAAATAAAATAAAAATTTGATTAGGGCTGGAGGAATGGCTTACCGGTTAAGGCATTTGCCTGCAAAGCCAAAGGACCCAGGTTCGATTCCCCAGGACCCACGTAAGCCAGATGCACAAGGGGGTGCATGCATCTGGAGTTCATTTGCAGTGGCTGGAGGCCCTGGCATGCCCATTCTCTCTCTCTCTCTCTCTCTCTCTCTCTCTCTCTCTCCCTCCCTCCCTCCCTCTCTATCAAATAAATAAATAAATAAAAATAAAATATTAAAAAATGTTATTAGCAGACAAAGGACTAGGTTTCATTATAGTGTTTTTGTGTTTTCTTTACAGCTTAATATCATCATCAAATCACTAATGTCAACACTTCCTTTAAAGACATTCATGTTACTTCAAGGAAAACAGTTTAAAGCATATTATGAACTCAGCAGCTATGAGTTTATACTTCTAAAAGTAATAAAGCATCCACAAAGGTGAAACCAGCCTAAAACAATTCGTGGTCTAGCAGCCATGACAGTAGATCCTTACTCTTGTAATGCAGTAAGCGAAGGAAGATAAAATGTGCACGTGAAACAGTCACTTGTATTCTTAAAAATCACGATATGTTAAAAAAAACACATGGTATGTGTTGCAAAATAGCTCTATGGTTAGTAAGAATATGTTCAAAACAATCCAATACCAGTCTTTCAAATTTGTGATAGACACTGATTTCTCAGATTTTTCTCAATTCTCCCTTTTGCGGTTTTTGAACACAAGTCTCCTAACACTTGAACATACTGTTAAAGAATACTGACTACACACACACACACACACACACACACACACACACACACACACATAGTTCAAATATTCACAAGAAACACGCTTTAACAAAATTAGCGCTCGTTTGAAGCCCCAAATGTGTAATAAGTAATTCATTTTTTTGAAGTTAATTTGCATTTTCTGCTAAGGCAACCTACAAATTTCTTTTATGTGGATATCACTGCAATTATATCACTGCGATCTGGTTTTCTGGTATCCAAAACCCTCTTTACATGGGGAAGTAAAGGGTAAAGAAATCACGCTGCATGTGGTGGTTCATGCCTCTTATCCCCGCCGTTGTGAAATTAAGGCAGAAGAACTGAGAATCAGAAGCTAACCTGGGCTATATCACAAGATTCTTTCTCAAAAAAGCATACAAACAAACAAAAAAAAAAAAGCACAGATATTACAAGGCTGAAAAAAAAAACCCAGTTCATTCATTATCATTACCAGGTTATCACTGCAGGGTGATTCTTGGACATTGCCAGCATTTCCATGACTACAGAAACGCTGAGTATCTGTCTGATAAGTGACGGTGGAAGAAACATTTTTACCGAAACTTTAATTATTCCAAAGCTGAGTTTCAAGGACTTATTGAGTAATGTATTTCTGCCTAGTGATGACATTTTCCTACTCTTTCCAGCAGAAGGAAGCCCTGCCATTTCTCTGTCGGTGTATGAATAGAGGGCATTTCTCTAGTTACTCAGATATCTCACAGTCTTTAGTCTTGGTTAAATAATGTCCCCATTTCGGAGCATTCAAAATAAAGGCACGATATTCTACTTAAAGGTCGTGTTCTAAGAGCTATATAACTAATGTCAACGTTTTTAAAACAATTGATTTTTTGGAAACTACAAAGAAACCATCTTCTGCAGCACTATTCAGGAGACTTAAAGAAGGACTGAGAAATCGTCATGACAACAGGAATCAAGGCAGAAATATTCATTTTATATTGAATAGCATTGAGTGCACTAATTATATTTATGAAGAAAGAATAGATATGAATATTTTCTGAATATTTTTTAAAACTTCAAAAAAATGTTTCCTTTATAACTAGGTCATATAGACTGCTATAAGGTCACAGTATTAACAATCAGCACAAACAAAATTATTTAAATTTAGGAAGGCATGAAGTTCAGAAAGGTCATTATACAAAATGTTCACCTTTAGAGGAAAGAATTATGTACTTTTCAAATGGAGCGGCTGGCTGGTGTAGAAGCCCCCTCTTATGGCAGAAGAAAGAATAGACTTGCTGCAGGCAAGCACCACCTCAAACTCCTCAGATATGCCTGGGGTCGAACAGAAAACACATAAGGGGATGTTTTAGATTTTATATGTTAACAAACATGACGATTTTCATTAAAGAAAACATAAGGAAGTTTAAGTAAGCTAAAACTATATTATATATTTTTCTAAAACATGATAAAATTCTGCATTTGGTTTTAATTGGCTCCACTGAGACTTAATAAGCATTTTAATTCACAAGAGTTTCAGTAATTATTGGTGATTTTTTTCAAAACTGCATACAAATAGTTCTTACTATGAAGACAACACACTCCAGTATGTAACGAAATTATAATCACTATTTTTCACTTGTTATTCTTAATTGTGCAATGTTGAGGACTTTGAGATTGCTTTCATAAATTTTGTCCCCACCAAAGTCTTGTGCTTTCAGAAACCATTCATCCAAATTCTAAATAGGATGGTAAATATTAAAACACAGGGCAGTCTTTCTTTTGACTCAGCTCCAAGTGTCACGTCTCTTCTATTTTCCCCTCTGATCAACCAGGTCATTATTATCTGTTAAACGCTAAGAGATAAGATTCGTGTGAAACCCAGGGGTATAAAGACTTGTAAAAATTGCAGCCTAATGAGATGACAAACCAACTTCCTTTTGGACATCACTTTCAAATCTTTTGGTCTAAATTTTCAGCCAGCATGTGAGAATCAGCTGTAACGATCCCATTACCTTAATGAGTGTTCTATTTGTAACTCCTTACACATCAGACATAAGGCTTACACAGTTTATACACACAGCTTGCATAGATTATCTTCCATATAGCTAAATAAAACTGTACATATAGAATCCAAATGCAAATTCCTTATAGAGCCTAAACAACTTAAGGAATGTATACACACACATATACACACACACTCATACACACGCACGCACAACACTCTACCAGGCCTCCGTGTAGCTAAGAGGTTGAGTTCTAGTCATTAAAAGGATTATCCAAAATAAGGGGCGCACAGCAATATCTTGGATGGTATTTGAATGGGCTATATATTTAACAGAGCGTTAAGTGTGAGGACTGCCATTCTTGAGACTATATGTATTACCTAGATGAAACTATGAACCCTGAATACTATAATTCAACAATACAAGCTGGGAAGGAAACGTTTCTTTTTTTTTTCTTCTGAAGTGAATTTGATGCTTCTTAAAGACTGATTTAGAAGAAAAAAATATATATACCTCGAAATGAAATTAAGTACTCTCAGACAAGCACTGCCGCTCAGGAGCAGTTCAAAATTCCCACCACCCATGTCTCAGTCCTGAGGTCAGAGGTCAGGGTTATTCCCATTCTCACGGCTCTTTAGGCCCTGGCTAATGTCACTAACGTGGCTTCCGTTATGATGCATATATCTTCAGAAACAGCAAGTCATTGTATAAAGGCTGTCAATTTTACAATTTTACAAGTGGTTTCTATAACATTTTGTCTAAAGCTGGAATGCATGACAAAAATACCAAATTCATACCATTCAAATAAAATATTAATCACATGCTATCGTCCAAAAGTTTCACTAGGGATCAAAAGAAATGCTCAGAGATGTAGAGATGGCTCAGAGGTTAAGGCACTTGCCCACAAAACCCACGTTTCATTTCCCTGTACCCACAATAAAGCTGGATGCACAAACTAGCGCATGTATCTCAAGCTCATTTGCAGCAGGCCATGGCACAGGCACACCCATTCATTCTCTCTCTCTCTCCCTCTCTCTCTCTGTCCCTCTCTCTCTCTCTGACTGAAAATAAAATACTTTTAAAAGAAACATATGTCATCAAATAAGCCATGAGCAATGAATGGTCCAAATGCTTGGGTTTACATACTCCTGAACAGACTGATGAATGTGTCTGAATTTGTACACAAAGAAAAACACTGACTCTAAAATAATTAATGCTATACAAAAATATGAAAGATTCAAAAGAAAATTCTACAGTGATAGTCTCAAACGGAAGTATAACATTAGAGGTATTCAATTTCATAAAATGTAATTTCTAAAACTGAGATTTCTGTGCAGTTACATATGAATTAAGTTGTTTCAAAGAAAATAATTTTAGGGGGCTGGAGAGATAGCTTAGCAGTTGAGGCACTTGCCTACAAAGCCTACAAAGGACCCCGGTTCATTTCTCCAGGACCCACGTAAGCCAGATGCACAAGGGGGCACGTGCATCTGGATTTCGTTTGCAGTGGCTGGAAGCCCTGGAGTGCCCATTCTCTCCCCCTCTCTCTGCCTCTTTCTCTCTCTCAAATAAATAAATAAATAAATAAATAAATAAATAAATAAATAAAACATTTTAAAAATTTATTATTTGAGAGAAAAACAGAGGAAGAGATAGAGAGTGAGTATAGAGCACCAGGGCCTCTTGCCAATGAATTTCAGATCCATTTGCCACTTTGTGCATTTTGTGCATCCAGCTTTACGTAGGTACTGGGGACTCAAACCCAGATCATCAGGCTTGGCAAGCAAGTGCCTTTAACTGCTGAGCCACCTCTCCAGCCCCCATTTTGTGGCTTTTCAGTGAGTATTTTTAAACAGTGGGGTCACTGGTCAAGAGCCACCTCTCCAGCCCCCCTCTTGTGTCTTTTTTCAGTATTTTTAAACGGTGGGGTCATTGGTCAATTGTGATTCTTAGTGAGAATTTTTAAACGGTGGGGTCATTGGTCCATTGTGATTCTTAGTGAGAATTTTTAAACGGTGGGGTTATTGGTCAACAGGTCACCCACCTGTAACCCCGCACTTACGAGGCTGAAGGATTATTTCTAAGTCAAGGCCAGCATGGACAAGAGAGTCAGACTCTCTGTCACACAAAAGTGAAAAAACAAAACAAAACAAAAGTCCCCTAATAAACCCCAATAACAGCAACGTCAAAGGCAAAAGCTGGTCTCATTCTGTGTTTTCAAAATACTGAAAACTACCTAAATGCAACTGTAAAAACACACATGGGCCATAAAAAGCAATGGAAATTTTTTGTCGCTAATTTCCAAATAGGACTATTTTTCAAATTGGAAAATAATTTTTAAAGAATTTTTTTGTTTATTTTTATTTATTTATTTGAGAGCGACAGACAGACAGAGAAAGAGGCAGAGAGAGAGAGAGAGAGACAGAGAGAAGAGAGAGAGACAGAGAGAGAGAGAGAGAGAATGGGCACACCAGGGCCTCCAGCCACTGCAAATGAACTCCAGATGCATGCACCACCATCTGCATCTGGACGTGGTTCCTGGAGAATTGAGCCTCGAACCGGGGTCCTTAGGCCTCACAGGCAAGCACTTAACTGCTAAGCCATCTCTCCAGCCCCACAAATTGGAAAATAATTTAAAGGGCAAATAAAAGCTTCCAAAGTTAATATTTAAAACTATAAATAATCTATACAGGAATATTTTCTTTTCTTCTCTTTATTCTCATATACAAATGAACCAGCTATCATTATTTTCCATTTCAGAAACTGCCTCTTCAATTAAATAATTTAATGAGCTGACCTTACATTGGAATGCAAGGGCTTTTTTTTGATGGACAAAAGAAGGCAAATATGCCACAAAGAAAGCCACTTTTCAAGTCTTAACTGCTCAATGTAGCTACTTGAAAAGATGACATATAGTACTATGGAGAATGACTCAAATTCTAGAGATTTTGGAATTATTTGAAGTAGAAGAGATTAAGCCTAATTATAGATGAAGAGCATTAAATACGGAAAATCAAATTGGATGAGCTGTTTATTTTTTGTTGAGGGGCTGCAGTGAGATTTCTTTCATATGTATGGGTGATATGGTGTGTATATGCATGTGTGTGTACATGCTTGGATGGGTGTACGTATGTGTGTGCAGGCTTGTGGACATGTGTGTGAATATGTGTACAGGCCAGAGGTGGATGGTAGGTGTCTTCCTCACTTGTTCTCCACTGTTTACTAAGGCAAGGTCTCTCACATGAAACCAGAACACTCTGATGTGGCTAACCTAGCTGGCCAGCTTGCCCCAGGGATTTCGTGTCCGCCTCCTGAGCACTGGGATTAAAGGAGGGCCACACACGTGCCTGGCATTTACATGGGCGCTGGGGATCTGAACTCTGATCTGCACGGCAAGAGCTTTCTCCACTGAGCCATTCCCCATCCTTAGATCTTAAAATGTGATCATATAAAACCACCTTAAGACGTTTGTCGTCTACATCATAAGACAGAGCCCTCATCTGAATTCCTGACTAATGTGCACAAGGGGAATATATTTTTTAATTTATGTATTTTATTTATTTATTTATTTATTTGAGAGCGACAGACAGACAGGGAGAGAGAAAGAACGGGCGCGCCAGGGCCTCTAGCCACTGCAAACAAACTCCAGATGCATGTGCCACCTTGCGCATCTGGCTTCCATGGCACCTGGGGAATAGAGCCTTAAACCAGGGTCCTTAGGCTTCAAAAGCAAGCACTTAAACGCTAAACCATCTCTCCAGCCCCAAGAAAGGGAATATTTTTTACTTCTGTTTCATTATTTTAAGAATTATTATTACCAAAGGGTTTCCTAAAACTATAAATTCTCATAATATAAAAAAATAAAAGAGTACACTTCAGTATATGGTCCTTACACAATTGCACCACCTAGTGTTTGCTAGGCAATAATTCTACAAATTTAATATAGCTTTCTCAGTGTTTACAAAACTATCTTCACCACTATGACACATCACCACACTACATCAACCATCCAAACCTAAACTTGCTATTTTTGTTTAACTTATAGAAGTTTAATTGCTTGAGATTTATTAAGATTTTAGGTTTTGCCGGGAGTGGTGGCACACGCCTTTAATCCCAGCACTTGCGAGACAGAGGTAGGATCGCTGTGAGTTCGAAGCCTCCCTGAGATTACCAAGTGAATTCCAGGTCACCCCGGACTAGAGTGAGACCCTGCCCAGAAAAATAAAAACAACAACTACCAAAAAAAAATATTTTAGGTTTTAATCGTGCTGTATTTAAATTTCGAAATGTGTGTTGAAGTGCATATTTCAAACAAATTCAAACTTGCTCCATTACATATTACTTCAAAAACAATCTTTTTGTAAAAAAAAAAAAATCTAGAATGTCTCAACGTCAAAATGAACAGAGAAAAGCAAGAACCAGTGGGCAGCCTCGTGGGCAAAAACTGGCACACTTCCTCGTCTCTCTCTTCAGACTTCCTGAAGGCAGCAGAAAATCCTTGTCCCTGTTCTCCAACGAGAGTCACATTCTAAAAGCTATTTGTCTGTGTATAAGGGAAAACGTGGTGCTGTCATCCCAATAAATAATGGCTACATTTTTAAAAGTTAATGTTTCCATTAGAGCATTAAGCAATAGCTTCTTTAAATATATATCCGTGGGTCCCAAACTGCTGTAGTGAAACCAAATTCATAATATTAACTTAACACTAAATAAGGCACATGATGCTTATAAATCACTATAGGGCATAATTTCCTATGAATTACTATCATCAACACTGTCATTATACAGTAAACATTAAACAGAAGATAAGCTTACGGGAGAGAAAGGGAAACCCAGGTAGGACGGAAAGGTATTTTAAGGCCCTTCCAAAGACTTTGTGATCTATTATCTACACTTGGGAGAGCCAATCTTGCTTCTTTTCTAGCAGAAGGGTGCCATGGGTGTGGATTACAGAATTCCCTGGCTGGCAAATATAGCAGTTCACCAACTTGCCAACCTCCCATGCAGAAAGCCAGGAGAGAGCCAAAAACAATTTGGCTTAGAATTGTCGTCCTAACTGTCACAGTGTGGTAAGTGTCATCTGTCTGTCTGTTTGTTTGTCTGTCTGTCTGTGAGACAGAGACAGAGAGGCAGACACAGAGAAATACATGGAAATGGAGTGCCTCAAACCAAACTGAAAGCTAGCCCAGGCTCCTCACTTAAGCAGCAGAAGTCTGAAGTATGGCGTGAGATCCTTCGATAGCATCTATGTCCTTTACTCTTCCCTGTCAGGCCTCTACCAAGAGGCACTTTCTTATTTCTTAAGACAACTATGATAGTCTAACCTTTCTGTTATCTTTGGACATTTTATTTCCTCTTCCATTTAGCTAAGATATATATCAAATGTGGTCTATTAC
Organism: Orientallactaga sibirica; assembly: GCA_036365145.1. Taxonomy (NCBI): domain Eukaryota; kingdom Metazoa; phylum Chordata; class Mammalia; order Rodentia; family Dipodidae; genus Orientallactaga; species Orientallactaga sibirica. Next base: position 5,910,151 of record JAEOAD010001797.1, read on the forward strand.
CAAAAGCTCAATGAACAAATAACAACACCAAAATGCTCCTTGGTGCTGCAATGTCAAGTACAGCTCAGATCCACCTAAAACATACTAGAGGTAATAATTAGACTTTTTTGACAAGTATGATAATTTTTGTAATAACCACTAAAAGAACAGAAATAAGCATGTAACTTCCAAACTAGTGAAAGGGAGAAATTAAATGATTTCTTAAAAATAAAAATCATTTAAAAATGAGCTATTTGTGGGCTGGAGAGATGGCTTAGCAGTTAAGGCACTTGCCTGCAAAGCCTAAGGACCCAGGTTTGACTCTCCTGAACCCATGTAAGCCAGACACACAAGGTCACACATGTGCACAGGTCATACATGCAACAAGGTGGCACAAGTGTCTAGAATTTGAATGCACTGGCTAGAGGGCCTGGTGTGCCAATTCTCCTCTCTCTCTCTCTCTCTCTCTCTCTCTCTCTCTCTCTCTCTCCCTCTTACATAAAGTAAATAACCAAAAAGATGAGCTAATACTATATACCACTAAAACTCCAAAATACCTAACCCTATACTACTACATGTAGGCAAGGATGTAAGCAAGAAAATGCTTTCATTCACTGCTGGTGAAAATGCAAAAATAGAAGCTGGGAGTGGTGGCGCATGCCTTTAATACCTGCACTCAGGAGGCAGAGGTAGGAGGACTGCCATGAGTTTAAGGCCAGCCTGGGACTACTTAGTGAATTCCAGGTCAGCCTGGCCTAGAGTGAGACCCTACAAGAAAGAAAGAAAGAAAGAAAGAAAGAAAGAAAGAAAGAAAGAAAGAAAGAAAGAAAGAAAGAAAGAAAGAAAGAAAGAAAGAAAGAAAGGAGGGAGGGAGGGAGGGAGGGAGGGAGGCAGGGAGGGAGGCAGGGAGGGAGGGAGGGAGGGAGGCAGGGAGGGAGGCAGGGAGGGAGGGAGGCAGGGAGGCAGGCAGGGAGGCAGGCAGGGAGGCAGGCAGGGAGGCAGGCAGGGAGGCAGGCAGGGAGGGAGGGAGGCAGAAAGGGAGGGAGGCAGAAAGGGAGGGAGGCAGAAAGGGAGGGAGGCAGAAAGGGAGGGAGGCAGAAAGGGAGGGAGGCAGAAAGGGAGGGAGGCAGAAAGGGAGGAAAGAAAGAAGTGAGGGAGGGAGAGAGGGAGGAAGGAAGGAAAAAGAGAGAGGGCAAATAGCATAGCCGCTCTGGAAGACAGTTTAGCAGTTTCTCTCAAAATTAAACATTCTTACCCTATGACCTACCATTTACACTCCTTAGAAATTTTTACTCACAAAGTTGATGTGGGCTGGAGAGATGGCTTAGCAGTTAAGGCGCTGCCTCCTAAGCCTAAGAACGCTGGTTCCAATCTCCAGCGGTTCCAATCTCCAGGTCCCACGTTTAGCCAGATGCAAAGTGACGCAAGGGCGCAATGCGGCACTTGACCACAAGGGGGCGCACACATCTGGATTTCGTTTACAGCAGCTGAGAGGCTGCTGGCGCGCACATCTCTATCTGTCTTCCTCTCCCTCTCTCTCTCTGTCTCTCTCTCTGTCTCTCCCAAAAAAAAAAAAAAAAGTTGATGTATATACATACAAAAAGATCTATAGTGATTTTCAAAGCGGTTTTATGGAAGCAAATAGTATGTCCTCCAATAGGTCAAACAACAAATAAATAAACTGCAGCACATTCAGACATTGGAACACGATCCAGCAGGAAGAAGAAACAAACTGAGTCATGAAAAGACAGGACAGAAACCTAAATGCATATTAAGGGGCCTAGTAGTGGGCAGGTTTTGAGCAGGTAACCATATCCAGAGTCTATCAGTGCAATGACATCAAGTCCAGAAGGCAGTGTTCCACACCTTCCTTCCACCCTCTCTTCCACCATGTCCCCTAAGCATCGGAGAAGGTGGGACAGGTGTCCCATTTAGGGCCCCACGTTCAACAGTCATTTCTTCTCAGTGTGTTAATGACTTCTGCGTCTCTGTATTCATCACCACACGCTGCGAAAATAAACTTCTCTGATCAAAGCTGAGCGCAGCGCCAATGTATGGGCGTGAGCATATACTTAAAAAGCAGCTTCAAGATCGCGTCATATTCATTCAGCAAAACAATAGTAGGTTCCCCTCTAGGGTTATGACCTTCTCATTGCTGGGACAAAACATCTGACCAAAAGCAGCTGATGGGAGGGAAGTATGTATTTTGGCATACAGTCTTTTTCAAAAAAAATATTTTTTTTATTTATTTAATTATATTATTATATTATTTATTTTATTTATTTATTTATTTGAGAGAGAGAGAAGCAGATAGACAGGAAGAGAATGGGTGCCAGGGCTTCAGCTGCTGCAAATGAATTCCAGACGCATGTGCCACTATGTGCATCTGGCGTTACCTGGGTCCTGGGAAATCGAACCTGGGTCCTTTGGCTTTGCATGCAAGTGCCTTAATCGCTACGCTGCTTCTCCAGCCCTTGGCATGCAGTCTTGAAGGAAGCTACCGGATGACAGGGAAAATCATGACATGAGCAGAGGCTGGATACCACCTCTGCAACAGCAGGTGTTTTCCACCAGCATCAAGAGACTGAGTTGATTTTTGGCAAAGGGATGCTGGCTATAACACCCCTGGGTCTGCCTCTAACAACCATCTTCCCCAGCAAGGCTTCACCTCCCAAATTGCCATCACCTAGGGACCAAGCATTTGGAATGTACGAGAGAGATCTGATTTAAACCATCACACCAGCCCTGGGCTTTTGGTTGAGTCTGTAGTAGCAGGCATGAATTTCCTCCCGAGGATCAGGGCTTCACCTCAAAGCAGAGAGCAGCTGGTTGCTTTCGTAACAGTGACACCATTAGTGCACTAGCGGAAAACAATACTTAATATTCCGGTCTGTTGAAAGAACAAGTGCTCTGTTATACTACTCAAAACAATGTTATGAAAAGTTCCTCTAAGCCGGGTATGGTGGCACATGCCTGTAATCCCAGCACTTCAGAGGCCGAGGTAGAAGGATCACCAGGAGTTCAAGGCCAGCTTGAGACTATATAGTAACTTCTAGGTCGGCCTGGGCTAGAGTGAGAACCTACCCTGAAAAAAAAAAAAAAAAAAACACAAGCTGGAGAGATGGCTTAGCAGTTAATGTGCTTGCCTGCATAAGCCTAAAGACTCATGTTCGACTCTCCAGGTCCCATGTAAGCCAGATTTACAAGGTGACATAAGCGTGCAAGTCACACATGTACACAAGGTGGAGCACATGTCTGCAGTGGCTGGAGGCCCCAGGGCACCAATTTTCCTTCCCTCTCTCTCTTTCTCTCTCCCTCCCTCTCTCTCTCTCTCATAAAAAAATTGCAGAAAAAAACCAAGAAGTTTTTTTACTAGTGTCAATATTTAATTTTTACTAGTATATAGTAATGGTACAAAATAATGGGTGGGATTCTTTATTACTTTTTTTTGTTTGTTTGTTTTGCAAGGTAGGGTCTCACTCTGGTCCAGGCTGACCTGGAATTCACTATGTAGTCTCAGGGTGGCCTCGAACTCTCGGCAATCCTCCTCCCTCTGCCTCCCGAGTGCTGGGATTAAAGGCATGCGCCACCACGCCCGGCCTTTATTACATTTTCATACATATATACAAATGCACTCCGACCATGTGTGGAATTACCCTTTCCAACTCCATTCCTCTATCCAAATAGTCCTTTGAGGTTTTGGGAGGGGGTGTTTGTTTGCTTGGGGTTTCTGTGGTTTCTTAGGACAGGATCTTGCTACATAGAACAGGTTTATACACAGCTCCCAACCCTTCTGCCTCAGCCCCCCGAGTGCTGGTGTTGCAAGCGTATCACATACCTGGCTTTTATTCAGTGTTTGTCGATTTCATTTTTTGTGGTGCTGAAGCCTGAACTCAGGACCTTGAGCATACTAGATAGATGCTATTCTACACTGTGTTACATCTCCAGCCCGTTTAGGGCATTTTTTTTTTTACTTATTCTTTATTTTATTATTATTCTTTTTGGAGAGAGACACAGAGAGAGACAGAGAGAGAGGGAGAGGAAGACAGACAGAGATGGGTGTGCCAGCAGCCTCTCAGCTGCTGAGAATGAAATCCAGATGCGTGTGCCCCCTTGTGGTCAAGCGCGGCATTGTGCCCTTGCGTCATTTTGCATCTGGCTAAACATGGGACCTGGAGATTGGAACCGCTGGAGATTGGAACTGGCGTTCTTAGGCTTAGGAGGCAGGTGCCTTAACCACTAAGCCATCTCTCCAGCCCCTTATTCTTTATTTTTAAGCTTTAGTTTTTGATACTTTCATATATGTATATAATGTCTTTTGATCATTATCTCCCCCCCCCATTTTGGACTTTTTTTTTTTGTTTTTCGAGGTAGGGTCTCACTCTGGCCCAGGCTGACCTGGAATTCATTATGTAGTTTCAGGGTGGCCTTGAACTCACAGTGATCCTCCAATCTCTGCCTCCCGAGAGCTGGGATTAAAGGCATGTGTGCCACCCCACCCGGCTTATTTTGTATATTTTTAAATTGTACAAAATGTTAAGTTGGTAATTTCCTTTATTAAAGTTACACTTTTTCTATTTAGTCACTATATTTTTTCCAATTGTTCCCAGAGAAAGTAATATACCCACACTATATTAAAATTTAATTTTTCACCAGGTTCTATAAGGTAATCATATACAAATTTTAGAATATAGCCATTTAAAGTAACAAGTGTTCAAAGATAATGGCACATTAAAAAGTAATCCAAGGAGGCTGGGTGTGGTGGTGCACTCCTTTAATCCTAGCACTCGGGAGGCAGAGGTAGGAGGATCGCCATGAGTTCAAGGCCACCCTGAGACTACATAGTGTATTCCAGGTCAGCCTGGCCTAGAGTGAGACCCTACCTCATAAAAAACCAAAAAAAAAAAAAAAAAAAGTAATTCAAGGGCTGGAGAATGGTTAAGGCACTTGCCTGGAAAGCCTAAGAATGCATGTTCAAATCTCCACATCCCATGTAGCCAGACTCGCAAAGATGCAAGCATGCAATGTTGCACATATGCCACAAGGGGGCGCATGCGACTGGAGTTCATTCACAGCAGGCTGAAGGTCCTGCCATGCCCATTAAATCTCTCTCTCTCAGGCTGGAGAGATGGTTTAGTGGTTAAGTGCTTGCCTGTGAAGCCTAAGGACCCCGGTTCAAGGCTCAATTCCCCAGGACCCTCATAAGGCAGATGCACAAGGTGGTACATGCATCTGGGGTTCATTTGCAGTGGCTGAAGGCCCTGGTGAACCCATTCTTTCTTTCTTTCTCTCTTTTCTCTCTCTCTCTCTCTGCCTCTTTTTCTATCGCTTTCAAATAAATAAATAAAAATAAACAAAAAATTTTTAAATCTCTCAAACAAAATTTTACAAAAATAAAAAATACTTCAATTTTTAAAAGCTAAGATAATGAAGTATAAACACAGTAGGTCCTCTTTGGAATTTATAAACACAAAGAATACAGACATAAACAGTAAACTAAAACATGCAGAATGTAAAGAAATGTATGATTAAGTACTCATCAAACAAGCAGCACTAACAAAGATGCTATGAAATTCCAGAGAAATCACCATGGACCAACAATGACTAAAAAAGTACCTTCCTGGAAAGAACAGATCTCTCAATATATTTTTTCAGAAGAATAGCAAACATTTAGAAAATAAGAGGTAATTGAATGTTATTGGCTCCAAAGGCTTCTTCAGTTTAAAATAAATACAAGTATGTCTAAAGATGAGTTCTACAAAGCAATAAAGAAAATAAGTTCCCACTAAACTATACAAGGCCCAAAATGCAAAAGTAAAGGGTGTACAATGAAACTTAACCTGTCTTGGCCAAACACACCGAAAGAGAGCAATGAACACATTTTCATTGTCTCTTGGAGAAAGCCCAAAAGTTTTTTTAAGTTTCTTTCTAACCACACCACTGAATGCATATAAAAATAAGCTTGACTCAATTTTACCAGTTTTTCCCAGGTAACAATAAAATCACAAGTAAATAATATGAACTCTTCAACTGTTAAATTCCACTTACGAAATATGATACTGCTTTTTCTTTTGTTCTCTTTAAAGACTAAGCATTTATTTCAAGGTTGTAGAAAGTATTTCCCCCATTTTGGTACATGTCAGAGCCAGTTATCTTTACAGCTTTGAAGTTGCTTTAAGGTCTGTCATTTAGTTAGGTAAGGGATGAATGCCTGGGGTGTTTTGTCCTCCAGGAAGCTATTTTTTCTAATTCTTCTCTGTTAAGAAATGATTTATGCATTTTGAAGTGTTAGGTATTTTTCAAAAGATTTTGTTAAAAAATCAACAAGCCCTATGTCAACACTGTTATACTGCAGGCAGAATTTTCCATTCATCTGGTTTGTGTAAACATTTAAGCTCACTTTAACATCAATCTGACACTTAAAAAAAAAAAACAACACTTTTTCTTAGTCAGGAGAGCTTTCAGTGTGAAATGAGTCATGAGAATACGCACCACTAGAGAAGTGAGATCTTTTACCTAACTTTATTATCAAATGGTTTGAAGCTAATGAAAACGTTGCAAGAATAATACAATGAATTCTTTTTTAATTTTTATTTATTTATTAGAGACAAAGAAAGGGAAAGAGAGAGTGGGAGGCCAGAGCCTCCAGCCACTGCAAATGAACTCCAGAAACGTGTGCCCCCTTGTGCAGCTGGTTTACGTGGGTCCTGGAGAATCGAACCAGAGTCCTTAGGCTTCGCAGGCATGTCCTTAACCGCTAAACCATCCCTCCAGCCCTACAATGAACTCTTAAAGACCATTAACCCAGCTTCCCAGACTGTTAGTATTTATTTTACTAGACATCTCAGCACACTATTTTCCAAACCATTTGAAATTAGGTTGTCACCCAATGTTCCATTATTCCTAAATATCCCAGTGTATATTCCTAAGACCAGGGACATTAACCTATTTATTTTATTTATTTATTTATTTATTTATTTATTTATTTATTTATTTATTTATTTTTTTGAGGTAGGGTTTCACTCCAGCTCAGGCTGACCTGGAATTCACTATGTAGTCTCAGGGTGGCCTCGAACGCACGGCGATCCTACCTCTGCCTCCCAAGTGCTGGGTTTAAAGGTGTGCGCCACCACGCCTGGCTGACATTAACCTATTTATCAGTACTACCATCGTCAAATCAATGAAACATATATACTTTTAACAGAGATATAGCTGAATTTGACCCCATTATTCCAATAATGTTTGGGACCCAGTCCAGAACCAGGGCATGGTCAGGTCTCTGCAGGCCTCACACCCCTGAAATCTGGAACACTCCTGTCCTTTCCTGACAGCTCTATTATTCAAGCTGGTTCCTTCGTAGAAGATTTGTTCATTTGGATTTTCATAATTCTTTTTTTTTTTAAAATATTTATTTATTTATTTATTTGCAAGCAGAGAGAGACAGAGACAGAATTGGTGAGCCACCAGCTGCTGCAAACAAACTCCAGATGCATGTGCCACCTTGTGCATCTAGCTTTATGTGGGTAGTGGGGAACTGAACCTGGGTCATTAGGCTTTGCAGACAAGCACCTTAACCACTGAGATGTCTCTCCAGCCCTATAACTGAAATTATATGTGCATTACATATTTGGCAAGCATACCACAAAATGATGCTATTCTAGGCTCATTTCACTGGGAGATACACAATGCCAATTTGTTCCATTACTGGGGTTGGTAACATTTATCAATTGATTAAGATGGCATCTGAGGGCTTAGCGGTTAAGGCACTTGCCTGTGAAGCCTAAGGGCCCAGGTTCAGTTCCCCAGTACCCACATAAGCCAGATGCACAAGGTGGCACATGCATCTGGAGTTTGTTTGCAGTGGGTGGAGGCCCTGGCCCAAACATAATCCTTCTCTCTCTCTCTCTCTCAAATAAATAAAGATAGACTATCTAAAGAAATTTTTAAAAGATGGGATTTGACATAATTTCGCTCAATAATTTACATATTAAAGAATAAATAATATGTAGTTTGTGGGCAGATATTTTGAAATTATATGAATCCTGCTTCTTATCAAAGTTTCACATGAATACTGTTCTCTGGTGATTTTGCTCAAATCCACAAGTGATTTTAAAATTCTAATATTTTTCTACAATTATCATCTGGTATTCTACTGCAAAGTACAGCCATTTATTTAGCCCTATTTATTCTTATATTTATATCAGTATATACTTGTGGATTTCAATTTACCAAATGAGCTACATTTATCATGATATATTTTGACATTCAAAATACACCACATTTGGTCAGTAGGGTTCCTGCAAGCCTGATCTTCCGACATGTGCTTCTGCAATAGTTTTATTATTCTTTCAACACGTCTTTGCTTTTGGCATTGCACACCATCTCTGAATCCTTATTCCTTTGAATGGATAATAATATTCAGAAGCCAAGACTTGGGCACTAATATTGCTTCTAGTTTGTCATTGGTTCTAGGCCTTCTCAGAGACCAGAGCCAGGAAATAAAATACATAAGCATACACATACATAGATAACTGTTGGGTCGATGACTAAGTGAACAGTATTTCTAACTCTAGCTTAACTACCTCAATTTTTTCTAGTCGATTTGTTTGCCTAAGAAATTTTTTTTTTTTTTTTTTTTTTTTTTTTTGGTTTTGCAAGGTAGGGTCTCACTCTGGCCCAGGCTGACCTGGAATTAACTATGTAGTCTCAGGGTGGCCTTGAACTCTTGGTGATCCTCCTACCTCTGCCTCCCGAGTGCTGGGATTAAAGGCGTGCGCCACCACGCCCGGCTGCCTAAGAAATTTTTATGTGAGACCAGCTATGTAGTACACACACACACACACACACACACACACACATATATAATAGATATGGCAAAGCAAATATTTACTGATCATTAATCACATAAAGAAATTTCTGGGTTGGAGAGATGGCTTAGCAGTTAAGGCGTTTGTCTGCAAAGCCAAAGAACCAGGTTCAATTCACCAGGACCCACTTAAGCCACATGCACAAGGCACATGCATCTGGAGTTTGTCTACAGTGGCTGGAGGCCCTGGCGCACCCATTCTGTCTCCCTGCCCCACCTATTTCTCTCTCTCTCTCTCTCCTCTCTCTCTCAAATAAATAAAAATTAAAAAACAGAAAAAGGAAGAAATTTCTTTACACATAACTCTTTGGTATGCATATAATTTCATCATTTCCTAAACAACAGCAAATTTGTATATCAATTAAATGGGTATGCACATTTGTTTTTATATAAAGAACTGAATCTTGTTAGAATATTAGATACCACTTTACAGAGTTGATCCATACGTTACTTTATGATCATCAATGCTGAAAACATCACTTCACATAAATATATAGTATGATATGGCATAAGTATGTTTAGGATAATTTCAAAAATTGTTGGAAATTCTGTTTTAATCCATCCAAAATTCACTTTATTCTTGTTCTAATGAAATCTGAGTCAGTAACACAAACATCTAGTTTTTAATCAAGCACTGTAACACAGTTTAACACAAGGGCATGCTAATTCAATACATTCTGAAAAATGATGGTGGGAACATATAAAAGCGTCCCTTAAAGTACTGTTTCAATCAGGCGTGGTGGCGCATGCCTTTAATCCCAGCATTCAGGAGGCAGAGGTAGGAGGATCATCATTAGTTCAAGGCCACCCTGAGATGACATAGTGCATTCCAGATTAGCCTGGGCTAGAGTGAAACCCTACCTCAAAAAAAAAAAAAAAAAAACCCTACTGTTTCTTTGTAAGTACGAGTAAAAGCCGTGTGATTCCTAGCACACAATAATCTGAAATCTGATCCCACAGTCGTGCACCAAGAAGCTACAGACTGTTAGTAGAAAATTTTCAGGGCCAGGGAAGGGATGCCTTCCAGTGAGTTGTTGGTCAGGGAGGTCCCTGATGCCCCCAAAATATTATAGGTCATCGCCGAGGCTCTTGGTTTCCCACCAGGAATAGATGGTAAGACCCTATCACTGAAGACTCACATACTTGGGCTGCAGGTCACTGAGAAATCCTGCTGGAGCTGAGCTAAAAACCTCCTCTGTGCAGAGCAGCTGACAGAAAGTTGAAAAAGCTATGCTGCATGCAGCTCCATAAGAGAGAGAGAAGTCACCAGTGGAATTACTCAACAGTGGACACTGCAAGCCTTAAATTTGGCTAGCCAGGCCAAATGAGCCAACAGGTGCAATAGTGGCATGTCTGTTATGAGGGAAACCAACCGCTCTCTAATTGGACTGGAGGCCTGCTCCATGGGAGGGAATACATCCCTGATACCCAAAACCTATGATGGGGGAAGTCATGAGCCCTAAAGGTGTAATGTCTGCTGGTGTCTGACTGAATGTACTTATGCCCACCAAACTGCCCAGTAAGCACTTCTCTTAATATGCATACCCATATATTAATGATACTCTCACTTTTGGTTAGAGAAGCTTCTCTTTTCAGATGGTGGTGACCTTGGGATGACTCAAAAGGATGAGAAGTGACAGAGGAGTGTTCACCACTGAAACATCTCGATCACACCCTCCGAGGCTCAGGGTCCATTGCAGAATAGGGGCGGAAAGAATGTAAGAGCCAAAGGAAGGGTAGGAGTCCTTACAACGCGCTCTTCCAGACACAGAATGATCTGGATATCCATGACCTCGCAGTTACTGACACTACCTACACAAGACCATCATTACAGGAGGAAAAGACCATGTCATCAAAATAAAAGAGAGACTGATTGAAGAGAGGGAGGGGATATGATAGAGAGTGGAGGTGCAAAGGGGAAAGTGGGGGTGGGGAGAGAATTACCATGGTTTATTATCTATAATTATGGAAACTGCCAATAATAAAAAAAAAAAAAGAAAGGAAGAAAACGAATCTGATCCCAGGTGCTTGAAGCAGCACTCGTCAGCCCTGTGTGGCACGATAGCATGCACAGTGCTCTTGCTAGAAGCTCAGAGCCAAGGCTTCAGTATAGCATTCACATTTGGATTAACTTTTGGTTGTTCAACATTCAGAAACCTTTTCCTATTGCCAAATGTTTTTGTGTCCCCCACATTATGTGACCCCCCCATATGGGGTAGGTAACCCAGTTCAAGAAGCTGGGTTGGGGCTGGAGAGATGACTTAGCAGTTAAGAACTTGCCTGTGAAGCCTAAGGACCCTGGTTCAAGGCTCGATCCCCAGGACCCACGTAAGCCAGATGTACAAGGGCACATGCATCTGGAGTTCGTTTGCAGTGGCTGGAGGCCCTATTGCACCCATTCTCTCTCTCTCTCTCTCTCTGCCTCTTTCTCTCTGTCTGTTGCTCTCAAATAAATAAAAATAAAACAAACAAAAAATATTTTTTTAAAAAAGAAGCTGTGCTTAAGCCTGACAAAGTGTCAGCCAGAAACTGAAACTGTCACATGTGTAATGCGTGACGTTGACCTTCTGTCTTGTTTAACAGAGTGGCCACTGTGGTGAAGAGATGAAAAAGTTCTAAAGCAATGCTAGGTTAGATTCACCATGGGCTGATTTTAAAAGAAAGGGCCAGGACTCGTCAGGGCATTCATTACAAATTTCCATAAACCAAGCCAGGTGTGGTGGTGCACGCCTTTAATCCCAGCACTCAGGATGCAGAAGTAGGAGGATCGCTGTGAGTTCCAGGCCACCCTGAGACTACATAGTGAATTCCAGGTCAGCCTGGGCTAGAGTGAAACCCTACCTAGAAAACCAAAAAAAAAAAAAAAAATCCATAAACACAGTGTGCTGATGGGATAAATATAACTCCAGAAAAGTCTATTAGTCACCAAGCTGAAAGGAAGACAAAATGGGGAGTGTCTGCCAGTGCATTCAAGTAAAAATTTTTTGAGCCGGGCATGGTGGCACATGCCTTTAATCCCAGCATTTGGGAGGCAAAGGTAGGAGGATTGCCATGAGTTCGAGACCACCCTGAGATTACATAGTGAATTCCAGGTCAGCCTGGGTTAGAGTGAGACTCTACCTTGAAAAACTGAAAAATGAAAAAAAACGAAAAAAATTTTTTGAGTGAGAGTGGCAAACTTTAGTGGGGTTTTTGTTGATGGTGGTGGTAGTGGTGGGTTTTGTTGTTGCTCTTTTTTGTGTTTGTGAAAGAGTCTCATTAGTAGGCCCAGGCTAGCCCAGAACTCCCTGTGTAAAACAGGCTGTTCTCAAGCTTGCAGTAATCCTCCTGAGTATGCTGGGTTAAACTTTTGAACATACAAAAAACAAAACAACAACAACAACAACAAAACACTAAGTTAGGCTGTTTACAAGGGTGAATTTTATGGTATATGAATTATATCTCAATAACAAAAGAGGGAATAGTGCAAGACTCCTCAGTGGTACACCAAATATTAACTTTCAGGATTCTTATGTTACCAAGCATCTTTGGCTCTTTTGTACACAAAATATAGCTATTTTATTTTTTTTATTTATTTTTTTTTTTTTGTTGTTGTTGTTCTTTTGAGGTAGGGTCTCACTCTAGCTCAGGCTGACCTGGAATTCACTATGTAGTTCAGGGTGGCTTTGAATTCACAGAGATCCTTCTACCTCTGCCTCCCGAGTGCTGGGATTAAAGGCATGCACCACTATGCCTGGCTTTTTTTTTTTTTTTTTTAATTTAGCCATTTTAATAGACGCCACTGCCATTTAGGTGGAAAAGTGGCTCACTAGAAAAGAAAGCTTGTCAAAAGTATTGGAATCTTCAACTTTTCATCTCATCAGTTGACAGGCACTTAACATAGTAAGCTGTCTGTAGCTTAGAAACATGTAGGCATGCTTGAGGGTCTCACTGTTAGAATGCTGTAACTTGTGGTTTTGTAATAGTTGACTCTGTAAATGTATGATGCATGTTTTTGCTGTTTTGTGCTCACATCTCAATTTCATCCACAGTTTGTCTGTCTATTGTCAAGCCTAGTGTCTTGACTTTTTATCTGTTTAATAACTGTCTGTAGAAAACCTTTCTACACTAGAAAAGGAACTTTTTACTATCGTTCTCAATTGAACAGAGCACACAGCTAATTTTCCTTCAACCAAAAAGACTGAAATGAAAAGCTTAAATTGGAAATGATATAATTCAAGACGTCTAAACAAATATATATTTAAATTAATATTCAAATGAGTTTTTCAACATCTGTAGCACTTTGAGATATGACATTATTAAGCTTTAAAAAATTACAGTAAGAGTGCTGGGTGTGGTGGCGCATGCCTTTAATCCCAGCATTACATAGCAAATTAGGAGGTCAGCCATCAGAGAGTGAGACCCACCCTGAAAGGAAGGAGTGAATTCCAGGTCAGCCTGAGCTAGAGGAGGGAGGGACTTTAAAGGGGAAGGAAGGAAGGAAGGAAGGAAGAAAGAAAGAAAGAAAGAAAGGAAGGAAGGAAGGAAGGAAGGAAGGAAGGAAGGAAGGAGAAAAGAAACTACAGTAAGGATTTAAGTATATTCCATACTCTTACAAAATATCTTTAATTTAGTCATAGTTACTTAAAGAAAAATAATAGGTAGGAAATCCAGAGTAACACAACATGTAATCCCTAATGCTAGACATGATTTCTTTTCAAAATAAAAAAAGAAGATATGAAGCCAGGCATGGTGGCGCACGCCTTTAATCCCAGCACTCAGGAGGCAGAGGTGGGAGAATCACAGTGAGTTCAAGGCCACCGTGAGACTACAGAGTAAATTCCAGGTCAGCCTGGACTACAGTGAAACCCTATCTCAAAAAAAAAAAAAAAAAGACAAGAAGTACACTAACTGAGGCCTCATTAAAAATGACTCAACTATTCTGAGATCTCCAAGTTCAGTGACATCATCTTGGGTTGCTCAAACAACAAAATTAATAGTCATCATTCTGAAGAATCTATTTTTAAAAATAATTGGAGAGGTAAAATAAAAACCTGGAGATATGCCCAAAACCTAGGGGAAAAAACTCCACTGAGATATATATAAAATGTTAAAGTTAATAAGGACAATTGATTTCACGATTCTGAAAAATATAAACCCACAAACCTAACTTTTACCTCTAGAAAAATAAAAAGGACAAAATTATGCTAACAACAATAACATACTAGGCTACATACTTTTTTAAATAATGCAGTTTTAGAAACTTGTTCTAGGCCCAGCATGAGATAAGTATTTTCTACCTTAAAAAAAAAAAAAAAGGATGGAGGACTGGAGAGATGGCTTAGCAGTTAAGGAGCCTGCCTGCTAAGCCTAAGAAGGTTGGTTCCAATCTCCAGCGGTTCCAATCTCCAGGTCCCACTTTTAGCCAGATGCAAAGTGACGCAAGGGCGCAATGCCGCACTTGACTTCAAGGGGGCGCACGCATCTGGATTTCGTTCACAGCAGCTCTCCAGCCCATCTCTGGTTCTGTCTCTCTCTGTGTCTCTCTCCAAAAATAAATAAAATAATTTTAAAAATTTAAAAAAGAATCATTCTAAAAATTAAAAAATTTAAAAAAAAAGGATGAAGTGACCACGAATTATGTAATGAACCAAAAAGGAGAGAGGAAGAGAGACCTAATAAAGTCCTCTTAAATAGCAGCTCAAAATCACCAAGAGTTGCAACTGCCCAGACAGAAATTGGCCTCGATATCCATGACCTTGCAGTGCCTAGCAATACCATCGCAAGACCCTCAAAATAGAAGAAAAAGATGATGTCATCAAATTAAAAGAAAGACTAATGGAGAGAGGGAGGGGATATGATGGAGATTGGTGTTCTAAAGTGGAATGTGGGGAGGAGGGAAGGGGAGGGAAATATATGTTTTTTATATGTAAGTATAGAAGGTGTCAATAAAAAATTAATAATTAAAAAAATCACCAAGAGTTTAGTGCACTATGTAAATGTAGACCAAAAGGAAAGGCCTACTCTGTGTAGAGCGAGCAGCTGGAGAGATGGCTTAGCGGTTAAAGTGTTTGCCTGAAAAGACAAAGGATCCTGGTTCAAAATAAACAAAAATGGAGTTCATTTGCAGTGGCTTTACGCCCATTCTCTCTCTCTCTCTCTGCCTTTTTTTCTCTCTCAAATAAAAAATGACAAAAGTTAAAAAAATGAAAAAGATTCTAAAAAAAAGGATGAAGTGACCACGAATTATGTAATGAACCAAAAAGGAGAGAGGAAGAGAGACCTAATAAAGTCCTCTTAAATAGCAGCTCAAAATCACCAAGAGTTGCAACTGCCCAGACAGAAATTGGCCTCGATATCCATGACCTTGCAGTGCCTAGCAATACCATCGCAAGACCCTCAAAATAGAAGAAAAAGATGATGACATCAAATTAAAAGAAAGACTAATGGAGAGGGGGAGGGGATATGATGGAGATTGGTGTTCTAAAGTGGAATGTGGGGAGGGGAGGGAAGGGAAGGGAAATATCATATGTTTTTTATATGTAAGTATAGAAGTTGTCAATAAAAAAATTAACAATTAAAAAAATCACCAAGAGTTTAGTGCACTATGTAAATGTAGACCAAAAGGAAAGGCCTACTCTGTGTAGAGCAAGCAGCTGGAGAGATGGCTTAACGGTTAAAGCGTTTGCCTGAAAAGACAAAGGATCCTGGTTCGATTCCCCAGGACCCATGTAAGCCACATGCACAAGGGGGCTCATGTGTCTAGAGTTCATTTGCAGTGGCTGGAGGCCCTGGCACGCCCATTCTCTCTCTTTCTCTCTCTGCCTTTTTTTCTCTCTCAAATAAACAAATAAATAAATAATATTTTTTTTAAATGACAAAAGTGAAAAGAGGTAAGATTTATCCTAAAGCATAAAGTCCATGAAAAAGATAAGCATAGGGGCGGGAGAGATGGCTTAGCGGCTAAGGTGCCTGCCTGCTAAGCCTAAGAATGCTGGTTCCAATCTCCAGCGGTTCCAATCTCCAGGTCCCACATTTAGCCAGATGCAAAGTGAGGCAAGGGTGCAATGCCGCACTTGCCCACAAGGGGGCGCACACATCTGGATTTCGTTCACAGCAGCTGAGAGACTGCTGGTGCTCCCATTCTCTGTCTTCCTCTCCCTCTCTGTCTATCTCTCTCTGTCTCTCTCTCCAAAAATAAATAAAAAATAATTTTAAAAAAATTAAAAAAAAAAAAAAAAAAGCATAGAATGATTATCAAATCATAGAGGAACAGCAGTAAAACCTGCAACTGCCTGGATCCTGCTACACCCAGAAACAATAAACTGTGACAGGAAAACCCCAGTACTGGGGTACGGTATCTCCCAGTGTAATGCCCAGTTCACAGCGGCCCCCAGAGACCACCAAAGAGTCCAGACACATATGCAAAAGCAAATAGCTTTATTTCGGGCTTAAGCTCAGACTCTTGACTTCACCAACACAGTGGATTCGTTGTTGATAAGGAAGGTAGGTCACTGATACCCCAAAGCCATACAGGCTATCCCCAAGGCTATTACTGGTTGCCCACCATAGACAGATGATAAGACACTGCAGCTGAAGACACCCGTGCTTCAGCTGCAGGACACTGAGAAATCAAGCTGGAGCTGAATAGGAAGCCTTTACCCTGATGGCTGTTCTGGAAAGGGCTGGAAAGGGCTATGCAGCCTGCTGGGGCAGAGAAAAGTCCTCAACAGTCTTAACCAGCAGTGGACCCTGTGAACTGCATCCTAGCCAGTCAAGAGGCGCTCACTATACAATGTCTCTCATGGGGGTGACAAATTGCTCTTTGATTAAATGTGAAGCCTACTTCATGAGAGGGAATTCATGCCTGGTACTGAGAATCCAGTCAAAACCCTGTGGCTGGGAAGGTGGTAAGTCCTAAGGGAAGCCCAAGTCTTTTTGGTTCGGGGGTTTTCATGGCTAGAAGTTGCTAAGTTCATTTAGGAAAAGGATTCTGGGTAATTAAGGCAGAGAACAAAAGGCTGCTTATGTAAGGAAGAATTAACATCTGTACCTGTCATGTCTGGAGTGGAATGAGGCTCCCAATGGATATTTGCAGTCACCTGAGGGGACTTGGGCAGGAAACACTGAGCAGTTTCACTTTTCAAAGGCATCTATCACTGAAGGCCCATACTCCCTTCTGAGGACAGGATGTCTTCCCTTAACGTGGGTCCCCTCTTTGTAGAGGGGACAAAGCCATGGTGTTTTAGAACCCCACCAAGGGCGGTGGCAAGCAGCAGTCCCTTTGGAATCATTTCTTTTTTCTTTTTTTCTTTTCTTTTTTTGTATTTTTTAAATTTTTATTTATTTGACAGAGAGGGAGAGAGAGAAATAAGTAGATAGAGAGAGAGAGAGAGAGAATGGGCATGCCAGGGCCTTCAGCCACTGTAAAAGAATTCCAGAGGGGGCTGGAGAGATGGCTTAGCGGCTAAAGCGCCTGCCTGCTTAGCCTAAGAACGCTGGTTCCAATGTCCAGTGGTTCCAATCTCCAGGTCCCACGTTTAGCCAGATGCAAAGTGATGCAAGGGCGCAATGCCACACTTGCCCACAAGGGGGCGCACGCATCTGGATTTCGTTCACAGCAGCTGAGAGACTGCTGGCGCACCCATCTCTGTCTCCCTCTCCCTGACTGTCTATTTCACTCTGTCTCTCTCTCCAAAAATAAATAAAAAATAATAAAAAAAATTAAAAAAAAAAGAACTCCAGACATATGCGCCACTTTGTGCATCTGGATTACACGGGTAATAGGGATTCGAACCAGGGTCCTTTGGCTTCGCAGGCAAGTGCCTTAACCAATAAGCCACCTCTCCAGCCCTTTTGTATTTTTTCTTATTTTTAACTATTTATTTGAGAGAGGCAGAGAGAGAACATGGGCACTCCAGGGCCTCAAGCCACTGCAAACCAACTCCAGATGCAAGCGTCACCTTGTACATCTGGCTAACGTGGGTCCTGGAGAACTGAACCTGAATCCTTTGGCTTTGCAGGTAAGCGCCTTAATCACTAAGCCATCTCTCCAGCCTTGGAATCCATTTCTTTCCGTTGAAGTTCCTCTGCTGTGAGTTCATGAGTTTAATGGCTAGTGTGTCCAGGAGATAGCATCTACCGGCACTTCCCCTCACTGTCCAGCTCTCACATTCTTTCTGTCTGTCCCTTCTGTCACATTCCCTGAGCTGTTGAGAGGCTAAGATAAATGTTCTGTTTAGTTAGGAGTCTGTGCATTAACCACTGTCCATTTTAGGAAGAAACTTCTCTCTTTTAAAAAAAAAAAGTATTTATTTTTTGAGAGAGAGGAAGAGGCAGACAGGAAAAAAGCGAGAATGGGCATGCCAGGGCATCTAACCACTGCAAAAGAACACCAGACGCATGCACCCCCTTGTGCATCTAGCTTATGTAGGTCCTGGGGAACTGAACAGGGATCCTGAGACTTCATAGGTAAATGCCTTAACCGCTCAGCCCGAAAGGAGCTTCTCTTAATCAGCGCTGAGAGCTGTGCTAATCTATGTGAAGGCAGTTTAGTAACATATCCATTAACAAAACAGCTGTAGTATGTTCCCCCCAAAAGCCCAAGACATTCCCAGCCATGGGCTTTTGACAAAGTTTACAGTACCAGGTATGAATTCCTTCCTGCGGAGTGAGGCTCAAATCTAATCAAAAGTAATTGGTTACCCCCAAAACAGCCATTATTGTAGGATAAAGGATCCACAGCTGGTTAAGAGGACAGATGGCTTCCCCAGCACACCCCAGCAGCCTGCCTAGCACCTTCCAGCACCGTGAAAGCTAGCCAGCTGCGAAGAAGCTTCTGCCTCAGCTTCAGCCTAATTTCTCTGTGCCTGGAACAGAAGTGTGTAATGTCTTCAAAAATCGGAGTTTTGCGGGCTGGAGAGATGGCTTATCAGTTGAGGTGCTTGTCTGCAAAGCCAAAGGACCCGGGTTCAATTCCCCAGTACCCACATGAGCCAGATGCACGGGGTGGTGCATGCATCTGGAGTTCGTTTGCAGTGGCTGGAGGCCCTGGCATGCCCATTCTCTCCCCTCACTCTCTCTAATAAATAAAAATAAAATATCTTTAAAAGTAGGATTGTAGCCGGGCATGGTGGCACATGCCTTTAATCCCAGCACTAGGATGGCAGAGGTAGGAGGATCGCCAAGAGTTCAAGGCTATCCTGAGACTACACAGTGAATTCCAGGTCAGCCTGAGCCAGAGTGAGACCCTACCTCAAAAAAAAAAAAAAAAAAAAAAAAGTAGGATTATCCCATCTAGTTCTGGAGCATGCACAGCTTCTTACATGAGTATTGGGGATCTGAAGTAAGATCTTCATGTGTGTGGTAAGTACCTTACCCACTGAGCCATTGTGTTTAAGATGGCTTTATATTTCCTTCAATTTTCTAGAATACGCAGCTTTCCTGAGCCATTGGACTAACTCTTGAGAAGAAAATAGTGGTTTTGCTGTTTACCAGAAAGTCTCCAGATACATAGTAATCTTAAGATTTTTTTTGGCCAGTTCAGAATGTCATGTCTTCACCCAGAACCAGAGATAGGACTCAGTCACATTCTTCTGACCACTGATCAAAGTCTTGCAATTTCAGTTGCTGGTTTTATTGAGAGGAGTCCATCTTTTATGACCTTGCGCCTGCACATATCTGACGAGCTGCCAACAATATTATTATTGCTGCCTCTTGAAGTGCTGTGTATTTTTAGTCACGTTGGAAAAACTTGTGGTGACTCTTCACTGGCCAATAATCAGTTGCATTGCACAAGACATAGTTTGTATTTCTATGGGCAATAAATGATTTTTTTTTTTTACATATAAACTTCTCTTCTCTACAGAGTTGTAAAATAGCTTAGCCAAGATGCTCATTAAATTTCAGTCTTTCACAGTTTTTGCTAACTGTTCAATATTGGTACCTCAAGCAGCTTATAGTCATTTGACTTAGCAGTTGCGTTACTAAAGGTTGCAGAGCAAAAGCCCAAGCCCCATTTTCACTTTAAAAATTTATCCTTTCAGGAGGCAGAGGTAGGAGGATCGCCGAGAGTTCAAGGCCACCCTGAGACTACATAGTTAATTCCAGATCAGCCTGGACCAGAGTGAGACCCTACCACACAAACAAAAAAAAATTATCCTTTGGGGTCTGGGGAGATTGGTTAGTGGTTAAAGGTGTTTGCTTGGAAAGCCTGCTGGCCTGGGTTTCATTCCCTAGCACCCACGTAAAGCCAGATGCACAAAGTGGCACATATATTTGGAGTTTATTTGCACCAAGAAGCCCTGATGCACCCTCTCTTCCCTCCCTCCCTCTCTTCCTTCCTTCCTTCCTTCCTTCCTTCCTTCCTTCCTTCCTTCCTTTCTTTCTTTTTTTCTTTCTTTCATCTCTCTCTCTCCACAATAAATAAATAAAGAAATACACATTTATACATACATGAAGTAAAAAATGTATCCTTGAACAACTCTGCACAGTAGAGAACTAAAACAAAAATAGATAAACATATACAGCTGCCATCAATATTTCTCTAAAACAACCTTGAAAACAGTGGCAAAGCCTAGAAGATAACTAGTGATTAAGTAGACAAGCTCATTGATACAATTATTTCTCCATTACAAAATAGAAGGATGGGGGCTGGACATATGGCTTAGCGGTTAAGTGCTTGCCTGTGAAGCCTAAGGACCCCGGTTCAAGGCTCAATTCCCCAGGACCCACGTAAGCCAGATGCACAAAGTGGCGCATGCATCTGGAATTCGTTTGCTGTGGCTGGAGGCCCTGGCATGCCCATCTCTCTCTCTCTCTCTCTCTCTCTCTCTATATATATATATATATATATATATATATATATATATATACATGCCTCAAATAAATGAGTAAATAAACAAAAAATTTTTTAAAAGAAATCTAAAAAATAGAAGGATACTAGAAATACATTGTTCTTTTTTAAATTTCCCTATATATTATTGTATATGATATATATATATATTCTATAAGCATACAGGCTATATTATATAGAATACAGAATCTATCCTATATGCCACTATAAATATCGTATATTATACAGCATACTAGCACATATATGGAAACCTTCAGTATACACACACTGCATACAGTATGAAACAGTACTGTCCTAGTATTTAAATATCTAAGTGATTGCTTCTATTACTTACTATAAGAATCTAGAAGATAACTATGAAGCCTAGACTGATTCTTATATTTGAACTCTTCATCTGAAACAGATACTCAGAATCTGTGCTGGCTAAAAAGCATTCACTCTCACTTGGGCCCAACCAGGCAGTTAAAAACAGGATGGGCGCCTGGCATCTCTGCGGTCATTTTGTATCTTCTTCCTTTACTTTGGCTCAGTTTCCTGCTTGACTTAGCCTCCCAAATCTATGCATGTCTCTCGAGGGCAAAAGGATAAGCAATGAGTCACTGTCTTAAATCTGCACTCACCTGGGTTCCCAGAAGACCAACACCTGGGAACTGACACGCTTCAGATAGAGGCAATTAATTACCCATGAGAGTGAGGCAACTTGGCTGATCGATCGGAAACAATTGTCTTGTAGGAACCAGACTGGTCCCCTCAGGTGATGACATGAACAGTTCACTGACTCTGCTGGCCCACCTTGCTGGACAAGAGCAGAGTCAATAATGGGCCAATGAGCATTAAGGAAGAGTGTGAGAGATGCTTTGGGAAATGAGCGGACACGTCCAGGACATGGGTACAAGCTTTTCCAAGGAGAGAAACCAGGACTTGTCTTAACCATAGCCTTGCCTATCACTCAGCGGCTTTTAAAGTTACAACATTCAAAGGGTTTCTGAGAAATTTTTCTTTTCTTTTTCTTATTTTTTCAGTAGATGAGATTACAGGGTAGTTTCTGAGGAGCCCTGACCACACGGGACTACAGGCTGCAAGACCATAGGGATCACAAGACTCCTTACTATACTTGGCCACAAGGAAGTTAAGGCATATGTCTTTTTTTAATTTATTTTATTTTATTTATTCATTTATTGGAGAGCGACAGAGTGAGAAAGAAACAGAGAGATAGAGAGAGAATGGGCACACCAGGGCCTCCAGGCACTGCAAATGAACTCCAGATGCATGCGCCACCTTGTGCATCTGGCTTATGTGGGTCCTGGGGAATCGAACTTGGGTCCTGTGGCTTTGCAGGCCAATGCCTTAAACGCTAAGCCATCTCTCCAGGCCAAGGCATATGTTTTGATTATAAACAAAGTTCATAATCATTTTTTGGTAGGAAAAGGGCTTCAACCCCTGATCCTGTTGCCACCTCCCCAGTACTGGGACTACAGGCATATGCCACCATGCCTAGCTTAGTAAGGTTCATAATCACACTTATAAGATTCTCAGAAAGTTCTGTTTAGAGCTGGTAAAGGAGTCAGGCTAAACTCCAGAGCATACATGTTTTAACCTTAAGCATGGTTTATTGCTATTTTAATATTCTTATTTGTAACATCTCTATTAAAAAAAGAAATATTGTTTATATGTAAGCAGTCTTCATGGTGAACTTTGTTCATCGTCTCAAGACTTCACCCAGATTCCAAGGTGAGGGGCCTCCTTTCCCTTCCTATGTCCCCTTAGTTTTTCTGTCTTGTATCCTGCTTCAGGGTCCTGGACCAAAATTGGTCTTTTATTAAATATTTATTTATTTAAGAGAGAGCAACAGAGGCAAGAGAGAGCAAATGGGCACGCCAGGGCCTCTTGCCACTGCAAACGAACTCCAAATACATGCACCATGTGGTAGTTTGAATAGATGGCCCCCAATATATTCAGTGTTTTATTAGTTTATAGTTTGCATCTGCAGCCACCTGGCTGGAGGCAATGTCACTGGGTGGATCTTAAGGTGTGATGGTGGGTTTGAGATTCCATTGTCAAGATATGCAAAGTGGGCCCAGTAGGAGTTCCCAAAGTGTGCTGTGCTGAGTGGCTGGTGGTTTCTTTTTCTCTCTTGCCTGGTCCTGTGAAAGCAGGCCAGCTTCTTCTGTCATTATGAAACTTCCCCTGGATCTGCAAGCTTCAATAAATAATATCCCTTCCTCCATAACTGTGCCTTGTCTGGAAGTTCATCTCAGTGAACCTGAAGCTGTCTGCTACACACCACTTTATGCATCTGGTCTTATGTGAGTTCTGAAGAAATCAACCCAGGCTGTCGGGCTTTGCAAGCAAGCGCCGTTTAAGTGCTAAGCCATCTCTCCATCCCCAAACTGATCTAATTGGCATATTGAGGATGGGTGATTCAGTCCTACCTATTTTTGCCCTAAAAACTCCAGCTACATACCTAGTTATACTACACCGAGGTCACAATTCATAATTTGGCACCAGTTAAGTGACTTTATCTTTTTCAATTAGGGATAGTATAGAGTTAAGACAAACCCAGATGCTTTTCCTACTCACACACCACTCACTAAAACCCGTTGTATTTTTTCTGAGACAGGGTCTCATGTTGCTCAGGTTAACCTTGAACTCATGATGTAACTGAAGAACTCCTGACCCACCTGTCTCTACCTCCCAGGTGCTGAGATTAAAGGTATATACCATCACACCCGGCCAACACGACACTCGTGGTAACAGAGAGGAGGTGACTGTGGAGAAATTCTCCTGTAATTTAACTCAATTCTTACCCTCAATTACGGGCTCCGTCCCACAAGTCTGCCCCCTTCCACGTCCAGTGCCAATCACAAACCCCAGACTATAACCTCTGTTTCTGACGAAGAAGCTGTAAATCAAGGTTGGAACAATTTGCCAGAGCAACGCAGAAATTTCCCTGGGTTTGAATAATTTGCTGGAACAGCTCAGAAAACCAGGCAAGCACCTTTCTTTTACTTTTGACATGTTTATTCTAGAGCACACAGATGAACAGCCATGTGGAGGAGATGCAAGAGCAAAGTGCAAAGAAAGGGGTGGGAAGTTTCTAAGCTCCCGCTGGGTGAACTGCCTTCCAGAAACTTCCATGTGCTCAGTTATCCAAAGCTGCGTCCTTTTGGTTTTTAGGCATAACTGATTATCTCACTGGCCATGTATGAGAAACTCAACTTTCCTACAGTGAAGGGGTGGGGGTATGGCTGAAAGACAAATTGGGTCCTCTAGCAAGTAGCACCTCGGAAGGTATTCAGACACTACCACACACACATCAACCACCTCATTAGTATGCAGAAAGATGTATCACTTTAGTAATTCCAATGATTTTAGGGTCTGCGTCCAAAAGGAACCAGAGGCAGTGAACAAACATATATTTTTTATTATACCTTATGTCAAACATAGACTAAATATCTATTAGTGGGTAGCTTTCTGATAGACAACTTATAATAATAAAAATCAGAATTTCACATCCAGAAAAGACATTCTTTCAGTATTCATAAGTTAATTCTACATTTTCAAACATTTTTTTAAAATTTCAAATAATAGTAACCAAAAAAAAAAAAAAAAAAAAAAAAACCTCCCTTGGCAATTAGTTCTAGTAAGTATGGAAGCTTAATTCATGAGATGAGTATTTCAAAATTATATATTTAATCTCACCTAGAAAGTGATTGTCAAAGCGGCATTTCCTGAACACAACCCAGACTGTATGTCTCTAGAGTAATCTCACTTCACAAACAAACTTGTGAGTTTATATCATGTCCCCAAGAAGTCTGGGTGGTCTGGCATTGTTGAAAGTGGTTGGTTCAGCCAGACAGCTTTTTAAATGTCATCACCTATAGCCAGTCACATATAAAGAAAGTATTATGCTTTAAAATAAAGATGGGTTTCCCCTTGTGAAATGAAGTTTTTCATTTAGGAAAGTATGCTGAGGGAATGGGACAGATGCATGCTCTCTAGAAAAGAACGGAGCTGGCCTCTCATCTCACATTTCCTTTCCTTTATCCCATTTCTTCAAACATGACTGATGGATTAAATGGTTTTTTTTTTTGAGAGAGACACACACAGAGAGAGAGAGGGAGAGGAAGACAGACAGAGATGGGCTCACCAGCAGCGTATCAGCTGCTGCGAACGAAATCCAGATGTGTGCGCCCCCTTGTGGTCAAGTGCGGCATTGCGCCCTTGCGTCACTTTGCATCTGGCTAAACGTGAGACCTGGAGATTGGAACTGCTGGAGATTGGAACCAGCGTTCTTAGGCTTAGGAGGCAGGCGCCTTAACCACTAAGCCATCTCTCCAGCCCAGGATTAAATGTTTTATGTACAACAGGAAAAGTACCATATCATTAGAGCTTGGAAATATGTAAAATCTAATGGTCATATAATTTGAACAATTCCTGAAAGCTGCTCTTACTTTTAATATTTGAAAACAAATGATGTTATGTTAAATACAAATTTTCCAAGCTCCCTAGCTTGTATCCTCTACATTGAACAAATATACTTAATAAGAAAAATATTTTATCCAAATATCAAATATTATGGTGAATATTTGAACAGCAAATACAAACAGTTCTAATCCCAATTAGACTATGGTGTGAAATGTTAATGTATTTAAAATTTTTAATTATACATGAAATTAATCTAAACACTGTACTTTAAACAACTGGTCATTAATATTTCATGCAAATTAAAACAGTAAGATCACATAAACAAGTGATACGCAAAGCAGAAAGTTTTCAATGGCAAAACTGTACATTGTGGAAAATCTAATTTTAGCCTCTTGAAAATCTTAACTGTAAGCAGTCAGACAACACAGATAATTACAGAAGTGATTCATGGTGCTTTTGGGGAAAATAATAACTAATAATGCTGCAATAACAAAATATAAAAAGAAAATACCAGGACATATTTGTACCTCTTCATTAGGTCATATTCATATGGCAGATTTAATTCATATAGTTTCACAATAATGTTAGTGAATAATATGAGGTAGTAAATTACTGAAAATCCTACTCCTGGTTTCATATAAACTTCCAGCATCATTATTACTTAACATAAAATTAAATAAATATCACAGTATTAATATGCTGTTGATAACTGAGAAGGTGAGTCACTCAGCTTATGTTGCCTACAAATTAGGGTTCTGTTCTTAAGATAAAAGCACAGGGCTGGAGAGATGGCTTAGTGGTTAAGTGCTTGCCTGTGAAGCCAAAGGACCCCGGTTCGAGGCTTGATGCCCCAGGACCCACGTAAGCCAGATGCACAAGATGATGCATACATCTGGAGTTCTTTTGCAGTGGTTAGAGGCCATGGTGTGCCCATTCTCTCTCTCTGCCTCTTTCTGTCTCTGTCACTCACAAATAAATAAATAAAAATAAACAAAAAAAATTTTTTAAAGATAGAACTTCAGAATGAAGACCCAATTGCCAACTAGCCCATAGTAACCATTTGGAGAAACTGCTCTTTCCACCAGCCCTCGTACATGTTTCTCTCCAACTGTGCCCTACACATAAATCTTAGTGGGCTAGAAATAGGCACCTGGTACATTATATAGGCTGGTTCACACAAAAATAAGATGTATAGCCGGGTGTGGTGGTGCACGCCTTTAACCCCAGCATTCGGGAGGCAGAGGTAGGAGGATCGCCATGAGTTCAAGGCCACCCTGAGATTACATAGTGAATTCCAGGTCAGCCTGGGCTAGAGTGAGACCCTACCCTGAAAAACCAAAACAATGGAAAAAAAAAATAAGATGTGTAAACGTCACAACCAGACATGCAGTTAGAGAACCCAGAACTTGGCATATCAGTTCTATTCATAGCCATTGGGTGGGGTATACAGCAAAGTCTTGACTCAAATATGGAGAATTAGTAGTCGTACTAGGGAATGTTAAAGTCAATTATTATATCTACATTCAACGTGCTTGAAAATGTTGTAAACATGAAACATACAAAAAACACCTAAGAATGGGCTGGAGACATGGCTTAGCAGTCAAGGCATTTGCCTGCAAAGCCTAAGAACCCAGGTTTGATTCCCCAGTATACACATAAGGCAGATGCACAAGGTGGCACATGCATCTGGAGTTCATTTGCAGGCCCTGGTGCACACATTCTCTCTCTCTCTGCCTCTTTCCCTCTCTCTATCGCTCTCAAATAATAAATAAACAAAATTTTTATTAAAAAAAAAAAGGAACAGCATAGCAAGTGACAGCATAGGAACGTAGACCACCCACCCCAGTCCGCCCTGAGCAGGGAAGACCACTGGGCACTGGACTGCTCCCCTGTGCACCCAGCCCAGATGCATATGTAGATGCATATGCTCACATGGGGCTTGCGCAGCCCAGACCAGCACTCGACCCCTGCCCATGCCTGCTTGGAGAAGAGAGGAACAGGCCTCTTAGCACAGATACCAAGGGAGCGCTTTCTCTGTCCCCATCCAGTCAAATTTGTAGTCCAACAATAAAAGAAAAATCGTTAAGCTACGACATCAGTCTTTAATAAAGTACCATACATAAAAGAATACTCAGATGTGTGTGTATATATATGCATATATGCATATATATCTGTGTGAAATAGGTTATATGTTTTTTGAAAATCACCCTCATGCCCATACAGCTTAAGAAGCAGATTAACAATATTGTGAAGTCCCATAGAAGACTTTCCCTACTTCCAGTGTTATATGAGAGAGAGAGAGAGAGAGAGAATGGGCACACCAGGGCCTCCAGCCACTGCAAACAAACACCAGATGAGTGCTCCACCTTGTGCATCTGGCTTACGTGGGTCCTGGGGAATTGAGCCTCGAACCGGGGTCCTTACGCTTCACAGGCAAGAGCTTAACCGCTAAGCCATCTCTCCAGTCCTCCCTCCTCTTCTTTATGAATTTACAAGACATGTATGAAATCCTGAATAACAATGTTTGTTACAAAACTAGTCAATTGTGTTGCTATGACAAAATGCTTGAGTCTGGGTACTTTATAATAAAGACCTTTATTTAGCTCACAGGTTAGGAGGCTTAAAGTCCAACTCTGCATAGTTAAAATTGTTTAAGTCCTCATGCTGTGTCACAAAAATAATAGGCAGCATCACAGGACAGGAGTATAAGTGACAGGCAACCACACAGCATGTGGGGAAGCGGTAAAAATCATAAGGCTAAAATTCCAAATGTCACAATCTCAACTGTTGAAATACCAAAATATCAAAATTAAATTTGAGTCTAAACTCCCCCCAAAATCACAATCTAAAAAAGATTAAGAAATCTTGATTGGGGCTGGAGAGATGGCTTAGTGGTTAAAGCGCCTGCCTGCTAAGCCTAAGAACCCAGTTCCAATCTCCAGGTCCCACGTTTAGCCAGATGCAAAGTGACGCAAGGGCGCAATGCCACACTTGACCACAAGGGGGCGCACGCATCTGGATTTCGTTCGCAGCAGCTGTGAGGCTGCTGGCGCTCCCATCTCTGTCTGTCTTCCTCTCACTCTCTCTCTGTGTCTCTCTCCAAAAAAAAAAAAAAATGAAATGTATTTTTTTGTATGTCTGCATTACAAACAATAATGTTTCTCAAGACATGGGTTCTTTAAGTGACTGTTTATGTGGTGAGACCCACTGTGGTATTTTTCATTGACTTTTTTCAATGACTTAGGTTTCAAATGACTGAAGTTTATTTATTTATTTATTTATTTATTTATTTATTTATTTTACTTATTTATTAGAGACAGAGAGAGAGAATGAGAATGGGTGCACCAGGGCCTCCAGCCACTGCAAACAAACTCCAGACGCATGCGCCAACATGTGCATCTGGCTTATGTGGGACCTGGAGAATCGAACCAGGGTCCTTAGGCTTCACAGGCAAACGCCTTAACCGCTAAGCCATCTCTCCAGCCCATGAGTGAAGTTTTAAAGCTAAGTGTATACAATACCAAGCATACTGATTTACATTTATATGTTTCAGCTTTTGACCTATTATGAACGTAAATTGCCCATTAGTATAGTCACATAACTATCTTTAGAATATCTGAGAATTTATGTTTGCAAAAATATGCATGCCATGATTGTCTATTATGGTGTCAGAAGTATTCTATGAAGGTTTTGTTGTTTTTGATATGTTCCTCAAATAATTCTCCTAAAAATGTACATTAATGTCTGAAATTTTTCATTATGACTTTTCCAAAATAATTATTCTGAAATTTTAGAGTCTTGAGTATTGGGTATTTTCAGGATTTTAACATTCAAGATCATTAGCATTTAGGATCGTCTTTCAGGATGAGGGCCCCAACCCGTGCTTGCAGAAGCCAAACACACTGAAGATCTCAAGGTACAACTCACTGTCGATGTAACTAATTCAGTCCTAACCACCTCACCCAGCCCTGAGAACAGAAGAAGAGCAGGATTAAACACAAGCTCAGCTCCCGCTGCTAGCCTAAAAAAGTCTCCAGCTGGGATGACCCAAAAGGCAACATAGTGCTGAGAAGAAGGGATGGAGGAGTGTCCAGCACTGAAACACCTCTGTCACACCCTCCAAGGCTCAGGCACCATTGCGGAAGAGAGGGCGGATAGAATGGAAGAGCCAAAGGAAGGGTATGACTTCTTACAATGCAACTGCCCAGACAGAAATTGGCCTCGATATCCATGACCTTGCAGTGCCTAGCAATACCTCCACGAGACCCTCAAAATAGAAGAAAAGGATGGTGACATCAAATTAAAAGAGAGACTAATGGAGAGAGGGAGGGGATATGATGGAGACTGGAGTTCTGAAGTGGAATGGGGGGAGGGGAGGGAAATATCAGGTGGGTTTTTTGTGTGTAAGTATAAAAGTTGTCAATAAAAAATAATAAAATAAAATAAAATAAGTCTCCAGCGAGGAGCTAGTGATAGCCACTGAGGAGACACAAAACTCATCAAAGGCAGTAATTCAGAGGACGTAGACAGCTCAACACTTAAGCCGCCCTCCAAGGATCAGGGACCATTGCAGAAAAGGGAGTGGGCGCGAGATGGGAAGGAATTTCCTGAGGCATTGCTCCTCCTCTCACTCCCCAATAAAAATTAGAGTGGCTGTGTATTCATGACCCCACAGTGAATCCCAATAACCCTCTGAGGAGGGCCCTTATTGAAATGGGGGTGGAAGAGTTACACATTCAGAGTATAACCTGATGGGACTATGATCAGCAAGGTCATACAGTAAAGTTCCCAATCAGGTGTTGTTAAAACGTAAACAAACGGGGTTTGGTGGCACATGCTTTTAATCCCAGCGCTCCAGAGGCAGAAGAAGTAGGAGGATCGCCATGATTTCAAGACCACCCTGAGAATACAGAGTGAATCCCAGGTCAGCCTGGGCTCAGCGAGACCCTACCTTGAAAAACAAAAATAAAAATAAGAAAGTAAACAAGCCGGGCATGATGGCACATGCTTTTAACCCCAGCACTGGGGAGGCAGAGGTAGGAGGATCGCCATGAGTTCAAGAACACCCTGTGACTACATAGTGAGTTCCAGGTCAGCCTGGACTAAAATGAGACCCTACCTCAAAGGAGGGGTGGGGGGAGTAAACACGAACAATATAATTTGCTAATGAATCTTTGACAAACAAGCCAAAAATATTTAATGGAAAAAAAGACAGCTTATTCAACAAATGGTGCTGAAAAAACTGGATATCTACTTGCAGAAGAATGAACTTAGATCTATCACTCTCCATTCAAAGTGGACCCAGAACCTCAATCTAAAGCCCAAAACACAGAAAGTGCTAGAGAAAAAAGGGTGAACACACTCCAGGATATAGAGGCATAAGCAAGAACTTTCTGAACAGGATTTCAATAACACAGAAAATAGCCCAAAAAATCAACAAGTGGTACTACATGAAATTAAAGTTTCTGCACAGCAAAAGAAAACCAACGGAATGGGAGAGAAACCTTCGCCACCTATACTTTAGACATGGGGTTATTAACCAGTTTACAAAGATCTCCAAAAATTAAACACCAGAAAAATAAATCTGCCAATCACCAAATGGGCTAATGAAATGAACAAACAGTTCACAAAAGAAAAAAAAAATCTGCAAATGGCCAATAAGTGCTTAGCGTTCAACAACGCCTAGCCATAAGGGAAATGAAAATCAAAATAACTCTAAGATATCATCTTACCCCAGTTAGAATGGCTATCATCAAGGAAACACAACTGCTGAGGAAGATGAGGGGAGGCAAGAACACCTAGCCTGTGTTGGTCAGAGTGCAAACTAGTCCAGCCATCATGCATATCCGTGTGGAGGGAGCTTAACAAGTTATAAACAGTCCTTCCCCATGGCCCAGCTATACCACTCCTCCGCATATACCCTAAGGCCGCCACACTCGAGTAGAGAGATGCCTGTACACGCATGTTTACTGCTGCTCCGTTTCCAATCGCTAAGAATTGAAATCGGCCAAGCTGCCCGTCAACAGACTAGTGGGTAATGAAAACGTGGTCTAGACGCGATGAAATTCTCTTCAGCAGGGCAGACAGATAAGACTATGAAATCTGAGGGAAACGGATGGATTTTTAGAACGAATCCTATTAAGTGAAATGACTCAGAACTCAGAAAGACCAAAAGCACATGTTCTCTCTAATATGCGGGTCTTAGCTTGCAATATCTATCTATCTATCTATCTATCTATCTATCTATCTATCTATCTATCTATCTTTCTATCTATCTATCATCTATCTATGTGTATATACATATATATAGTGAGAAAGTTAAATGTGGATAAAACCCTGTAAAGTAAGAACTGAAACCCAAAGTAAACATAAAGAGATGAGCTGTTAGAGGGGGCTGGGGGGAGGGGAGGAAGGATACATGGGATATATGGAGAGTGGGGAGGGGCAAGGAGAGGGAAATAGAAAAGGAGGGATGGGGGGATTTTTTAAGTGCACTTGAAAAACACACGAATGAAATGACGCTTAATTCTCTGCGTGCCAACAACAAAAAATAAATAAACAAACAAACAAAATAAAACCGTAAGATAAAATAAAAATGGGAGCCCCCCTGCAGGCCAGCGCTCGCTCACCTGCTTGCAGAGCGGGGCGGGTGCGGGCGCCGCGTGCCCTGCCCCGAGTCTACCGCCGCCGGGGACACTCCGCCGCGCCTCGCCTCATCGCTTAGCAACCCGCCAAGCTGTACAGTCTTCCGGACACAGCAATCCCACCCGCCCGCCCCTTAGAAGAAGTGGATCATGTGGTGGTGGTGGTGTTTTTTTTTTTTTATTTTTTTTATTTTAAGGTTTTGCTTCCGGGTCGAACCTGCTGTGTGCAGCGACCGACCATAGCTAGAATCTGCGTGGAGCTTGCACGGGTGATCAACATCGTTCTGTCCTCCTTGGAGTTATGCACGCCCTTCCTCCATCTTTCCATCCCTCCCTCCATCCATCCTTCCCTCCCTCCCTCCATCCATCCTTCCCTCCCTCCCTCCATACATCCTTCCCTCCTTCCATCCATCCTTCCCTCCATCCTTTCCTCCCCCCATCCATCTATCCCTCCCTCCCTCCATTCCTCTCCCTATCCATCTATCCCTCCATTCCTCTCGCCCTCCATCCATCTATCCCTCCATTCCTCCCTCCTTCCATCCATCCAATTGCTGAGCGCCATCATGCACTTCTAAGCCAAACTAATCAGGTCGTGCTCCAATCACAGAGCGCTACAGCTCTTGGAGGAAAGTGGGGGGACTAACTTTATAATTGGGAGACCGCGCAGAGAGAAGTGGCGTCAGAAAAAGAAAACCACCCTCTGCTTTTCGGGACGTGTAGTTTCATGCTAGCGAGGCTGCTTCAAACGCTAAATCACAGCCCGGGCAGCGCAAACTACATTTCCCAGAAGGCGCCAGGGGCCGCGAGCCGAGCCTCTTGGGACATGTAGTTTAGTGTCGGAGAGGCTGCCTGGGAGACCCAGTTACGGCCTCGGGCAGCGCAAACTACATTTCCCGGAAGGTGCCGGGGCCGCGAGCCGAGCCTCTTGCTGCGAGCCCCGATCGCCTTCGCCCCGCGGGTTCCGCAGTAGAGGTGACCTGAGCGCTCCTGCTAGTCCACGTCAGGTGCTCGGGCTGGTGCAGAGGACGGTCCCCCGCGCGGCTCGCAGTCATGGTAAGTGCTGATGCCCGCCGCGTCGTGCCGAGCCCTCGGGAGGCATTTCTTGTACCCAATGGGCTTTGGAGAGGAATGCCAGTGGACGAACCGGTGATTTGTGTCGCGCGTGTCGCCTTCTGTAACTCGGTCCTCGGGAAATGGGGGTGGAGGGCTGTCTAGATTTGCACGGGCGGTTCTTGAGATTCTGGAGAAATCGTTGTCCTTGGAGCGGCGGGATTCCCAATCCCCGTACATGGCTTGGGGCGTAGTGGAGTGGGGGTGCACCTCGCTTAGGAAATGTGCTCGCAAGGACGATAAAGGATTTCGGGAAGGATGGTGC
Organism: Orientallactaga sibirica; assembly: GCA_036365145.1. Classification (NCBI taxonomy): domain Eukaryota; kingdom Metazoa; phylum Chordata; class Mammalia; order Rodentia; family Dipodidae; genus Orientallactaga; species Orientallactaga sibirica. The sequence continues at coordinate 5,943,276 of JAEOAD010001797.1, forward strand.
GGTGTCACGCGAGGCTCCGAGATATCCCCTAAGCTGTCTCTCTCCCCTTTGAAGGCACGTTGATTTTAGGGGCGTCAACGCCCTTGCAAGCAGCTGGGCCCCCGATCATTGCACGTAGCTCAACTTGCTCCCCGTTTTCAGGAGACGTGTTGCCGCCATGTCTAATTTATTTAAAAACCTGTTTTTGGTTTTTTTATTTTTATTTTTTTGTCGTGTCAGAACACGTTAGCATCTCTACCTCAAAACAACTAGTGCAGATGTCCTTTGGCAGTGAATTCCAGAACCCTGCTGGAAAGGGACCTTGTAAACCACCTCGTTGAAGCTCTCGATGGCTGCTCTCCCTCCCTGCCTTGTCCCTGGTGGAGGAGGAGGAGGAGGGGGCGGGTGGAGAGCACTCTGACGTAGGAATGATCTGCCTGCCTGCCTGAGCACCTTTTGAAGGTGACTTTGGCCACCACACCGAAGAATATCCAGTCCTTGTGTTGACATTTGAAAATATTTTCTTCTCCTTTATTTCAAGATACCTACACGGGTTCGCGGAGGGTGAGATGATGTTGGAATGAATTGGAAATTTCCCAGCACCTGAAAATGCAAAGGCATTGCTCCCTCAACCTCCATAAGGGCCGGGTGGGACAATGGGTATGGCTGCTCATTTCCCGGAACTGTTGCCTAGTTATTTGGGCAGATCAATAATCATTTCAATAATGATTTATGCATTTTTCTTTGTCCTATGAGTTGTTGCAAGAAAGAGAATTGTCCTAGAATTAGGAAATGTCCAACATTAGACCGAGACGGAACCTTTTGGAGATCTTACCAAAACCCTACGTAAATAATAAAATTTAGTGTATTGAGACCCAAAATGTGATTTGCACAAGGTCATAAACAGTTTTCACCACGTTCCATTTTACCCTTACTGTATTATATACATTTATCAAGTCAGTCTGGGATTTTACTTGCAGTAGCCGGAGTTCTGGGTGAACATTCAAACGAGTAATATAATCATGTACATTGTCTGATCACTTTACTCCTTACCATTCAGAATACTGGAATTGTGAAGTTGGAAGGGAATTTGGAGATGCCATCTAATCTTAAAACGGAGCCTGGTGAGGTCAAATGATTTTCCCAAGATCACAGATCCAGGGCCACTGATTATTGTGTTGGTTTTGCTACGAAGTAGATTGAACCAGACCTTCACTTCTCCCCTGGAAGCTTGCTGGGGTGCCAGATGGCGTCAGAGATGACCCCGGTGACGAATTCTGTCAGTTTGCGGTCTCACGTGACTGAGAATCTTCCTTCCTTCCTTAGAAGGGCATGTCCTCAAATCCCTGGTATAGAAACCAGTTGTCTTTTGCAAGCTAATTCGGTGTTTTGTTGTTGTTTGTTTTATGGCAGGGATTCACATTAGCCAAGGGTAACCAGGAACTTAACTCTGTAGCCCAGGCTGGCTTCATATTCATGGCAATCCTACCACCACAGCCTCCTAAATGCTAGAATTCCAGACAGAAGCCACCAAGCCCAGCTTTGAAAGCCATTTTTAAAGGAACTCTTTGTTGATGTCCATACAGCAGCGACAGAACATATGGACATAAACTAGAAAGTGACAGAGGAATGCTTACATTCAGGCTTTATGACTGACACATTCTCAAGATAGAGCCTTTTTGCGCAGGAAGGTCATCAGTGCCCTGCCAAGTGCAAAGCCATTCTTTTTTGGGTCTTGGCCGACTGCCCAACTCTCTGAGCAAAGAATAGAAACCTGCATTGGCGACACGGGGACACTGTGACAAGTCAGGGGGACTCTCTCATCATCCTGCAGTGTTCCAGAAGAGCAGTGAGAAGAACCAAGCAGGGGGGTTCCTTTGACCAGTTTGTCACCAGACACTAATGCTGCCTTTAACAAGATGGAATTGCCTGGGAAAATAATTTGTCCGGAGACACAGAAGGAAACTGTTGGGGTGGAAATTAGCTGTTAACCACAACCGCTTCACTAAGGACTGGTTCTGTGCACGCATTTGTAACTAAAATGAGCTCCTAAAATACACTGCATTATTAACCATCAGCTATGCTTTCTGAAATAGTGATTGGCCCCTATCTCCTCATTTCTTTTCTTTTTCTTAAGATTTTTATTTTTATTTACTTATTTATTTATTTATTAGAGACAGGGAGGGTGGGACAGAGAGAGTGAGAATGGGCGCGCCAGTGCCTCTAGCCACTGAAAATGAACTCCAGATGCATGTGCCACCATATGCGTGTGGCTTATGCAGGACCTGGAGAATCGAACCTGGGTCCTTAGGCTTCACAGGCAAGCGTCTTAACCCCTAAGCCATCTCTCTAGCCCCCTCATTTCTTATCCTAACTTGCTTTATATTGTTGAAGTAGCGTGCATGGGTGTGTGGTTTGTGGTGGTGGTCTACTGTGGGTTTTGCTTTTTTTAATACGGGTTCTCACATGGCTCAGGCTGGCCTCAGCTTCACTATGTGACCAAGATTGACCTTGAACTCCTAACCCTCCACCTTGCGCGTGTTGAGATTACAGGTACACTGTGACCGCGACTGGCAGACATGTTTACATTTTTCTTTATCCTTACCTTCATTTATTCAATAAATATGTTGCACACTACAGGAAAGCGTAAATTTGAGTAAGAGAAACTGTTCTCAGGGGAGCTTTATAATGTGCTTAAGTGATAGACATGTAAATAGGTGACTACAGGCCATGAGAATCCTGAGAAGAAAAAGTCTGGAGATAAAACTGTAATTATACTTGCAGCATGCTTTTTTGGTGTGTTTTGCATGTTCTTAGAGATATCTGTTTTATAGCTACTATTATCTCCAGTTCACTATGAGAAAACAATACAGCATTCAAGAGCGTAAAACTAATGAGGCTGCAGAAGCCACGTCTTTAATTATTGCCCTCTGCTGCCTCTGGGCCTCTTTTAGAGACGCCCCTTCTAAATCCAGTTGCATCACAAATTCGCTGGCTGAAATTAGTACCCAGTTACATGCTAGGAACTTAATGGTATTAAATGAGAAAACAGCTTAGCACTTGATTAACATTAAAAATTATGACATACTCTTGCCGGGCGTGGTGGCGCGCGCCTTTAATCCCAGCACTCGGGAGGTAGAGGTAGGAGGATCGCCGTGGGTTCAAGGCCACCCTGAGACTACATAGTGAATTCCAGGTCAGCCTGAGCTAGAGTGAGACCCTACCTCGAAAAACAAAAAACAAACAAACAAACAAAAAAAATTATGACATACTCTTGCCTTACTATATTCAAAACTATTATGGTTCCTGTGGTTCCTTAGTTTCCAATTTCCTCAATATAAATGTGAATAAAATGACATTTTTAAAATTATGTTCAGTATGCTTCCAAGTAACTTAGAAATTTCAGTCTTGGGCTGAGGAAATGGCTTAGTGGTTAAGGCATTTGCCTGTGAAGCCTCAGGACCCTGGTTCGATTCCCCAGGACCCACATAAGCCAGATGCACAAAGGGGCACATGTGTCTGGAGTTCATTTGCAGTGGCTGGAGGCCCTGGCATGCCTTTTCTCTCTATCTCCCTCTTCCTCTCTCTCTCAAATAAATAAATAATAATAATAATAATAAAAGAAATTTCAGTCTTTACAAGATCCAGCTATTTCTAGAATAAAAACTTGAGCTCCAACTATTTGCCAGATATTTTATTCATTAGGATATAGCAGTAAATAAAATAGCTTTTAAAAATTAAAAATAGGCAAAGCTCCTGAGCCTTAAGCAGCTTGTATGCTTTAAGAGAGGAGATTGACAAGATAAAAAAAAATATGTATTGACTATTAAAGATTTTCTTTAATAAATAGTAATAACTCCTAGTAATGAACATAACTATTGTATGTGACAGAAAATAACCATATACATTAATACTGCCCTTGATAAGTCTAATCTATTTTGGAATATAAGCCCATATTAGAATTGGCTTTGACCCAAGAGATCAGGGGAAAATTTTCTCCAAAGATTTCTGTAGCATTCTTTTTCTTTAAGATTTTATTTTGTATTTATTTATTTATAAGAGAGGGAGAGAAAGAAAGGAAGAGTGAGAATGGGCACTCCATCCAGGGCCTCTAGCCACTGCAAACGAACTCCAGACGCATGCACCACCATGTGCATCTGGCTTACATGGGACCTAGAGAATCGAACCGGGGTCCTTACGTTTTGCAGGCATGCGCCTTAACTGCTAAACCATCTCTTTAGCCCCTCCCCTTTTTTTGAGGTGTGAATTGGAGTAGTTCCTCCTGGGCATGTCTTTGAGGGTAAAATGTACATATAGTTTACTATGACCACATTCATTTAATTTTACTGACAATTTCTTACATGTAAATAGTATATTTTGATCACAGTTCCCCTCTTGTTACCTGGTGCCGCTCCTCCCCTGTTCTCGTCCACTGAACCCCTTCTTTTGACCCCCCCCCCACCATCCATGACGGAGTGTTGATGGGTCCAGTATTACACAGAGATTGTGCAAGTCATGACGGTCTCTGTAAGGTCATCAGACAAAAGCCACTTCATGTCCTGAAAATAGCATTCTGTGGAACCCCTGCCCATCCTCCGGCTCTTCCATGCTTTCTACCCCATCCTCCTCCATCTCCCCTGAGCCTTGCAGGGGACGATGCATGATAAGGATTTGTGAGGCCCCCTGGTCCTCCTGAGTTTGTATCGCCATATAGTGACATTGTAGCTTTATTTTAATGACAACCCCCCACACACACATCCGCCAACAATGGACAAGATTGTGTAAGTAAATGCATTATAACACGTTTGGCTTTTGCACAGTGAGAGTTAAATAATGCTTCATGTAAGTACACAGCCAAAGGACATGTTGTATAAGTTGCTTAGTTCAGTGATGCATGCTCTGTCTGTTGAATCAAGTTGATAAGTTAGCTCTTTGCTAAGCCAGACATCAAGACACTTGAATAAAATGTCACATTCGCTTTTTGTTTTTTTTCAAGGTAGGGTCTCACTCTAGCCTAGGCTGACCTAGAATTCACTATGTAGTTTCAGGGTGGCCTTGAACTCACAGCCTCCCTGTGCTGGGATTAAAGGCATGTGCCACCGTGCCCAGCTTGCATATTCACTTTTAAAGAATTTGTTGTCTGAGGGCCGGGCGTGGTGGCGCACACCTTTAATCCCAGCCCTCGGGAGGCAGAGGTAGGAGGATCGCCGAGAGTTCGAGGCCACCCTGAGACTACAGAGTTAATTCCAGGTCAGCCTGGACCAGAGTGAGACCCTACCTTGCAAAAAACCAAAAAAAAAAAAAAAAGAGAGAGAGAGAGAGAATTTGTTGTCTGATTAAAATCCTGAATATCTCTAAGAGAAAATAACACTTCGTAACAGGATGTGAATGATGAGTCTTTTTCATTACAGTCTGAACCAATCAGAGTCCTTGTGACCGGAGCAGCTGGTCAGATTGCATACTCCCTGTTGTACAGTATTGGAAATGGGTCTGTCTTCGGTAAAGACCAGGTATGGGCATATCTGTAAATCTTGATGTTATATGATAAGTATGTTCTTTATAAGACTGTATTTAGTTGCAAACAGATTATAAAACGGGAAAGGAATAGGCAGCCCCAATAAATGTAACAGCTACTTTGGTGTAAGTGGAAGCTAATTAAGTATTTATAGGCAACCTCCAGGCATTGAAAAATGTTCATAAATCAGAATTATTCCCCCTAACTGCATTTGGTTAACTTAGTGCAGCAAGCAACTGTTAATTTTAAGATAGCATTAATGACAGTACCTGTTGGGAAGAGCCCTGTAAAAAAGTTACTGAATCTCTACCTCCTTGTTCGTAAATGGACCCAAAATAGGCAGGAAATCTGTCCCATTAGAAACATTCACCCCCCCCCAATTCTAGCAATTAATTAATGTACACGTAAATCCTTTCCTGACTATTATTTCTCTTGGGCTGGAGAGATGGCTTAACAGTTAAGATGCTTGCCTGCAAAGCCTGAGGACCCAGCTTCTATTCCCCAGTACCCACATAAACCAGATGCACAACATGGCACATGCCTCTGGAGTCATGTGCAGTGGGTAGAGTTCCTGGTGCACCCATTCTCTCCCTCCCTCTCTCTCTCTCTTTCTCTCTCTCTCTCTCTCTCTCTCTCTATCTGCCTCTCTCTTTCTCTCAAATAAAATAAGAATAATTATTTTCTTGATCTGTGGGTACTGAATTTCTCCTTCATGCCAGGCTATCCGTGAGCTGAAATCCTGTGTAGAGCTATTAATAAGCTCAAGCTATGGCATCTCACTTTAATGATTGCCACTAATTCGTGGAAATACATACGTATATAAACACATATAAAACAAAAATTGTGTGCTTGTGTGACGTAACCTACAATAACAGCTGCTGCCCTTGCTGTTTGGCAGCCCATAATTCTTGTGCTGTTGGATATAACCCCAATGATGACTGTTCTGGATGGAGTCCTGATGGAACTGCAAGACTGTGCCCTTCCCCTCCTGAAAGGTGAGTTGGGAAGTCAAAGAGAAAGGATTTTATAACACTTGACGTCTTAGAAAAAGTAGACTTTACATTGCTATTAAAGTGGAAAAGCGAGAAGCTTTCAGTGTCAAAGGGCTTCGTTTTCTTTACACGTCTGCACTGTCCTATATTATGCTGCTTAGATATGATTAATGCTGTGGGTATTGTCTACATTGTGGTGTTATTTAAGTTTACATGGATGCTCACAGCAGTATCCAGTAGTCCTTCAGAGTCAGGCTGCTCTGAAAGCCAGTTGGTCCCCTGTACATGGTCCCATTTCATCTGCCAAGCGTGAGGCTGAGACACAGTCTAAATCTTCACCGTCCATTCAGCTAAGTGCCTTCGAGCATCACTGAACTGTATTATTCAAAGGCATAACAGAAGTCTTAAGTTTGAAAATGAGTTAAAATATCAGATCAGATTATAAAGATAACTTGAATATTTTTCTTTATACCATCATCATGGTCTTTTTCTTTCGGTGAGGATTAGTTAATGATACTCTCCTAAAAGTTTGCCTTAAACAAAATACATACGTGTGTGTGCATGCGTACGCGCCCAAGGAAAAATCCTTCCCCGCGCTTCATCTATTTAGCCAGTAATCCTTTCCTAGAAAGGACAGTCTGCTCTGTGAACCACTTGACTGCGCATTTCCATGAAGGAACACCTACTGTGCCAGGCTTTTTCTGATACCTCGCTGTCCCTACCCACAGCTCTTTCCAAGTCAGCTTCCTGTGTGCTCTCTCCATTTGCATTCTTTCCTCTGCTGCCTAACAGGCTCAGCTTTTCTTTCTCCCTGCTGCTAAAACTTGGCAGGAAAAGAAAGGCTCATCAGATAATGGTGTATGGCTAGGAAAAGGAAGATGGGTTTGTCTGTCTGTCTGTCCAGTTTCTCTTAACTAGTGTTCCCTCATCTCAGGGAAACCCAACAGATACAAGTTCACTCGCCCAAAAATTTACAAGCAGAAATTCTGAATCTTGATGGCCTTTTTAATACATGCAGCCAACAAGGGAGAGCATCAAGGCGTGAGTTTTGACAAAAAGCAAGTTATAGCTGAGCGCTGTAGCATACTCGTTGCACTTTGAACTGGCCTAATGTGAAATTCCAGACTCACTCTTATCAAGGTGGCTAGGTAATCTCTTTAAGCCTCAGTTTTATCATCTGTTAAATGTGAAAATTAAGTTTGATAATAATATAAACCTGTTAGCATTACCCCTAGTACGGTATGCCTCGAGGAATATCATTATCAATTTGTGCTTGGAATCTTAGACTATAAAGTAATTATAACTTAATGGTTACATGAATTTAGTTGCTCATTTATTATCTGTGCTAGTAACAAATGTTATTTCATAAGTTATATTATACCTTGCATCATGCATAATTATGTAAAAGGTAAATGATAACAGAACTTTGGAAATTACAATTATTGATTTGGGAAATACAAAATAAATATTGACTTTGTTCTTATGGAGACTAAATTAATATTATCTCTCTTGGGCCTCTGAAAGGGATACCAATCAGATATGTAAAAGTAAGCATTTCCTGCAGTATGAAAGAGTCAGTAGATTTTGTATAAAAAAGGAACTTCAGGGCTGGAGAGGTGGCTCAGCAGTTAAGGCGTTTGCCTGCAAAGCTAAAGGACCCAGGTTCATTTTCCCGGGACCCATGTAAGCCACATGCACAAGGTGGTGCGTGCGTCTGGAGTTCGTTTTCAGTGGCTAGAGGCCCTGGTGCGCCCATTCTTTCTCTCGCTCCCAAAATACATAAATAAAAATATTTTTTTAAAAAAGAAAGAAACTTGAGACTTGGGTGTTTAAGTACTTCACGCGTTGTTTGCCATGTCCACAGATGTCATTGCTACAGACAAAGAAGAGGTGGCCTTCAAAGACCTGGATGTGGCCATTCTCGTGGGCTCCATGCCCAGAAGGGAAGGTATGGAAAGGAAAGACTTACTGAAAGCAAATGTGAAAATCTTCAAAAACCAGGGGGCAGCCTTGGACAAATACGCCAAGAAGTCAGTCAAGGTGACTAGCATCATGTTTAATGGGGGGGGAGGGGGGGTCATTATTTGCATTTTGAAGCACCTGCTTTCAGTGAAGAAAAAAAAATGTCCTGTTTGCAGTTCTCTGCAATGGTCAGTACTTTGCTTGAAAAGGCCTCTCATTCAGTGTCTTTTTTTAATACAGTGTAATCTGTGGAGAACTGGGCAAAAATATCTGGCCTTTTATGATGACATGAAAATATAATATTAGTTCTTAAACCTGAAAAAAAAAAGAGCATTTTTTGCTGTTGGGAGTATTTGTTCAGACCTTTAGATTCGCGTGTGCGCGTGTTTGTGTGTCTGTATGTCTGTGTTTGGAAAGAGATTGCTGTCCACTGCATTTGTTCTCAATAGCAGGAAAATGGTGACTTGTGAAGGGTCATAGACAATCAGGAGGAACCTGTATGTGACTGTCTCAAAAACTGAGTTGTAGCTGGATGTGGTGGCGCACGCCCTTAATCCCAGCACTCTGGAGGCAGAGGTAGGAGGATCGCAGTGAGTTCAAGGCCACCCTGAGACTACAAAGTTAATTCCAGGTCAGCCTGGGCCAGAGTGAGACCCTATCTCGAAAAACCAAATAATAACAATAATAATAATAATAACTGAGTTGTTACAATTTCCTGTTCTGTCTGTGTTTAAGCTATTTACGTTAGTTTCTGAATTTGTCACAATATTATAAAAACTACCGTTTACCAATGCCCTGTTTTATGATACTTCATAGATGTCTGCATTTTGACTTTTTGTTTTGTTTTGTTTTTTGAGGTAGGGTCTCACTCTGGTCCAGGCTGACCTGGAATTAATTAACTATGTAGTCTCAGGGTGGCCTCGAACTCTCGGCGATCCTCCTACCTCTGCCTCCCGAGTGCTGGGATTAAAGGCGTGCGCCACCACGCCCGGCTCATTTTGACTTATTGTAGACTTCATTTATATAACTAACCCTTTTTCACCTGTAATTGTGAAGAGCAAATGATAAGCATTTCAGAATCCACAGGTCTCTTGGTGAAAGATGACCAGCTTGTTCCCACTGGTGAAATCTAGGCAGGTTTAGATTGGGTTTTGAGGAAGTGCAGTGGTAATCTGTATTTTAGCAAACAGACCAGGTAACTTTTATTATGATTAGGCCAGTTTAAGAAACGTGCGTATCCGTGTGGATGTGAGTGCTCATGGGCCATGGTACGTGCGTGGAGGTCTGAGTGTCCTTCCACTTCCGCTTTAAAGCCTGCATTACTCTGAGAAGACGTACGCCAGCGCGGAGGGAGGCCTCCCCATGGCACCTGCGTGGAGCGCCCTGTCCCCTGATCTTTCACCCTGCATGTACTGTGTCTCCCCCTGCAGTCACAGGGCATCTTGCATCACTGCATACAAGGAGTGCCTAAGATCTTATAATTGTTTTTATAAATCAAATTCAGATGGAACCATAGACATCTTGCTTTCTGTGGTCTCTGGTTTTTGTTGTTGTTGTTTGGTTTGGTTTTTTTGTTTGTTTTTGTTTTTGTTTTTTTGAGATAGGGTCTCACTCTAGCCCAGGGTGACCTGGAATTCACTCGGTAGTCTCAGGGTGGCTGATCCTCCTACCTCTGCCTCCCGAGTGCTGGGATTAAAGGTGTGCGCCACCACGCCTGGCTCTGTTTTGACACACAAGCAAAATAGAAAGACATGTATCTTAGGTCTTAGATATTGCCAACTAGAAACGGGCGTATAGACATACGAGTGTCTCACTCAGATGTTTTCAGGACTTAGACTGAACAGTAAAAACAAAGCAGGGAAGGGGGACCAGGAGGACGTGTAGAAGAGAAGATAGGAATCTTCTAAAAAGAAAAATGGTCCTTGAATTCCAGCACTCGGGAGGCAGAGGTAGGAGGATCACTGTGAGTTCAAGGCCAGCCCGAGACTACATAGTGAATTCCAGGTCAGCCTGGATTAGAGTGAGACCCTACCTCGAAAAACAAACAAAAACAAAAACCCATAATGGTAATTATTTATATTTACCTGATATAAACTTGATATGCAGTCTGTGAGTTAAATTCAAAGACAGGGAGTAAGCCTACAGTGTGTAAATATGTGTGCCTCCCATCCATCACAGGTCATTGTCGTGGGAAACCCAGCCAATACAAACTGCCTGACAGCGTCCAAGTCTGCTCCCTCCATCCCAAAGGAGAACTTCAGTTGCTTGACCCGCTTGGACCACAACCGTGCTAAATCGCAAGTAAGAAAAATAGCTTTGAAATCTTAGAAATTTCCACATTAAAACCTTTGTCTCTTTAAAAAAATTAAATCTGGCCAGGCGTGGTGGCGCATGCCTTTAATCCCAGCACTCGGGAGGCAGAGGTAGGAGGATCAACGTGAGTTCGAGGCCACCCTGAGACTACATAGTTAATTCCAGGTCAGCCTGGGCCAGAGACCCTACCTAGAAAAAAAATTAAATCTGGACCGGGCGTGGTGGCACACACCTTTAATCCCAGCACTCGGGAGGCAGAGGCAGGAGGATCACTGTGAGTTCGAATCCACCCTGAGACTTCATAATGAATTCCAGGTCAGCCTGAGCTACAGCAAGACCCTACCTGGAAAGACAAACAAACAAAAAATGAAATCTTTGGGCATTTGTTGATTTTTGTTGAGTTAGAAAGTCATTTATTATAATTACATTTATTAGATAAACTAAAGACTAGCCTTCCATCTTAGTTCTTGAATATTTTTTTAAATTTATTTTATTTATTTGAGAGAGAGATGGGGAGAGAAATAGGCAGACAGAGAGAGAGAATGGGCATGCCAGAGCTTCTAGCCATTGCAAACAAACTCCAGATGCATGTGCCCCCTTGTGCAACTGGCTTATGTGGATCCTGGGGATCGAACCAAGGTCCTTTGGCTTTTCAGGCCAAGCGCCTTAACCACTAAGCTATCTGTCAGCCCTCCACCTTAATTTTTATCTTCAACTATATTTCAGTTATGAAATATATAATTAGTTAGTGCCAGTGAAATAATGCACATGGCACATAATTTAGTTTATCATGTCAAGTAAACAGAAAACATCTGTTAGAGGTCAGCGTAGGCTATAGAGTGAGATTTAGATCAGCTTGGGCTGAAATGAGACCCTGTTTCAAAGAAAAAGAATGGTAGTATAGAGGTGCTACACAACATTCCTGTTAATTTAGATTACTAGATAACATCCTTAAGATAGAAATAGTCCCTGATATGCTTTGGGCCATGGGCAGAATCTGGTGGCTGAGAAGCAATGGGATTTGACTGGAGGCAATAAATAGAGTCAGGAACTAGGCAAAGTTGCAAAGGAAAAGAAATACGGCGTGTTATGATGGTCAGATTCTTTAGTTCCCACAGGGAACAAGAGAAGAAATGACATTGGCAAACCCTTTCTACTATTTCCCATGAGGCCTTAGTGGAAGCAGGGATTGGGAAATTCTGCTTCCAGAAGCACTACAGAGTGCCACTGTGTCCTGGAGCCAGAAACAGTATGCCTTATAAAAGCAAACATCGTGAAAGACGCCAGCGGTTTTGGGCAATCACTTTCAGCTCCCATTGTTTGTTATGCGTAGGTCCCTACTTAGACACTGTGGAACATGTCAGTGTCTGACACAGTGGGAAGTATTTTCCTCTCATAGAAGTCATTTATCCAGAGGGAAAATAATAAATCCCAACATAATGTTTTCTTTCATGAATTTTTGACTAGCCTTCCATAATTTGTTTAAAAACTCAAAGGGCTTAGCTACTTGGTGATTGTGTATCACCTGAAGAACTCCCCTGTTTTGTATATTTACAAAAAAATTCATAGATGTATACACACGTACATATGTACACGCACATACACACATGGTCTACTGGCAAAGTAATTTGACGGTACTGCTGATATAAGGGGAAAGAAAATTACTAGGGCTAGAGGACTTGTCAGAAATTTCGCTCAAGCAGCAGCCGGGCGTGGTGGCGCACGCCTTTAATCCCAGCACTCAGGAGGCAGAGATGGGAGGATCACCGTGAGTTCGAGGCCACCCTGAGACTACATAGTGAAAATCAGGTCAGCCTGAGCTAGAGCGAGACCCTACCTCGAAAAACATGAAAAAAGAAAAAAAAAAAAGCTCAAGCCGACCTATATGACAAATAAGAGCGTGTGTAAGGAAGCAAGGAACTGTTATCCTGTGTGTATGTTAACTTCAACCTAGTTCTGACACGAATGGCATTAAGAAATAATGTCTGCTGCGTGCCAGGTATCTGTCTTTCGCTATCTAGACAGACCTGCATTAGCTCAAAGGAGCAAGAGTGAGCAGGCAACATGAGCAGAGGAAGTAGGAGAGTCCAGGAGGCCTGTAGAGGAGCGAGGTCTGGAAGCATTTACCTTCGCTGTACCTTGGAGTAGTTGAAGCTGACTCTGAGAAGGGTTACAGGTTCTGAAGTTCTTTGTAAAATACATCTTGAATTATTTGACCCAAACAGAAATATAAATACAGATATTTATAAACATACAGACGTTTTAAATATGTTTTAACATTTTATTATAAAATAGTCTGTGTTGAAGGCTTTTGCCCAACTACAGGCTAACGCAAATGCTCTAAGCATATTTAGGGTTGGCTAAGTTACATTTATTATGTTTAGTGTATTAAATGCATTTCAACTTAGAAATTTTAGACTTAAGAGTTTATCAGGATATGATAAGTGAAGGTGCACGTTTATGGTTTCTTCAGTTTCCTAATTTACAAAGCTAGGAACAGTTTAGTTTGGTAATGTGAGTCCCTTTTAGCTCCAAAATCTCACATTTAGGATTATTTGAAAAATTAACATGTATATGGAGTACAATAAAATTTTCACCTATATATAAGCTGAGTATACTTAAAAAATCTGATGGCTCATAAAGGCATCTGCATGGAAGCGTTAACAATAACACAAAGATCACGTTTATGTATTCAAAAAATATCAACCTCTTATTTGACTGGTAAACGTCCTGTGCTAACCATCTAATCAAAAACTGGATGGTTTCCACAGCTTTTGACTGTAAGGGCTTTTGTCAGACAGGCCCTACTTTGACATAACGACTCTCTGTATCCGTAGTTAATTTGTTCTTACTTTAATCAGATTGCTCTTAAACTTGGTGTGACCTCTAACGATGTGAAGAACGTCATCATCTGGGGGAACCATTCCTCCACTCAGTACCCAGATGTCAACCACGCCAAGGTGAAGTTGCAGGGAAAGGAAGTCGGCGTCTATGAAGCTCTGAAAGATGACAGCTGGCTCAAGGGAGAGTTCATCACGGTAAGAGAAAGAAGCTCAGGGCCTCTCAATAGCCCAGCACGGAAGCCACTGGAGAGCCGCGCCCGCTGCTGACCTGACCTCAGGGACAGCTGCTTGTTCTGTGTTATGGTTTCCACAGAGGGCTTATAGGAGTGTGCCACCGTGCTGGGTTTCACATGGTATACTTCTCTGTGTGGAACACACAAAGCCAGGCCCGATCCACTGTGATCTGGTCGGTTGTGTAGCAACTAAGATTCATTATGACCAAGGGAGAAGAGGCTGGGTCATCGCGTTATCACCAAGATCCATTTCTTTGTAGTTAGTATAGTAAATATCCTATGAAAAGTTGTACTTTTTTTTTTTAAAGATTATTTTTATTTTATCTGTTTATTAGAGAGGGAGAGAAGGAAAATGGACATGCCAGGGCCTCTAGCCACTGCAGATGAACTCCAGACACATGTGCCACCATGTATATCTGGCTTATGTGGGACCTGGAGAATCAAGCCAGGGTCCTAAGGCTTTGCAGGCATGTGCCTTAACCACTAAGCTATCTCTCCAGCCCTTCTTTTTTTTTTTTTTAATTGTTACTCATTAGAGACAGAGAGAGGGGAGGGACAGAGAGAGAGAATGGGTGCACCAGGGCCTCCAGCCACTGCAGATGAACTCCATCTGCCTGCATCCCCTTGTGCATCTGGCTTACGTGGGACCTGGAGAGTCGAACCAGGATCCTTAGGCTTCGCAGGCAAGCGCCTTAACCGCTAAGCCATCTCCCCAGCCCGTACATTTCTTTTTTCGAGAAGACTGGTGCTTCTTACTAAGGATCACAACCTTGGAGGGACCACCTCCAGCTGCGTTTGCAGCTTTTACTCCAGGATAACCTTGGATCTGATGAGAATGTTGCTGTCATGACCAAATAACACTGCGTCTGTCCGCTTCTCCCCACCCCAGACCGTGCAGCAGCGCGGTGCTGCCGTCATCAAGGCCCGGAAGCTATCCAGCGCTATGTCTGCCGCGAAAGCCATCTCCGACCACGTCAGAGACATCTGGTTCGGAACCCCAGAGGTAAGAGCCCCCAATCTGCACAGGCCACTTCTGTTTCTGCCCCTTGACACTGTCATGTATACAGCAGCGCAAGTTAGTTCTTGACCCCAACTCACCTGCCTGCTAGCCAAGGCACCTCAAGGACCTTACTTCAACTTTCTAAGTGTTCTTATCATCTGTTACACAACACTGACCACACAAGACTGTGGGCATTAAATGCAATTATGTATGGGAAGCCACTTTTCTTGGCTTCCTATGTATTGGGCCATAGCAGCCTCATCTACAAAATGAGGGTGGTGTTTCTCCGACCTGCTTCACGCATGGTTTGGAAGAGCGGAAATAGGATCATTCCCGTGCCTGCTGTCTGCTCATAGAAGCGCTTGGGGCTGGGACAGTGACGTGCTATACGTAGTTAAGAAAATGACCTGGCTTGATGTTATTAGTTCCTATGTGAGGTGGGTCGTGTGAACTCCTCCCTGTGAAGCGTAACAAGTAAACCTTTTTCAGGGCGAGTTTGTGTCCATGGGCGTTATCTCTGACGGCAACTCCTACGGTGTTCCTGAAGATCTGCTGTACTCATTCCCCGTGGTGATCAAGGTAAGATGTGTAGGGTTGCCTCCTCCTCTGAGAAAGTGGCTGCAAGTTTTTTAAAAAACAACAACAGCCGGGCGTGGTGGCGCACGCCTTTAATCCCCGCACTCGGATTGCCGAGAGTCCGAGGCCACCCTGAGACTACATAGTGAATTCCAGGTCAGCCTGGGCCAGAGTGAGACCCTACCTTGCAAAACCAAAAAAAAAAAAAAAACTATATAATTTGGCATTAAAAATGTGTTCATGGTTCTCCCCACTGTTCTTCATTATAAACATGCAAAAGTCAATTGTAAATTTCTATAGATTCCTCTCAGGATTCAATGGGTTTTTAATTTAAGTGTTGTTTTTTTTAAATCATATTTATCTATTAATTAGTGTTCTGGGCCGGGTGTCTGCTCAGTGGTAGAGCTTTTACCTGGCTGGATCTGATCCCTAATACCACAAAAAAAAGAAAAAACTGGATTCTGATTTCTGATTTACCTCTTTAGAATTAGACTTTGAAAACAGGTATGCCTTTAGATATAACTTAAACTAGATTGTTGCTTGCTGAATGGTCAGTACCAGTTTAATTAAATGTCTTACAATTGTTTTCAAACAGAATAAGACCTGGAAGTTTGTTGAAGGTCTCCCTATTAATGATTTTTCGCGTGAGAAAATGGATATTACTGCAAAGGAACTGGCAGAAGAAAAAGAAACTGCTTTTGAATTTCTGTCCTCTGCATGACTAGGCCATTACTTTGATGTCAATAAATACCCCAAAGTTGAAGAATCTAAATGTCGTCTTTGAGCCTAGTACCAAATAATGATAAAGCTACACTCAGATTCCCTGTGAACAACAACACACGTTGGAGATTGTGCACTCATTGATAGAGGCTTATAGTGAAAATCTGTCATCATGCCATCAGCACTGTATTCTCAATAAAAATACTGGTTTAAGTGAAAGTGACTCAGACTCAACTTTTTAGCTGATATTTAATGTCTTCAGAAAAAAAAACTTGCATGTTTCTGAGCTTGTCTAAGGGGTTGTGATTTTTTTCTTTTAACTTGGGAAGAGTAGAAAAAGTGTTATAAAATGTCTCTCAACCTTAATAATGAAATAATATATTTAAGATTTTTTTTTTTTTTGGAGAGAGAGACAGACAGAGGAGAGGGAGACAGATAAAGAATGGGCACGCCAGTAGTCTCTCAGCTGCTGTGATGTGTGTGCCCCCTTGTAGGCAAGTGCGGCATTGCGCCCTTGCGTCACTTTGCATCTGGCTAAACATGGGACCTGGAGATTGGAACCGGGTTCTTAGGCTTAGCAGGCAGGTGCCTTAACTGCTAAGCCATCTCTCCAGCCCAGATTTTTTTTTTTAATTACTGACATTAGACATTTATATTTTTTGAAACTTAAAAGTTAATTCATGGGTTTTTCTTTTATAATTTTATTTTAAAATTAGCTGTAAGAAGGTTACAGATAATGTTCTGTCTTCCCTCATAGCCCTTCATAGTAAAAATAAGGAATCATTTATATTTCATAGCCAATAAACACCAAGAAATTTTTTGCTGTGTGCTCTTAGATTTTTTTGTAATCCAAGATCATTATTAAGAATGTCGTAAACCAGGCGTGGTGGCACACACCTTTAATCCCAGCACTTAGGAGGCAGAGATAGGAGGATCACCATGAGTTCAAGGCCACCCTGAGACTACATAGTGAATTCCAGGACAGCCTGAACTAGAGTGAAACTCTAAACTTAAAAAAAGAAAGAGCATGATACTGGGGGCCAGGGAGATGGCTTACTGGTTAAAGGCACTTTGCTTGCAAAGCTTGCTGGCCTGGGTTCAATTCCCTAGTACCCACTTAATGCCAGATGCACGAAGGGGTTTAGAGTTCATTTGCAGTGGCAAGAGGCCCTGGCACACTCATACTTTGTCTTTCTTTTTCATCACAAATAGATTTAAAAAAAAAACCAGCAGTGAGAAGGTCTGTTTCCATTAGCACATAATGCACTGTCTTGTCATCTCTGTGCTGCACCATTCCCCACATAAGGTGGATACATGGTGTAGACAGCTGTTGCTGGGATGAACTTTCAAGTCAAACACAGTTTATGGAAGGAAGGATTCATTTCAGCTTACAGATCTCAAGGAAAAGTTCCATCAATGTCTGAAGAAGCTGGCTTCTATTCACAAATCCAAGCAGAGAGAGAGACCACCAAACAGCTAGCACCAGAGGAAAGCACAAAGCCAGTGACAAAAACTGCAGGGACCCAGGCAGAGCCCAGACTGCTCGCCATACCTTTGGGCTAGAAATGAGATCCACCCCTATGACACCTTAGGGCTGAACTCTAGGATCCCTCCAGTAACACCTCCTCCAGCCAGGCAGCTGGAAGTCCAAGGTTTTTGTTGTTTGATTGTTATTTTTGAAAGAGACAGAGATAGATAGAGAATAGGCGTGCCAGTGGCCTCTCAGTCACTGTGAATGAACTCCAGGCACATACGCCCCTTGTGGGCAAGTGCGGCATTGCGCCCTTGCGTCCCTTTACGTCTGGCTAAACGTGGGACCTGGAGAATCGAACAGGTGTTCTTAGGCTTAGCAGGCAAGTGCCTTCACTGCTAAGCCATCTGTCCGGCCCTGGAAGTCCAAGTTTTAATAAAACCCCTGAGTCTGTTTGGAGATAGAACATTCAAACTACCACAACACTCAGCACCACAAATCTCTTAAGGCCTGATGTATATATAGCTCTCTTCATAGATACTCAACTCGTTGACTGGATTTGTTCTCAAATCCCTTCTACTGAAGCTGGGGGTGTAGTTCAATACGAGTGCTCACTAGCATGCACAAAGCCCCGGGTTTGACCATAAGCAACACAAAGCTCGTCACAGTTGCACACACCTGTAACAAGGAGGATCAGAAATTCAGGGCCATCCTTGGCTACATAAGGGAGTTTGAGGCCAGCCTCAATGAGAAAAAGCAATAATAATAATTTGAAAACAATAGAGAAATTACCTATAGCATCAGCCCAAATATGATCTAGGAAAGAAAAATGTGAGTGAAAGTACTTTTAGAACTACTATTTACAAGTATGGAAGCAAGATTTCACATTAAATATGGATGCATAGCAGATATGAGGTTACTGTCAGTTCCGTATTCTGGAGACATTAGAACTGCAAACCATGTTTCTTTCCCAGCTGTTCTGTTGGGGGTGTTTTGTTTTTTATTAAAAGTACTGACACTAAAGGGTACTGGAGAGGGCTGGAAGAAAACATCTTGCTCCTTCCTATTGGCTTCCTCCTTTATTATCTTTTCTCTACCTTACAGAAGCTAAAAAAGGAAGAGAAAACATTTTTTTTTCCATTTAAATATTTGTTTAACAGTTTGCTAGTTGAGGGCAAGATGTGAGATACTTGGTAACACTCAGAAACATCACAGTAATGGTTTTCTGATTGATTTGTAGTCTTAAAAAATTCCAAGGCATTCGCATGTTTTTTCTTAGGTAGATTCTAGTTTTGGATGTTTAGATTTGTGTACGTAGAGGCCCGGAAACTAGAAAGGGGCTTGGGTGGAGGTGGGGGGATCTTGAGGAGGGGAGAAAGTAGGATAAGGATGACGGTCTCGTAGGACAGCTGAAATAATCACAACTTTTTCCCCAGGAACTTTAGTTCACATTATTATCTAGCCAAACTCATTCCGTTATCTTTTTACTCTGGCCTTTGTAATTATAACATTGTCAGACTTGAGCCTGGAAGTTTCTGGAATAAAGTTGCTCAGAGTTACTCCTTGTCCATTTCCTTATTCAATAGAAACATTTGTCTGTGTGAGGCACTTTACGAGTCCTGTGAACACTGGTGAATTCTATCTTTATCGGACAAGTGATTTTTCAAATTAAATAAAGATAATATTATTTTATTTTACTGAACAAATTGTTTTTCTGAGGAGACTGTTATCTAAGGCCAAGACTTGAAGAATAAGTAGAGAGGAGGAATACCTTTTCTCACTTTCCAAAGGGAATTCTTAAGGGAAAACCCCAGTTGAGGATATGTACCTCAGTGGTAGAATGCTTGCCTAGCACATGGGTCTTAATCCCCAGCATTGCTCAACAAAATTAAAAGTTAAATTAAATTTGTAAAAAATTTAAAAATTTTAATTATTATTTTGTTGTTGTTTGGTTTTTCCAGGTAGGGTCTCGCTCTAGCTCAGGCTGGCCTGGAATTCACTATGTAGTCTCAGGGTGGCCTTGAACTCACAGCAATCCTCCTACCTCTGCCTCCCGAGTGCTGGGATTAAAGGCGTGTGCCACCATGCCCGCAAAAAAAAAAAAAAAAAAAAAAAAAAATTAAAAGGAAAAACCTTGAACCTGGAAAAAGGCTTCTGTTCCATGAAGACAAGGTCACTAGGCCAGGAGCAAATTAGGGGATGGGGATAAAGGGACTTGTGCACACAAAAAAAACAGCTCTCCGCTGGGCATCGCCTTTAATCCCAGCACTTGGGAGGCAGAGGTAGGATGATCGCCGTGAGTTCGAGGCCACCCTGAGACTAATTTCTGGTCAGCCTGGGCTAGAGCAAGACCCTACCTTGGAAAGAAAAAATAAAAATAAAAGAGCTAGAGTGAATAGGAAAACAGTAAGTTCAAGACTGGACACCAGGACGAGGTCTTGCTTTGTCTGCTGTAGCCACAGATTCTGTGGGGCAGAACTGAGCACTAACAATTAGCATTTCAACCAGGGGAGTATTTGTTAAACAACTCTCAACTGCCCCTATTCAAAATACAGAGTAAGGCTGGAGAGATGGCTTAGCGGTTAAGCGCTTGCCTGTGAAGCCAAAGGACCTCAGTTAGAGGCTCGATTCCCCAGGACCCACATAAGCCAGATGCACAAGGTGGCGCATGCATCTGGAGTTCATTTGCAGTGGCTGGAGGACCTGGTGCACCCGTTCTCTCTCTGTCACTCTCTCAAGCAAACAACAAAATACAGAGTAAATCCTTGCATATTAGGGGAGAAAAATCTACATTAGCCATGTTCTTGATACTGGAGCCATGAGTATAGACCCAAATTTGGGGCTCTCCAGGGACCAAGCTTAGCCATTTGCCCCAATTGACAAATTGATACAAAGTAGCTGTAAGGTAGAAAGGTTTATATTCGCCATAGTCATTATGCTAAATAACCATACTGAGGAGGCACAAAGAGAGCAGCAAGGCCACCCTGACTTCGGGGTTGGCAAGAGCTTGAGAAGTACACGGAGAAGGAACAACAAGCACCGGCAAGAAGCGTGCAAAGATGAACACATGTCGTCAAGCCATAGTCGCACTGATCATTGCCTCAGGATCAGCCATGTGGAGCCTTGTCTGTAACAAAGCTGCTGCTGCTGCTCAGGAATGGTTTTGGCTCTTGGAACAGAGTCTTTTTAAAAAATATTTTATTTTATTTTTTTTGGACTGGAGAGATGGCTTAGCGGTTAAGGCGCCTGCCTCCTAAGCCTAAGAACGCTGGTTCCAATGTCCAGAGGTTCCAATCTCCAGGTCCCATGTTTAGCCAGATGCAAAGTGACACAAGGGTGCAATGCCTCACTTGACCACAAGGGGGCGTACACATCTGGATTTCGTTCTCAGCAGCTGAGAGGCTGCTGGCAAGCCCATCTGTCTTCCTCTCAAAAAAAAAAAAATATATATATATATATATTTGGGAGAAAGAAAAACGCAGATAGAGAATAGGTGCACTGTAGCAGACAGCTTCAGGTTCGCTGAGATGAACTTCCAGATCAGGCACAGTTATGGAGGAAGGGATATTATTTATTGAAGCTTACAGATCCAGGGGAAGTTCCATAATGGCAGAAGAAGCTGGCCTGCCTTCACAGAGCCAAGCAAGAGAGAAAAACCAACCAGCCACACAGCACACAGAGCAAAACTACAGCCAAAAAAGTCACACTGCACACTTCAGGAACTCCCGCTAGGCACACTTTGCATATCTTTACAATAGAATCTCAAACCCACCACACCTTAAGACCAGCCCCCAGTGACATTGCCTCTAGCAAGGTGATTGCAGATGCAAACTATAAACTAATAAAACACTGAATATATTGGGGGACATATATTCAAACTACCACATGCACCAAGGCCTCTAGCCATTGCAAACGAACTCCACATGTATGTGCCACCTTGTGCATCTGGCTTTAAGTGGGTTCTGGGGAATCTGAGTCCTTAGTCTTCGCAGGCAAGCACCTTAACTACTAAGCTATCTCTCCAGCCCCACTGGAACACATTTTCATTCATCTGACCTGTTGTTGCTGGCATCCAAGGAAAGAATGATTCAGAGAATAATTCATTAAGTCCAGATGGCGGGAGGACAACCGCCTTCAGGTTTCTGACAATGACAGGAGAGACTGGGAAACTCTACACACTCTGCAATAGAGACTCTCGAAAATTCTATCAAAATGTGAGACTCAAGGAAGTGGCTGGGTAGCTATCACATACATCATTTTGATTTACGGATGCCGTAAAAGCTGGTCACTGACAATCTGTTGATCGTGATGTCCCTGTAAACCTTGAACCTATCTTAGTTACGCATCTTTCTTCCACTGAAGGGAGGAGGAGGACCAGTTTTTGAGAAGCACTCCTTAAATGCAGCATTGACCTGGAATATGGTTCAAACTTAAGGCTCAAAAGAGACATGTAAGCTGAAGGCAGAGATGGTGACTTTTTATCCCGCTGTTACTGACCCAACAGACACCTTCAGGCCCAAAAGAAGAGGCAGTGCTTTTAAAAGAAGTACCCTATAAGTTCTTGTTACAATTTTGCAGTTATTCTTCATGTCTTAATGTGTATTCACAGGAGTGTTAATGTAGACCACCTGCTTGTCAACTCGGCTAGCAAACTCAAAATAAAAAATGTATGGAGCCCGGCGTGGTGGCGCACGCCTTTCATCCCAGCACTCGGGAGGCAGAGGTAGGAGGATCGCTGTGAGTTCGAGGCCACCTTGAGACTACAAAGTTAATTCCAGGTCAGCCTGGGCTAGAGTGAGACCCTACTTCAAAAAACAAAAACAACAACAACAAAAAAAGTACTAATTATCTTGGATTTAGACATATATTGAAAGTAAAATTTAAAAAATGGTTATGTTGTACTTTTGGGTGAACTTATGATATCAATTCTTCATTATTTCAAATGTATGACTTCTGTTTTGGTTTACAAGTTAAGTTGACATAAATAGTTAGAAAAACAATTTTAATTGCATACATTTGTCTATGTATCTATCTATATTAATCACATATGTTAATGTATCTATATAATTATATATTAATTATAATATATAATAATAATATTTATAATTAATATAATGATATACAATTAATAGTAAATTATCAATTATAATTAAATATATTAACCAGGAAGTAGCCAGATGCTTATCATATACCATCCTCAATTACAGAAAGAATAGGGTCTTTGGCTTTTGTAAAGTGGTGGAGGCAAAATATAGGAAGGGTTTGGGAGGAAATGTACAATGTGTAAGTTGCTTTGTTGTGCATTTAAAAGTACCTGTGAGGGCTGGAGAGATGGTTTAGGGGTTAAGGCGCCTGTCTCCTAAGCCTAAGAACGCTGGTTCCAATCTCCAGGTCCCACGTTTAGCCAGATGCAGTGACACAAGGGTATAATGCCGCACTGGACCACAAGGGGGAGCACATATCTGGGTTTCCTTCTCAGCAACTGAGACACTGCTGGCGTGCCCATCTCTGTCTTTCTCTCTCTCTCTCTCTCTCTCTCTCTCTCTCTCTCTCGGCTCTCTCCAAAAAAAATTAAAAAATGTAAAAAAAAAAGTGCCTGTGATAAAAGTTATGTCCACAGCTAGGCGTGGTGGCACACGCCTTTAATCCCAGCACTTAGGAGGCAGAGGTAGAAAGATTGCCATGAGTTCAAGGCCACTCTGAGACCACATAGTGAATTCCAGGTCAGCCTGAGCTAGAGTGAAACCCTACCTCGGGAAAAAAAAAAAAAAAAAAAAAAAAAAAGTTATGTCCAGGAGATGTTTTTTTCCTGACACAGCTACCTTTCTTTTGTAACGCAAATTTCCTTATCCAAAAGGGTAAATGTATATCTTATTTTAAGCTGGTGAGGTCCAGACCAAATTCTAAATTCCCTTTTAGCCAAAAATAATCAATATGCCAAAGCAGCATACTTTCCAGGTCAGCCTGGGCTTGAGTGAGACCCTACTTGTTCTAAATCCCTTTATATGCATGTACATGAAAGTTTTTATTTCAACCTCTTACTGAGAAAATACAAACATCTTGTGAATCTTTTAAACAAGACAACATTGTTTAAAAAAGAAAGAAAAATGATTTGCTAAAATTCTTCGTATTATATAGTTTGCTTTACCTGATTTTTTTGTTTATCAGAAAAAATGAATTTTGTATTTCAACTACTAAATCCTTGAGGATTGCAACACATTTAAATGAAAAAGAATCTTATGCAAATGCACCACTTTGAGGTTGGAAAAGGAGATGATTTTCTATCCTGCTCAGATCGCAATGTCCTGTTGAGAAAAAGATTCCTCAAAATGCGGAAGCAAGTGCTTAGAATGAGAAGGAGAACCAGGAAGGCTTTATGTCCTGGGGAGTAAACTGCATCTTTGAACTTAATAGCTTAAGAGGGGAGTGCAATCTACAACTTAGATAAAGGGACTGCATTGTGTCCCTTCAACACACAGTGCATTTGAGTACGACCGCAATTTATTAAGAATTTAATTGCCCCGATATTGAGCCTTTCCCCCTTTTCCATTTCTTGTCTGAAACTGCTGACTGCAATTGTCCCGATGGTCAGTGGTTACCCCGTCTGCACCATTTACATGCTGGTTATAACACACTGGCATGATGCTTCATTTAATACTCTTCTTGGCACCATTCCACATGCCCTTGGTTTGCTTTTGAAAGCCTGGGCGCAGCAGCCCTTTTACAATGTGTTACTCTTGCTAGAAAGAGAGAGAGAGAGAGATAACATTTTACTTTAAATTGGTTGTAAATTGTATGGTGTGAGCAGAGCCTATTTCATCTTAATCCATGTTAAAATGTAAAATTAAGTCTAGGCCACTTTCAAATCTCCCAGAATGAGTTTCTTTATTACGAAACCTCTTTCATTTTTCATGCTGCTCTTTTCTCCCAATACATATTAGTCAGCTGGCTATGTGGAGAGAAAAAAAAAAACAATAATGATGGATAGAGAAGTTTTAAGTTTGTATCAGTATGCTGGATCATGGATAACTCAGATAATAAAAGAAAATTATTCAAACAGCTTAAAAAAAAAAAAAAACCCTAACAGGGTGTTTCAACGATTTGAATAATCATACTCTTTCAGTGTCATCTACCCACCTGACTCCTGCCCTTGACAAATTGTCATCACCCCTATAAAAATTTGAGGGCTGGAGAGATGGCTTAGGGGTTAAGGCGCCTGCCTGCTAAGCCTAAGAACGCTGGTTCCAATCTCTAGCGGTTCCAATCTCCAGGTCCCACATTTAGCCAGATGCAAAGTGACGCAAGGGTGCAATGCCGCACTTGACCACAAGGGGGTGCACGCATTTGGATTTTGTTCACAGGAGCTGAGAGACTGCTGGCGCACCCATCTCTATCTGTCTCCCTCTCCCTCTCTCTGTCTGTCTCTCTCTCTCTATGTCTCTCTCCAAAAATAAATTTTAAAAAATATTTTTAAAAAACTCAATTTGAAATGATGCTTCTTCCTCAAAACTCCTACAGAAAATTTTGATACATATTTATTTGTTGAAGCAGGCACTCACTCTAACCCAGGCTAACCTGGAACTCACTTTTGTAACCCAGGCTGGCCTCCAACTCATGGCAATCCTACCTCAGCTTCCCAAGTGCTGGGAATATTCTAGGTGTCAGACACCATACCCAGGTGTAACCCCTAGTTGGCAGCACCTCCCTTTGAACCTAAACTGCTAGCATTGTCTACTTTCTCAGAGACCTCCATGTCTTATTCACTGAAGTATCTTCACCAAAGGAACAGGATCTTATGTTTCCTCACAGGGTCTGGCAGTACACTTTGTGTCTGGTATGTTTTCAATAATTATTAGGGAGTTTCTTTTTAAAATATCATGAAGAGCTGGGCGTGGTGGTGCACGCTTTTAATCCCAGCACTTGGGAGGCAGAGGTAGGAGGATCGCCGTGAGTTCGAGGCAACCCTGAGACTACATAGTGAATTCCAGGTCAGACCTAAAAAAACCAAATATGGGGCTGGAGAGATGGCTTAACGGTTAAGCGCTTGCCTATGAAGCCTAAGGACCCCGGTTGAGGCTCGTCAGCCAGATGCACAGGGGGTGCATGCATCTGAGTTCGTTTGCAAAACCCATTCTCTCTCTCTCTCTTTCTCTCTCTCTCTCTCTACCTGCCTATTTCTGTATCTCTCCCTCTCTCTCAAATAAATAAATAAATAATAAAATATAAAAAAAAAAAAAAAAAAACCAAATATATACATATACATATATATATATATATATATAAATAAAATCATGAAGTAGCTCATATGAAAATCCAGAGATTAAGTACTACATTTTCTAACAATTTCCAAAAAGAAAAGCTTTCTTGTATTGATCTTAATTGATTTTGTTTTCTAAAATTTTAATATCACAAATATTTTTGCAGTTTTTCAATAACAGGGTTATTAGTAGGCAACCTTTACTTCCAAAATCATTTAATCTCAACTTTCCCCATTACCATGATCTAGAGTTACAGGGTGTAAGATTTAAATGACAATTTTTATCCTAATTTGCAGATGATATGATTCTGTACATAAGAACCCCTAAAGACTCCACCAGAAAACATAAAACTCCTGGACCCAAGAAATGCCATCAACACAGTTTCAGGATACAAAATGAACACGTAAAAACCAGCAGCCTGAGGGCTGGAGATATGGCTTAGGGGTTAAGGCGCCTGCCTCCTAAACCTAAGAATGCTAGTTCCAATCTCCAGCGGTTCCAATCTCCAGGTCCCACGTTTAGCCAGATGCAAAGTGACACAAGGGCACAATGCCACACTTGACCACAAGGGGGCGCACACATCTGGATTTCATTCACAGCAGCTGAGATGCTGCTGGCGTGCCCATCTCTATCTGTCTTCCTCTCCCTCTCTCTCTCTCACTGTCTCTCCCCAAAAAACAAACAAACAAAAAAACAAACAGCAGCCTTCAATGACAAGCATATTGAGAAAGAAATCAGTGAAGTCATTCTAGTAACAATAGCCTCAAAGAAATAAACTATGTTGGAATAAACCTATGTAAGAAAGACAAATGCAGTTAGCAGAGTCTAACATCAGATCAGCATTTACAACATCCAGCAGAGATGACTAGAGTAGCCCCTCTCAAGAGTGGGTGCGGGGGGGGAACAAGTTGCAAGCAGCAGATGAATATCAGAGCGTCTGATCAGGTGCAAACACCTTCCAGCAGAAACAAGTGGAGGAACGTAATGGAAGAGTCAACCAGCGCTCCTGATCGATCAGCAGTCTCAGACAGAGGTCTTCTCCTCAGGTGAGACTTCCAACTAGTAGTGTACACAACAGCCCCCCTTTTTAAAAAAGTTTCTTCTTTTTCATTTATTTATTATTTTTAGAGAGAGAGAATTGGTATGCCAGTTCCTCAGCCAGTGCAATCAAATGCCAGATGCTTGTGCCACCTAGTGGGCATGTGCGACCTTGTGCTTGCCTCACCTTTGTGTGTCTGGAGAGTCGAACATGGGTCCTTAGGCTTCGCAGGCAAGCACCTTAACTGCTAAGCCGTGTCTCCAGCCCCTTTTAATTAATTTTTAAAAATATTTTTATTGCCGGGTGTGGTGGCTCATGCCTTTAATCCCAGCACTCGGGAGGCAGAGATAGGAGGACTGCCATGAGTTCGAGGCCACCCTGAGAATACATAGTGAATTCCAGGTCAGCCTGAGCTGGAGTGAGACCCTACCTTGAAAACCCCACCAAAAAAATTTTTTTTATTTATCTCTTCATATATTCTTTGCTATTCTGTTCTATTTTAAAAGCTGACATATCAGCCACAATCTCTGCCACCTTGTAACCAGAACTGGCAACAATTCTCATATGTACTCTCTTTAAATTCTTTAATTAGTTACCTACAACTTGAACCTTCTACCTACAGCCTTGACAGAAAACAGATGTATTATCCTTGTTAATAAATAGTGAGCTCCCTTTCAGCTATGTACTTCTCAAGTGGAAGAACGCCCTGTAAGAGCACCCAGTCACAAAGCTCCATTTGTCTGAAAGCATATTTGTCACCATTCCACCAGTTATTCCCCCTTCCACATTTGTCCCTAATCTTCTACAGTTTTGTCTTTTCTAAAATGTCACATAAATAGAATTAAAATATATATATATATATATATATATATATATATATATATATATATATATGGCTTTTCATATCTAGCTTCTTTTACCAGCATAATGCCTTTGAGATTCATTCACTATATCACATCATAACTGCCTCATGTCTTCTTATTGCTGAATTTTGTCTTAAACACCTGGAACTAAACCCAAGACCATAGAGATGGGAAATTTCAGTGAACACGATAGAATGACTGCTGTTGCCACCATTATAACCTGTCAACTGCAATGAAAGAGAATTTGTCTGCTTTCTCAGCAGTAAGATCACAAAGAAATGTCAGAGGCTACAGTCAATGAAAAACCCAAGGCATTGCCCATCACATGCTGTTTGTTTGGCAACTGCTAGAACCCAACTGGTGTTTGGTATTTTCTTTACAGCATTTGAAATATATTTTGTAGAACCTAAAATTTTCAATTCAAAGGTGTACTATGTTGTGTAAATCACTATGTTCTAATTTTAGAATGCTTTAATTATCTCTATCAGCAGTTTGCTGCTACTCTCCTTCATTTCTTTTTTTTTTTTCCTTTTCTTTCTTTCTTTTTTTTTTTTTTTTTTTTTTTTTGGTTTTGCAAGGTAGGGTCTCACTCTGGTCCAGGCTGACCTGGAATTAACTATGTAGTCTCAGGGTGACCTCGAACTCTCGGCAATCCTCCTACCTCTGCCTCCCGAGTGCTGGGATTAAAGGCGTGAGCCACCACGCCCGGTTTACTCCTTCATTTCTTGGTAACAACTAGCTTACTTTATGTCTATGTGGATTTGCTTATCCTCAACTTTTCAAGTAAATATTCAACATATGGCCTTTTTTCTTTAATTTCTTTCACTTATCAAAGTTTTGTTTTCCTTTGTGGTCAAATAAAAATTTATATTGCATATTCTGTTCATTAACTAACTCAGGTCATTTCCACTTTTTACGTATTATACTTAGTGCTGCTATGAACATCTAGGGGCTGCTGCCCTGGCAGATGTGGTACAGGTGGCAGGTCTCATGGTGGGTGCTTAAGTAGCTTCCTGTCTTATCAATGGCTCTGTTTTCTCTGCCATCGGTAAAATAACACAGATTCTCCAACCAAGGGTGAGTGCGGCTTGGGTTACAGGGGAGCGTGCAAAGTTATTTGAGAGATTTTTGGCGTGCCAGCCCACTCTTCTGATCCCACTCTTCTCTCTGGATCCGGGGTTTCCTGACCACGGGATTCTGACTTGGTTTCCAGTACCAGATGCAAGGTGGGCCTCATGTTCAATCAGAGAACAGCTGGTTTTGCAGAGGCTGCGGGCCACTATTGCACAAGTGTGCCCTTCTTGTCCTGCTGGTGGATTGCGCAGTCTGCAGGGTCCCCTGTTAATCCATGCTATCGCTGACCACTGTCTTCCAGAGGCCGCAGCAGGGCAGTCCAGCACTACGAGGGCTACAGGAGGAAGCTAGTCTCTCTTTCAGTTCCGGCATGACATTCCACAGAATACCCTGTGACTGCAGCCTGTCATTGACTGTATAGCTTCCAGGATTCACTGTCCACACTATTGGTGACCCATCACTCGGCCCCAGGTTGACCTGTGACCCTTTACAGACCAGAAATCTCAGCCTCCCAGTTGACAGGATTAAGGGTGTGGGGCAACACACATCCTTAGGGACTGTGGCTTCCTTAGATTATCTGTCTGATTTAATCGCCACTCTTACAGAAATACTCTGTGCTGGTTTTGCGTGTGTTCATTGCTCAGTTGAATTTTAGAATTTGCCTAGATTTTGCTCCACCCAGTCTGCTGGAATACTTGCGTAGCAGGCAAACCCAACACGTATGGTCACTTCTGCTGTTAGTCTGGGAGTGATAGAAGAACCACACCTGGCACCTTAAGCTCCCACCCTGAAGATATATAGCGTTGGATTTACAAATCTAAGAATAATTCAGATAATTAGAAAACCTGAGCATCAAATTAACTCAAGATGCAAAAATCTCTACATCATAATATAAGAAACCAAAAAAAAAAATCGAGACAATATAATTCCACCAAAAATTATAAATCCATCAGAAATGACCTGTACTGAGAGTGATTTAGATGAAATGCCTGACAGATAATTCAAAAGAACCGTTATATCTAAGTTCAAAGAAATCAAAGAAGAAACAAAAGGAATCAAACAAACTATCGACCTGGGTCATTTAGTCTACTCTATTGATCTGTGTGTCTGTTTCTGTGCTAGTACCATGCTGGTTTTATTAGGGTGGTTTTCTAGGACTGAGGCAGGAAGCCCAGGCCAGACTCTGGTGCTGTATCCCATAACAGAGCTGCTTGTAAGCCCCTATCCTGCTTGCAGAACCTGATCTTGAGATGCAGCTGCTTAGAAAAGTCCCCTTTGTCTGGCCGCCTTTCTGCTTCTGTAAACCTGCTTGTTGTGACAGCACCCTGCTCATGGCCTTAGTGACACAGACCCACCAATGACATGAAAGGTCAGAAATTGCACTAAACAGCCTGTAAATGTCCTGCGTGACTGTGGCTCCGGGTTCAGACTTTAACAGTTCCTCCCCTGAGTCTGTATGGCATGAACGCATTTTCTCACTACCCGCTTTGCCTCTAGCGCCTGTATTATGAGCAGTGTTATACTGTAACAGTATATCTTGAAATCGGGTATGGTCATACCACCAGTCATACTCTTTTTGCTGTGGACATTTTTGGCTATCCAGGCCTTTTGTACTTACATATGAATTTTGACATGTGTTTTCTATTTCTGTGAAGAATGGTGTTGGGATTTTAACTGGCTGAGTAAGAGAGCCTTTTTCATGATATTCTTTGTATCCATGATCACAGGAGGTCTTTTTTTTTTTTTTTTTTTAGTGGAGTCTTCCAGATCTCTTAAATATAGAATCATATAATATATGAATAAGAATAGTTTGAGGGCTGGGGGGATGGCTTAGGGGCTAAGGCGTTTGCCTACAAAGCAAAGGACCCAGGTTCCATTCCCCAGGACCCATGTTAGCCAGATGCACAAGGTGGCGCATGTGTCTGGAGTTCATTTGCACTGGCTGGAGGCCCTGGCGCACCCATTCTCTCCCTCTCTCTCTCTTTCTCTCTGCCAAATAAATAAATAAATAAAAAGAATAATTTGAGATGGGCGTGGTGGCACACACCTTTAATCCCAGCACTCAGGAGGCAGAAGTACAAGGATCTCCGTGGGTTCAAGGCCACCCAGAGACTACCTACCTAGTGAATTCCAGCTCAGCCTGGGCTAGAGCGAAACCCTACCTTGAAAACAAAAACAAACAAACAAACAAACAAAAACGTTGACGACAACAACAAAATAGTTTGGCTTCTTCCTTTCTTATTACTGTCCCTTTTATTTTTTTCTCTTGCCTGATTGCTATAACTAATTCCTAAATTACTTTGTTAAATAGCAATGAGCAGAGAAGACACCCCTGTCTTCTTCTAGACATGAGTGAGAAGTTTTTCCCCATTTAGTATGACGCTTAGGCCTTTATTATGTTGAGACATGATCCCTCCATCCTGTCTCTCAAGTATTTCAATCATAAAGGATTGCTGTGTCTTGTCAAAAGTCTCTTTCTGCATCTATTGAAATGCTCTTGTGATTTCTTACCATAAATGTATTTATGTGATATGTTATATTTATTGATTTCTGTAGGTTGAACCGTCCCCTGTATCCCTGGGGTGAAACTTGCTTGATTGTATTAGATATTTTTTTAAAACTTTAAAAAATGTATTTATTTATTTATTTGCAAGCAGAGAGGGGGGGGAGAGGCAGAGAGAGAATGGGCAGGCTAGGGCCTCCAGCCACTGCAAACAAACTCCAGACAGACGCATGTGCCCCCTCGTGCATCTGGCTTACGTGGGTCCTGGAGAATCGAACCAGCATCCTTCGGCTTCGCAGGCAAACGCCTTA
This sequence comes from Orientallactaga sibirica, assembly GCA_036365145.1. Lineage (NCBI taxonomy): Eukaryota > Metazoa > Chordata > Mammalia > Rodentia > Dipodidae > Orientallactaga > Orientallactaga sibirica. The sequence continues at coordinate 5,974,928 of JAEOAD010001797.1, forward strand.
ACCATAAGCCATTTCTCCAGCCTAGATGATATTTTTGATGTGTCCTTGGATTTGATTTACAAGAATTTCACCGAGAATTTTCACCTCTCAGTTCATCAAGGGATATTGGTCTGTAATTTTCTTTTTCTGTCGTGTCTGTGTCTGGTTTTGGTTTTAGTTAGAACATGTCATGGAACAGTCCCTCCTTTTCACTTTTGCAAGGGAACTCAAGAAGCAGCGCTTTTTAGCGCTTCTATAAAGATTTGGTACAGTTTAGCAGTGATTCCATTACACCTGGACTTTTTTTTTTTTTTTTTTTTTTTTTTTTTTTTTGAGGTAGAGTCTCACTCTGGTCCAGGCTGACCTGGAATTCACTATGTAGTCTCAGGGTGGCCTTGAACTCATGGTGATCCTCCTACCTCTGCCTCCAAAGTGCTGGGATTAGAGGCATGCGCCACCATGCCCGGCTTTCTCATTACTTTTTAAATCTCACTAGATGTTATAGTTCTATTCAGGTAAGTTATCTCTTTCTGGACATATTTTGGTAGGTCATATGAGTCAAGAAAATTCACTTCTTTCAAGATTTTCCAATTTGTGGAATATTGGCTTTTGAACTATGTCCTAACAATTCTCCCATTTTCATTGCTATCTGTTGTAAAATCTCCTCTTTCATTTCTAATTTTTTTAATGTTTTCTTTTTATTGACTTATTTGAGAGAAAGAGGGAGAGAGCGAGAAAGAAAGAGAGAGAGAGGGAGAAATGGGCGTGTCAGGACCTCCAGCTGCTGCAAACAAACTCACTCCAGATTCAAGTGCACCCTTCTGCATCTGGCTTATGTGGGTCCTGGGGAATCAAAGCTGGGTCCTTTGGCTTTGCAGGCATGTACCTTAACCACCTTTCATTTCTAAATTTTTTTTTTTTTGGGTTTTTAGAGGTAGGGTCTCACTCTAGCCCAGGCTGACCTGGAATTCACTATGTAGTCTTAAGGTGGCCTCAAACTCACAATGACCCTCCTACCTCTGCCTCCTGAGTGCTGGGATTAAAGGTGTGCACCACCTCACCCAGCTTCTAATTTTATTTTATTTTATTTTTATTTATTTATTTATTTGTTTGTTTGTTTGTTTGTTTGTTTTTCAAGATAGAGCCTCACTCTACCCCTGCCTCTCAAGTGCTGGGATCAAACGTGTGTGTCACCACACCAGGCTATCTCCCTTGATCTTGATTATTTTTTCTGTCTTGTACTTTGAGTTTGGATTGTTCTTGTTTTTATGAAGTGTTCAGGTAAATCATTACATTACTTATTTTAGAGCCCTTCATTTTGGTAATGTAGACATTTGAAAGCTAAAACCTCCCCCCTCTTTTGACCACCTTTATTGGGTACCTTAAGTTTTGGTATGTTGCGTTTGATTCTCATTTAGTTCCAAGAATATTTTGACTTCTTTCTTGATTTCTTCAATGACTTATCCATTGTTTAATTGTATGTTGTTCAGCCACTAATGTGTTTTTTGTTGCTTCTCTTGTTGATTTCTAGCTTTATTGCACTGTGGTTGGATATAATACAGGGAATTATGTCAATTTTTCTGAAATTGTGGAGACTTGCTTTGTGTCTTAATTCATGATCTATTTTAGAGAAGGTTCCATGTGCTACTGAGAAGAATGTATATTTTGTAGTGTCTGTTAAGTCCTTTTGATCTCTGGTATTGTTTAGCTCCATTATGTCTCTATTTTCTGTTTAGATGATCTGTAGCAGAGACTACAGCCTTCTTCTGTGTGTCTGGAACAAGGTGTTGAGTCAATCGTTTGGGAAAACTGGTTGGGGTGTTCTCTTCCAGATCTTTGCTAACATGAGGATATAGTTTGCAGAGATTTGCTCCTGGCTGTAGTCTTAATTTTTAGCTTGAGTCAGTCCTCTGGAACCCTTGCTAACACAGATTGTTGGGCCCCACTTACTGAGTTTATGACCTAGTAAGTCCATAGCTGGTGCCCAAGAATTTGTAACTTGAACAAGTTCCACAGTGATGGTCTGTGTGCTACCCACAGTTTGAGAACATCTGCCTTCAGAAACCGCTTATGACTTTAGCCTATTGAAAAACACTTTTTTTTTTTCAAGGTAGGGTCTCACTCTAGTTCAGGATGACCTGGAACTCACTCTGTAGCTTCAGACTGGCCTTGAACTCACAGCAATCCTCCTACCTTACCCTCCCAAATGTTGGGATTAAAGGCACGCTCAACCATGCCTGGCTGAAAAGCATTTTGATTTGGACTTAACTCATCCCAGTGAATTTAGTACTGGAGTTTGCCATGGCTTACATTCTTTAAAAATTATATATTTTATTCATTTGTGAGAGAGAGAGAGAAAGAGGCAGTGGGGAGAGAAGGAGGGAGAGAATGGGCTCACCAGGGCCTCTTGTGCACCTGGCTTATGTGGTTACTGGGGAATTGAACCTGGGTCCTTTGGCTTTGCAAGCAAATGCCTTATCCACTAAGCCATCTCTCCAGCCCTGTATTCTTATCTTAATGTCCTACATGCTCCTTTACTTGGCTTATGAGGAGAAAACTGGGAGTCAAGAAAAAGGATAAGGTCTCAGGGACTAATGTTGCTGTGAATAAAAATAGGAGTGAAAACCAGGTGTGGTGGCACACGCCTTTAATCCCAGCACTCAGGAGGCAGAGGTAGGAAGATCGCTGAGTTCGAGGCCACCCTGAGACTACATAGTGAATTCCAGGTCAGCCTGAGCTAGAGTGAAACCCTACCTAGAAAAAAAAACATATACATATATGTGTGTATATAAATTATTTTAAGAAATTAGCTTAAACATTTAAAATTTAACAAAATTGGTAGGCTTCTGGGTAAGATGGCAGATTAGAGGTCACAGCAGTGGAACTCAGGGAGAGGAAAACAATTAAGATCATGCACAATGACCTCTTCCTGTGAACGACAAGATCATTAAATAAACTTACTAAGCAGGATGACACCCCTGCAGGAAGCAGGTGGAAGCCACTGTGAATCGGCAAGGCGGTGCCAGTGAGTGCAGTGAAAAATCACCACAAACACACACACACACACACACACACACACACACACACACACACACACACACACACGGACACCTTATAGGATCAGAAGAAACAAAAACAGAGTGAAGAGCCCGGCCAAGGTCCCTGAGAACATTCAGGCACTGTCTCATAACCCTCCCTCGCCCTGCATAACGCTGGGAGCACTGAGACTGCTGCTGGAGCCCAAGGCTCACACTCACCCTTTCCTCACACAGCCCTGAGACATGCCAAGCAGTGAGTGAACCAGGGACAGAACCGACTCCTCAACTCAGCGCGGATGGGCCAGAAACTCACTCCAAAAAGTAACTGGTCTGAACTCTTTGGGGCAAAAATACTGCAAATCTTAATCTACAGGTTTGAACTAGAAATGAAAATTGTATGTCTTCTGTATTAGTGCAGTTCACTAAATGAAACATCACGGGAGGGGGGAAATCAAAGTTCATCCCAGCAAGGAAGAAATATTGACTAATGCAGTATTTTTCTTTTTAAATTTAACATACTATTATCACAGTGTGCCTTTTTGATGGCACGTTGTAGTTAACGTTTTTCATTTTTAGTGTTTTATTTGAGTTTTATTTTTTAATTCTTTTTTTAAAAATTATTTTTATTTATTTATGATTTACTAGAGGCAGAGAGAGGGAGAGAGAGAGAGAGAGAAAGAGTGAGAATGGGCGTGTCAGGGCCTCCAGCCACTGAACATGAACTCCAGACACATGCGCCACCATGTGCATCTGGCTAATCTGGGACCTGGAGAATCGAACCGGGGTCCTTAGGCTTCACAGGCATGTGCCTTAACCACTAAGCCATCACTCCAGCCCATTTTTAGTATTTTACATTCAATTGCCTATTACTTGCAGCTGTATTGCGTGGGATGTAGTTGCGTGTGGACACACATGTGTGGACAGGTACACATATACATGAGTGTGAATGCATGTGGAGGCCAGAGACTGACATCCAATGTCACTTGATCACTCTCCGTCTTGTTCTTTGAGACAGTCTCTTGCTAAACGTAGACCTCACCAATTTGGCCAGACTAGCCCCAAGAATCCCTCGTGTTCACCTCCCCAGTGCTGGCGTCACGAGGCATGCAGTACCAAACCCAGCATTTTCCGTGCATACTGGAGATCTCCAAGCACGTCACCTACTGATCCATCTCCCTGGGCCTTTACTGCCTATATATATTGCTTATATATCTCATAATGGGTTTTCTTTTGTTTGTACATTTCTCAAGTTTTTTTTTTTTTTTTTTTGGTTTTGCGAGGTAGGGTCTCACTCTGGTCCAGGCTGACCTGGAATTAACTACGTAGTCTCAGGATGGCCTCGAACTCATGGCGATCCTCCTACCTCTGCCTCCCGAGTGCTGGGATGAAAGGCGTGCATCACCACGCCCTGCTATTTCTCAAGTTTTAAGATTGTTCTATATAGATATATACTGTGTGTGCATATATATATACACACATATATATACTATGTGTGTGTGTGTGTTTCCCAGCCTACAATTGCTCACTCTCTCGTACTCTTCCCATGCACATTCCCTTTCATTCAACCTCTTTTCCTCTCTTTCTGCCTTATGTCCTCCTCTTCATACATCATAGCTACAGCCTTCCATAGCTTCAATAACCTCTAAAATCTTTGAACCTTAACAGTATCTCAAATTTCCCACTCAATCCTTTTCAAAGTCGGTCTAATACGAGTCCCTACCCTCTTCACCCACCCCATTCCCCCCATTTTTCAACTACTGAATTTAGAGGAAAATATAGAGGAAAAGAAACAGCTGAAGCCCACGGTCTGCTTCGATCAGGGGGATAAAAGATTGCAGTTCTGAGAAGCTATTTGTTCAGAGTGCAAATGGTGTAAGTGTCCCTGCAGATGTCCACGTGGACAATAGCATGATATTCACAGTTGCCTCTCATCAATTTTGTACATAAAATTCAGCATTTGGATGGCACAATCGCTGGGTGAAGAGGGTCACAAGACTTATGTAATCCCTACAAACTTATGAAATTCACTTACGTGAACTTTGCCTGAGGACCAGCAAAGCCTTCAGGTGAAGCAGCTCTCAATTCAAGCACACACACACACACACACACCACAAAAGAAGGGAAGAATTAATTTGATCAAAAGCAGTACTATCTCGGGGTCTATAAGCAGGCAACTACATGGAAGGATCCACCAAGATCTACCCTTGCTTGCCTCCAAGTCTCCGCCAACTCCTTTGCCAACACTGGAGACGCAGTTTCTTTTGTTCAAGCTTGACAATTAAAAAAAGAAAAGTTTTAGGGCTGGAGAAATGGCTTAGCAGTTAAGGCAAATGCCTGTGAAGCCTAAGGACCTCAGTTCAATTCTCCAGGTCCCACGTTAGCCAGATGCACAAGATGGTGCATATGTCTGCAGTTCGTTTGCAGTGGCTGGAGGCCCTGGAGCACCCATTCTCTCTCTCTCTGTGTGTCTCTAATCAATAAATAAATAAAAATAAAATCTTAAAAAAAGTTTTCGATTCTCTGAGAAAAAAGGTTTTGGTAGAGAGGGGAGATGTGACATGAACCTGAGGCGGAAAAGTATTTGAAACATCGCTGCCACTGAAGGCTAACCTACTAGTAGTACCGGGTCACAAAATTCAAGACCAGTTCTGTGTGGATGACCTCACCCCCATTTGTTTCCAGCTAAATGTATACAGTCTGTGAGAGAAATTGAGTGTAGGCTATGGCTCCTTAAAAAGTCACTATAACGCCAGTAGTAGGGTCTCACATCAATAAAAGCAACAGCTGGGAGGCAGAGGTAGGAAGATCACTGTATGTATAAGGCCAGCCTGGGCTTGTGAGCTCCAGGTCAGCCTGGACTACAGTGAGACCCTGCTTCATAAAACAAAGAAAAATAAGCAGGGTCTGACTGCGTTCTTCCTTATCACACTGCCCGACAAAGTCTAGGTAAGAAGACAAAATGAAGCAACTCTTCAGACACTGAGTAATAGGTACCGTAGTACTATGTTGTTGAGTGCAAAGGACTAAACCAAGAGAGATCCTACCACTGCCCTGGCTTGCTTGCTTTCTGGAAAGGGAAACCCAGCGAGAACCTAGTGGTCTTCTGAATAGACACAGAGATCATACATGGTGCCCAGGAGGGAATGGCTTTACAGAGAATGAGATTCAGAACTCAAGTTGGCCCATGTGTTCTTTTTTTTTTTTTTTTTTTTTTTTTTTTTTTTTGGCGAGAGAGAGAGAGAGAGAGAGGAAGACAGAGATGGGTGTGCCAGGAGCTTCTCAGCTGCTGTGAATGAAATCCAGATGTGTGCGCCCCCTTGTGGTCAAGTGCAGCATTGCACCCTTGCATCACTTTGCATCTGGCTAAACGTCGGACCTGGAGATTGGAACCGGCGATCTTAGGCTTAGGAGGCAGGCGCCTTAACCGCTAAGCCATCTCTCCAGCCCCACATGTTCTTTTGTAACTTTGGCTGGCTATCAGCTTGTGCATGCAAGGGGTGAAGCCCCATAGGACAGGACACAGAACTTGGAAAGAACAAATACTTAGAGTAAGCCAAATAGTGGAAACTCAGCTGGAGTCTGTTGCAGTTGTGCTCTTTTATTTTTATTTTATTTATTTTTATTTATTTATTTATTTATTTATTTATTTATTTATTTTTGGTTTTTCGAGGTAGGGTCTCACTCTAGCTCAGGCTGACCTGGAATTCACTATGTAGTCTTAGGGTGGCCTTGAACTCATTGCGATCCTCCTACCTCTGCCTCCCCAGTGCTGGGATTAAAGGTGTGTGCCACCACATCCAGCTTATTTTTATTTTTTTATTTATTTGAAAAAGAGACAGAGAGAGAGAAAGAATGGACACACCAGGGCCTCCAGCCACCATAAATGAACTCTGGATGCATGCGCCACCTTGTGTGTCTGGCTTACATGGGTTCAGGGGAGTTGAACCTGGGTCCTTAGGCTTCGCAGGCAAGTGCCATAATGGCTAAGCCATCTCTCCAGCTCCTTTTTTTTTTTTTTTTCTGGGACAAAACACCCCACCAAAAGCAGTTTATGGGAGGGAAGGATTTCTTTCAGGAGAAGCTTTGTCATGGTGGGGGAAGCTTCATGGGTCAGTAGCAGGGACAGAGCAGGGGCAGTAGGAGAGAGCTAGCTCTGTTCCCCTGGGCTGAACAAGCTCCGTGTCCTCCCCCAGCAGCACACCTCCTCCTGCTCAGCTCAACCTCCCAAAGGCTCTGCCAGCTGGAGACTCTGTAGAAAGTTTAATCGCCAACAAGTAAGGCTATGGGGGACACTTTATATCCAAATCACCATAGGTTCCAACCAGCCAAAGTAAAGGGACACAGCTGAATATATGAGGAAGTCAGTAGACCTCAGTTAGGTTAAACCTTAATAATAGGGTTTAGACTTACAGAAAGTCTATTCTGGTATTTTTCCCCCTAAAAAACTTAAAATGAACTCTAGAAAGGATCAAGCTGATCTGCAGATACACTCTTGCCAGAACAAAGTCAAACAGTTTGAGAGGAAAATAATAATATTCCGTACTCAGCAGTGTGACATTTTAACCCAGCATCAAATAAAAATCACTAGACATGCAAAAAGGGACTCATAGTGCAGAGAAAAATAAATTGATATAATTAGACCCAGAAATTACAGGTGATGAGATTAGACAAGAAATTCAAAGAAAAATTCTAGAAATGAAAATTTTACTGCATAAAATAGATACCAGCTTTGGGCTGGAGAGATGGCTTAGTGGTTAAGGCGCCTGCCTCCCAACCCTAAGAACTCTGGTTCCAATCTCCAGTGGTTCCAATCTCCAGGTCCCACGTTTAGCCAGATGCAAAGTGACGCAAGGGCGCAATACCACACTTGACCACAAGGGGGCGCACACATCTGGATTTCGTTCACAGCAGCTGAGACACTGCTGGCGCACCCATCTCTATCTCTGTCTGTTTTCCTTTCTCTCTCTACCTGTTTCTCTCTGTGTCTCTCTCCAAAAATAAAAATAAAATAATAAAAAAAATTAAAATAGATACCAGCTTAGACATTATAAAGGAACGAGTCAATGAACCCAATTAGGGAAATAGAAGCTACCCAAATTAAGGCAGAGAGAGAGAGAATAAAAAAATGACTGACTATAAACAGTGGCAAAACAGAGGTCCTTTGGCTTTGCAGGCAAACACCTTAACTGCTAAGCCATCTCTCCAGCCCCTGTTTTATTTATTTTTTATGTATTTATTTTGTGGCCCTGGGGATCAAATCTCACTCATCTTAGGCAAGTTCTCTACCACTGAACCACACCCGCTGTTCTTCCCAGATGTGTTTTAAATGGTTGAAGTCGAGTTGCTTCACACATACATATATCCCGCAGTGGTATGAGGAAAGCACACAAAGTTCAGATAAACTCTGCCCACCCCCATAGTCTGTGTCAAAAACCCAAATGCCTGGAAAAGGACACAGTGGAAGACTTAAGAAAGCCTTTCCTGGTATGTGTCAGCTGTTTTTGAAGCTATGTGCACTTTTCTGCTGAATTTCTGTGAGCTAACTATGCAGAAAGGTCACTTGGATCCAGCAGGGGTTGAAAGCGGTTTTGTAAGCTGGGCTGCAGAGAACACAATTCGAAACCAAATGGATTGTCGTATTCCAGCCAAATGGGACCTTTTCCTTATTTATTATGAAGTCACAAAAATATGGAAAGTTTTAGGAACTATGTTTAAACTACTAGTTCCTAAAGTCAGGTTATAGCGACCTTTACTATGCAAATAACATTTTGAACCCTATCCCTACCCTGCGGAATGGGAGAAAGTCCAGTGGCTTATGAGGTTTCCTGACCTAAGTGTTTCTGGGGGACCTTATGAAATACTACCATGTTCTGCAAGCCCAAAGCACGCTCTGTTGGCCATCTCAGCAGCCAGGTTGCCCAGCCCCACTGCTTTCAGGCTCTGTTCAGGTCTCACTGAAGTCAACATTCAGCCGGGCTCCTGCTCAGCACCTCAATTTAAGCGGGTAAGCACCTTGACTCCAGCCAGATTGGATCTAATAACATTTGACTGAATATTCGGGGTACCAGGAAGAAATTACAAAGCTCAATATAAAAAATATGTATATATATTAAAACTAGATAGAGGGGGTTCCATGGGGTCTAGCAAAGCACATGTTCTACTTCCTGGAACCTGTGGATGGTGTCATACTTGTAAACAGATCTTATAAATTTGATTTTTTTTTCTTTCGAGTAGGGTTTCACTCTAGCCCAGGCTGACCTGGAATTCATTCTGTCGTCCCAGGCTGGCCTTGAACTCTCCGTGATCCTCCTACCTCTGCCTCCCGAGTACTGGGATTTAAGGCATGCGCCACAACAGTGGCATAAATGTGATTTTACATTAAGGGTCTTGAAAGGAATAGTTTACACTGCATAATCCAGGTGGGCCCTAAACCCAATCAAATTATAAGTGGGAAAAAAAAAACCCTCACAGGGGAATATGGAAACAGAGAAGGAGCAACGTGACAATGCAGCGGAGAGATCACTGTGCTGGGACCACAAACCAAGGAAAGTCACTGGAAGCCACTGGAAGCTAAGGGAAGCAATCCGCAGTCTGTCCTCTGGAGTCTGGAGAAGAAGGGCATCTTGGCTTTAGATGTCTTGTCCCCAGAGCTATGAAAGAATGCATGTCTACTGGTTAAGTCATCTAATTGGTGGTAGCATGCTCCAGCAGCCCTAGGAAACGAAGCCAGCAGATACAGCTATTGGGTGAACTAAGCCTACGGAGAATGCAATGGTCACGCCAAACTCACATTGATTCCGTGTGATCCGGGCCTCTGGGTGCTTATGAATTCAAAGAATTAGGATCTAGAAAGCAGAGGGCAAGGTCTGGAAAGATTTTATTTGGATTATAGATAGACTTAAGAGAAGGAAGGAAGGTAGGGCTCTGCCCAAGGTTGCAAGGGTTTTCAGAAGATGAGAATCCCACCTTGATACCTAGGTTTGGGGTTTTTTTTTTTTTTTTTTTTTTGGAGAGAGACAGAGAGAGAAGGAGAGAAAGACAGATAGAGATGGGTGTGCCAGCAGACTCTCAGCTGCTGCAAAAGAAATCCAGATGCGTGCACCCCCTTGTGGTCAAGTGCGGCATTGCGCCCTTGCATCACTTTGCATCTGGCTAAACGTGGGACCTGGAGATTGGAACCGCTGGAGATTGAAACCAGCATTCTTAGGCTTAGGAGGCAGGCACCTTAACCGCTAAACCATCTCTCCAGCCCTGGGATCTTTTATGTGAACCATCTGGGTGGATAGCTCAGTCCAGTCCTGACGTCAGGTTCTGGGGTCAAGTTTTCTGGAAAAGGACTGAATCCTTTACATTCCTTCCCCTCCCAAGAAAGAAGAGCCACAAGAACTGAGGCACTAGTCTTTTCCTCTGCAGAGGCTTGAGGAGATAAGACAGAAGCCAGATTCTTCCCTTCTTATGTTTACAGCCTGTAGCAATGTAGAATGACCTAGATTCTCCCCCACTGGCCCAAGAATAAGTCCCATATTTAGCCAAGAGAAAGCAACAGCAAGAGACCCTGACATGCCCATACACTCCCTACCTCTTGAAAATATATTTAAAAATACATATGTTTTAAAAAGAAAAGCTAAGGACTATAGACCCAGAAGAACAATCCATTCTGACAAAGGCTCAGTTTTCACCTTAATTACTAAGCCATCTCTCCAGACCAGGTTTTTTGTTTTTTTGTTTTTTCTAGGTAGGGTTTCACTCTAGCTCAGGCTGACCTGGAATTCACTCTGTAGTCTCAGGGTGGTCTCAAACTCACAGAGATCCTCCTACCTCTGCCTCCCCAGTGCTGGGATTAAAGGCATCTGCCACTGTGCCCGGCTCAGGTTTTTTATTTATTTTTTATTATTATTATTATCATTATCATTATTATTATGGGTTTTTCAAAGTATGGTCTTACGCTAGCCCAAGCTGAACTGGAATTCACTCTGTATTTTCAGGGTGGCCTCGAACTCATGGTAATCCTCCTACTTCTACCTCCCGAGTGCTGGGATTAAAGGCGTGCACCACCACTCCTGGCTTATTTATTTATGCAAACAAACTCCAGATGCATGCACCACCTTCTGCAGCTGGCTTTCGTGGGTTCTGGGGAAGTGAACCTGGGTCCTTAGGTTTTGCAGTCAAGTGCCTTAACCACTAAGCCATTTCTCCAGCCCCAGGTTTTTCTATTTTTAATTGAATTCCAGGTTAGCCACCTTGTGCATCTGGCTTACGTGGGAACTGGAGAATTGAACCATGGTCCTTAGACTTCACAGGCATGTGCCTTAACCACTAAGCCACCTCTCCAGCCCTGGTTGGGAGATTTTTAATTGCTGCTCCCATCTCATTACTTGTTATAGATCTATTCAAATTATTTATCTCTTCTAAGTTTAACGTTGGTAGGTCATATATGTTAAGAAGTTAATCCAGGGCTGGAGATATTGCTTAGCAGTTAAGGTGCTTGCCTGTGAAGTATAAGGACCCAAGTTAATTGCCAGTACCCATCTAAGACAGATACACAAGTTCTTTTACAACTTTCTTTTTAAAAAAAAAAAAAATTATTGAGCCGGGCGTGATGGCGCACATCTTTAATCCCAGCACTTGGGAGGCAGAGGTAGGAGTATCGCCATGAGTTCAAGGCCACCCTGAGACTACACAGTTTGTTCCAGGTCAGCCTGGGCCAGAGTGAGACCCTACCTCAAAAAACTTAAAGAAAAAATTATTGGGGGGAGGCAGATAGAGAGAAAAAGAATGGGTACACCAGGGCCTCTACCCACTGCAAACAAACTCCAGGCACATGTGCCACTTTGTGCATCTGGCTCATGTGGGTGCTGGTGAATTGAACCTGGGTCTTTAGGCTTTGCAGGCAAGCACCTTAACTGCTAAGCCATCCCTCCAGCCTATCTTTTACAACTTTCTGTCGTCAACATCACGACATATTCAAATGCCAAATGACCTGAAGATAGATAGATAAATATAGACGGATGATATATATTAAAGCTACCTATGAAACAAAACAACAAGTGAAGTAAGAGGTGCCAAATACAATACAAGGCAGACATGGATTCTGGATGACGGAATCCCACGTCAAGAGGTCAAGTGACTTGCCCTCTATGTAGCAAGTCGATTGCAGCATAGCAGAACACAAACAGCACACATTCGCTGTTAAAGAGCTGCATTTAAAAGCCAGTTCGTCCACTTGTCAAATTTGCCTTAGGCAAACAGCTACCTCTCGCTAGTTTGCTAAATGTGCAACCGTAATAATAGTTTGTACTATGTGAAGTGTTTCTGATAAAGAGTCCTGCTTGCATGTATATGTGTGGGTGTGAAGTGTGTGTAAAAAGCGGAGCATATATAAGGCCTTCTAACGTAGCTATTCCGAGAAAGAGGGGAGGAGGGAGAAAGAGGAGAGAGACACAGAGAGAGATTCTCTTTACTCTAGAATGTAAACAAATGTCCCCAGGAGAGAGGAGCAAAGTTCCACTGAGGGTCAGTAGAGTTCCGATCTCTGCAAAGCAGTCCTTTATCTCTCACTTCCTACACGCATTTGTCACCCGGCCATCCTTTAACCTAGTTGACTGGTGCTCTTTGCGCAGACCGCCTAGGGCGCACAGGAATGTGCAGATATTCACCGGATAACTTGTCCCACTGGTGCAATACATAACAAAAAAACTCTCTCTCCCGTGAATCCAAAACCAGGGTTATTGATTTTTTAGACTCTCCACCACAGATATCACTGTTGGCCACGAGAGGTACCGCGGGAAAGAGTCCTGTGATCAATGGATACCACGTGACACATGCTTCTGTTGGGCCATCTTCCGGTTTACAATTTCGCCCAGCAATCTGCTAACTGCTTCCTTGGGCTTCTTTTATACATAGACTATTTGTACACCAGAAGTCCTGGAAGGAATCTTGAGTAGTGGGTTAAAATTCTTAACTATTAACTGAGTTTCCCTGTTCTTGGCACTTTGTCTTCCTCCAAATTTGGCACCTATACATGGATTGACTTTATCTGGAGATGTTTATTATAAAGGGATCAGGGAACAAAGATGTCAAGATCTTTTTTTTTTGGTGGTTTTTTTTTTTTTTTTTTTTTTTTTTTTTTTTGCTTTTGTTTTTCAAGGCAGGGTCTCCCTCTAGCCCAGGCTGACCTGGAATTCACTCTGTAATCTCAGGGTGGCCTCGAACTCACAGCGATCCTCCTACCTCTGCCTCCCGAGTGCTGGGATTAAAGGTGTGTGCCATCACGCCTGGCAGATGTGAAGATCTTTAAGAATAGTATTGCACGTTATCACAGTGCTGGAAAACGCTAATACTAGGGGAGAAAAGTCATCAGCAATCTTAACCAGCAGTGGACCCTGCGAGCTACACAGCTGGCCAGGAGGTGATGTCCACCCTCTGCTCATGCCACATTTTCCCCTGCCATCATGGAGCTTCCCCTCCAGTCTGTAAGCCAAAATAAACCCTTTCCTCCCACAAGCTGCTTTTAGTCGGGTGTTTCTTTTTTTCTTTTTCTTTTTCTTTTTCTTTTTCTTTTTCTTTTTTTTTTTTTTTTTTGCCAGCACCAAGGGTAACTGCAACAACCTCTTACAACAACCTTCTCAAACAGGAACTGTTGGTTTGCAGCTGTGAAAACCAAATCAAGAGTTATCAAACGCATTGTCCAAGGTTACTAACAGAGAGATCTGACTCCAGAATTTGTGCCTTTCCTACTGTCCTATACTGCCTCCTCATGGATAGAGGATAAAAACAAAATTACAGAAAAAAAAAAATCAGACATTTAGAGATTATATAAGAAGACATTTAGGGAGTATATAGAAGAAAGGAAATGAGCTAAAAAGTGGGCTGGGCGTGGTGGCACACGCCTTTGATCCCAGCACTCGGGAGGCAGAGGTAGGAGGATCACCGTGAGTTCAAGGCCATCCTGAGACTACATAGTGAATTCCAGGTCAGCCTGAGCTAGAGTGAGACCCTACCTTGAAAAAAAAAAAAAAAGAAAGAAAGAAAGAAAGAAAAGAAAAGAAAAAGAAATTAATGGTCAGAGAGCTGGAGGGACTCTAAACCAGAAAGAGTCAAGAAAATTTCAAGAAATGGTGATTGTACCAATTTGTCAGTGCTATTATAACAAAGTATCATAAACTAGGTGGCTTAAACTATTAAACTATGTTGTCTCACAGTGCTGGAGGTTAGAATTGAAGATGTTGTCAGGGCGAGATTCTGCTGAGGTCTGTGAAAGAACCTATGTCTCCCTTCCTTTCCAGATTCTGGTGGCCTCGTGGTGCTCGGCAGCTTATAGGTACATCACCCCAATGTCCGTCCTCACGAGCTTCTCCTTGGCTCTCTTCAGTAGTATTTGCTCTATGTATCCGGTTTTTGTTGTGGTGGTTGTTGTTTTGTTTAATGAGGTATGGTTTCATTCTAGCTCAGGCTGACCTGGAATCCATTATGTAGCCTCAGGAGGGCCTCGAATTCACAGAAATCCTCCTACCTCTGCCTCCTGAGTGCTGAGATTAAAAGTGTGTGCCACCACGCCCGGCTATGTATCTGTTTTCTAATCCCCCCCATTTATTTATTTATTTATTTATTTATTTATTTATTTATTTATTTATGGTTCTTTGAGGTAGGGTCTCACTCTAGCCCAGGCTGACCTGGAATTTACTATGTGTTCTCAGGGTGGCCTCGAACTCATGGCGATCCTTCTACCTCTGCCTCCCAAGTGCTGGGATTAAAGGCGTGTGCCACCACGCCTGGCTAATCCCCCCTTTTTATAAAGCTAGCAGCCACACTAGATTAAGAGGTTCATCCTAACCTCTTATGGCTTCATGTTAATTAATTGAATCTACAATGACCCTACTTCCAAATATAAGGATTCACTGAGATATGGCAGGGAGGGGGGGGGACGACGACAGAATTTCAACCTATGAATTTTGGAGTACATATTTCACCCCATAGCAAAAGTCAACTACATACAAGAATCAGAGAAGTCAAGAAGGCTGTAGGAAAATAAGCGACTGGATTGGACAATGAGAAGCTTTCTCGCCATTTGAGGAGAACAGTTTCAATAGCATAATGCCGATAGATACAGGGTTATTGAACTTGACGGGGGAGGGGGGGGTCTAGCGGAGGACTCTTAGGGAATAAGAACAATTTCTGAATGTTTGGTGTGACAGCAAAGGCGTCCTGTCCTCTCTTTGCACAGGGAGGCGGATCCTTGAGTAGTCTGAACAGGATGGAATAAACAGAAATTTTGAGATCCAGTGGTGTTCCCACTTGAGAAGCCAAACCACCAGAAATTGCGACTTAAGTCAACAGCTGGCTGGGGAGACACCCGGACCACAGGGACCACATTGTCTTAGTGACTGTTGCTGTAAGAAATTTGGGGGATATTTACACCGAATGCAGACATAAATTTAGATTCCAAGGACCTTCCCATACGCCCCGCCTGATTGTTAATATTATTCTAATGTAATGGAACGCTTCAGACATGATTTCATCCTTTGCAAACAAAATGACTTTCGTTTCCTGAAAATGAACTATCTCCTTTGCCTGGAGACACTCCTATAAAACCCAAGAGCTCAAATAACAGCCAATGCAAACAGCTTTTGAACTGCACAGCTGATTTCGGGACGCGCTGTGTGTTTTCAGTTCTCCTTGCTGAGGGCAGTTTCTGTATTTCTGAAATAGGTAAGTTCTGACAGCTGAGGCGCATGACGCAAAACATCAAAATGGCTTCCTTGGCGGGTTTACAACTCCAGTTTGAAAGCTATGCTTTATTCCCTTTCAAGTTTCCCTACTGCTTCAGAGCCTTCATTTCTCACATGATCGCCCAGAAACAGATTTGGTGCTCCACCTTCAGGCTGGAAACAGTTTAGCTCTATGTGCTAATGACTGATTCCCCAGAGCCTAACCTTACCTGGCAGCCAGGGGCTTCTGATCTTTTGGTTACAGCCAAAGCTTGCTCAGTGGCAAGCATTTTTCTCTGTTTCTACCTCCCAGCTTTCATCTGCTTAACATGGTGAGGGACCACACTGAGCACACTGGAGTGATTCTCTAAATCCTACATCAACATTGGAATCTGGTCAAATTTCCTACCCGCAGAGCCCATTAGTTCACGGAAAGAGACCCTACGTAGTAGTCGCAATGCAAATGTGTCTGGTTAAATGTTTAGGAAGTTCATCGTACTTGGTGAGAACCTTTACTAAATAAAAGAAACCATCTTCTGGAAACAGACATCCCCTGGACCCTCGTAGATGCACGTGAAATTTGTGGACCTCACCTTTGCAATGACGATGTTAGAGGTGGAGACATGTGTGAAAACCTAGCGAACAGAACTCTTGAGACATGTGCGGTTTCTATGGCGTACGCATCAACAAAATTGTTAAGAAAATGTGTGGGTTCCCCAGCAAACTTTTCTGTTTAGAGAGTGTGTGTGTGTGTTTTATTGACATGCATCCTAGAATCTATTCACACAATCGTTTACTCACCATGCAGACAGACTGGCATACACTAGCCTTCTGTAGCAGGGCACGGCTGGAAGGGCCGTGTAGTAGATATAGGTCTGGATTGCTTATTATAAGCCAGGCCGGCGGTAAAAGCTGCACAAGCAGTTTACAGTGACTTCGGAATGAAAATATGAAATGATGTCTGCCTGCCGTGTTAGCAGTAGTAGCTAATAGCTTATAATTTGCGTTGTGTTTGCTGTGGCGGTTCCTGCTCGGGTTTTGGTTTGGTTTGGTTGTTTACCCCTTTTCCAGGAGAGGTTGGATTATAGACGTGCAAAGCCATTTCGACCGCATCTGCTACGTTTTTTTTTTTTGTTTTGTTTTTCGAGGTAGGGTCTCACTCTAGTCCAGGCTGACCTGGAATTCACTATGTAGTCTCAGGCTGGCCTCGAACTCTCGGCGATCCTCCTACCTCTGCCTCCCAAGTGCTGGGATTTCTGCTACGTTTTTGTTTCCACCTCTTCTTCCTTCTCCTACATTAAGCTCTTTTTTTTTTTTTTTTTTTTTTTCTCTGTGGTGTCTTTTGTAGGGCATGGTGGCGATAACAAGGTAGGGGAGGAAATAGGGACAGGATTCCAGATCTCTCAGGGGAACAACTGCTGGCTTCAGCTAATATTTGCTGTGCCCTCTGGAATCTAAACTAGGGAAATCAAGTCGTCTTTAAGTTTTCCCAGCTCTTTCCTTTAATGATTCAAAAAAAGTAACTCAAGCCCCATGCTCCAAATCCCTTCCTGGAGGTTTTTTAGGGCTTCTAAAGCATGTTCACACCCTCGGGATTCCTCCTTATTGTCTACTTTTCTCTATTTAATTAGTGTTTCTCTCGGATGCCAAACCCACTTTTGAGTTGTCTGTGGTCCAAAACTTGGAATCTCTAAGGCACAGAATGCTAAGTCTGATGCTGTAATAGCATGAATACCACATTGAAAAAAGGTTGTTAGCAAGCTGGGCGTGGTGGCACACGCCTTTAATCCCAGCTCTAGGGAGGCCTAGAGGCAGGAGGATCGCCATGAGTTCGAGGCCACCCTGAGACTACGTAGTGAATTCCAAGTCAGCCTGAGCTAGAGTGAAACCCTACCTTGGATAAACAAACAACAACAACAACAAAAAGGTTGTTAACCCTAAAGATTGAAATTGAAGCTGCTAATATATTTCCTAAATCACCAATTATGTTTCAGAACACTGAATGGACACAGGTTTTTTTTTTTTTTTTTTTTTTTTTTTCTTTTTGGTTTTTCAAGGTAGGGTCTCGCTCTGACCTGGAATTCACTATGTAGTCTCAGGGTGGCCTTGAACTCCTGGCGATCCTCCTACCTCTCTGCCTCCTGCGTGCTGGGATTAAAGGCATGCACCACCACGCCCGGCTGTGGATACAGTTTATTTTTTATATTTTATTTATTTGCTTATTTGAGAGAGAGAGGAAGAGGCAGAGAGTGAGAGAATGGGCACGCCATTGCCTCCAGCCACTGCAAACAAACTCTAGATGCATGCGCCTCCTTGTGCATCTGACTTATATGGGTCCTGGGGAATCGAACCGGGGTCCTTTGGCTTCTCAGGAAAGTGCCTTAACCATTAAGCCATCTCTCCAGCCCCCTGGACACAGCGCAAAGGTGGTAGGAAGCACATGCATGGCCTATAAGATACCACACAGCTCAGGATGAACATCTGTATGAACCACAGACTGAAATGAAGAAACCTCAGCGAGCCCAAATGCCATCAAGCCGAGACAGCTAACTCTCGGGATGCCTGTGGCTTATGACTCAAAATAACTTCTTAATTTTATTTGCATCCATTTGTTCAACCTGCGCTTTAAACATTCCTCACTGGCTCTGAAAAGCAGGATGGACCTGAACAAGACTCCTCCATCTTCTCCTTCAGCCAGCTTTTCAACTAAAGTTCCTTTTCTGTCTCCAACTCAATCTTTCTCTTGACTTAATTGTCCTGTCCTGTGGGAGCAGCCAGATCTGGGTCTGGTGATAATTTACAAAATCTTTTCAAAGGCGGTAACACATAGGTAGTGATTTTAGGGCCAAGTAGGATTCAAAGTGAGATGCAGGTTCCTGTTCCCAGAGCCCATGGGTCTGGCCTACCTCTTTTGCAGAGTCCCTGGCTGGTGTCTCTATGGCCATTGCTCACTTTCCTATATCCTGTCTCCTGTCATTCCCCACACTTCAAAACTGAAATATCAGTGTCCCAAGAAACCGAGAAGATATAAAATGAAAGTCATCTCTCCGCACATGAAACCAATCCCTTATAGTAAACAGGCGGAAAAGTTTTAGCCCACGTTGTTCTATATCTGGTTGTCTTGGCTTGGCGTTGGCTTTAGCATAAGCACAGAATTCAGAGTACCTCTGCTCCAACGTCAAAAGCACAAGTGTCTTCTCCAAAAGAAAATCCAGAAATGCACTGTTTAAACTCTATTTTTACTTCTGTCTCTTTTTTAAATTTTTACTTATTTTGTATGAGATTCAAATAGGCGGGAATTAGATCCAAATCTGCTTCTGACATATCACCCATTTATTAGTGCTTAGTATAATTTTAAAGATACAAATTTCTTTTTATAATAACTTCCATTCCTAGGAAGGAAAGCACAGGCTTGAAAAACTGCTACCTGCATCCTTTCGGCCAGAGCCTTGTCAACAGCCCCTAGTGACCTCATGAGCTCCCAACTTGGCAGCTGTAGGTTAACTCTGAGATGTGTGAGTCAGCGACATGTTTGTTACTCTGAGCTGTGTGAGTCAATGACACGTTTGTTCTTTTCAGGTCTCCAGATCTGCGCTCAGGCAAAACACTAGGAGGAAAGATTCCGCATTCCCTTCTCGGAGCTCTGCCTGTTGGGGACTCTTCGGGACTACAGAAGAAAAACTAAGAAATCTAGCATGATGTCAACGGCAGCTAAAGCTAATATAATGCAAAGAAGTTGGAGGTCTGAACACAACATAGATACTGGATGTGCTCAAATACAATCTCAGATATCCGATTCTTCTGCAATGTGTATTTATTTATTTATATATTTTGGGTGGATAGAGAGAGACAGAGAGAGAGAAAGAGAATGGGTGCACCAGCAGCCTCTCAGCTGCTGTGAATGAACTCCAGAAGTGTGCGCCCCCTTGTGGACAAGTGCAGCATTGCGCCCTTGCATCACTTTGCATCTGGCTAAACGTGTGACTTGGAGAATGGAACAGGCGTTCTTAGGCTTTGCAGGCAGGCGCCTTAACCACTAAGCCATCTCTCCAGCCTTATTGATTTTTGGGGGGGGGGCAGGTTTCAAGGTAGGGTCTCAGTCTAGCTCAGGCTGACCTGGAATTCATTATGTGGTCTCAGGGTGGCCTTGAACTCACAGCAATCCTCCTACCTCTGCCTACTGAGGGCTGGGATTAAAGGCATGTGCCACCACACCTGGTCTTATTTTTTGATTTTTGAGGCAGGATCTCACTCCAGCCCAGACTGACCTGGAACTCAGGTCATGACAATCCTCCTACCTCAGCCTCCCAAGTGCTGGGATTATAGATGCGAGGCACCAGGACCAGCTCCGTGTTTAATTTCTTAGAGTATAGACTCTTAGTATACACAGTTAAAAGCTTTTCTCTTTCAGCATATATTTACTCAAGAGCCCAGTGGTTTGGCTAAGTGTTCTACTTTGTGTAGACGGCTGCACTATTCAATACAGAGGGCCCCACGCACATCGTGGTTTATGAATCATTAGCTCTCGTATCGTCCAGTGTTCAGGCTGAGTGACCGTACACAGAGCCTTTGCTTTACGTTCTGCTACTTGCTAATTGTGTGAGCTCAGGGAAACTTTCAACTTCTTTAAGTTTCATATTCCTGAACTACAAAAATGGAATGACAATGACTGGTTAAGAGTGCTGTGAGTCACGACTGGCCAGCTCAGCCCCACGGAGCACTTATAAATGACCCCATCTGGGTGTCTAGGTAAGCTTTACCATCTCTCGCCTTCTCATGAGAAGGAGCTCTTTATCATCTCCTCTCCTTCTCTCAATCTGATAAACTATCTCTAAACTTTAAAAAGAGGCTGGGCATGGTGGCGCATGCCTTTGATCCCAGCACTCGGGAGGCAGAGGTAGGAGGATCGCCGTGAGTTTGAGGCCACCCTGAGACTACAGAGTGAATTCCAGGTCAGCCTGGGCCAGAGTGGTGAGACCCTACCTCGAAACCCCCTCTCCCGCCCCCCAAAAAAACTTGGGGCAGTGGGAGCAAACTGTGGCTTACGTATAAAATGAGAGGAGAGAAAAAAAAAACAGGGAAAAAAAGACTGTAAAAAAATGAAGAAGAAAGAAGGAAGTCTAAAAACAATGAAAAAGCACTTCCAGCTCTCGTAGAACCAGTGGAAGGCATGGTTGACTCGACTCATAAAAGTTGTACGGAAAAGAAATTGAAAGAGGTGTGGTCCCTTGCACTCCCGGGGCCCTCGGTTCCGTCTGTGCCACGACTCGCCCTTGAGGCTCGCAGGGAAACTAAAGTTGTCCCCAGAGTGATCATGGGGGAAGTTATTATTAGATTCATGGTTGGCTTAATCCACAAATGTAGGAGAACCTGTGGACATGGAGGCTTGCCTTCAATACTGTATATCAAATTGAGAAAAGTCTCCATATATATATAGTCATGACTGAAGAGATGGCTCAGTGGTTAATGGCACTTGCTTCCAAAGCCTACAGACTTGGGTTCAATTTCCCAGCTATCCACATAAAGTCAGACAGACATTTGTCTTCAGTGCAAGAGACCCTGGCATACACACACACAAAAATACATAAAATTTAAATATATATCTATATATTTATCTGGCTCTGTATAAGCAGCAGTAATATAAACAGTAGCTTGCTTTCTTTCTTCCTTCCTTTCTTTCTTTTCTTTTTTGGTTTACCAGATAGGGTCTCGTTTTAGCCCAGGCTGACCTGGAATTCACTATGTAGTCTCAGGGTAGCCTCAAACTCATGGCGATCCTCCCACATCTGCCTCCCGAGTGCTGGGATTAAAGGTGTGCACCACCACGCCTGGCTAAACAGCAGCATTCTTACCCACAACTAAATCCTTCACCACCCCCCCCCAGTCCTTAGTATTATTGTCCATTAAACAGAACGTGGATCTTGGAAGACAGGTGTCTCCATCATTGGGAGGCAGGAAAGAATTCTGTTCTGTCTGAAGCATTGTGCCATTTCTAGGAAACAAGTGTACAAAGATAGACATGCTAAGAGTGCAAAAGATACTGCACAAAGGCGCTTCCCCTGAACATGTCGGCATGCGAGCATCAGAACACACGTGGCAGTAGTTATAATAATGGGTACTTGGAATTGAGACTAGATGAACCACGAGTGCAGACTGATCCTGAAAAAGGAAAGCAAGTTAAAAGTGGTAAAAATGTAGTTGCCATACAAGAGAAGAATACAAGGTTTATCTTGTTATTAACTTTAAAAACAGAAAGGCATTTATCTGTACAGATTTTTAAATTTTTATTTATTTATTTATTTATTTATTTGAGAGAGGGACAGAGACTGCGAGAGAGAGAGAGAATGGGCACGCCAGGGCTTCCAGCCACTGCAAAGGAATTCCAGACGCATGTGCTATCTTGTGCATCTGGCTTACGTGGGTCCTGGGGAATTGAACCTGGGTCCTTTGGCTTTGCAGGCAAGCACTTTAACTGCTAAGCCATCTCTGCAGCCCTCTACAGATTCTTAAATGTGTATACTACAAAGTATTTTTATGCACGTGTGTGCATTTTTCTATACTATTGGGAAGATGTGTACCAAAGACTTGTTAAATGAGTAAAACAATTCTGTAAAACACAGGATCTACCTCATCTTCCAGACAGGATTGATTTTTTTCCCATTATTCGAATACCAGGTTACTCTACGTATTTCTTTCTGGAAAGAAATTTTCCTCGGGTATTGCTTGGGCTATGAATTTCTAGCTGTACCCTTATGGGGAATACTTGCTCTTCCTAGAGCCTTTATAAAGTCAGAGGAAAAACATTACTTATGGTAATACATACCATTGACCAGAAGGTGGCTCCACAGAGCAATAAAAACTCAGTTGAAATCTCTGAAGTGTGGTACATGTGTAAGTCATTTATGCTAGAAATTGTTTTGACATTGTATGAGAGTTATTTTCATCACCATAATTCATTTGATTAAAAGAAAATAGCTGCTCTGATAAATTAATTTAGACAGGATAAATATCTTGGAAAAATTTAGACACAAATGCTTTTCAACTTCAACATGAAGTTGTTACTAATGTCTGCTTTAAAATCTATCAGCCGGGCGTGGTGGCGCATGCCTTTAGTCCCAGCACTCGGGAGGCAGAGGTAGGAGGATCGCCATGAGTTTGAGGCCACCCTGAGACTACATAGTGAATTCCAGGTCAGCCTGGGCTACAGTGAAACCCCACCTTAAAAAACCAAAAACCAAACAAAAATCAATCTATCTATCATCTATCTATCACCAGTTCAACACATACACCAAGAGCAAATCACCGGAAATTCATTGGCATCTTTCAGCACCACCATCATACCAACAGTGTAAACCAAGGTTGTGAATATTCAGCAAATATTATTTATTAAAATGTAAAAGATGGGCTGGAGAGATGGCTTAACGGCTAAGGTGCCTGCCTCCTACGCCCAAGAACGCTGGTTCCAATCCCCAGCGGTTCCAATCTCCAGGTCCCACGTTTAGCCAGATGCAAAGTGACGCAAAGGCGCAATGCCGCACTTGACACCAAGGGGGCGCACACATCTGGATTTCGTTCACAGCAGCTGAGAGACTGCTGGTGCGCCCATTTCTGTCTCCCCCTCTCTCTCTGTCTCTCTCTCCAAAAATAGATAAAAATAGATAAAAAATAATAATAAAATAAAATAAAATAAAATAAAATAAAATAAAATAAAATGTAAAAGATAGTTATCATGCTATATTTTGGGAGAATAATGTTAAGAAAAATGTTTATACTTGTTCAGCAGGACAAGTATATTTTAAGTTTATTTCTGAAACATTTTTCACTAGTAATTGGCTGATTCCATGCATGTAGAACCCATGGGCTCAGGGATAACTGTATTTACATTGGCATCATGCTTTATAACTTGAAGACAATGTTTATGTACCCATAAATATTAGCAACTCTTTAAGAAAAAGTGAAGATGGCACAGCGCTACTTGGTGGTGCCAACAGTAATTTAGTAATATAACTAGGTAAAAGAAAAAAGTTATAGATTATAATAGGTGGATATAAATTAATGGCGGAGCCGGGTGTGATGGTGCACACCTTTAATTCCAGCACTCGGGAGGCAGAGGTAAGAGGAGCAGCAAGAGTTCAAGGTCACCCTGAGACTACATAGTGAATTCCAGGTCAGCCTGAGCTAGAGTGAAACCCTACCTCAGAAAACCACAAAATAAAATAAAATAAAATAAAATAAAATAAAATAAAATAACAAATTACTGGCGGTGCTAAAAGTAGAGTTGAGATAGGTCTGGACAGTGAAGGGTATTTAAATAGGCAGGGGGAAGTAGAACAGTTGGTATTCTGTCAGCCATGGGGTATTGAGACTTACCTAGAAAATAAATAAAGAGACCTCGGTTTAACAATGTGCAATGCAGGTTTTGTGGGAAGTGAAGTTAGAAAAGTAGATGGGAACAATTTTGAAGACCTTTGAGCAGCTTAGAAATACAGGGAACTGGGCTGGAGAGATGGCTTAGCAGTTAAGGCACCTGCCTGCCAAGCCTAAGAACGCCCATTCGATTTTCCAGGTCCCACGTTTAGCCAGACGCAAAGTGACACAAGGGTGCTATGCCGTGCTTGCCCACAAGGGGGCGCACGTGTCTGGAGTTCATTCACAGTGGCTGAGAGGCGGCTGGCATGCCCATTCTCTATCTCTCCGCCTCTTCCTCTCCTCTCTCTCTCTCTCTCTTTGTCTCTCTCAAATAAAAGGAAGGAAGGAAGGAAGAAAAGAAGGAAGGAAGGAAGGAAAGAAGGAAGACAGACAGGGAACAACAGGAGCAAGTAACTCACCACACACTCCTGGATGCTCACTTAGCTGCTCAAGGTGCTCAAGCTGCAAATTCCATTTGCAGGAGAACAATGGAAGTGAAATAGTATTAGAGATGTTCAATTTTGCAACTGTATAAGTCCTTTGTTGATTAATGGGCCTTTCACTAATGCTTATAAAGTGTCCAAAAACCCCATACCCATTTAATTTATGTATCTTCCAGGAACACTCCTTGCCCCCTCTCGTTTTAGGTCCCAGGAATGACCACACAATCCAAAGCATATTGTCAAGGCAGACTTTGACTTCGGCAGGAGGGTGCACACACAGCCAGAGTCTGCTGTGGCTTTTTTAATATATACTTTTTATTTTATTTTAGAGAGACAGAGAGAGGGAGAGAATTAGCACACCAGGGCCTCAGCCACTGAAGTAGAACTCCAGACACTTGCGCCACCTAGTGGGCATGTGCAACCTTGTGCTTGCCTCATCTTTGTGCATCTGGATTATGTGGGATCTGGAGAGTTGAACATGGATCCTTAGGCTTTGCAAGCAAGTGCCTTAACCACTAAGCCATCTCTCCAGCCCTCTGTTGTGTTTTTATTCCCAGCACAGGAAGGGTCCTTTGCCTCACCTTGATTGCTCAGTCTGGCCTCATGTTCTGTAAGAATTGGCTATTTGTACTGCAAGCAAAAGGGGGGAGATAAACCTTTGTGGTCTTGGTGAGGCAGTCCAAGAGGCAGGGGGAGAGTCACCACGCAAGATGGCTTCTTTAATTCACAAAGATTACTTTATCTTTCCTTTTACTATCTATGCTAATACTGTTTCATAAAAATTAATGCTGTCTTTCTGCCTCATTTACAGTGGTTTCATACTAATTACAAAACTTTCTCTGCACATATTAGGCCTTTATCATTCTGCCTCTCTCTTAGAAAAGGTATTTTAACAAAAACATACTAACAAGGGGTTAAGGTTTCATATATATATAATATATATAATATACATGTATTATCACTTGCATGATTTAGAAGGAGTTATCATTAAAGATAACCAGTAGTTGAAAACTGTTGAGCCAATTTTGCCGTGACCGGGCACCAAAGTGAATACCCTTCTTTTGGCTAAATGTGGGAATTGTCTGGCCTGCCCTTATCTCTGCCCGCTTCGGGAGTCCTTCCTGGAGAATGAAGATTTCTGGGAAGATTGCCCTTTTCCAGAAATCCTGACCCCAGACACCTGCTGTCAGGACTAGGCGGGTTAGAGCAGCTGCCTATCTACAGGGCTCATGTAAAAATTCCTTCCCGGTGTCTTGAGACAGGCTTCTCAAAACCCCTCTTGCCTTCCTCTCTTCTCTTGAAACTCTCCCTCCTAAAGCTCTAAGCCATAATAAAGTCTTTGTGGTCCTTATTCTCTGGTCTGTGGATTTCATTTTTCAAATTCATAAGACAAGAATCCAGGGAGACCCAAAAATTATTGGTACATCGGCATATATTGGTACATTGGCAAGGAACCTCAAAATTCTAGTGTGACAAATAATGCTTTTTTTTTTTTTTTTTTTTTTGAAGTAGGGACTCACTCTGGCCCAGGCTGACCTGGAATTCACTACGTAGTCTCAGGGTGGCCTTGAACTCACGATGAACCTCCTACCTCTGCCTCCCAAGTGCTGGAATTAAAGGCATGTGCCACCACTACACTCGCCTGACAAATAATTTAAGTATTGCCTGAAGTGATGTAGAGGTAAATGATTGATGAAGTAACTCAATCAGAATATGCATTATTTGACAGCATTGCAGAAAAATCCCCAAATCTTGAAAAGGTGAGGGTGGTTGGCCCTCATAACAATGCTGAGAGACACTTCATGGTTTTCTTTGGTGTGAATGCAATTTCCATTTTATTCCTTTCTTTAAGTGTTGTCGGCATGTACTTAGTATTTCAATGAAAAGCTATTTTAAAAATCATATTTGTTTCTTTTTTGTTTCTTTTTTTTTTTTTTCTGGTTTTTCGAGGTAGGGTCTCACTCTGGTCCAGGCTGACCTGGAATTAGCTATGTAGTCTCAGGGTGGCCTCGAACTCATGGCGATCCTCCTACCTCTGCCTCCTGAGTGCTGGGATTAAAGCCGTGCGCCACCACGCCTGGCTCATTCTTGTTTTGTTTTGAGACAATTTCACATATTCCAGGCTGGCCTCAAACTTACTATGTAGCTGAGGATAATCTTGAACTTCTGGTCCTCCTGCCTTCACTTCCTCAGTACTGGGATTATAGACAAGTGTCACCAAGCCTAGTTCATGCAGGGGGATTGAATTCAGGGGCTTCACGTATGCTAAACAAGCACTCTACCAGCTGAGCTACATCCCCAGCCCCTAAAATGTCATTCTTTTTTAAAAAAATATTTATTTGAGAGAGCGAGAGAGAAAGAGGGAGAGAGAGAAAGAGAATATGGGTGCACCAGGGCTTCCAGCCACTGCAAATGAACTCCAGACACTTGTGCCTCCTTGTATATCTGGCTTACGTGAGTCCAAGGGAATCGAATGAAGGTCCTTTGGCTTTGCAGGCAAATGCCTTAACCGCTAAGCCATCTCTCCAGCCCTAAAATGTCATTCTTGACTTGGAAATTTCACTCTAAGTAAAGTCAGTGACACTCTTGGTTCCAATAGCATGGCAGCTCTATGTAGTAAAAATGTCACAGTAAAACATTTGAGGTCTCATTTCCAAGTGCTAGCCAAGACTAAGCTGTAGGAAGCAATCCGTAATGGGGTTTCTTTGCTTTTAGAAGTCAAAAGCATAGGAAAGCAAGCCAATGGACTTCTACCAATTGTGTACGAAATATGGGTAAACTGTGCCAGATGCATGTTAGATAACCTCGGGAAGAGGCCCGGAAAGTGACCTTGCTGTGACCCGTGGCAAATCGATTTTCAAATTTTAACCTATGAAAGCTAGAGATAAGAAAAGGCAGGAAAAACACCGATTATGCTGAGAAGGGGTCAACTTCCATCAGTTACAGGCCAAATTCTGAGACAGAAAAATAGAGTTCAAGGAAAAACAAGAAACAAAAACACGTAACTGCAATAGCAAAATGTTCAGAAACACCAATCAGTACAGTCACAGATTCACACTTGCTTAACAAAAGTGTAAAGTATTTTGGTACTTCTTAAAAAAATTTTATTTATCTTAATTCTCTTTTATATATATGTATATATATGTATACATGTATGTATATATGTATATATATGTATATATGTATATATATGTATATATATGTATGTATGTATATATATATATATACACATATATATATGTATGCATATATGTGTATATATATATATGGAAGTGAGAAATGACAGTAAAGAGATATGAAATGAATGAGGAGAGCAAAAATGGAAAACAATAGTGTGTCCCATTTTTCTACTAATCATGTCTCTTGGTAACCCTTTCTGAAAGTATATATCATTTAATACATAACTTTTTGTCTTTTGTTATCTTTAAGATGATATACATGTGCATAAACATTAGAAAATTTAAGACCGTAGTTATCAGAAAAATGGGGGATGACAAGTGAAACTTAAATGTCAGATAAACAAAAATTACTTCTTTAGTAAAAATTTCTTTATATTGCATGAAAAATCAGTTCTTGCTTATATGAAACTCAGATTTAACTGCCTATCCTAGACTTGTAGTAAGTAAACCTGGTAGGTAACAGGCTTGACTCTTTATCTTAATGTGTTTAACCTGGTTATCCATATCCCCACTTGATTTTCTTTTTTTCTTTTTACTGATGTATAACACACACACACACACACACACACACACACACACACGTACTGCATTCAGTTCGCTGAGCTTTTCTCAACTGAATGTGACCCAGGCCAAAACCAGTATCCCAGCTCCCTAGAAGCACCCTTTGTACTCCCTTATATTTGTGAAGGGAGTCCTTATTACGACTTATAACAATAAAGGTTTTTAAAATTTTTTTTTATTATTTTATTTATTTTTTGGAGAGAGACACGGAGAGAGACAGACAGAGAAGGAGAGAGAGAGAGATAGAGATGGGCGCGCCAGCAGTCTCTCAACTGCTGCAAACGAAATCCAGATGTGTGCGCCCCTTGTGGTCAAGTGCGGCATTGTGCCCTTGTGTCACTTTGCATCTGGCTAAACGTGGGACCTGGAGATTGGAACCGCTGGAGATTGGAACCAGTGTTCTTAGGCTTAGGAGGCAGGCGCCTTAACTGCTAAGCCATCTCTCCAGCCCTAGGTTTTTTTTAGAAAAACAAAACAAAACTTTTTCTTGTTTATGAGAGAGAGAGAAAATATGGACACACCGGGGCCTCTTGCTATTGCAAACAAACTCCAGACACTGCACACTTTGTGCATCTGCCTTTATGTAGATAGTGAGGAATCTAAGCCAGGTTTGCAGTCTTTGCAAGCAAGCACCTTTAACAGCTGAGCTCTCTCTCCAGCCCCCAACACAGACATTTTTGCTCATTGCCCTACTGCTTTCATGTGGAGTCAGAGGTCTCATTCTTGTATTCCAAGAAGCGCCCACCTTCTTGACAGAGAACCTTCCAGCAAAAGGTTAAATGGCCGGGTGACTGGAGATGGTTAAGATGTGTGTGTGTCAGGTGGTGGGGGAGGGGGTTGCTTCTCACCTCCATAGATTCCATGAATTAGGCAATGTATTTATTCAGGTCCTTATAGTGGGTGTTAGGTGGGCACAACCTTTCAGGGGCCCTGTGAGATCATAAAGGCAGAAATCTAGATGGCGTGGGTTTTCCAGAATCAGATTATGATCCTTTGGATGGGAGTGCCTGGAGAGCATGCAGGACGTTTGGTTCGCGCAACTTGAGAGACGCTATAAGAGCCATGCATCTGCCCCTCTCTCCAAAGCCCGGCTTTATGGTCTTGCAAGGATTTGCCTATTGATAATATCCACTACTCTCGCCCAGCTACATCTGCTTCCAAGTCTATAAGTCAGCCCATTTGTAGGGAGATGTCAGAGTGTATCATAACCATGGGTATTTTATTTATTTAGTTATTTATTTATTCATTATTTAGTTATTTATTTTGAGAAAGAGAGAAAGGGGGAGAAAGAGAGAGAGAGAGAGAGAGAGAATGGGCACACCAGGGCCTCCAGCCACTACAAATGAACTCCAGACACATGCACCACCTCGTGCATCTGGCTTACGTGAGTCCTGGGGCCTTAGGCTTTGCAGGCAAGCACCTTAATCGTTAAGCCATCTCTCCAGCCCAAGATTTATTTATATGACTTGCAGTGAGGGGGTCACAGGGAGCCGTGATGAAGAATCTACCACACGGATGCCACACGGTTGCTCCCGTTTTGCAGAGTGCAGTTCAGGGCCTGCGGAGGTGACCCACAGGTTTGGATTTTCTGAGGGAAGCCATTACTTCATCTCCCCAAAACCTCACAGTGACTCATGAGAGGACAAGGAAAAGGGCGGTCAAACTCAGCAACGTGACCTTTCTCATGGTCACTCCCCCAGGAGTCCTGCCCACGGAGCAGCTGCTGCTGGCTGCTCTGGCGTCAGCAGATAGCTGTCCTGCTCCCTCCCAGGGCCTTGCTGTGGCCTCTAGGGGCAGTTCGGAGCAGGCCTCTTGCTGAACTCTAACATAGCTGTACTTCGCAGATACTGATATATATTTTTAAACTATTCAAAATGTCTTGGGTTTGCCCTGAGATAGAAAAAAAATCTGTTTATATTTTTTTCACACAATCTCACAGTCTCAAGCAGTTGGAAGGACTTAGGAGGGGTGATCAAATACAACCACAAGCATTTAAACTAAAAGGAAGAGTATATGATAACAACTGTGAAAGTTACAAAGAAAGAACGGAGAGAGGTTCCAAGAGCTGGGTGCTCCTGTGGAGTTGGTGGATAAAGCCTTCTTTAAGACATGTTTTGAGCTGGACCTTAAAGATGGACTGAATTTTTATAGAACAAGCCAGGAAAAGAAGTAGGGGAAATGATAAGGATAAGGAAATAAAAGTTTGGAATTGTGAGGGGAAAAGAAAGCCATAAGATAGCAGAAGGATTATCTAGAATAGAAGGATCCTGTAACCAAGAAAAGAAACAAACAAACGAAAAAACTAACACTGAATGCCAGATGCCATGGCTGCCTTCAATGTAAGATGCACTCTGATGCCACAGATGTTTCAAATGTCTTAAATAAAAACAAAACAACTGGGTCTTAGAGTTGTTGAAACATACTTCATGGGGCCATATTCTAGGATGTCTTAAAAAAATAAAATAAAACAGGTAAAGAGAGAAAGGTGGTCCGACAACAAACAACAAACCTCAGGAGACTCTGAGGGCTTTTGAGCAGGGGTGTGAAGTTCTGCTTCGCTGTGATTGTTCACTTGCCCTGGGTAAGGCTGAGGTGAGATACGCTGGCTGTGCTAGAATGAATGCAATCCTGAGGGTGGGCTAGAAAGGGAAAGAGTCAAACACCAGAGTCTTTTCCAAGGAAAAATCAAGTCCACCACGTCCATCCGTCCGTCCATCCGTCAGTGAAGTTATGGTTCCCACTTACAGTGTTTCTTTGTTACACAGTTTTTATTTTCTTGAAATTTTAAAAACGAGGGTCTTTCTCCATAGTCCAGGCTGGTCTTGAACCACAATTCCCTGTGTTCTCTGCCTGAGGTCTGGGAAAGGCTTGCCACCACTACATTCTGCTCATCCCCAGATGTATGCAGGATGGTCCAGTCTTTGTTATTGCTAGTATCATTTACCTAGTTTAAAAAGTTCTTAGTACACGGGCTGGAGAGATGGCTTAGCGATTAAGGCACCCGCCTCCTAAGCCTAAGAACATACAAAGTGATGCAAGGGTGCAATGCCGCACTTGACCACAGGGGGGCGCGCACATCTGGATTTCATTCACAGCAGCTGAGAGGCTGCTGGTGCACCCATCTCTGTCTTCCTCTCTGTCTCTCTCCAAAAAAAAAAAAAAAAAAAGTTTTTAGTCCTCAAGCAAACGAGCAAACAAACATAACAAGAAACACAAAAACAAACCCAGGGGGGAGCTCAGTGGTAGAGTTTGATTTCTATCTTCATAGTGCTAATTTTTACACTTATGTATGTAAGCGCAGATTTTCACATTACTAGATGTCCAAACTAATGGGTGTCCATTCTCAGCCAGACTGCTAGCTTTAGCTGCCTGTCCTTGTTCCATCCTCATCCTCACTCTCACATATCCAAGCCTTTGGTACTATCACATTTAAGATTTTACTCAGGGGGGCTGGAGAGATGGCTTAGTGGTTAAGGCGCCTGCCTGATAAGCCTAAGAAGGCTGGTTCCAACTCCAGTGGTTCCAATCTCCAGGTCCCACGTTTAGCCAGATGCAAAGTGACGCAAGGGCGCAATGCTGCACTTGCCCACAAGGGGGCGCACACATCTGGATTTCGTTCACAGCAGCTGAGAGACTGCTGGCGTGCCCATCTCTATCTGTCTCCCTCTCCCTCTCTGTCTCTCTCTCTCTCTCTCTCTGTCTCTCTCCAAAAATAAATGAAATAAAATAAAATAAAAATAAATTTAAAAAGATTTTACTTAGGGGCTAGTTTAATTCCCATTTCCTATGTAGTCAAGGGCACAGCTTGTGCTGTGCAAAGCCATTCCTCATCACCAGGATTAATTTTGAGCCATCAAAAATACATTAAAACCATAGGCTCTTTCACCCTGAAGTACAAACTGTGATACACAGTTTATGGTTGTGCTAATTCCCAAGAATTCCTAAGGACCGACACTAAAATTGTTTCAAATTTCAACACTGCTGTCATTTCTGCTTCCTTAAATTTTAAGTTTTTGGTTTTTAAAGTTCTCGTGACTGAATTAGCATGTTTTCCATCCTCTCTTTAGGATCTATGCATCTGGGATAAATGACCCTATCTTCATTCCTTCTCCTTAAGACAATCCTGAAAGGTATTCAGACAGAGCAAAGGGATACAGGAAAATTCTTGAAGAGGAAGGGATGTTGCTAAAGCAGGGAGCAACAAAAACGACTAGGGTTCCCGAGTTTGGAAAACAAGTGACTTAGAGGTCACATGGTTAAAGTTAAAATCAAGAGGCAAAGATGAGGACAACCAACTGGCAGAACCCTTACATGAGTTCTAGAACATTCTTGAAACTTCTAAGAAATAAAGTTAGAGAAAGCTAAAATTGTAGTTTCACGACAGGACGTTTTGCTAAGATACTTTTTTTTTTTGAAAAAAATTATCATTCAGCTGGGCGTGGTGGTGTCACCTTTAATCCCAGCACTTGGGAGGCAGAGGTAGGAGGATTGCCGTGAGTTAGAGGCCACCCTGAGACTACATAGTGAATTCCAGGTCAGCCTGGACTACAGTGAGAACCTACCTCGGAAAACCAAAAAAAAAAAAAAAAAAAAAAAAATCATTCATTTGTGTGTGTGTGTTTGTGTGCGTGTGTGCACACCAGGATCTCTTGACACTTCAAACAGATGCTTGTCCAGTTATCTGTGGGTGCCTGAGGAATAAAACCTGCACCGGGAGGCTTTATGAGCAAGCACTTTAGCCACTGGACCATCTCTCCAGGCCTTGCCCTTTGCCCCTGCACACTGGTCTGGCCCTAGGAGGCTGACTCTCAGAGAAGGCATCAGGCCCCTGCCTTCTGCCTTAGCCTTAGGTTTGCTGATTGGGTAGGGGTGAGGGGGTGCTGTGGTAGGAGGTTTGAAGGGAGAGGAATGGGGTTCTGGGTATTTATTCCCCAGTGGTCTCCCCAACACAGTGCCCATATTGGCCGGGTCCTGCTAATGGTACCCTCCCCTTCCCTTTTCAGACCTGTGTGTGGCAATGGCTCCCTGCTGTGGCTGGGTGTGCATGCTATATCTGTAAGCCCTGCCCATGATTTATAAATAGTGCCTTTGATAGCTAGCCAACTTATATGGAGCCCATTATCCCTGTCCAGGCCCACGCTGAACACCAGCGACACTAACAGACCCAGAGCTCCCTCCAAAGAGAATGGTAAGGGCAGAAGATGTGAATGTAAACCGTGACCACCAGCTACACCGGCTTGGGGAAAGAGGCCCATACTAGATCATTCTGAGTTGTGTTTTAGAGGCTCAGAGGCATTGTTGGGCGGAATGGTTGGGTGAAATAGGCTTTTTCTATTAGAGACTCTGTGTTTCCTTGCACTGCTAACCATCCTGGAAAGTAGGCAGCCCCTATGTGGGAAACTAACTGCAACTATGGCCTACATAGAAAGAATTTGTGCCTCGCTCTGGATTAGGGGACCATCATTTGGGGACCATTTGGTATTAAGTTTTGTTTTTTTGTTTTTTTTTGGTTTTGCGAGGTAGGGTCTCACTCTGGTCCAGGCTGACCTGGAATTAACTATGTAGTCTCAGGGTGGCCTCGAACTCTCAGCGATCCTCCTACCTCTGCCTCCCGAGTGCTGGGATTAAAGGTGTGTGCCACCACGCCCGGCCTGGTACTAAGTTTTAAAGTATGGAGAAGTCAGAATCCGATTACCAGTCTGAAGCTGGGTTGTCCCCAGGGCAGCAGTAACATCACACTTCTGTTTTGTTTGTTTGTTTGTTTGTTTTTTGGCAACAGTGGCAACAGAGCAATCAGTAGTCCAGAGAGGAAAATGGCCGGCATACTTTGGTAAGGTGCTTCAGGTAAGCCCACAAGATACCGCGTCTGTATTCTAGTACCACCACTAATCAAAGAAAAGCTCCCCTTTCCTGAGACGGATGTGGGGTAACAGTGGTGATCTGTCGAGAGCACTCGGCCTTTGATTATCGCGCTCTCCTGGATGTCAAAAGTTGAGAGGACCAGAAGGAGAGCACGGGAGTGCTTTCTCTGACAGCGTTCTGATGCAATAGCAGACAAGCATCAGATTCAGTTGAGGGAGACGATATGGCTATGTTTTGATCTGAACAAGAAGGATGTTTTATATTAACCAAAACCGAAAAGTTGGCCATGCAAGGGTTTCAGAAGAAACCTCTGAAGGGTTAAGTAAACCCCATGTCTGGCAAATTCATGGAAATCTCCTGGAACACATTCCTGGCCTTTTGAATTTGATACTAGAGAAACAAGGCTTTCCTTCCACACGATTCCCTTGGGATTGTGTAGGTCAGCAGCAGGATTCGATGGGAATGGTGTATGTCCAGTATTTGCTTTCACTTACTTATAGGCCTCCATTAATTCCCCACGTACGAGGGACAGAAATAATACTTGCAACATTCACATAGTTGATGCGATGCCCTAATTCCTATTTTGGGATCACACCAGCTTTGATCAGTCATGTAAGCCTTGCACGTTTCCCAAGAACTTGCCCTCTGTGCTGGCAAGGCAAGGAAAAGGCCCGTGTGCCAGCTGAAAGCACATCACGTAACAATCTCTAATGTAACGAGGAACCTGGGTTTGGTGTAAATGAGCAGTGATTCCAGGCACTATCCAAAAATATTCCTGAGCTGTTAACTTAGATCAGATGTATTTCCATAAATGTTTTGAAGCAGCTCCAGAAAAAAAAAAAGATTGATGAGAAATGAATATTGGCTCTCATACAAAGAGTAATTTCTCCCATCCTTGGAAAATGTTACGTTGAACTTTAGGGCTCGGACCAGCCCAGTTTAAGGTGATATTCTGTGATATGGAGAGATGGGAACTTAAGGTTTTCACATAAATTATTCTATGAACCAAATCTTTCCAAGTATGTTTGAAGCTTGAAATACTAGACTCTCTCTTGTCTATAATAATGAATTATGTACAAACGAGTTTTTTTTTAAAAAAAAAAAGCTCTTATTTATTTGAGAGAGAGAATGGGAGCACCAGGCCCTCCATCCACTGCAAATGAACTCCAGATGTGTGCGCCCCCATGTGCATCTGGCTTATGTGGGTCCTGGGGAATCGAACCTGGGTCCTTTGGCTTTGCAGGCAAGTGCCTTAACTGCTAAGCCATCCCTCCAGCCCACAAATGAGTGTATTAAAATTTCCACTTCAGGGACATTTTGTGTCTCCACAGACATAATCATTTCTCTCTTTTCAAAACGGTGTGTGATGCCTTCTAAAAGGCGAATTTTTTCCCATGGAAAGATGTGACCCTCCCCCCCCCCCCAGCATTTGTTCTCTAATCTATCCCTATATTATCTGGCTCCAAGCTGCTCTGCCTGTCTGTCCTCTTTTGACCTATCTGATTAAACTTGAATTCATCTTCTCCAAAAGCATGTGACCAGGGCAGTTTACCGTCAGGGATCAAGGCTGGACTATTCTAGACATAACGCATTAGCAGATGAGTGACTCTCCACCCAGCCTATCCAGGGCTCTCTGAGGACATGTCTTCTGGCACCCAAACCACCTGGACTGGAATAACTTCGTGATCCTGAATCACAACACGGCTGTTTACAGTGGGCGAGCTCACTCTTCTGGGTGCCCCATGTGGGCACATTGTTATACTGTGACCTGAATAAATCCTGTAAGAAGGAGCAGGGATCTTGTTTCTAATTCATTCTGTACTAACTCTAAAGGCCAGCGTGACTTACGCAAACTATAGGTGTATTCACTTTTTCCTACAGCCTCTTGCTGGCACTCAGGATGGGTGCAAGTTGCGTATTACTCAGGATCCTACTACATTCAATAACCACGCCATAAGAGGCAGACACAAAGCAGATTTTTATAGCGTCTTGCCCAGCGGAGCTCAGCTCAGTGAAGTCCACAACTGTATTTTCATAAGGGGCCCCTCCAACACTCTGTACCCCAGGGGAGACCTCAGGTCCCTCTCGAGGGTAATT
This sequence comes from Orientallactaga sibirica, assembly GCA_036365145.1. Classification (NCBI taxonomy): domain Eukaryota; kingdom Metazoa; phylum Chordata; class Mammalia; order Rodentia; family Dipodidae; genus Orientallactaga; species Orientallactaga sibirica. The sequence goes on from JAEOAD010001797.1 coordinate 6,011,203, forward strand.
TCAGGCACACATTTCACACTGTTTTCACACCACTATGCTGGAGGGTTGAGAGATGCAGAAATGTGACCCAATGTGGTCTCCAGAGCCATCCAGCCCAAATGGGTTTTCTGATGGAATTGTGTGCAGAGGCGGGGGCTAGGGCTTTGGAAATTACTATTCTGCCCACTTTAAATTTCCACCATTTGCCTGGGAGGTAGCTTCCACTTTCAGTTTTTAAAAAATATTTTCAAATTTTTATTTAAGACAGTGAGAATGGGCGCACCATGGCCTCTAGCCACTGCAAATGAACCCCAGACGCATGCACCACCTTATACATCTGGCTTACATGGGTCCTGGGGCATTGACCTGGGTCCTTTGGCTTTGCAGGCAAGCACCTTAACCGCTAAGCTATCCCTCCAGCCCCTACTTTCAGTTTTAAACCAAGTGCTCTTATGTTGTGACTAAATAGGGTCCCGTTGGTCAGAGTCCTGAGTTCTGTCACCCACTTGGAGGCCACAAGCTTTGCCTGTCAGCCTGCTTTACAGTTTCCCTGAACAGCCATAGTGTCCCGGCTTTGAAGTCCTGGACAACGCATGACAGGGGACCATACAGCTTCGACGAGTTCAAGGATTTCTTTGCATCCATTAAGTCTTTCCCTCATGAGTTTATAAGCCCCCCTTAATTTTTTTTTTTTAATATTACGCCCTGTGGACATGGAGGATGGGCAAGGTGTATTTTGAGTCTAGGTATATATTCATATGCATCCCTGCTGCCAGTCGGAGGGCTCAGGTCAACGATGAGTTCCGTGGTGGAATTCAGGATCCTTACAGAGTACCCAGCAGGACATTCTCCCCTCTCACAACACCGCTACCATAGGTGAACAACTCAACGTTGGGGCCCATGGGAGGCTGGTCCGTTAAGTATGCATTGGCATCCGGGTCCTTGTCCCAACACAGGGAAGGGCTGGTTCTCCAGCCATGGGTCCACTGGCACCCTTGAGTTGCCTCTCCCAGCCTCCCAGGGCCTAGTCCTGGCAATAGGGGAGATGGAGTCGTTGTCTCTGAATACTGGACAAGAATTCCCCCCGCCATTGTCACAGCCTTTGTTCCTTTGTGCTGGTATGGCTCAGTGGATTCACATCAACGGTTGAGGCCTGCATGCAGGAGCGTTGTTTTATACCCTCTGTTAGATTTTCTTTACATTTTAGTGCCTTTGTCTCTCCCACACAGGAACGTATGTTCTGATTGGTCGTTCTACGCTATAGGGTTGCTCCCTGCACAGAGACACGTAGTTTCCTTCCCTTGTTACCGCACCGCACCGCGCGGCATCGCATGGACCCATCTTGCCTTGCAGACCAGTTGTGAAGGGCACAGGGTCCCCAGATGGGTAGGATTGGTGATGGCTTTTCTCCATCCACAGCTTTTATCTCCCGACATGGAGAAAGACAGCCAGCGGGGAGGAAGCTTCCAGCTCAGCTCCAGGTGATTTTTCTTTGTAACTTGCAACTAGAGTGGTGTCTGCAGCACTAAGGACTTACCAGCTAGTTTGGGTGGATAACCAGGAGCAAAGCAATAGCCACTATTGTTTGAGGGGGCCTCTGTGACCTCTCTCATCAACAATGTATTGGGGGGTTATCTCCTATCTGCCACTGGGATTTTCAACGTACGGGACCTTTGTCTAAATTATGTTTTTTTTTTAAGATTTATTTTTATTTATTTATTAGAGACACAGAGAGAGAATGGGCACGCCAGGGCTTCCAGCCACTGCAAACGTACTCCAGATGCATGCACCACCATGTGCATCTGGCTTACGTGGGACCTGGAGAATCGAACCTGGATCCTTAGGCTTCTCAGGCATGCGCCTTAACCGCTAAGCCAACTATCTCTCCAGCCCTAAACATGTTTTTAAAAATTCATATTTTAAATTGGCTTACCGGGCTGGAGAGATGGCTTAGCGGTTAAAGCGCCTGCCTCCTAAGCCTAAGAACGCTGGTTCCAATCTCCAGGTCCCACGTTTAGCCAGATGCAAAGTGACGCAAGGGCGCAATGCCGCATTTGGCCACAAGGGGGCGCACACATCTGGATTTCGTTCACAGCAGCTGAGACACTGCTGGTGTGCTCATCTCTGTCTCCCTCTCCCTCTCTATCTCTCTCTGTCTCTCTCCAAACAATAAACAATAAAAAAAAATTAAAATAAATTGGCTTACCAAGTAGTAGGTTTGCATAGGGCCTGCTTTCATGCCCTCGGTTTGGGTTTATCTTCTCATGACCCCCATCTGTCCCTCATCCCACCACCCTTATCTCTGCTTAAACACTTCCCTATCACCGTCTCCCTCCTCTGCTTTGGTGTGCCATGTGTTCTGCGATCTCCCCATATAATCCTCCCCACGATGTCCCTTTTCTAGCTTCCCAGATTCTACAGACACTAACTCCTTCGAAAGTCTCTATCTGTAACAGCCAAATTAGGTTAGTTTTGGTGATGGTTTGAATCAGATGTCTCCCATCAACTCATGTGTGTTGAATGCTTGGGTCCCAGCTGCTGGCAACCATTTTGGAGGTGGAATCTTTCTGGAGGAGGAGTGTTGTTGGGGGTGGGCTTTGGGGTGTCACCGCCAGCTCCCCTTGGCCAGAGCTCAGCTCACTCTGTTGCTGCTGTTTTCCACCTGCTTTGGCAGGACGTGACATCCAGCCTCTGCTCTGCCTTCTTTTTAAAAAGTATATATTTAGGCCTGGAGAGATGGCTTAGCGGATAAGGCGCTTGCCTGCGAAGCCTAAGGACCCAGGTCCGATTCTCCAGGTCCCATGTAAGCCAGATGTACATGGTGGCACATGCGTCTGGAGTTCGTTTGCAGTGTCTAGAGGCCCATTTTCTCTCTCACTCTGTCTCTAATAAATAAATAAAAATAAAATTTTAAAAATTATTTATTTATTTAAGAGACAGAGAGGAGAAAAAAAATAAATAAATAAAAGAGACAGAGAGGAGAGAGAGAACGGGCACACCAGGGCTTCCTGCCACTGCAAATAAACTCCAGATGCATGTGCCAAGTTGTGTATCTGGCTTTACTTGTGTACTGGCAAATTTGAACCCAGGCCATCAGGCTTTGCAAACAAGCACCTTTAACCACTGAGCCATCTCTCCAGCCCCTACTTTACCTCCATTTCCCTTTGATCATGAAGGTTCCCCTTTGAGACTGTACGTCAAAATAACCCCTTTCCACTGCTATTGGTTGCTCGCTTGTCCCAGAAATGTGAAGGTCGCTACAACAGTGTTTATACGAATTTACCCAACAGAGTAGTCGTTTCAGGCTTGGGAGATGACCCAGTGGTTAGAGGCACTTGTTTGCAAAGCCTGACGGACTGGGTTCAATTCCCCAGTACTCACAAAAAGCCAGATGCACAAAGTGACACATGCATCTGTAGGTCGTTGGTTCTGAGTGGCAGTAGGGCCTGGTGTGCCCATTCTTTCTCTCTCTTTCCCTCGCTCTCTCTCTCAAATAAATAATTTTTAAAAATTGTTAAATTTATTTATTTGCAAGCAGAGAGAGAGACAGAGAGAGAGAAGAGAGGCAGACTGAGAGAGAATGGGCATGCCAGGGCCTCTAGCCACTGCAAACAAACTCCAGATGCATGTGTCCCTTGTGCATCTGGCTTACGTGGGTCCTGGAGAATCGAACCGGGATCCTTTGGCTTCACAGGCAAACGCCTTAACCGCTAAGCCATTTCTCCAGCCCATCAAATAAATAAAATTTTTTATGAGAGAGAGAGAGAATTGGCACAGCAGGGCCTCTAGCCACTGTAGTCGGACTCCAGCTGTGTGCTCCACCTTGTGAGCATGTGCAACCTTGCGAGCTTGTGTCACTTTGTGCATCTAGCTTATGTGATACCTGGAGAGTGCCTTAACCGCTAAGCAATCTCTCCAGCCTAAATTTTTTTTTTTTTTGGTTTTTCGAGGTAGGGTCTCAGTCTAGCCTAGGCTGACCTGGAATATACAATGTAGTCTCAGGCTGGCCTCGAACACACAGTGATCTTCCTACCTCTGCCTCCCGAGTGCTGGAATTAAAGACATGTGCCACCATGCCGGGCTATACATTTTTTTTTTTTAAAAAAAGAAACAGTGTATAGATTGTTTGGTTTTTTGTTTTTTTTTGTTTTGTTTTGTTTTTTTTTTTGGTTTTTCGAGGTAGGGTTTCACTCTGGTCCAGGCTGACCTGGCAGGGTGGCCTTGAACTCTCAGCGATCCTCCTACCTCTGCCTCCCGAGTGCTGGGATTAAAGGCGTGCGCCACCACACCCGGCAATTGTTTGGGTTTTTTTGCCTAAATAAATGTTATATGTTTTATGTCTTAAAAAAAAAAAAAAAGAAAAGAAACAGGCCAGTAGTTTCTAGGAAAGTAGGATAATTAAGTTGGTAAAGTTAGTCATCAAACATTCAAATTGCGGATCCTTAAGATGATGGAAAAACTGGCGTGCAACCCTCTCTTCTGACATCTCAGACTGGTTTTCAGGTTTTCCTCAGACTCACCTTATCAGAATTGGCTTCGTCACCTATAGCAATTATCTTAATTGGGTTTGAGGTTAATTGTATAGCAATATGGCCAAAGGCAATAGATCTGTACCGCTGAGCAAACTTATTAAAGGATGTGACGAGCCTGGAAGCCGGGTGTGGTCGTACAGTCCTGTGGTCCCAGCTCTTGGGATCAAGAATTAAAGGTCATCCCTGGCTATATTATTTTGTTTGAGACAAGCCGAGGCCACAGAAAAGACTCCAGAGAGAGAGAAAGAGAAAGCAAGTAAGAAGGAAGGAAGGAAGGAAGAGAGGGAGGGAAGAAGGAAAGCTGGGAGGAAAGCTGGGAGTGGTGGCACATGCTTTAAACCCAGCACTCAGGGAGCAGAGGTAGGAGGATCACCGGTGAGTTCCAGGCCAGCCTGAAAATACAAAGTGAACTGCAAGTCAGCCTGGGCTAGAGTGAGACCCTGCCTCAGTAAAACCAAAAAGAAAAAAAGAAAAAAGGGAGGAAGGAAGGAAGGAAGGAAGGAAGGAAGGAAGGAAGGAAGGAAGGAAGGAAGGAAGGAAGGAAGGAAGGGAGTGGTGGCGCATGCCTTTAATCCCAGCACTCAGGGAGCAGAGGTAGGAGGATCACCGGTGAGTTCCAGGCCAGCCTGAAAATACAAAGTGAACTGCAAGTCAGCCTGGGCTAGAGTGAGAGGAAACCCTGCCGAGTAAAACCAAAAAGAAAAAAAGAAAAAAGGGAGGAAGGAAGGAAGGAAGGAAGGAAGGAAGGAGGGAGGGAGGGAGGGAGGGAGGGAGGGAAGGAAGAAAGGAGGGAGGGAGGGAGGGAGGGAGAAAAGGAAAGGAAAGGAAATGAGGGAGGGAAAGAAAGGAAAGACAAAAAAGAAAAAAACATGACAAACAGGCACCTGGGCTGGGGGACTGGTTGAGATTGCTCCTCTGCTCTGTCCTGGAGACTGGCTCTTGTGCACTGGTGGGCACCTTTGCTGCTAACAACTAGCTGTGACTTTTGACTCTTTGAAAACTCTCTGAATGTTCAGAGACCTCTACTTCCTCTGTGAAGAACTTCATTTTATTAATGTGGATTTCTCGTTCAAGAATAAATGCAGGGCACGGTACTCAAAAGATTACCTTACGATCAAGCACTCCCACTCAATAGACCAAAAAAAAAAAAAATCACAAATCTTGAAAGCAAATATTCAAACAAATGCTACCGCACTGATGTTCATATCAACACCATTCACCCCAGCTAAAAGGCGGAAGCAACCCAGATACCTATCAATGGATGAACGGATAAACAAACTGGGTTTTATTTATTTATTTATTTATTTACTTATTTATTTATTTATTGGACATGCTCAGTGAGCAAATGACTGCCATGAGAGAGAAACAGAGACAAAACACAGGCTGGGGGAGCTGGAAACAGAGGGAGAGAGAGAGAGAATGGACACACCAGGGCCTCCAGCCACTGCAAACGAACTCCAGACATGTGTGCCCCCTTGTGCATCTGGCTAACTTGGGTCCTGGTCCTGGGGAATGGAACCTGGGTCCTTTTTTTTTTGGAGAGAGGCACAGAGAGAGAGGGAAAGGAAGACAGATAGAGATGGGCGCACCAGCAGCCTCTCAGCTGCTGCGAACGAAATCCAGATGCATGCGCCCCCTTGTGGTCAAGTGCGGCATTGCGCCCTTGCGTCACTTTGCATCTGGCTAAATGTGGGACCTGGACATTGGAACCGCTGGAGATTGGAGCCAGCGTTCTTAGGCTTAGGAGGCAAGCACCTTAACCGCTAAGCCATCCCTCCAGCCCCTAAACTATGGTTTATATACTCAATAAAATATTATCATTCAAAAATAACATGGACAAACCTTGAAACCATCATGCTATGTGTCCAGGTCACATATTGTATGATTCCATGGACGCACAGAAAAGTAAACACGCACAGACACAAAGCAGATTAATACCCACAAGGGTGCTGGGGCTTCCATGGTGACAAAGTGTCTTGGAATCTGATGCAGATGGCAGTTGTACAACACTGTGGATATACTCAATGCCATTGTTCATTTCAAAGTGGCTAACTGTATGTGAGATGAATTTCCTTTCAGTAAAAATAACTTGAAAATGCCTATAAAGAATCACATTTCATTTCTCTGCATTAAGTGCTGTGCAGCTCAGAATATTCTCCAGTCCTAAGCCACCGCACTTGAAGCCATAGACTTCAAGTCTATGAAATGACTGTTTGCACCAGATCCTGACAATGAGAAACTGCTTGAGCCACCTGTAACATGCCAGATTCATAAAGAGAAGACTGACAGGAGAGAAATTATATCCAGTCCTCATATGTGTTGGCAGCCATTTCAAAATAAAAGAACAATTCATTTCTCCGATAGCTACCAAGCTCAGGATTAAATTTTTTGCATGGTTCACAAAAAATGTACTTTTCACAGAAAATCGATATACTGGTTTATATGAAAAGGAATATTGCAATTGGTGAACTGCAGAAGAAAAATTCTTTCTGTTCATACATTTCTTCACATTTAAATTCTTTTTAAAACTATTTTTATTTATTTCTATGCATGGGGGGCGGGGAGAGAATGAATGGGTGTCCCAGGGCCTCTAGTAGCTGCAAATGACTCCAGCTGCATCAAATGCATGTGCCACTTTGTACATCTGGCTTTACATGGGTACTGGGGAATCAAACCAGGGTCATTAGTCCTTGCAGGCAAGTGCCTTCACCACTGAACCATCTTTCCAGTCCATATTTAAATTATTTTATTTATTTTTTATTTTTTGGCTTTTCAAGGTAGGGTCTCACTCTAGCCCAGGCTGACCTGGAATGAATTCACTATGTAGTCTCAGGGTGGCCTTGAACTCACTGCAATCCTATCTTTGCCTCCCTAGTGCTGGGATTAAAGGTGTGCACCACCACGCCTGGCTCTTTAAATTATTTTTTAATATTCTATTTTTATTTATTTTATTTGAGAGAGAGAGAAAGAGGCAGATAGAGAGAAAGAGACACAAAGAGAGAAAGAGAATGAGCACACCAGGGCCTTCAGCCACTGCAAACAAACTCTAGACGCATGCGCCACCTTGTGTATCTGGCTAACGTGGGTCTTAGGGAATCAAACCTAGGTCCTTTGTGTTCGCAGTCAAGTGCCTCAGTCACTAAGTCGTCTCTCCAGCCCTCACATTTAGATGCTTAATGCAAAGTTAAAGGAAAGAATTCTTTACTTCTCAGGGAGAGGAGAGGGGCATGACAGGATTGCCAGTCATCACAAAATCAGAAGGGCTGTAGTAACAATTAATGCTTTCAGAAATAAATTCAGTGAGGGTTAGAAAGAAAAACAAAAGTAAAGAAAGGCAGTACTAAGGGAACCTACTGCCTGTACTTGACAGCTTTATTTACCATGTCTTCCTTGAGAAAAGAAGGAATTGAGTCAACTGAATAGATATTACATGTATTAATATGTTTTTGCTGTCAAAATTAAAAGTGAGACTGAAATAAGACATTTAGAGAGACCACAGTGTTCCTTCAGGTAACATTTAAAACCCAGGTGAAGCTGGGCATGGTGGAGCACACTTTTAATCCCAGCACTTGGGAGGCAGAGGTGGGAGGATTGTTATGAGTTCGAGGCCACCCTGAGATTACAGAGTGAATTCCAGGTCAGCCTGGAGCTAGAGTGAGACCCTACCTCAAAAAAACCCAAAAATCAAAAAGCCGGGTGTGGTGGCGCACGCCATTAATCCCAGCACTTGGGAGGCAGAGGTAGGAGGATCGCCGTGAGTTCAAGGCCACCCTGACACTACATAGTTAATTCCAGGTCAGCCTGGACCAGAGTGAAACCCTACCTCAAAAAACCAAAAAAAAAAAAAAAAAAAAAAACCACCCAAAAATAAATAAATAAAAAATCTAGGTGAGAGGTATAGGCAGGAGGATCAAGTCGTCCTAGGCTACATAGAAAGTTCTAGACCAGCCTGGGAAGTAGAAAGACTTGAGCTGTGAAGTGACAGCCTACATCTCGGACTTCAGGGACTGTGATGACAGATTAGGACAGAGAAGACGAGTCCTCTCTCCTGCGTCTAATGCATTCCCTTCACGATTCCGTCCCGGCGTCCTGACTAGTGTGAGGGAGGATCAAGGCCGCTATTCTCTGTGAGGTAACTGCAGTCAGTTCAAGCTGATGTTCAAGTTCAAGTTCATGTTTCACCCCAGGGAAAATTTCCATTCACTGGATGAAAAAAGTCTCACTTTACCTTTCTTTGTTCTCACAAACACATTTCATCACCTTTGTGGCATTCTCATCACTTTGTTTAAGCTCTTTATTGTCCTCCGAAATGCGCATCGTTGGCCAATTTAGGACAGAAACATGAGCTATCCAAATAAAAACACGACCACGTCTTTAATCCCAGGAGAGACAGAGGCAGGGAGAAACACTTGTGAGTTTGGGGCCAGCCTGGGTTAACAGAGTGAGTTCCACGTCAGCCTGGGCTAGAGTGAGACCCTACCTTGAAAATAACAAACAACTATGACGATAACAAAAAGAAATCTTGGGGTTGGAGAGATGGCTTAGTGGTTAAAGGCTTTTGTTTACAAAGTTTGACAGCTCTGGATTGATTCCTTAGTAACTACGTCAAGCCAGAACAAAGTGGTGCATTCATCTGGAGTTCTGCAATGGCAACAGGCTCTGGTATGCCCATGCTCTCTCTCCCCCCCCCTTCTCTATAAAAAAAAATAAATAAATGAATAAATAATTTTTTAAAATGCAAAAGTTCCCGTGGCTGTGGTGTCTGTGTGGTTGTGGTGTTGTGGTGTGTTATTGGGGGAGAACCTTGGGATTTTGCTCTTTGGAGATACACAAATAAGATCCTTTGGTGAGGGCTGGAGAGATGGCTTAGTGGTTAAGGTGCTTGCCTGCGAAGTCTAAGGACCCAGGTTCAATTCTCCATATCCCACATAAGACAGATGCTCAAGGGGCACATGCATCCGAAGTTCATTTGCAGTGGCTGGAGGCCCTGGTGTGCCCATTCTCTCTCACTTTCTCTCTCTCTCTCCCCCTCTCTCTGTCTCTAATAAATATATAAATAATAATAAAACCCACAAAAATAATGATATTCGAGTTGTCCGCCTATTTGGGACTAAGGATTGTCACTGCTCTGCAAAGGGCCACAAATAAACTTTGGCCTGGGAGCGGCTTGGCTGTGAAGGGTGTAGTCAAGGGAAGGGTAGGGAATATAGAGGAGATCCTTTTTTTTTTTTTTTTTTTGAGACAGTGTCACGTGTACCTGGTCGGCCTCAAGCTTGCGACATAGCCAAGGATGACCTTGATCTAATCTTCCTGCCCCCACCTCCGGAATACTAGGATGACAGCCCACAGGACCACTCCAGTTTATTCAGTGCTGGGAATCAAAGCCAGGGCTTCGTGAGTGCTAAGTAAGCACTCGGACGACTGAGCTTCGTCCCCAGCACAAATGCACAGCACTATGAGGGCTTGCCTGGAAAATCAAAACTGGCCCTGCTCTGAGGAATCCCTCAGACTTACCATGAGGAACGCATTCTACTCTTATTTTTTTTGTTTTCATGCCCAAAGGGTGGGTGAGGAGACAATAAATGATTTAGTGATTACTCAGAGCCACTTAGTAGCAGAAGTGAACTTTGAACTCAGGAGTACTACATTAACAATCTCTACATGTAAATTCTATCCAATGAAATAAGCTGACCACTGCTGGAAGCCCAGTTAATAAACGGTAAATACATGGTGCTAATAGTCATGCTGGCATTCGGCAAATATATATACATAATTGTATATTATGCTATAAATATTAAATTATATTATAAAATCTTATAATTATATTATCATATTATATATAATATAATATATTATAATATATATATTCTTTTCTTTTCTTTCTTTCTTTCTTTTTTTTTTTTTTTTTTTGGTTTTTAGAGATAGAGTTTCACTCTAGCCCAGGCTGACCTGAAATTCACTCTGTAAGTGTCAGGGTGGCCTCGAACTCATGGTGATCCTCCTACCTCTGCCTCCTGAGTGCTGGGATTAAAGGCATGTGCCACCACACCCAGCTATTATATCTCATTCTGGTAGTATTTTAATGTTTTAATCAAATGGACAGCTTCATAGTTCTTTACTTAAAGAGGTCTTTTTAAAATAAAGCAATAGTACAAAAGCAAGACTGGAAACTTAAAAATCTGAATAACAGGTAATTTTTATGACATATCTTTATGGCTTTTCTGTGACTTTAAAGCTCAAAGGTTACAGTGATTGACGTCTAAACTTCTGGTGAAGGAAAGGTCAGTCTGTAGCTCAGCCAAAAAAAAAAAAAAAATCACATGACACAATGAGTGGTGAGGAGCTGTGTAAAGCCTCTGCCAAAAGCAAGGCCTGTTTCTATATTTACTTTCCACCTCCAGAGAAAAGTCCACTGTCATACCTCAGAGCGACTAATGAAGTCCTTGGCTAGCTAGACCTTGCGTCATTTCGATCTAGAAAACAGAGAATAATCTATCATGAAATTTGTTCTTAAATAAAAATGGAAAATTATACTTGGCTCATTGAGAAAGAAGAAAAGGGAAGATCTCCTAGGTTGTGGAAGATACACAAGACAGTGTAAATGTGGAATTTTGACAAGAAAGAACCCAAACGGGCCCATCTCAATCCATATCTGAATCCAAGTTGTTAAAGGACAGCGTAAACTCCCAGCGCTCACAATCAGCCCTTTGTTTTGAAAAAGAACAAGGAAGGCTATGGAGGCTCCAGCAAACACTTGCCTCCTGATGTGTGTCCAAGTTCAAACCCAGGCTTATCTATTACAGTGAGGTGATTTCTAGCTCCTCCCAAGCCATTTGGAGGACCCTGGGTAATTCCCGTTGCAACCAGGACTTAGCCCACTGCGGGTGCGATGGGAAGATGCGCCGAGCCTGGGAGGTAGCGTCTGGAATGAGCACACGGTCAGCAGCCCATCATTTATGTAAGGATATGCCAAGAGCTGTGCCAGGGATTCATCAGAATGAGCACTAACATGAATCAGGCCACAGCGCTAAGAGCTGACTCCAGCCTGGGGTAGCATTACTTGAGAGCTAAGGCTGAAGTCAAATCTCTCTGACAAGAACGGCCAATGAAATGAGAAGGAGGGAGAATGCAAAGAGGTTACCTAATGCTTTGAAGGATTACGTTTTTTGGCCTGTCCAATTATAAAGTTTTGGATATTAGCCTCTAAAACCAGCTGGGGGCATGGTGGCACACTCCTTTAATCCCAGCACTAGAGAGGCAGAGGTGGGAGGATCACTGAGTTGAAGGTCACCCTAAGACTACATAGTGAATTCCAGGTCTGCTTGGGCTAAAGCAAGTCACTACCTTGAAAAAACAAAAAAATAAAGAAATTTTAAAAAAAAAAAAAAAACAAAAAAACTGAAACCAGTGATTCTCAAACCATTCCATGAAATTAGAAAAAAAAAGAAAAGGGCTGGGCATGGTGGGGCATGCCTTTAATCCCAGCACTCGGAAGGCAGAGGTAGGAGGATCGCCGTGAGTTCGAGGCCACCCTGAGACAACATGGTGAATTCCAGTCAGGCTGAGCTAAAGTGAGACCCTACCTCGAAAAAAAAAAAAAAAAAAAGGAAGACACTCCCTAACTCCTTTTATGAAGCCAGCATTACACTAATAGCAAACACAGACAGAGCCACAATAAAAAAATAAAACTATAGACAAATATCCCCCCGAATAAACATAAATGCAAGAATTCCCCCCAAAAGACTTGCAAACATCTTTCAGGAAAATATCGAAAGTCATTCAGCTTGATCAAGTCCAGAGATGCAGCAATGGTTCAACATACATAAACCAATAAGCATCATATATGCCAAGTCAAGGACGGAATCACATGGTCTGAATTGGTCAAATTCTTATGGCTGGGAGAAAAATAAATTGACAAAAATCAGTTGAAGGGACTGAGGGTCATTTCAGCTTAAAATGGAAGGTTACAGTCCATCAGTGAGAGGAAAGCGTGGCCAGAACAGGAAGCTCATGTGACATCATCACATCAGGTAGCAATGCATGCCGCCTCTTCAGCGAGCTTTCTCCTTCTCTGAATTTTTGGAGAGAGCACAGAGAAAGTCAGAAAGAGAGGGAGAGGAAGACAGATAGAGATGGGTGCACCAGCAGCCTCTCAGCTGCTGCAAACGAAATCCAGATGTGTGTGCCCCCTTGTGGTCAAGTGTGGCATTGCGCCCTTGTGTCACTTTACATCTGGCTAAACGTGGGACCTGGAGATTGGAACCTGAGTTCTTAGGTTTGGCAGGCAAGTGCCTTAACCTCTAAGCCATCTCTCCAGCCCTTGAATATATATATATATATATATACATGAGAGACACAGACAGAGGGAGAGGAAGACAGACAGAGATGGGCTTGCCAGCAGTGTCTCAGCTGCTGCGAACGAAATCCAGATGTGTGCGCCCTCTTCTGGTCAAGTGCAGCATTGCACCCTTGCATCACTTTGCATCTGGCTAAACGTGGGACCTGGAGATTGGAACCGCTGGAGATTGGAACCAGCGTTCTTAGGCTTAGGAGGCATGCGCCTTAACCGCTAAGCCATCTCTCCAGCCCAGCTTTCTCCTTCTTACACAGTTCAGGAGCCCTGCTCGTGGGATGGTTCTACACATACTAAGGGTGGGCCCAGGCCCTCCCACCCCAACTAATCTACAAATCCCTCACAGACATTATCAGAAATTTGTTTCCATGGTGATTCTCAATCCTGTCGAGTTGACAACCAGGCATTAACCAACACAAGGCCTTTGACAGACTCCAACATCCTTTTGTGATGAAAACACTGAAGAAAGACACTAGGGATGGATGTGTGTGTGTGTGTAAACATACATACATACATAACAAAGGCTATATATAACAAACACACAGCCCACATCATGTTAAATGGAGGAAGTGCTCAAAGTGTTCCCACCAAGATCTGGAGCAAGACAAGGGTGTTCACCATCTCCACTGTTATTTAATATAATGCTGGAAATCTTAGGTAGAGTGATAAGACAAGAGGATAAACAGAAGGGATACAAATTAGAAAGAAAGAAGTCAAATTGTCCTTATTTTCAGATGCTGTGGTTCAATATATAAGGTCCTAAAGACGTCACCAGAAAGCTCCTAGAACTGATAAACACTTTCAGCAGAGAGGCGGGAAAGAAAGTTAACACGTGAGATAATCGTAGCCTTGTTATATGCCAAGGTCAAACATACTGAGAAATAAATCAACAGAAAGAGTCCCATTCAAAACAGCCACCCCTCCCAAAATAAAATATCTTGGAATCTTCCTAGCCAAAGAAACAAAAGACCTCTATAAGGAAAATTTTAAAACACGGAAGAAAGATATTGAAAACACCAGAAGATGGAAAGATCTCCTATGCTCATGGATTGAAAGAATTGAGATCGTGAAAATGGCCATTCTATCTATCCAAACCACACACAGATTCAATGTAATCCAAATCACAATTCCAGTTCCATTCTTCACAGAAATAGAAAAGTTACTCTTAAAACCCCCTCCTGCCTTCTCCTGGGCAGGTGCTCTTCATCATTGCTCCTCTTTCCTTCTCTTAATCTATTATAGTCTCCTTAAACTTAAAAAAAAAAATCACAAAAATACAGAAAACCTTATCTGGAAACACAGAAGCCAAAACTACCCTTAGTAGAAATAATACTGCTAGAGGTATCGCCATACCTAATTTCAATTTATATTATCGAGCAATAGTAATTGAAAAACCAGCACGGTACTGGTGCAAGAACAAACATGTAGATCAGTGGAATAGGATCCAGATATAAGTCCTTGTCACTACAGCCACCTGATGTTGGACAAATGTGCCAAAAAATAAACACTAGGGGAAAACCAGCATTTTCAACAAGTGTTTCTGGGAAAAGTGGATATCCACGTGTAGAAGAATGACACAAAACTGTTATCTCGCCCTGCACAAAAATCAACTTCAAATGGATCAAGAAGTTCAATGTAAGACCCATAACTTTGAAACGGCTAGAGGAAAAGTAGGAAAAACACTTTGAGATATAAACGTAGGGAGGGATTTTCTGCATAGCACCTCAGTAGCCTAGGAAAGAAGGTAAATAAGCAATGGGACCTCACGAAGCTAAAAAGCTTTTACATAGACGAGTGAGCCATCAACCAGCCAAAAGACTACCTAAAGAATGGAAGAAAAATCCTCATCATTATACATCCGACTGAGGATTAAAATATACAAAGAACTCAGAAAAACCTAAACAAAAAACATCAAACAACCCAGTGGAAAAAAATCGGCTATTAGCATTAACTTAACAGAAAGTTCTCAAAGGAAGAAATATAGATGGCCCATATATATATTGGTTTTTCAAGGTAGGGTCTCACTCTGGCCCAGGCTGACCTGGAATTCACTCTGTATTCTCAGGGTGGTCTTGAACTCACAGCGATCCTCCTACCTCTGCCTCCCAAGTGCTGGGATTAAAGGCGTGCGCCACCACGCTCGGCTTCTTAAATATTTTTAAAAGTGTTCAACATCTTTAGTCATCAAGCAAATGCAAATTAAAGCCACTTTGAGTTTCTATTTCACTCCAGTCAGAATGGCTATCATCAAAAAAAAAAAAAAAAATCAGCTGGGTGTGGTGGCACACACCTTTAATCCCAGCACTCGGGAGGCAGAGGTAGGAGGACTGCCAAGAGTTTGAGACCACCCTGAGACTACCTAGTGAATTCCATGTCAGCTTGGGCTAGAGTGAGACCCTACCTCTAAAAAAATATAAATAAATAAATCAGATGATAACAAATGTTGGTGAGGGTGTGGGGAAAGAGCAACCTTTATTCACTGTTTGTGGGCATGTAAACTGTTGCAGCCACCTCAGCGTGGGTTTCTCCGAAAGCTAAAAGTGGGTCTTCCATTGGACCCAGCTCCACCACTCTTGAGCATATATTCCAAGGGAACCACACTTTAGAGATCTGTGCTCATCCGTGCCTATTCCTGCTCTTTTCACAATAGTGAGGAGATAAAATCAGCCTAATATCCATCAGCTGATGAGCAGATAATAAAGATGTGGCGCTCATACACAGTGGAGATTCTTCAGTTGTAAAAAAATGGAAATAAGCGGGGTATGGGGGCGCATGCCTTGAATCCCAGCACTCGGGAGGTAGAGGTAGGAGGATCACTGTGAATTTAAGGCTAGCCTGAGACTACATAGTGAATTCCAGACCCGCCTGGGCTAGAGTGAGACCCTGCCTCGAAAAACAAAAAACCAAACACAACAAAATGAAATAATGAAACATGCTGGATGATGATGGATCTAGAAAATATTACATGAAGTGAGGTACTCTTGCTTAGAAAGACAATCACTGCATGCTGCTCATGGAGGCAGATCCTAACTTGGAATTTCGAGGTTGGGATTTGAGTTGACGTAAAAGTCAGTAGAAACCAGGAAGCCATCAAAGAACCGTGAAAGGAAACAGGGGAGAGAAAGGGGTTGTGTGACTATTAACTAAAACCAGAGATGTTATGCAAATTCTATTGGGAAACCTATTTCTTTGTTGGCTTCTTTTAGAAAAGTAATTAAAGAGAGCAAGTAATTAAAAAGAAAGAGAGTGTGTCCAGGCAGAAGCATCCTGCGGGGATTAGATAATGCCGCTCTCAGAAAACACTGGTTGTTACAGGAAAACCCCAGTGCCAGGAATATGATACATACTTCCCAGTGAGCTGTTGTTCAGGGAGGTCTCCAAGGCCACCCAAACCATACACCTCACTGCCAATACTCTTGGTTGCCCCCCAGAATTAGACGGTAAGTCCCGATTGCTAAAGACACAACACACAGGGCACTGAGTTGGAAGCACCCTAGTGGCTAGCTGACGCAGGGCTGGTAAGTGTTGTTCAGGCTGCTGGGGAGAAAAGTCCGTAATAGTTCTGCCCAGTGGCAGATCCACCATGTGCCCTACAGAACGGATTAGCCAGGCAAGATATGCCCATTGCTGTAATAGTGGCATGGCTGTTACGGGGATAACCCGCTGCCGTCAGAGTGTGTTTGAGATCTGCTCCACAGGAGAGAGACGGGTACATGGTACTGAAAACCTGGTCAGAAGCCTATGGCAAGGAAGGTGCCAGAGACTAGGGACCAGATACTACTGCTAATCGATGTGTTGTGCCCATGAAATTATGTCTGTTCTCACCTTTGCTTAGAGAAGCTTCTTTATTCAGATGGTGGTGACACTGGAGAGACTAAAAACTGGCCAAAGTCCTGTGAATGAATGAGTGGGCTGTCAGATGCTCAACGACAATGAGACATCTCTCCCATGCCCTCCAAGGTTCGGGGACCATGGCAGAAGGGGTTGAAAGACTATAAGAGACAGAGGATGGGGTGCAGTGCTTTGTGACGCTGTCTTCTGGACATGAAGTATGGAGTGCACGCATGGCATTCATGGCCTGTCCCCCAGCAGCTGTTGATACCTGCACCAGACCCATACCATATTGGGCACATCCACATTTCAACATGGATGGTAAAGGAGGAACACACACACACACACACACACAAAATTCATCAAGATAGAAAGACTCATTAGAAATGTAAGTATTTATAGAAGGCATTTTGGTGGGCATATTATATCTATTTAGTCAGATAACAGTAGGAGTTTCCCCCTAGGGTTTATAACCTCTCTTACCATAGACTTTTTAAAATATATATTTTTTATTTATTTATTTGTTTGAGAGAGATAAAGAGACAGAGAGAGGGAGAGAATGGGCACACCAGGGCATCCAGCCACTGCAAACGAACTCCAAACGCATGCACCCCTTGTGCATCTGGCTTACATAGGTCCTGGGGAATCAAACGGGGGTCCTTTGGCTTTGCATGCAAATGCCTTAACCGCTAAGCCATCTCTCCAACCCCACCATAGACTTTTGATTAGGTTTTCAGTACCAGGCATAAATTCCTTCTCATGGAGCAGGCCTCAAATCCAATCAGAGAGCAGTTGATTTTTTCCCATAGTGGATATGCCACCTGTTGCAGTCAGGTTTGCATTGCTGGCAGAAATCACCTGACCAAAAGCAGCTTGTGGAAAAAGGCTTATTTTGGCTTACAGACTCAAGGAGAAGCTCCATGATAATAGGGTGAAAAGATGGCATGAGCAGAGGGTGGACATCACCTCCTGGCCAACATCAGGTGGACCATAGCAACAGGAGAGTGTGCCAAACACTGGCAAGGGATAATTAGCTATAACACCCATAAGCCCATCCCCAACAATACACTGCCTCCAGGAGGCATTAATTCCCAAATCTCCATCAGCTAGGAACCTAGCATTCTGAACACCTAAGTTTATGAGGGACGCCTGAATCAAACCACCACATTCCGCCCCTGGCCCCCATAAACTCATAACCATCCATGATGTAAAATGCAATGCATTCAGTCCAACTTTAAAAGTCCCCATTGTTTTTATTAATCCTAATGATGTTTAAACATTCCCATAGTCTGAGATCTTTTAACTGAGCCATAATACAAAAAAGAAAAAAAAAAGGAAAAAAAAAAACCTCAAAAAACCCGTTAATGGCACAGAATAAACATTCACACTGAAAAAGACGGCATTGGGCATAGCAAAGAAATATTCAACCAATACAATATTTAAAACAACCAGGGCAAACATCAAACGCTGTAGCTTCAAGTCCAACAACTCTAGTCAGTGACAAATCTCCAAGTCCGATAATTCTAACCAGCAACAAGTCTCTGGAGTTCCAATTCCTCCCCCACCCCCTCCCCCAGCTAGGCTACTCAGTCCTGGAAAACTTCATCTGGGACAGGCAGCTCTCTTTAGCAGCCATCTTGTGGTCCCAGCTTCTCCACTGCAACCTATGGTTCATCCTCACGACTCCATGGGGTCTCCATGCAGGCATCCAGCAAACCTGCTTCACACTGCCCATGGTGATTTCCAAAACACAAGACCGTGTTGCAAATTTAATGACCCTCTCTTTCCTGCATTTCTTAAACGCCATAGCACTAGGTGGGATGCCAATTTGTTAATCCAGGTGGGGAATAAAGCAGACTGAAGAACAGGACACTCCTGCAGCAATCAGGCCCCTTCAAAAGACTCTGCATTCTTTCTCTTGTCCCCATGCAGGCCAGCTGGTCAAATCTCAATGGTTGTAATATTGCAGCTGAAGGGCAGAAGTTTCAGCCCAAAGATTTCATATTTTTCTGTGCCATATCCCCTGCTCACACCAGTACATTTCTTTGCAAGGCAACCCTGCACAAGTTCTCATGACATGGGTAGGCAGAATGCAGCAAGCATCTCACACAAACTGATTCTAGCCCAGTTGGGACAAAGCTCTTTCTCACCCTCATAAGCCAAACCTCACAGTCCACAGTTCTTACTGCATTCAGGTCCTTCAACTCTGACCAGAATGTCCATCAAGTTGTACTTACAGCACTGCAAGGCATGTCTTAGGCCAAGATTTCAAATCCTTCCACATTCCTCTCAAAAATCAGCTCTAAAAGGCCAAAGCCACACAGTCAGGATTCTAGCAGTAATGACACCACTCCTCAGTACCAACTTTACTGTTGCAGGCAGGTTTGCATTGCTGACAGAAAACACCTGACCAAGAGCAGCTTGTGGGCAAAAGGTTTATTTTGGCTTACAGACTCAAGGGGATGTTCCATGATGGCAGGGGAAAATGATGGCATGAGCAGAGGGTGGACATCACCTCTTGGCCAACATCAGGTGGACAACAGGAACAGGAGAGTGTGCCCAACACTGGCAAGGGGAAACTGGCTACCATACCCATAAGCCCACCCCCAACAATACACTGCCTCCAGGAGGCCTTAAGTCCCAAATCTCCATCAGCTGGGAACCTAGCATTCAGAACACCTGAGTTCATGGGGAACACCTGAATCAAACCACCAGCTGGTGTATCTGCCCTGGCTACCCAAGTGCAAAGCTTACAGGGTCACTGTTGCTGACTTGTCTCCCCCGACAGGCCACATAGATCTTTCTAGCATCCTGATAGCTAGCCAATAGGGAGGAGACTTCCAGCTCAGCTCCACCTTGATTTCTCAAGTGACCTGAAGTCCAAGTATTGCAGTCAGGTTCACATTGCCAGCAGACCAAGAGTAGTTTGTGGGGGAAAAGAAAAGGTTTATTTTGGCTTCTGACTCGAGGGGAAGCCCCATGATGGCAGGGAAAAGGATGGCATGAGCAGAGGGTGGACATCACCTCCTGGCCAACATAAGGTGGGCAATAGCAACAGGACAGTGTGTCAAACACTGGTAAGGGGAAACTGGCTGTAACACCCACTAGCCTGCCCCCACCAATACACTGCCTCCAGGAGGCGTTAATTCCCAAATCTCCATCAGCTGGGAAACTAGCATTCAGAACACCTGAGTTCATGGGGAACACCTGAATCAAACCACCATATTTCGTTCCTTGATCCCATAAACTGATAACCATACATGATGTAAAATGCAATGCATTTAGTCCAACTTTAAAAGTCTCCATAGTTTTATCAATCCCAATGATGTTCAAACAATCCCATAATGCATTTTAACTGAGCCAAAATACCAAAAAAAAAAAAAAAACCCATAATGGCACAGAAAAAACATTCACACTGAAAAAGATGGCTTTGGGCATAGCAAAGAAATATTCAACCAACACAAGATTTAAGCAGGACAAACATCAAACTCTGTAGCTCCAAGCCCAACAACTCTAGTCAGTGACAAATCTCCAAGAGTGATAATTCTAACCAGCAACAAGTCTCTGGAGTTCCAATTCCGCCCCTCCAGATAGGCTACTCACAGTTCTGGAAAACTTCATCTGGGCCGGCAGCTCTCCTTGTCAGCCATCTCGTGGTTCCGGCATCTCCACTGGGTCTCCACCGCAAGCCACGGTCCATCGTCACAGCTCCATCCGGTCACCATGCAGGCATCCAGCAAACCTGCTTCACACCGCCCATGGCCGATTTCAAAAGACAAAACTGTGTTGCAAATTCAATAACCCTCTCTTTCCTGAATTTCTTATGCTTCATAATAACAGGTGGGCTGCCAATTTCTTAATCCAGGGGGGAATAAAAACAGATTTTGAAGAACAGGACACTCCTTCAGCATTCAGGCCCCTTCAAAAGACTCTGCATTCTTTCTGTTGTCCCAATATGGGTCAGCTGGCCCAATCTCAATGGTTGTAATCTCTCATAGAATTGCAGCTGAATGGGCAGAAGTTTCGGCCCAAAGATTTCAATTTTTCTGCGCCATATCCCTCTACTCACATCAGTCTCTCTCTTTCTTTCTTTCTTTCTTTCTTTCTTTCTTTCTTTCTTTCTTTCTTTTTTTTGTTTTGTTTTGTTTTGTTTTTCGAGGTAGTGTTTCACTCTAGCCCAGGATGACCTGGAATTCACTGTGTAGTCTCAGGGTGGCCTTGAACTCTCAGCGATCCTCCTACCTCTGCCTCCCTGAGTGCTGGGATTAAAGGCGTGTGCTGCCACCACGCCTGGCCTACATCAGTCCATTTCTAGGCATTGCAACCCTGCACAAGTTCTCACGACACAGACAGGCAGAACACAGCAATCCTATCACACAAACTACTTCTGGCCCAGTCAGACAAAGCTCTTCCTCAGTCTCGTAAGCCAAACCTCACAGTCCATAGTTCTTACTGCATTCAGGTCTTTCAACTCTGACCAGAATAGTCCATCAAGCTGTACTTACAGCACTGCAAGGCGTCTCTTAGGCCAAGGTTTCAAATCCTTCCACATTCCTCTTGAAAAGCAGTTCCAAAGGCCAAAGCCACACAGTCAGGTCTAGCAGTAACGACACCACTCCTCAGTACCAACTTTACTGTTGCAGTCTGGTTCACATTGCTGGCAGAAAACACCTGACCAAGAGCAGCTGTGGAAACAAAGGTTTCTTTTGGCTTCCAGACTCCAGGGGAAGCTCCATGATGGCCGGGGGAAACGAAGGCATGAGCAGAGGGTGGACATCACCTCCTGGGCAAGATAAGGTGAACAACAGCAGCAGGAGAGTGTGCCCAACACTGGCAAGGGGAAACTGGCTGTAACACCCATAAGCCCGCTCTCAACAATACACGGCCTCCAGGAGGCGCTAATTCCCAAATCTCCTTCAGCTGGGAACCTTGCCTTCAAAACATCTAAGTTTATGGGGAACACCTGACTCGAATCACCACACTAGGCATGTGGAGTTTTCAGCAAAAGGACTTACCATATAGTTCTGGTGGGAAACTTAAGTATCTTGGCAATACCCTGTAATGTTTTGGGGTGTGGGGGGGCATCAGGATCTCCCTGGGCAACAACAAGCTGGAAATTATCCCACCCCTGGCTCTAAAATTTTCTAGTAACAATCTCTGCCTTCTGGGCACAACATTATCCACCACTCCAGGGTACTTTTATGCAAACCCTCTCTCTTTTTTGACATGTATATTATTACCTGGTGAACAGGCAGGTTTCCATATGGCCTATTCATATCATCTTAAAGTTTGATTAACCTTACACAGAGTTCCTCCTTTCCACTTTGTTCACAGTGTTTAAAAATTTCCATAAGCTCAGGAATAAAAGTAAGAAGGCTTAACGAAGGAAACTTAACAGTGGATGCGATGCTAAGGTTATATTCATTAAAAACAAAAAGTATGGCTGGAGAGATGGCTTAGCAGTTAAAACGCTTGTCTGCAAAGCCTAAGGATACAAGTTTGATTCCCGGGAACCCATGTAAGCCAGATGCACAAGGTGGCGCATGTGTCTGGAGTCTGTTTGCAGTAGCTAGAGGCCCTGGCATGCCCATTCTCTCTCTCTCTCTCTCTGCCTCTCTCTCAGCCCTCTCTCTCTCTTAAATAAATAAATAAATAAAGCGAGCTAGAAGATGAGTTTTCACTGAACTTCTCTGATATTGTGGCAAGAATGGCATTGCTGTTTAGGGGCAGATAAAATCTAGGGTCAAACCGTGTGGGTTCAAACCATGGCTCTGTCACATATTAGCTATATATCTTCAGGCAGTTTAGTTAATCTTTTTTGTGCTATTCATATACCATTTTGTTAGTGTTGCAAGGATAAGCAGAAAAGGAGTGGCATGAATAAAAAGACTAGTAGGAAGGACAGATCCAAAAGATTCTAAAAAAAAAAATTTTTTTTTGGTTTTTCGAGGTAGGGTCTCACTCTAGCTCAGGCTGACCCAGAATTCACTATGTAGTCTCAGGATGGCCTTGAACTCACAGTGATCCTCCTACCTCTGCCTCCCAAGTGCTGGGATTAAAGCCGTGCACCACCACACCTGGCTAAAAAATTTTTTTAAGAAAAAGGGGCTGGAGAGATGCTTGCCTACAAAGCCAGAGGGCCCAGGTTGGATTCCCCAGGACCCACATAAGCCAGATGCACTAGGGGGTGCATGTGTCTGGAGTTATTTTACACCACCTGAAGGCCCTGGCACACCCATTCTCTCTCTCTCTCTCACCCTTCCCTCTCTGCCTCTTTCTCTCTGAAATAAATAAAGCTGGATGTGGTGGTGCACAGCTCTAATTCCAGCACTTGAGAGGCAGAGATAGAAGGATCGCCATGAGTTCAAGGCCACCCTGAAGACTACATAGTGAATCCCAGGACAATCTGAGCTAGAGTGAGACCTTACCTCAAAAAATAAATAAATAGGGCTGGAGAGATGGCTTAGCAGTTAAGGCGCCTGCCTCCTAAGCCTAAGAACAGTGGTTCCAATCTCCAGTGGTTCCAATCTCCAGGTCCCACGTTTAGCCAGATGCAAAGTGATGCAAGGGTGCAATGTTGCACTTGACCACAAGGCGCACACATCTGGATTTCGTTCGCAGCAGCTGAGAAGCTGCTGGCACACCCGTCTCTATCTGTCTTCCTCTCTCTGTCTCTCTCTCTGTCTCCCTCCAAATAAATAAATAAATAAAAATAATTTTCAAAACTTCAATTCAGTCAGGTTTCTTGAATCCCTCAAGGAACTTACAGACAAAGGGGGGATCATAAATTTTAATCCATGGTATTCCTCTTTCAGAATACTCCAAGAGGGTCGAGATGAAGTTATGAGTTCAGGAGGAAGTATGGTAACTTACAGATGATTGAGGTCAGGTTCAATACCAACCAGTACCGACTCCAAGCCCACACTTGAAACGACAACCACTCAAATCAGACCCATTGACTCAAGTCTGTATGCACTGACCCACAGCTGGTACCAGAGATGTTGGTTGAGAAGACACATTAGGTCAGGGAAGAGGTCAAAGGCAGGAATATCGCTGCCAGCCTGTATCCTTTACCTTCCAGTTGCTGGGACCAATCACCCAGTCAGAAAGTAAGATAACCACAGTCACAAAGCACAGGAGAGAATGAGCTGGATGAGACAAAGGAGAGCTAGGAAGGAATCGATCATGCCCTACATAGTCAGCTAGCAAACTCCTCATACTAATAGAGAGAAAAGAAAAAGAACAAACAATAATCCAACCGACCAAAAAAATAACCAAAAAATTCACAGGAACTAATAAACATCCTTCAATAATAACCCTACATGTAAACAGTCTAGACTCACCCACAAAGAAACGCAGATTGGCATACTGGTTCAAAACACCAGATCCACCTGTAGGTTGCCTGTAAGAAATCCACCCTAGTGTTCCAGACTGAGACAAAGGATGGAAGGAAGTCTGTCACCCGCATGGAAGCCAGAAGCAAGCCAGAGTAGCTAACTGCTCTGATACCTGATAAACTAGACCTCCAACTTAAATTAGTAAGAAAGAAAGCTGCTACATATTAATTAAAAGAGAAATTAGTGGGCTGGAGAGATGGCTTGGCGGTTAAGGCACCTACCTGCCAAGCCTAAGAACTCTGGTTCCAATCTCCAAGTCCCACATTTAGCCAGACACAAAAAAAATGACACAAGAGCACAATGCTGTGCTTGCCCACAAGGGGGAGCATGTGCCTGGAGTTCGTTCACAGCAGCTGAGAGGCTGCTGGCATGCCCATTCTCTCTCTTTTTCTCTCTCTGTCTTTCTCTCTCTCAAAAAAAAAAAAAAAAAAAAAAGAGGAATTAACAATTGAAATATACATGCACCAAATCGTGAGGGTCCCAATGAACACAGGCACAAAAATTCTCAGTGCAGTGCTTGCAAACAGTACTGAGAACACACTAATAGAGGGCACTAATAAAGTTCTCTTCATCCCACTGGTCCTCTGCAGTGTACTTAATAAACTATTTCTCTAAAAGAGGAGGAGAAAGATATTTTTTGTTTGTTTTTGTTTTTCGAAGTCAAGTCTCACTCTAGTTCAAGCTGACCTGGAATTCACTATGTCGTCTCAGGGTGGCCTCGAACTCATGGTGATCCTCGTACCTCTGCCTCCTGACTGCTGGGATTAAAGGCGTGCGCCACCATGCCCGGCTTAAGATTTAAAAAAAAAAAAAAAAAAGAACCACAGAGCACATTAAGAAGGTACACCACACTGAATTGATTTCATTCTAGGGCGGGAAACTTGGTTCAATGTATGCAAATCAATGAGGGTAATACAACATACGAATAAATGAAGACAGCACTCACGTAAGTTTCTCAAAAGACATGAAAAGGCCTCTGACAACGTTCAACAGAACTAGGAGTAAAGCCTTCAAGTGACAAAGCTCCAGCCTATAGCAGACTACACGGAGAAGAACTGAAACTGGTTCCCTCCTCGGAAATGAGGAAAGAGACATTTTCTTCTCTTACCGCTCTCAATCCATATAGTTATTAACGTTTTGGCTGTAGCAAGACAAGAGAATGAAATAAGACATACAAACTGGAAATGAAGAAGTCAAACTACCCCGATTTGTAGATGCTATAGACCTTATCCTTAAAAGACCACGAGGATTGCACAGAAAATTAGTTGGATATAAAAATCAATATACAGAAATCAGTAGTCTTTCTATAATAACAAACTTGATGGAAAAAAATTAGAAGAAAGAAAAGCTGGGCATGGTGGTGCATGTCTCTAATCCCACCACTCAGGAGGCAGAGGTAGGAGGATTGCTATGAGTTTGAGGCCAGCCTGGGACTATAGAGTGAATTCCAGGTTAGCCTGAAAGAGAGAAAGAGAGAGAGAGAGAGAGAGAGAAAGAAAGAAAGAAAGAAAAAAGGAGGGAGGGAAGGAGGAAGGAAGGAAGGAAGGAAGGAAGGAAGGAAGGAAGAAGGAAGGAAGGAAGGAAGAAGGAAGGAAGGAAGGAAGGAAGGAAGGAAGGAAGGAAGGAAGGAAGGAAGGAAGGAAAGATTTAAAAAATCTCACTGATAATAGATTGACACACACAAAAAAAAAGAAGAAAAAAAAAACCTAAGAACAAACCTGTGCAAGGAGATGAGATGCAGAGAGTGGAAAACTGTAAGACATTGAAGGCAAGAGATGACCAGATTCCTGCACTCATGGATTGGCAGACTGTGTGAACATGGCTTGAATGGAAACCCCCCCATAGCATTAACATGTTTGAATGATTAAGCCCTAGCTGGTGGCACTATTCAAGAAGGTTGTGGGACCTTTGGTAGGTGGAGCCTTACTGAAGGAAGTGTGTCACTGGGGGTGAACCTTATGATGTTACAGCCCAGGCCCACTTGCAATCTCTACTTCCTCCCTGCTGATGTCATATGAGACCAGCTGTCAAGACAGTAGACAGGGGACTGTGAGAGGTGGGGAAGAAATCTTAAGGTAGAGAATGTACGTGTGAGAGAGAAATGGCACAGATGCGACATGAAAGTAGAAGTGGGTACATTTGGGGGAAAAGGGGGCCCAAGAAGTTAGATGTGGGAGGACAGAAATAGTGGAGAGGCAGATAAATTAGCACAAATTGTAATGACATACATGTACACAAATTCCATAATGGTCACTTCTAAAGTTATCTTTATGTGAGAGAGACAGAGAAAGAGAGAGGGTGGGAGAATGAATGGGCATGCTAAGGCTTTTTGCCACTGCAAATGAATTCCAGAAGCACGAACCACTCTGTGCTTTGCATGAGCACTGGGGAATGGAAAATCTTGGTCAGCAGGCTTTGCAAGCAAGCACCTTTAACCACTGAGCCATCTCTCCAGCCCCCATAATACTAATTTATTTTTATTTTATTTTTTATTTTATTAATTTTGTTTAGATAGAGACAGAGATAGGGAGAGGGAGAGAATTGGTGAACCAGAGCCTCAGCCACTGAAATTGAACTCCAGACACTTGAGCCACCTAATGGGTATGTGCGACCTTGCGCTTTTCTCACCTGTGTGCATCTGGCTAATGGTAATTCCAGGTAGATAGTGTCAAAATTAAATTATAAGAGCCGGGCGTGGTGGCGCACGCCTTTAATCCCAGCACTTGGGAGGCAGAGGTAGGAGGATTGCTGAGAGTTCGAGGCCACCCTGAGACTACATAGTTAATTCCAGGTCAGCCTGGACCAGAGTGAGACCCTACCTCGGAAAACCAAAAAAAAAAAAAAAAAAATTAAATTATAAGGGCTGAAGAGAAGGGTCAGTGATTAAAGGCACTTGCTTGAAAAGCCTGCTGACCAGTATTTAATTCTCCAGTCCTCATTTAACGCCAGCTGCACAAAGTGGCACATGCATCTGGAGTTCATTTGCAGTGGTTGGAGGGCCTGGTGCGCCCACTCTTTCTAATTGTCTTTTCCTCTTTCTCACTCTTAAATAAATCAATACAATATAAAAAGGGGGAATATAATCTATGTTTAAGCTAAAAGGGTGGGTAAGCTAAGCTTAAAGATGGCAGAAATATATCCAAATATGTCAGTAATCATAATAAATGTGATTGGATACAGCTTGCCAAGTATTTTATCAGACTGGATTAAAAATTCAGATTATAGTTAGACATGGTAGAGGACAGCAACAGTTCTGGTACTCAAGAGGCAAAGGCAAGATTGTGATTTTTTTGTTTTGTTTTGTTTTTTGAGGTAGGGTCTCACTCTGGTCCAGGCTGACCTGGAATTAATTATAGTCTCAGGGTGGCCTTGAACTCTTAGCGATCCTCCTACCTCTGCCTCCCGAGTGCTGGGATTAAAGGCGTGCGCCACCATGCCCGGTTTAGGATTGTGATTTTGAACTCAGCCTAGAGTACATTGTATTCTTTGGAAATCAGGTTTCCAAAGAACGAAAAGAGTAAGAAAGAAAGAAAAACACATTAAGTTATAAGCTTTCTAAAATATAGACTCCCAAGAAACATAGGTTGAAATACAAATGGTGTAAAAAAAAAAAAAAAGAAAGAAAGCTTTCCATGTATCAGTTACTATTAGTCAAAATAATATTTCCGAGCTGGGCATGGTGGCGCACGCCTTTAATCCCAGCACTTGGGAGGCAGAGGTAGGTGAATTGTCATGAGTTCAAGGCCACCCTGAGACTACCTAGTGAATTCCAGGTCAGCCTGTACTAGAGTTAGACCCTACCTCGAAAAACCAAAAATAATAACAATAATAATAATTCCTAAAAAGGAAAACATTAATATGCAAAAGGAATGATCAATGCAGTAAGCTTATGGTATGCTGCACAATAAAGCCTTGAGATTTACAAAAACAAAACTGGGGGCTGGAGAAATGGCTTAGTGGTTAAGGGACATGTCTATGAAGCCTAAAGACCCAGGTTCGATTCTCCAGGATCCACGTAAGCCAGATGCACATGGTGGCGCACATGTCTGGAGTTCGTTTGCAGTGGCTAGAGGTCCCTGGGCGCCCATTCTCACTCTTTCTCTCTCTCCCTCTCCCTGTCTCTAATAAATAAATACAAATAAAATCTTTTAAAAAAACTGACTGAATTTTAAGAAGGCATGAAAAATTCAGTTTTGAAAAGGAAATGCACATTATGCTCAGGAGGGTTTAACTGAAGAGAATTTGATGAATAGCCTATTTACAGAGGCGTGCACAGAGTACATGGGACAGGAGAGGCTGATAAGGCACTCAGAATGGCAAGTATTTAGTCCCCCAGGCAAAGGAAACCGTGCTGGATGAGAGCTGGGGCTGTGGAAGAGGCACTTCTCAGAGTTCCTTAGACCCATACAGGTCAGCAGCCAGCGTCCGGCTGATACAGGAGGAAGGGGGAGAGATTAATTCCCTGACCTTTAATTGTGCCTGCACACTAATCTGTTGACACCAAGCTCACCAAACAAACTCAACCAGAAGCGGGAGGGCAGGAGAGGAGGGCAGAGGAGGGCCACGAATGATCTTGTAAAGCAAACGGAGAATAGCTAGTGGACCAATCAGAGGAGTAAGTCTTAGTAAATTTTATCAGATGGGAATGGATCATGTGCCCAACAATTGGGTAAATATTTGGACCAAATGAGCACCAAGCTTGACTGAACAGATAGGGAACATGCGTTGAGAACAAGTGAGTACAAGAGAGTGTCCTTGCAATAGACACGTGTAAATGTTTGTCATGTACTAAGCACAAGAAGATCAAACGCTAAAGGATGGTTATCATGCAGTCAGTGTAAAAGACAGATTTATATGTAATGAAAATGAAACTGTAAGGTGGATTTTGTAAGTGCAAGGAAAAAGTATATAACGCTATTCGAATATTTGCATAAAAACATCTACCCCTACTTATACATGCATAGAAAATGTCTAGATTCCCAAGAAATCATTAAAAATGGGGTAAAATTATAATTTACTCCTTTTTCTTATTTTTTGTTTGTCAATTTCAGAATTAAGGCTTTTATATTCTATTTCTTTGAGAGAGAGTGGCGGGGGGGAGGAAGACATAGATGGGGGAAGAATGGGCAAGCCAGGGCCTTTAGCCACCACAAACTCTTGACACATGCTCCACCCTGTGCACCCGGCCTACGTGAGTACTGGGGAATTGATCCTGAGTCCCCAGGCCTTGCAGGCAAGAGCCCCAACTGCTAAGCCATTTCTCCAGCCCTAAATCTTTTACACTATTTATACCATTGTTAAAAATCAAGTACAGGGGGCTGGAGAGATGGCTTAGGGGTTAGGGCGCCTGCCTCTTAACCCTAAGAACACTGGTTCCAATCTCCAGCGGTTCCAATCTCCAGGTCCCACGTTTAGCCAGATGCAAAGTGACGCAAGGGCACAATGCTGCACTTGACCACAAGGGGGCGCATGCATCTGGATTTCGTTAGCAGCAGCTGAGACACTGCTCGCGCCCATCTCTGTCTTCCCCTCCCCCCCGTCTCTCTCTGTGTCTCTCTCCAAAAAAATAATAAAAAATAAAAAGTTTTAAAAAAATCAAGTACAGGGGGGAAAAGCAAGCAAAAAAAAAAAAAACAAAACAAACCCCCTATATGTAAAAGTGCAGAGTAGACTTGAGATATATCTCCCTCCACTTTTTGCTTTTAGGACATTCTCAGCACAGACTCCCTAACCAATTGGGTGGCAGAGAGCATTATTTTCCCAAGATGAAATAGCTTATGTGCTTACCTGGTATTCTGACAAATTTCTACTTGTCCACCCTATTGATTTTTTTTTAATTTTTTTTTTATTTTTGAGAGAGAGAGAAAGAGAGGCTGAGAGAATAAGGGGGTGGGGGGAGAATGGGCATGCCTAGGCCTTTCAGCTGCTGTGAATGAACTCCAGATGAGTACACTCCTTGTGCACATGTGACATTGCATGCTTGTGTCACTGTGTGTCTGGCTACATGGGACCTGGAGATTCAAATAAGCATTCTTAGGAGTCACAGGCAACCACCTTAACAGCTAAGCCATCTCTCCAGCACCCCCCCATTGGTTGTTTTTTTTTTTTTTTTGGAGAGAGAGAGAGAGAGAGAGAGAGAGAGAGAGAGAGAGAGGAAGAGGAAGACAGATAGAGATGGGTGCGCCAGCAGTCTCTCAGCCACTGTGAACGAAATCCAGATGTGTGTGCCCCCTTGTGGTCAAGTGCGACATTGCGTCCTTGCATCACTTTGCATCTGGCTAAACGTGGGACCTGGAGATTGGAACCGCTGGAAATTGGAACCAGAGTTCTTAGGCTTAGGAGGCAGGCGCCTTAACCCTAAGCCATCTCTCCAGGCCCCTCATTGGTTTTTAGTACATAGAAAACATTATAAATCTAATGTGTGTTTTTAGTTCATTGACCCCTAAATTGAGATGATTTTTTGAAAAAAAAATAATGCTGAGCTCTTAAACACAAGCAACATTCTCAAGGCCTCTGAGTATACATGAACAAGTAGGAGAGTCATTTACAGGGCTCTTTAACAGAAACAACACAGAGGACAAATAAATCATCAGAACGAACAAACATTAACACAAATCACGGAATGGATGTCAGGAATGGACCATCGAAATCACATTACACATTTAAAGTAGCTCTTCTCTAGTCTAAACCAGTTACCAGTTCTCTGTGCATGCTACCATTCTTGACTGGTATTAATTTTGAAGTCTGAAACAGCAACAGCAAAGTAATGTAAGATGTGACAGTTCAAGTGCTAATATAAACATTTGAATAGAAAATCTTGAAGCATGACCTGGACAGATAGCTCAGTGGTTAAAAGGCCTTTGCTTGCAAAGCCTGACAGCCTGGGTTCAATTTCCTAGGACCCACGTAAAGCCAGATGCACAAAGTGGCGCATGCATCTGGAGTTTGTTTGTAGTGGCAGGTGGTCCTGGTGCGCCCATACTCACTTTCTTTATGTTTGCTGCTTTCTTTTCATCTCTCTCTCAAATAAATAAATAAATAAATAAATAAATAAGAGAAAATCTTGAAGCAAACAATAGTTCTTTAAGAAGCATCCTTATACCAGACATAATCTACATTCAGGGTCATTGTCTTTATGATTCAAACACTGATTCAAACACAAGTAAAGGAAAACTGACATGCTAGCATACATGGAGTTACCACCGGATTTCTTGATTTATTAATTTACAAGTGCATAATATGACAAATGTTCCCAATTTGCCTGTTTCAAAGGCCCCTTGCCGGGCATGGTGGCACACGCCTTTAATCCCAGCATTGGGGAGGCAGAGGTAGGAGGATCACCACAAGTTTGAGGCCACCCTGAGATTACACAGTGAATTCCAGGTCAGCCTGAGCTAGAGTGAAACCCTACCTTGAAAAACAAACAAACAAACAAACAAACAAACAAACCAAAGGTCTATGATGATGAGGGAAGAGATCCTATCAGTATGTAGGACAGTTAATGGGAGATTCCGCCCCCCTTTGGTAATGCTGGGGATTAAAACAAAAAAGTTTGCCTGAGTCTCAGAATAGACTGCACTCGTAGTTTTAAATAGTGCTGGCAGCATACCTGCCAACGTGTCTCTTGGCAAGGGTGCCCAAGTTCCAGCACAGGACCTGTAGCCAACAAGGTGGTACCTGCTAACGTGTCTCTTGAAATCAAAGGGTGCTTTGGCTAGGACACAGAAAAAAGTGTTGCGATTATGGGGATTTTGGAAGTTCCAGTGCACAGTGGGGCCTGGGGAGAACAAGGGATGGAAAGTTAGGCTTTATAAAAGTGATATGTTGGGGCTGGAGAAATGGCTTAGCGGTTAAGGCACTTGCCCGTGAAGCCAAAGGACCCCGGTTTGATTCCCATCTCTCCAGCCCAAACACACGTGTCTGGAGCTCATTTCACTGTTTCCTGATGGACTGTAATCCTGAATAACTGTAACAAACCCATCCCTTGTTGCTTTTCTTAGGTATTTTGTCATAGCAATTTTTTTTAAAAAAGTGATTGATCATGGGGAGTTGAAAGATGTTCCATTTTCTTAGAGTTGTTTCATGTTAGATAGAGCCATAGGGCTGAGTAGTACAGAAAAAGACTCTCCCAAATTTTTCAAGGTAGGGTCTTGCTCTAGCCCAGGCTGACCTGGAATTCACTTTGTAGTCTCAGGGTGGCCTGGAACTCACGGCGATCCTCCTACCTCTGCCTCCCAAGTGCTGGGGATTTTTCTGTGCTATATAATGCCTCCCAGGGCCCCACTGCAGAGTATCTATGAAAGTCCTGCTCTTCCAGGATCAAATGGGACTTTGTTGTCTCAGAGGAGGCTGTTGGTGGAGGACAATTTGTAGTTGGACTTGTTGAATTCTGGAAGAGATAAACTTTATGTACTTACTGAGCAAAGAATGATCAAGAGTAAGCAAGGAAGCCGGGCGTGGTGGCGCATGCCTTTAATCCCAGCACTCGGGAGGCAGAGGTAGGAGGATCGCTGACAGCCACCCTGAGACTTAAGTTAATTCCAGGTCAGCCTGGACCAAGAATGTTAAGTCTTAGGAGATCAGGGAGATGCTAGGCATTACCAAAGGAAGGAAGCCTCTGGCTGTGATTGTCATTCCTAAGAGCAGAACAGTACAGTGTTGACAACGGAGGTGAAGGGTGCCTGGAACCCAAGCACCGTCTGTCTGGCAGCTATTGGTTCCGACAGGTCACCCAGAGCCTAGCTTAGGTAATTTTGGTAAGCTGTGAGAAGTTGATCTGTTGTGTTCGTGCCTATCAAAGGACTTACCTAATAGTCACAAGAATGTTAAGTCTTACACACAGAGGAGCTATAAATGGCTATTTAGAGGGTCAAAAATAACGGGCTGGAGACATGGTGCACAAGTGCTTGCCTGTGAAGCCACATGCATCTGGAGTTCATTTGCAGCCAGGTGGCTAGAGGCATGCATCTGGAGTTCATTTGCAGTGGCTGGAGGCCCTGGTGTGCCCGTTCTCTGTCTCTCTCTACCTGTCTATTTCTGTATCTCTCTCTCTCTCAAATAAATAAATAATAAAATATTTTTTTAAAATAACAGAAGATAAAACTTTTTTTTCTAACTTTACTACCTTTTAGCTCTTCACAGTCATTGAAATTCTAATTAGCCAAGTTGTAGAATGCTTCACACAGGGATGTCTTCTTTTGGGAACTTGTTCAGTTTCCTTTATTGGCCACGCATCACATTTTGTGCTTTGAGAGGCTACATACTGTCTTATGGCTCACGATGCTAGGATCTGATAGAGATGAAGCCCAGAAGGCAGGAAATCAGTTCTGAGGAAAGAGAAATCGTTCATAAAACCCTCTAAGAAGAAATCCCTGAAGCATATCCAATCATTTAGCAATCACAATTTGGGTCTGATTTTTCTCTTTTTGTCCTGTGGATCTGAAATGACATTTATGTGTGACACATAATGGGACTATTATAGTTAACATTGAAATAATCAAGAATGCAGATGGCCTAAGGAGTGGCGGGAACAGGGACAGAAGCAGGCAGCCAAGGCAATCAAAAGCTCTTCTCCATGTGTCCTCATATTCCTTAAACAGACAGATTACACGATTCCCCCTGAATCTACAAAATGTGTTTTAAACATGGAGACTTCAAATAAAGTCAGAAGTTTGAAGCCAGGAGTGGTGGCGCACGCCTTTAATCCCAGCACTCGGGAGGCAGAGGTAGGAGGATCGCTGTGAGTTCGAGTCCACCCTGAGACTACAGAGTGAATTCCAGGTCAGCCTGAGCTAAAGTGAGACCCTACCTCGAAACCTCCCCCGCCCCCCCCACACAAAAAGAAGTTTGGGTAAGCAGACAGTCATTAATGTAAGGACATAATACCTTCCTCATTTACATCTTTACTAAAACCAAGATTAGTATTATTTTTATTGCTTAGGAAAATAACAAAGAAATTTCAAATATCTTACCGTGATAGAAAAAGATTTTAGAAATATAACAAAAAAAAGTTAGAGGAGTTAGAAATGTTGTTAGGGAAATTTTGAGTTTAGATACCTGGGGTAACCAACTGTTATTGTAGTTGAAGATGAGTGTCACCCAGGTTTTCTGAAGTCAACAAGGATATCTTGTATGTGTGAGGTGAGAAATCTGAATCTAATAAGAGTTTATCTCAGGCTGGAGGGATGGCTTAGCAGTTAAGGCGTTTGCCAGCAAAGACAAAGGACCCCTGTTCGATTCCCCAGGACCCATGTAAGCCAGATGCACAAGGGGACGCATGTGTCTGGAGTTCATTTGCAGTGGCTGGAGGCCCCAGCACACTTATTCTCTCTCTTTCTCTCTCCATCTTTCTCTGTCAAATAAATAAGTAAATTTTTTTTAAAAAAAGAGTTTATCTCCTGGGAGGAGACTTTGATATAATGTCTTTTTCCAACTGATAAACTCATCTAGCTTGAGCTTCTATTTCTTTTGTTTTTCCTTTTTCAGGAGCTCATTTTGCATGTGCTCTGTAATTAATTCTGAAATTTTAGGTATCATATGTATAAGTCTGTTATCATAAATGATATTGTTTTTCTTGAGCAGAAATCATGGATATAGTTTTTACTTGACTTTTCCAGGATGTTTGCTATTTATTTTTCAAGTAGATAATGGATGTTTTCCAACAGGGAAAGATCTTAGATTCAGAAGAAATAATGAGAGTGGCTTTGGCTAAGGAAGCCAAAAAGCTTTAGTTGATTTTGAAAAGTAGTGACATTTGTTTATTTGACCATCAGTCTAGAATATTGACAATCACAGGTACAATAAACGTTTAGTTTAATAGGCTAAATTTTACACATAGAATTGTAATTTATTAGTAATGACTCAAATAGGAACTTTTTTTTTTTTTTTTTTTTTTTTTTTTTGAGATAGGGTCGCACTCTAGCCCAGGCTGACCTAGAATTCACTATGCAGTCTCAGGGTGGCCTCGAACTCACAGTGATCCTCTACCACTACCTCCCAAGTGCTGGGATTAAAGGTGTGCGCCACCACGCCCGGGGAAACAATTCTTTTTATTAGAGTTTTCCCTACTGTTATGGCAATAGTTGTCAAGTGAGGGCTCTAGGGCAATGGAAAAATATACAAGCTAAGCGGTTAGATAAAATCTAATCACCAAGTTTTAGATGGTTCCTTCAGTAAGAGGATAAAACATAAAATCTTTGTTCTTTTTCTGTAAACCTTTCTAAGAGCAGAACAATGTCAAAGAACATCTCATTGTTGTGAGAAGAGAATCAAGCATTCGTTCTATCGCATGGGATTTAATTTTGACATTTGGAATTTTTAAAACCTTTAATTATGGTTAAATTAGTTATGCCCGTGTCATCTTTTTTAAAGTCCCCCGCCCCCGCTTGCATGTGTGCACTTGTGTGTAAGCCAGAGGTCAACAACCCTCGGCAGGCATCCTCTTCAATGGCTCTCCACCCCCATTTGTCTTCACTGAACTTGCAGCTCATCCATAGCCAGACTAGCTAACTACCCCGGGATACACACGTCTCCGTTTCCCCAAGCCCTGGGACCACAGATGCGTGCCACCAAGCTCCTTCTCCATGTGCAGGTGCTGAATTCGGTTCCCATGTTTACACGGCAGGCACCCATCAGCCGAGCCACGGGCCCAGCCCCTTCTTTGATTGCCAGGGCTCACAACCTCTTTTTGTCACATGCTTTGACCTTCCAGTCTTGTCGTCCTCTGTTCCCTTTTTGGAGCAATCATTTCCTTTAGACAACAATCTCCATATATAATCCCTTCTTGTCTAAAAATATTTCTTTTTTAACTTTCTTCACTAACAATGCATTTTATATCTTTAGTCTTTATATCTCTTATTCTTACTTGATTTTTTTTCCATTTTAGTTCATCTTTAAAGCTGAAAACACAGAGATGCATTATTGTCCTGAATATATCAAAAAAGAGAAATGATAATCATGCTATAACGAAACACATTAGGATCATCCATAAACCGCAAAAGCCTTCATATGCTTTTAAGCAGGGCTGGGCAGATTTTAAAATGACTTTTTTTTTTTTTTAGTTCCATTATTTTCTTAGAGCTGTATTTTATCTAGGCTTGGTCAAGATACTCCTCCTGAAAAACCCGTTTTCCAAAGGGGTCAGTAGGAATCACAAATCATCGAAAATGTTTACATTTATGCATACACATAAGCTGGGTGGGGTGGTTCACACCTTTAATCCTACTCAGGAGACTAAGGTTGAAGATTGCCTTGAGTTTGAGGCCAGCCTGGGCTATAGAGTAAGTTCCAGATCAGCCGGGGCCAGAGTGAGAACCTGCCTGCAAAACACATAAACAACAAAAAGATGGCAGACACACACACACACACACACACACACACACACACACACACACACACCCTCTCCATATAGTAAGCATGCCAAAAATAGTAATTTTATTTAATGGCCATAGATTTTGTCATTTAGTTACATGGTGTTGTTACTCTATTGTCTAAGACTTTTTTTTTTTTCTACCACTAGTTAGTGTTATTGTTAGTTTTCTCGCTGGATAAAGCACCCTGACTAAAAGCTGTTCAGGAGAGGAAAGATTTTAATTTGGCTTATAGTCTTGAGGGCAAGCTGCGTGATGGCGGGGGGAATAGCAAATGTCCTGGACAAATTAAGTAAAAACTACATCCATGATTTCTGCTAAAGGAAGACAATAGAATTTATGATAACAGACTTATAAATGTGATATCTAGAAATTCGTGGCCTAAGCAGAGGCTGCATATCACCTGTGCCACAGCAGGTAGGAAACAACACCAGGAGAGTGAGCCTAATTAACAGTGGCAAACTATGGGCTAAGAATACATCTTCTCCAGCAATAATATTATAATAATATATTGTATAATATAATAATTATGATGACAAATTTCAGCCTTTTAAGCCTTGTCTCCTTTCTTGAGTTAGATATTGAAAGTGTGTCAAAGGAAAAGGCTGAATGCTAGCAGATTAACAATGCAAACATTTTGGAAAAAGAAATAAATAGAATGTTTTGGAACAACAACAACAACAAAAAGAATATTCAACCAAATGGGATTTCAACAACTAGCTCAGAAGAAATGAAGGGGTCATTGACCAAGCCAAGAGGGGTCCAAGCTCCAAAAGAAACTCATCACCATCCACCCACGGAGGCAACACCAGTGGGTTATAAGGGACCCGTTCTGGTACCTGGTGCCAATCTGGATGATTTCCCTGGTGAAAGAGGATGTGTCCCCCGGACTCTATGTTAGATTTATGTTACCCCAAATTCCATGTTCCCAGGTGGTAACAGTCTTATGAAGCAGCTTTCATGGAAACAGCACAAAGAATTTTATAAATCAATTTTAAATGCATTGGTAGACAGGCTACAGCAAAGTCAGCTATAGATCCCAGATGCATTTCTGATGCATTTCTTACCCTTTGGGTTGACGAAGCATTACGGGAAGAATGAGAAGAAGGGCTGTGATACCCATTTCTCCCCTGAACCTCTCAGGTGAGGGTCCTCTACAACGTCAGGGTCAGGGCTGCAGTTTCCTTCCTTGTAAGCCTGCTTGGTTTCCTTGTAAATGCTTAGACTTGCTATAGAGTCATAGAGGCCTAGATATAAGGGATTTCAGAGCACTGTCCTTATCTTTTACAAAAAAAAAAAAAGAGCTAATTTCAGAATGACAGTATGGTGGAAGCTATAATTTTGGGGCAATCTCTGTACACCCCTCAGTTTGTATTGGAGCCAGGCAGTGGTACAGTAAAATATTCTGTGCCTTTCCCCAAGGTTGTCTGGATCAAACATTTGCCAGGATGAAGGTGATTTGAAATGGAGAGGAAAGAGTAAAATGGAGAGCGGCTGGTCAGAGTCTTCTAAAAGGACATTCCTTTGAGAGGGAGGACAGGTAAGTATATAGATTTCTGGGACAGTTCCCCTGTGAAATCTCTCCCGGGGGTGCTGCTTACTACATACTCTGTACTCTCTGGCTGTAGTGCTCCTGGGTTTAAACTGGAACTTTTGGCCACCCTGCAGTGAGGGGACC
Organism: Orientallactaga sibirica; assembly: GCA_036365145.1. Classification (NCBI taxonomy): domain Eukaryota; kingdom Metazoa; phylum Chordata; class Mammalia; order Rodentia; family Dipodidae; genus Orientallactaga; species Orientallactaga sibirica. The sequence goes on from JAEOAD010001797.1 coordinate 6,049,341, forward strand.
TGGTAACCTCCCAGTGCAATTCCCGAGAAAGACTTTGGGACATTTGTCAGATTACTACCTACATGACACTTGGGGAGAAATTCTACCTATGGCTAAGAGTGATGGCTCTTCACAGTCATTATAAGAATAGGGTTCTGGGGGCTGGAGAGATGGCTTAGAGGTTAAGCGCTTGCTTGTGAAGTCTAAGAACCTGGGTTCGAGGCTCAATTCCCCAGGACCCACGTAAGCCAGATGCACAAGGTGGCACATGCATCTGGAGTTTGTTTGCAGTGGCTGGAGGCCCTGGCATGCCCATCTCTCTCTCTCTCTCTCTCTCTCTCTGCCTCTATCTCTCTATCACTCTCAAATAAATAAATAAATCAAGAATAGGGTTCCGAGCCGGGTGTGGGGAGGCACTGGGGAGGCAGAGGTAGGAGGACTGCCATGAGTTCGAGGCCATCCTGAGACTACATAGTGAACTCCAGGTCAGCCTGAGCTTGTGTGAGACCTCACCTCAACACACCAAGGGGTGGGGGGGAAGAATAGGTTCTGGAAGACCATGTGCCCAATTGAATAAACAAAGGAAATGCCTCGATCTAATAGTGTCTTCTTCAGATCTGTGGTACTTTGAATGTAAATTTATGTTCCCCAAGGCCTGAGGTAGTTTTGATTGAGATCAAGCTTCCTTCTTGGTCTTTAGCAAGAGGAGCTGTGCTACAGGAGGTATGTCTCTGAGTGTAGCCCTAAGAGGTGTGAGGAGAGCCAGCGTGGGCTCTGGCTGGTGCTGGCTTTGTCTCTGCTGTGGATGCAGAAGCGAGCCAACATCCTCCACCATCATGTAGCTTCCCCTGGAATCTGTAAGCCTTAAAGAAACCCTTTCCTCCCTTCAGCTGCTTTTGCTTGGGTGAGTGCAATAGGATCTGGGTAATAAATGGGACAGGGGCTGGCTGGAGAGATGGCTTAGCAGTTAAGGTGCTTGCCTGCAAAGCCAAACGATCCCCAGGACCCATGTAAGCCAGATGCACAAGGAGGCACATGTATCTGCAGTTTGTTTGCAGCAAGTGGAGCATTAGGGGAAGGTGCTCTCACACTCTCTCTCTCTTTCTTCTCTCTCTCTCTCTGCCTCTTTCAAATAATTAAATAAATAATTTTTTTTTTTTTTGGAGAGAGAGACAGAGAGGGAGAGGGAGACAGACAGAGAATTGGTGGGCTAGCAGCCTCTCAACTGCTGTGAACGAACTCCAGATGTGTGCGCCCCCTTGTGGGCAAGTGTGGCATTGTGCCCTTGCGTCACTTTGCATCTGGCTAAATGTGGGACCTGGAGATTGGAACCGGATTCTTAGGCTTAGCACATAGGCGCCTTAACCGCTAAGCCATTTCTCCAGCCCAATAAATATATTTTTTTAAAAAAAGAAAAGAAATGGAAGAGGGATAATCCATAAACTATTTCATGAGTTTGAGCCAATTAAAAGGATATTATTCTCAAGAGAGGGAGGATTATACAGGAGGTCTTTGAATCTAGAGATTCTATTAGTCTGGAAATGTGAGGGCTCCAGGGAAGTCAAGGCGGAGGAAGATGGAAATCACGCCTACCGGCCACACAGACATTGACCTGACAGATGCATGGATTTATCTTGCTCTGGGGAGGGCCTCACCCGCCCAGCTCCATGACCTGGTTATCCGTCCTAGGAACCTTCAAGTGGCAGATGCCCTCCTGGCTTCTAATTGTCTTCCCACTTGTGCCCACTGATTGATGACAGACAACAGACGTTCTAGAAATGTTTTCTGTTTGGGGGATGATCTCCCACAGGAATGCTCCCGTGGCGTCCTCAAGCCACTGGGCCAGAGGCGGATCCTCCTTCATTCTTCATTCCCCAAAGTTCCAAATGGCCAGTGAGTGACATAATGGCTTATAAAAGATCCCTGGGCTGGAGAAATGGCTTACCGGTTAAGGTACTTGTCTGCAAAGCCTAAGGACCCAGGTTCAATTCCTCAGGACCCACATAAGCAGGATGCACAGGTGGTGCATGCGTCTGCAGTTTGTTTGCAGTGGCTGGAGGCCCTACCGTGCCTATTATCTCTATGTGCCTCTCTCTCATAAATAGATAGGTAATAAAATATTTTTTAAGAAAGATTCCTGACTGGGCTGCAGAGATGGCTTAGTATTTAAGGTGCTTTCCTGCAAAGCCTAAGGACCTAGGTTTGATTCTCCAGGTCCCATGTTTGCCAGATGCACATGGTGGCACGTGCGTCTGGAGTTCCTTTGCAGTGGCTGGGGGCCCTGGTGTGCCCATTCTCTCTCCGTCCCCATCCCTCTATCTTAAATAAATAATAAAACGATTTTAAAAAGATTCCTGACTTTCCCTTTCATTAAGGCAACTCATTGTGCAAGACTGCCTACTACATTAGATGGTTCCTGCAAAAATGTAGCATTATAACTCGGACTCATGTGAGGTCAACGGAAAAGCAAGGAAAACATGCGAATGAGGAAAGAGGGGGAAAAAATCTTAAAGTCCAAACGTCAGCAAAGTTTAGTTCCACTCCAGAGAGCAGAGACAGTATTGGAAAGGGGCAGGGAAGTGTGCAATATTCCCAGACATATGAATCACATTGAATTCAATGGTCGAGTTGTGAATTTGCCCCAAGTCCTGGCTAGGGAAGCACCTTTTTACCTTCCTTCTTTCCCTTCCCTGCTGTCTCTGTGACTTAGCCAGCAAAAGGGCGGCTTTCATATTGAATGGAAACGGACCACAAAAGGGGTTTCTTGCCGGGTGTGGTGGTGCCCACCTTTAATCCCAGCACTCAGGAGGCAGAGGTAGGAGGATCGCTGAGAGTTTGAGGCCACCTGAGACTACATAGTTAATTCCAGGTCAGCCTGGACCAGAGTGAGACCCTACCTCGAAAAACCAAAAAAAAAAAAAAGGGGGGGGGGTTTCTGGGGGAGAGGTATGTATTCTATTGTTTGAAGCAGGGTGTGTGTGATATGGGAATTTGGGGTGTCTTTTGAGAGTGACAGGCCCTTTCTTGACTCTTGGGTCGGCTCAGGAGTGAGGGTCCCAGGCTTCCAAGGTCACACAGAACTTGTGGTGAGGTGACTAAGCTCTTGTCTTATGAAGTAGATGAATGAGTTTCACAGGTCATAGGGTAAGGGGCTTACAGATTTTGTTAGAGGAAGAGCTTACAGAGATAGAGCTTAGAAGAAAAAAAAAAATTCAGAGCTCTTGCCCAAGAATGGTGCAAGAGGAGGTCCCCAGAAGAATGAGAACTCCAGATATACACATTACTTTGTGCAGCTGGCTTTATATGGGAATTGAATTTGGGCAATCAGGCTTTACAAGGAAGCACCTTTAACCACTGAGTCATCTCTCCAGCCCCTACAATGCATTTTTAAATATATATTTTATTTATTTATTTATTTATTTATTTAGGAGAAAAAGGTGAGAGAAAAAGAGTTAGAGAAAGAGAATGGGCACACCAGGGCCTCCAGCCACTGCAAACGAACTCCACATGCGTGCGCCCCTTGTGCATCTGGCTTACATGGGTCCTGGAGAATCAAACCTGGATCCTTTGGCTTTGCAGGCAAAAGCCTTAACCACTAAGTATCTCTCCAGACCTAGAATTAATTTTTTGTTAGTTTGTTTGGTGACAGAGTCACATGTAGCTCAGGCTGGCCTCAAACTTGCTATGTAGTTGCAGCTAGCTTTGAATTCCTGATACTCTTTTATTTTTTTATTTTATGTATTATTATTATTATTATTATTATTATTATTATTTTATTTGAGAGTGAGAGAGAATGGGTGTGACAGGGCCTTCAGCCACTGCAAACGAACTCCAGATGTATGCGCCACCTTGTGCATCTGGCTTACATGGGTCCTGGGGAATTGAACCTGGGTCCTTTGGCTTCTCAGTCAAATGCCTTAACTGCTAAGCCATCTCTCTAGCCCTATCATTATTCTTTTTATAAAAGACTGTACTCTTAGACCCCCTACTCATGGCCAGTTCTTCTGAGGTTCTTTGTCAGTGGGGTTGTTGGTATTCACTGTGGGAACCACAAGGCCTCAGTCAGTCTCTGCAGGGAATGAATGAGGACACAGCGCCTCGCGCTATTCCCCCTCACCCTGAGATTCTGACACTCTTTCTGCCCCTGCCCCCTTTTCCACAATGTTCCCTGAGCTTGGTGGGCAAGATAGGGATCGGATTTAGTGTTGCTTTCTCTGTAGCCTCTGGATCTCTGTTTTGATGAGGTTTGAGTGACTGATACTCTTTAAAAAATACTTTTAATTATTTATTAATTTGCAAGGAAAGGAAGAATGAGAATGGGTGAAGTAGGGCCTCTTGCCAATGCAAACAAAATCCAATCAAACACTTGCACCACTTTGTGCATCTGGCTTTACGTGTGTTCTAGAGAATCTAACCCGGGCTAGCAGGCATTGCAAGGAAGGATCTAACCACTGAGCCATTTCCCTAAGCCTATAATTTATTTTCTTAAAAAGGGGACATGGAGGCTGGAGAGATGGCTTAGCGGTTAAGGCGCCTGCCTCCTAACCCTAAGAACGCTGGTTCCAATCTCCAGGTCCCACGTTTAGCCAAATGCAAAGTGACACAAGGACGCAATGCCGCACTTGACCACAAGGGGGCGCACACATCTGGATTTCGTTTGCAGCAGCTGAGACACTGATGGCGCGCCCATCTCTATCTGTCTTCCTCTCCCTTTCTGTCTGTCTGTCTCTCTCTGTGTCTCTCTCCAAAAATAAATAATAAAAATAATAATAAAAATAATTTTTTTTTAAAAAAGGGGACATTGGGGCTGGAGAGATGGCTTAACAGTTAAGGCATTTGCCTGAAAAGCTAAAGGACCTCAGTTCGATTCCCCAGGACCCACAAAAGCCAGATGCACAAGGTGACGCATGTGTCTGGAGTTTGTTTACAGTGGCTGGAGGCCTGGTGCACCCATTCTCTCTCTCTCTCTCTCTCTCTGTTTCTTTCCCTCTCTCACTCTCTTAAATAAATAAATAAATAAATAAATAAATAAATAAATAAATAAATAAGGAGACATGGGCTGGAGCGATGGCTTAGCAGTTAAGATGCTTGCCTGCAAAGCCAAAGGACCTCTGTTCAATTCCCCAGGACCCACATAAGCCAGATGCACAAGGTGGCACATGCATCTGGAGTTCGTTTGCAGTGGCTGGAAGCCCTGGCATGCCCATTCTTTCCTTCTCTCCTTCTCCCTCTCAGCTTCTTTCCCTCTCTCAAATAAATAAAAATAATTTTTAAAAAAACGGAGACATGAAGCATTCATGAGGTTTAGTTGGCATATAGCTAGGAATAATATTCAAAACATCTTAGTTTGCACAAGGTGGTGCATGTGTCTGGAGTTTGTTTGCAGTGGCTGGAGGCCCTGGCATGCCCATTCTCTCTCTCTCTCTGCCTCTTTCTCTCACTCTCTCAAAAAAATTAATTTAATTTAATCTTTAAAAAACCAAAATACAAAACAGCTAAGTCATATATGGATATAACTTCAAAGTGGAATTACAAAATGATTTTTTTCTTTTTATTTTGCCTTACAATCTCAAGGGGAAGCTATATGGTTGCAGGGGAAAGGGTGCCATGAGCAGAGCCTGGCCATCACCTCTGCCCCAGTAGGTGGGAACAGCACTAGGAGAGAAAGCCAAACACTGTAAAAGGAAGCTGGCTATTACAACCATAAGCCCTCTCCCAAAACACATCTCCTCCAGCAAAGCTCCAGTTCTCAAATTGCCACTAGCTCCCCAGCTAGCATTAAGAATACATTAGTTGGGCTGGAGAGATGGATTAGCAGTTATGTCAAAGCCAAAGGATCCCAGTTCATTTCTCCAGGTCCCACGTAAGCCTAGATGCACAAGGGGGCCCATGCATCTGGAGTTTGTTTGCAGTGGCTGGAAGCCCTGGTGCACCCATTCTCTCCCTCTCTCTCTGCCTCTTTCTCTCTCTCAAATAAAGAAATAATTTTTAAAATTTTTTAAAATATTTTTAATTATTTATTTATTTGAGAGAGAGATACAGAAATAGGCAGGGAGAGAGAGAGAGAATGGCAGGGCCAGGGCTTCCAGCCACTGCAAACAAACTCCAGATGCATGTGCTCCCTTGTGCATCTGGCTTATGTGGGTCCTGGAGAATAGAGCCTTGAACCGGGGTCCTTAGGCTTCATAGGCAAGCGTTTAACCGCTAAGCCATCTCCCCAGCCAATAATTTTTTTTTAAAGAATACATTAGTTTATAGGAGACACTTAATTTAAAAGCCCTCCCCCATAATTTTTATCAACCCCAACATCGTTCAAGCATCTTTGGAGTCTTAACTGTGAGCTGTACGTCAAAAATAACAATAGCACAGACTAAATATTCATGAGGCAAAAGATAGCACTGCACAAGCCGAGGAAAGGTTGAACCAATACAAGATCTAAAACAAACAGGGCAAACATCAACTCCTGCAGCTCCAAGTCTAACATCTCTGACTAGTGACAAAGTCTCTGGAATTCCGATCCTGCCCTTCTAGTGAGGCTGCTCACATCCCAAGCCAGCAGCAATCCTAGGCCTTCTGGCCAGTGGGGTCTCCACTGCAACCCATGGATCGTTCTGGTGGCTCCACTGGGCCTCCACACAGCCTGTCTCAAATCACTCGGTGGTGATTTCCAAAAGCAAAATCATGTTGCAAATCCAATGACCCTCTATTTCCTGCATCTGTTATATTCTGCAGAGCCAGGTGGGCTTCCAACTTGTTAATCCAGTGGGGAAGAAATCTGACTTTGAAGAACAGGACACTCCGTCAGCAGCCAGCACCTCCCACTTTCAAGAGTCTGCATTCTTTCTGCTGTCCCCCTGCAGAATAGCTGGCCCAGTCTTAATGGTGGTAATCTCTCAAACAATTGAAGCCGAACAGGTGCTGTCTGTGCTGTATTCTTTTGCTCATAAAAGCCCATATCTACTCAACACAACTCTGTACAAGTTTTCAGACACAGGAAGAATGCAACAAGCCTCTCATACAAATTCCCCTCATAATCGGGCGTGGTGGCGCACGCCTTTAATCCCAGCACTCAGGAGGCAGAGGTAGGAGGATCACTGTGAGTTCGAGGCCACCCTGAGACTACACAGTAAATTCCAGGTCAGCCTGGAGACCCTACCTCAAAAAACAAAACAAAAAAAAACTATCTGAGCTTAATAGGATTATACAGGGCCTAATTCCTGAAGCCCATAAATTCACTTTTGGAAATCCCCTTACTATCCATATACCACATGAGTTTCTAGGGACATTCAATATATTCAATGTTTTTATTTGTATTTGTATTGCAATCATTTGAGCAAGCCCAGTGTGGAGGTGGGTGTGAGATTCCATTGTAAAGGCAGCAAAGTGAGAGAGAGGAGACAGTGAGACTTTTTGGCTGTAGTTTTGCTCTGTGTGCTGTGTAGCTGGCAGCTTGGTTTTTTCTCTCTTGCCTGGCCTCCAGGCCACTCCTGCCAAATGGAACTCCCAGATCTGTAAGCTTCAATAAATAATATCCCTTCCTCCATAACTGTGCCTGGTCTGAAGTTCATCTCACGAACCTGATCTAGGGGACATTCTATTTATTTTTATTTTTATTTTTATTTATTTATTTGAGAGAGAGAGAAAGAGGCAGAAAGGGAGAGAGAGGGAGACAGAGAGAGAGAGAATGGGTATGCCAGGGCCTCCAGCCACTTCAAATGAACTCCAGATGCATGTGCCCCCTTGTGCATCTGGCTTACATGGGTCCTAGGGATTTAAACCTGGGTTCTTTGGCTTTGCAGGCAAGCACCTTCCTTAACCACTAAGCCATCTCTCCAGCCCCTAGGAGGCATTCTAAATTCTAAGGGTTAAGGGTGTTGTAGCTACCTTCTTCTCCTCCTCCTCCTCCTTTTCTCTCCCCCCACCATTTTTGGGCTCACTCTAGCACAGGCGTACCTAGAATTCACTATGTAGTCTCAGCCTGGTCTCAAACGCACCACGCCCACAGTAGTTGCCTTCTTGTCGCTGACACAAGGTGTATGACCAAAAGCAGCTGATAGGAGTTGTTTAGTTTGGCCTGCAGTCTCAAGGGGAAGCTCCATGATGGCAGGGGAAACCGTGGCATGAGTAGAGGCTGGACAGCACCTCCTGGCCAATATCAGGTGGACAACAGCAGCAAGCTAACTCACACTGGGAGGCTAGGGCTAATAAAACATTAAGGTCCACCCCTGGAAACAGAGCTCGTTCAGCCAGGCTCCACCTCCCAAATGGCCATTAGCTGGGGAGCAAGCATTCAGAACACATGAGTTTATAGGGACACAACCAATTCAACCCACGGCGTTCTATCCCTGGCCCCCATAACTGGTGGCCAGTCATGATGTAAAATGCAATGGCGTCAGTCCAACTTTAAAAGTCTCCGTAGTTTTTTTTTACTTTATTTTTTTTGGTTTTTCGACGTAGGGTCTCACTATGGTCCAGGCTGACCTGGAATTAGCTATGTAGTCTCAGGGTGGCCTCGAACTCATGGTGATCCTCCTACCTCTGCCTCCCAAGTGCTGGGATTAAAGGCGTGCGCCACCACGCCCGGCGTCTCCGTAATTTTTGTCAACCCTACCGTTGTTCAAACATCCCCATAGTCGAGGGTCTCTCTTACTGTGTTACTGTGAGTTGTAAAACCAAAGGAATGTAATGGCACAGAAGAAACATTCGAACTGCAAAAGATGGCATTGCAAGGAAAGATTGAACCACTACAAGATCTAAAACAAACGGGGCAAACATCTATTTCTATGGTTCCAAGTTCAACATCTCTGACCACCGATGAAGTCTCTGAAGTCCCAACTCAACCCCTCCAGCTGGGCTGCGCACAGCTAAGGTAAAACTCCATTCTAACCCTGCAGCTCTCCTTGGAAGCTGTTTCACAGTCCTGGTATATGCAGAGCATCCTCAGGTCTACACTGCAAACCAGTTTATCCATGCCATAGATCCAGCTGAGCCTTTATGCGGGTAATCCAACAAGCCTGCCTCCACTCGCCCAGTGGCCATTTCCCAGCCCCTCCCAAAAAACCCCAAAACACATTGCAAATCTAATAACCCTCTCTTTCCCGCAATTGTTATTCTTCCATAGGACCAAGTGGACTATCAAATTTGTTAGGGTTCCCTATTCCTCAAGGTCAGGTAGAAAAACTTGACAATGTTGCCCACGTGGTACTGGCTTGAGAAGCATGAAAATATAAGCAACAGAGGGTTACAAAGGAAATGACGGTTCCAGGGAGCCGCTGCGACTAAACCATGTGAGGCAGGATCAAAATCCATGCAAGGAGGCCCCGTGAGGCCATTGTGGAAGGCTGTAGAAGTGAGCCATAAGTTGCGATGGAGACCCTGGGATGTTGAAGAGGCCAGAATCACGGCACATCTGCCATGAAAAGCTGTAGTCTCAGGGCAGATCCTGTCCAATAGAGAGAATCTGGAAAGCACAGTTAGAGGAGTGGAGCCACCCAAGTGTTTTAGAGCTCAGCTGATTTCAGTATGAGTCCCAAATACCGGACATGGAAATATAGGATTTGATGTCTTCTCTCCTTTTTTTTTTCACTCTTGTGTAGTTCCATTATTTCCGTTGCCCCGTTTTTATTTTATTTTGTGAACGGGAATATTTATTCTGTGATATTAGATGTTGGAAGTATGTAACATGTGTTTTGATTTTACAGGGCTCACAGTTAAAACAGTGCCTGGGTTTATTTCCCCAGAACCCACATAAAGTCAGATGCACAAAATGGCACATGCATCTGGAGTTCATTTGCAGTGGCAAAAAGGCCTAGTGGATTTATTCTCTGTCTTTCTCTTTTTCTCCTTTCACAAATAAATAAAAATGTTTTTTAAATGCCAGAATATTCTTTAAGCTCCTGGGGAGCTGGGCGGGGTGGAGAGTTCTTGAATTTATTCTGTGATTCAATGCTTATACTTTGTGAGCAAACAAATGGACCCGGCCAGGAGATATGGCTTGTCCAGTGGTCATTTACTTAGCAGAGAGTCCAGGACTGTATCTCCTGATCCCTAACCCGGAGCTCTTTTCCCGAACTCGACTTCCTCCTGATAACACATCAGATGATTTTGCTTTTGTGTTAAAAACAAACCAGTCAGTATTGCACAACTCCCTTTTCTATTTTCCTACGTAACCCATGAAATGACTGTCAGCAGTTCTGACCAAATTTGTGCTCAATAGTTACTTTGTTACTTTGTACGATGGAAACAAAATTGTCGTGCAAAAATAAAGATAAAAGCCAGGCGCGGTGTCGCACGCCTTTAATCCCAGCACTAGGGAGGCAGAGGTAGGAGGAGGATCGCAGTGAGTTCAAGGCCACCCTGAGAGTACATAGTGAATTCCAGGTCAGTCTGGGCTACAGTGAGACCCTACCTCGAAAAACCAAAAAAAAAAACTAAATAAATAAAATAATAAAGATAAAAGAATAATTTTATATTTTCAATACCAGGGTGACTGTTCCTTCCTGCACCTTCCTGTGTCGTTTCTTACAGTGCTGAAATTCATTGAATGCAGTCCATGTTCATTTTCCCACCTAAGTGCGTCCTCCATTGTCATCGTGGGAATAACAGAATGAGCCATTCTCCCAGGCAGGGTACATGTGTTGATCAGTGTCTGTAGTAAAAAAGATGATGGAGGAGTTTCAGGGATAGAGGAGAACTAGAAAAAAAGAAAAGGACAAAGAGATACTCATACACACGTGTGGGTGTGCCCTCAAGGGGCATTCATGTTTACTTCCTCGTGCAATCTTCACAAGGTTCCTGTAGGGAGGACCTGTTACTATTGCTGTGTTTTATAGCAGGAAATTGAGTTGACAGGTACCTGACGCAGATTACCAGCTAGTTCGTCATAAGGCTAGTATTTGAGCTGAAGCAATCTTGTTCTAAAACCCACAGGGTTCACGTCAACCATTTTGTGTTTAGTCTATTCACGAGGCTGGGAAACTCTTACCTTGAACTAGTTGCAAAACTACTTTTGTCACTTCCAAAGAAATGCACTTTTACAGAAATGGTATTATAAACGCTGGCAAAATAGAAGCAAAGAGTGCATGAAAATTCCAGTGACGTGGTAAAAAGTGAGAAGCAACAAAGTGATGAATTTAAAAGGAAATGGTTTTAAAACTTTTTATTTTTTTATTATTTTTTTGGAGAGAGAGAGAGACAGAGAGAGGAAGACAGAGATGGGCATGCCAGCAGTGTCTCAGCTGCTGCGAACGAAATCCAGATGCGTGCGCCCCCTTGTGGTCAAGTGCGGCATTGCGCCCTTGCGTCACTTTGCATCTGGCTAAACGTGGGACCTGGAGATTGGAACCGCTGGAGATTGGAACCAGTGTTCTTAGGCTTAGGAGGCAGGTGCCTTAACCCCTAAGCCATCTCTCCAGCCCGGAAATGGTTTTAAAATGTCATTTCACAAGTATTTTGCTGAGTGATTCTAATCATCAATGCCTTTGTTTGTGCTGAGTGTCCTACACTGCAGGGGGGCTACGGAAGGCAGTGCAAAGGAAACCAATCTAAGTTTGTCATCATGAGAGCTTGCAATAATGAATAAGTCCAACAAGTTGTAAAATATACAAGTGCTAGCAAGAGAAAAGCGTGTGGGGAGAAGGAGTGAAACGCCTAAAGAATGTGACTGGAAGCATACTTGTTTGGTACAAATCAAGAAAAATCTTGTGCGTAGGCCAATGAAGACTGTGAGATGACAAAGAAAAGATAAGTGCTAGATAAACTGGTGAAGTCAGCCATGACACATGGGCACATGGACTGAAGCTTCACTTCCTGGGAAGGAAGGAAGCAGGGAGGGAGGGAGGGAGGGAGGCAGGGAGGGAGGCAGGGAGAGAAGGAGGGAGGGACAGAGGGATACAGGGAGAGAGGGAGGTAGGGAGGGAGAGAGGGAGGTAGGGAAGGAGAGAGGGAGAACAATCGGGAACTAGTCAAGGCACTGTGTGACTGTATGTATTTGTGATATTTATATATTCCTCACAAAACCAAGAGATATAAAAGTAATGGATGGAATTATGTGATGATAGCTTTAATGGCACCATTCCACAGAAGGAATGTAAGAATTGAAAATATCTAAAGAATGAGTAAGATAAGGTAGACGCCAACGCCAACAGAAAAAAAAAAAAAGGGACATGAAGAGAACTCCACTAGTGTTGAAGACAGGAAGTATAAAACAGGCTTGTACCTGAAAGATATGAAGTGTAGAACAGGCATGCACTGGAAAGAGACGAATTCCAGAGCTGAAGAAAAGCGTCACACTCCACTTATTAACCAAGACGAAACACCAATTTGTATTCCCCCAAAGGGTGATGCATAAATTAAGAAGAGGGACATATTTCCAAGGCATGCAACGCAGAATAGTATGAATCTAAAGTAAAGTCTGAGTACCTAAAAATTATAGTAGATCAGGCTGGAGAGATGGCTTAGCAGTTAAGGTGTTTGCCTGCAAAGCCGGAGGATCCTGGTTCCACTCTCCAGGACCCACATAAGCCAGATGCACAAGGGGGCGCATGCGTCTAGAGTTTGTTTGCAGTGGCTAGAAGCCCTGTCTCTCTCTTTGCCACTTTCTCTCAAATAAATCAAATATATTTTTAAAACATTATAAAGCTGGGCATGGTGGCACATGCCTTTAATCCTGGCACTTGGGAGGCAGAGGTAGGAGGATCACTGTGAATTCCAGGTCAGCCTGGACTAGAGCAAGACCCTACCTCCAAAAACCAAAATAAATAAATAAGTAAAAATTATAGTAGATAATTTAAGTGCTAAACCTTCTCATTAAAATAAGCCTTAAAAGACCATAGGCATTTAAAGGGTAACTACAAGTACTTTAAATTAAGTATAATATGAAACAAAAGTATCTTATATTTCATTTAACAAATGTTATCTAATAAAAATGCTCATGATGGCTTAGCAGTTAAGGCATTTGCCTGCAAAGCCAAAGGACCCTGGTCTGATTCCCTAGGACCCTTGTAAACCAGATGCACAAGGGGGCACATACGTTTGGAGTTCTTTTGCAGTGGCTGGGCCCTGGTGTGCCCATTCTCTCTCTCTCTCTCCCTTTATCTCTCTCAAATAAATAAAATCTATTAAAAAATATTCATGAGCCAGACATAGTGGTGCACATGTTTATTCATAGCACTTGGGAGGTTGAAGTGGGAGCACTGCTGTGAGTTCAAGGCCACCCTGGGCTATAGAGTGAGTTCCAGGTCAGCCTGGGTTAGGGTGACCCCCTTCCACAAAAAAACGAAAAAAAGTTCAGGATAAGAACAGCAACTATCGTTATTGCATAGGGTATGAGTATTTTTTAAATATATTTTATTTCTTTATTTGAGAGAGAGGCAGAGAGAAAGAGAGAGAATGGGCTCCAGCCACTGCAAACGACCTCCAGATGCACATGCCCCCTTGTGCATCTGGCTTATGTGGGGCCTGGAGAATCGAACCAGGTCCTTTGGCTTTGCAGGCAAACGCCTTAACTGCTGAGCCATCTCTCCAGCCCTGAGTGTTTTTGAAGGCACACAAAGATTGGGGAAAGAAAGAAGTGAATGATACTTTTATATAAAAGGCTGTGGCTTTTGTGTCGAGGAAGGAAGGTGAAGAACAATCCATCTGCACAACAACGACTCAGCAAGCACAACACGAGCTCTGGCTATGCAAGAAGAACGGGCATAAAGGAGGAAAAGAGAAGAGAGGACAGCAACTAAAGGAGCAACAAAGCCATAGAGGAAAAGAAAATCACTACACTTACAGGTGGAATCTTCCTGCTTTCATAGTAGATAAATTATTATAAGTAGGCATAGAATATAAGTGTATTGTCAATAAAACATAAGAAACTTAAATGGGTTAATGGAGGTAAATGTACTTTAAAAATTACGAGTCAAGCCAGGCGTGGTGGCACATGCCTTTAATCCCAGCACTCGGGAGGCAGAGGTAAGAGGATCACTGTGAGTTCGAGGCCACCCTGAGAATACATAGTGAATTCCAGGTCAGCCTGAGCCACAGTGAAACCCTACCTCGAAAAACCAAAAAATACAAGATAAAATAAAATAAAAGTACAAGCCAACATAGAAATAAAAGGCTTTATTCACTGGAGCACAGCATCTGTAGCTTCGACACTCAATGCAGAGGGGAAGAAACACTGAGCTGAGCTCCACTCTGTTACCCTGGGAAACAAGGTTCTAAGGACAGCAGTGTCGAAGACTGGATGACTGGGCTGTCATCTCGCCAGTCCTCAGCTCTGGCTGAAAGACCCTCTGGGAAATCCTTCTGATGTGTAATGCTCTACGGACTTTAAAAGTTGAGATCCACATCTTTAAAATGCATCGCTCATTGACTTTAGTATAGTCACAAAATTATGCAACCGTTACATTTTCTAATGATAAGCATTTTCATTACTCTGGAAAGGTACTATGTATCCATCAGTAGCCTCTCGTTGCCCTCTCTTATCAGCCCCAAACCAACAGTCCATTTTATTTCTCTACACACCTCCTATTCATAATTTTCATATGAACGGAATAGCATAACACATGGCCACTTGTATCTGGCATCTTTCACTTAATATTATGAGTTGAAAGGTCATCATTATTGCATATATTAGTACTTTGATCCTTTTTATAGGCAAATAATATCCTATTATACCATATTTTGTTCATCCATTCACCCCTTGGTGGACGTTTCCAATTATTATTTCTACTTATGTTCATTTTTTAGGTTTCTAAATATTTTTAAACTATTTTTACATCCAAATTAATACGTATTTAAATTATACAGCAGGTTCTTAAGATAAATTTTACAATTAGGGATTTGATTGAAAGTGAGAAATATAAGCTGGGCGTGGTGGCGCATGCCTTTAATCCCAGCACTTGGGAGGCAGAGGTAGGAGGATCGCTGTGAGTTCGAGGCCACCCTGAGACTACATAGTTAATTCCAGGTCAGCCTGGGCCAGAGTGAGACCCTACCTCAAAAAAAAAATAATAATAATAAATTGAGAAATATTACATAAGGTATCTAAATAAATGAACAAAGTGGGTTAAATATATATATATAGTGATATGTAATAACCCTATCTAATACTTGTCATTTCTATCTAACTAGCCTCATCCTTTAGGTACACATTTCCCTCCCCCCCTTTTCTTTTGTTTATTCGAGGTAGGGTCTCACTCTAGCCCAGGCTGACCTGGAACTCACTCTGTAGTCCCAGGCTGGTCTTAAACTCACATGATCCTCCTCCCTCTGCCTTCTCAGTGCTGGGATTAAAGGCGTGCACGACCACACCCAGCTGATTAGGTACATATTTTCTACTCTTTAAAAAAAAAAAAAAAAGAAAGGAAAAAAAGCCATAACTTTTCTGAACACCATATGTGAAGCAATGCCTCAGGCGAATTCCTCACTACCCTGAAACTCGTGTGCTAACGTCTTTACTAACATTCATCTTTGTCATGAGTTGCATTGGTATAATAACTACTTCAACGTTGTAGTATGTGAAGGCATGCGATGTCAACCATCGCTGAAAGCTGACTGCAGCACTCTGTCTGAAGAAAGGGGACTGGATATTAATCGCGCCCTAACCTAAAACTCAAGTTATCGTGTTTGTCACATTTCCATAAATTTTGCTCAAGAAAACCAGATATAGGCAAAGAAATATAGGGCAGACAGGAATTTCTGATTTTAAAAATGAGCCCTATGGGCTAGAGAGGGGGCCTAGTGGTTAAGGCACATGCCTGCGAAGCCTAAGGATCCCGGTTTGATTCTCCAGGACCCATGTAAGCCAGATGCACAAGGGGGCGCATGCATCTGGAATTCTTTTGCAGTGTTTAGAGGCCCTGGCGTGCCCATTCTTACTCTCACTCTCTCTCTCTCTTTCCCTCTCTCTATCTCTAATAAATAAATAAATAAATAAAAATAAAATATCAGCCCTATGAATGAGTCTAATTTGATTGAAGAAATTGGGGTAAACTCAAACTGTAGCATTGCTTATTCATTGAACAAATATTCACGGAGGAACTGCCATGTGCCAGTACCATAAGGGAACAAATCTGGAATGACAGATATTGCTTCTAAACTCGTAAAACTGATTATCTAGTGAGGAAGATAATATAGGAACACAAAAATCTAAAATATAGGGCT
Source organism: Orientallactaga sibirica (assembly GCA_036365145.1). Taxonomy (NCBI): domain Eukaryota; kingdom Metazoa; phylum Chordata; class Mammalia; order Rodentia; family Dipodidae; genus Orientallactaga; species Orientallactaga sibirica. The sequence goes on from JAEOAD010001797.1 coordinate 6,065,475, forward strand.
GGAGAGATGGCTTAGCCCTTAAGGCACTTGCCTACAAAGCCAAAGGACCTAGGTTCAATTCCCTAGGACCCATGTAAGCCAGATACACAAGGTGGTGCATGTGTCCGGAGTTCATTTGCAGCAGCTGGAGGTTCTGGCAAGCCCATTCTCTCTCTATGTGCCCCTTTTCTCTCTCTCTCTCATGTAAATAAATAAAAATAAAATATCTTTAAAATATATCTAAAATATGCATAGAATGAAAGTGCAAACTGCTATGAGGGAGATGTAGACAAGATGTCACAAGAATTGAAAAAATTCTCTCCTGTTGATAGGAACCAAGAAAAGATGGAATAGGGAAAGGGAGATGGGGGTAATATCAGAATCCTGAACTAAACTTTAGTAATAGGTAGCATCACGGTAGAGTGTTCAACACTAAGTGAGACATCTCTATCACACTCTCCAAGGCTCAGGGACCATTACAGAAGAGGTGGCATTCATGAGCCAGACATAGTGGTGCACATGTTTATTCATAGCACTTGGGAGGTTGAAGTGGGAGCACTGCTGTGAGTTCAAGGCCACCCTGGGCTGTAGAGTGAGTTCCAGGTCAGCCTGGGTTAGGGTGACCCCCTTCCACAAAAAAACGAAAAAAAAGTTCAGGATAAGAATAGCAACTATCGTTATTGCATAGGGTATGAGTATTTTTTTAATATATTTTATTTCTTTATTTAAGAGAGAGGCAGAGAGAAAGAGAGAGAATGGGCTCCAGCCACTGCAAACGACCTCCAGACGCACGTGCCCCCTTGTGCATCTGGCTTATGTGGGGCCTGGAGAATCGAACCAGGTCCTTTGGCTTTGCAGGCAAACGCCTTAACTGCTGAGCCATCTCTCCAGCCCTGAGTGTTTTTGAAGGCACACAAAGATTGGGGAAAGAAAGAAGTGAATGATACTTTTATATAAAAGGCTGTGGCTTTTGTGTCGAGGAAGGAAGGTGAAGAACAATCCATCTGCACAACGAAGACTCAGCAAGCACAACACGAGCTCTGGCTATGCAAGAAGAATGGGCATAAAGGAGGAAAAGAGAAGAGAGGACAGCAACTAAAGGAGCAACAAAGCCATAGAGGAAAAGAAAATCACTACACGTACAGGTGGAATCTTCCTGCTTTCATAGTAGATAAATTATTATAAGTAGGCATAGAATATAAGTGTATTGTCAATAAAACATAAGAAACTTAAATGGGTTAATGGAGGTAAATGTACTTTAAAAATTACGAGTCAAGCCAGGCATGGTGGCACATGCCTTTAATCCCAGCACTCGGGAGGCAGAGGTAAGAGGATCACTGTGAGTTCGAGGCCACCCTGAGACTACATAGTGAATTCCAGGTCAGCCTGAGCTACAGTGAGACCCTACCTCGAAAAACCAAAAAATACAAGATAAAATAAAATAAAAGTACAAGCCAACATAGAAATAAAAGGCTTTATTCACTGGAGCACAGCATCTGTAGCTTCGACACTCAATGCAGAGGGGAAGAAATACTGAGCTGAGCTCCACTCTGTTACCCTGGGAAACAAGGTTCTAAGGACAAGTGTCGAAGACTGGATGACAGGGCTGTCATCTCGCCAGTCCTCAGCTCTGGCTGAAAGACCCTCTGGGAAATCCTTCTGATGTGTAATGCTCAACGGACTTTAAAAGTTGAGATCCACATCTTTAAAATGCATCGCTCATTGACTTTAGTATAGTCACAAAATTATGCAACCGTTACATTTTCTAATGATAAGCATTTTCATTACTCTGGAAAGGTACTATGTATCCATCAGTAGCCTCTCGTTGCCCTCTCTTATCAGCCCCCAAACCAACAGTCCATTTTATTTCTCTACACACCTCCTATTCCGCAATTTTCATATGAACGGAATAGCATAACACATGGCCTCTTGTATCTGGCATCTTTCACTTAATATTATGAGTTGAAAGGTCATCATTATTGCATATATTAGTACTTTGATCCTTTTTATAGGCAAATAATATCCTATTATACCATATTTTGTTCATCCATTCACCCCTTGGTGGACGTTTCCAATTATTATTTCTACTTATGTTCATTTTTTAGGTTTCTAAATATTTTTAAACTATTTTTACATCCAAATTAATACGTATTTAAATTATACAGCAGGTTCTTAAGATAAATTTTACAATTAGGGATTTGATTGAAAGTGAGAAATATAAGCTGGGCGTGGTGGCGCATGCCTTTAATCCCAGCACTTGGGAGGCAGAGGTAAGGGGATTGCCGTGAGTTCGAGGCCACCCTGAGACTACATAGTTAATTCCAGGTCAGCCTGGGCCAGAGTGAGACCCTACCTCAAAAAAGCAAAAAAAATAATAATAATAAATTGAGAAATATTACATAAGGTATCAAAATAAATGAACAAAGTGGGTTTAAATATATATAGATATGGTGATATGTAATAACCCTATCTAATACTTGTCATTTCTATCTAACTAGCCTCATCCTTTAGGTACACATTTCCCTCCCCCCCTTTTCTTTTGTTTATTCGAGGTAGGGTCTCACTCTAGCCCAGGCTGACCTGGAACTCACTCTGTAGTCCCAGGCTGGTCTTAAACTCACATGATCCTCCTCCCTCTGCCTTCTCAGTGCTGGGATTAAAGGCGTGCACGACCACACCCAGCTGATTAGGTACATATTTTCTACTGCATGAATGTCTTACTCTTTAAAAAAAAAAAAAAAAGAAAGGAAAAAAAGCCATAACTTTTCTGAACACCATATGTGAAGCAATGCCTCAGGCGAATTCCTCACTACCCTGAAACTCGTGTGCTAACGTCTTTACTAACATTCATCTTTGTCATGAGTTGCATTGGTATAATAACTACTTCAACGTTGTAGTATGTGAAGGCATGCGATGTCAACCATCGCTGAAAGCTGACTGCAGCACTCTGTCTGAAGAAAGGGGACTGGATATTAATCGCGTCCTAACCTAAAACTCAAGTTATCGTGTTTGTCACATTTCCCGCAAATTTTGCTCAAGAAAACCAGATATAGGCAAAGAAATATAGGGCAGACAGGAATTTCTGATTTTAAAAATGAGCCCTATGGGCTAGAGAGGGGGCCTAGTGGTTAAGGCACATGCCTGCGAAGCCTAAGGATCCCGGTTTGATTCTCCAGGACCCATGTAAGCCAGATGCACAAGGGGGCGCATGCATCTGGAATTCTTTTGCAGTGTTTAGAGGCCCTGGCGTGCCCATTCTTACTCTCACTCTCTCTCTCTCTTTCCCTCTCTCTATCTCTAATAAATAAATAAATAAATAAAAATAAAATATCAGCCCTATGAATGAGTCTAATTTGATTGAAGAAATTGGGGTAAACTCAAACTGTAGCATTGCTTATTCATTGAACAAATATTCACGGAGGAACTGCCATGTGCCAGTACCATAAGGGAACAAATCTGGAATGACAGATATTGCTTCTAAACTCGTAAAACTGATTATCTAGTGAGGAAGATAATATAGGAACACAAAAATCTAAAATATAGGGCTGGAGAGATGGCTTAGCCCTTAAGGCACTTGCCTACAAAGCCAAAGGACCTAGGTTCAATTCCCTAGGACCCATGTAAGCCAGATACACAAGGTGGTGCATGTGTCCGGAGTTCATTTGCAGCAGCTGGAGGTTCTGGCAAGCCCATTCTCTCTCTATGTGCCCCTTTCTCTCTCTCTCTCTCATGTAAATAAATAAAAATAAAATATCTTTAAAATATATCTAAAATATGCATAGAATGAAAGTGCAAACTGCTATGAGGGAGATGTAGACAAGATGTCACAAGAATTGAAAAAATTCTCTCCTGTTGATAGGAACCAAGAAAAGATGGAATAGGGGAAAGGGAGATGGGGGGTAATATCAGAATCCTGAACTAAACTTTAGTAATAGGTAGCATCACGGTAGAGTGTTCAACACTAAGTGAGACATCTCTATCACACTCTCCAAGGCTCAGGGACCATTACAGAAGAGGTGGCAGAAAGAATGTAAGAGCCAAAGGAAGGGAGGAGTGCTTACAATACTGTCTTCCCAACACAAAGTGGCCTGGATATTCATGTCCTCAGGGTGGCCAATGCTACCTACACAAGCCCTTCATAACAGGAAGGGAAAAACAATGACACCAAAAGAGAAGAGAGAGCTGGAGAGATGGCTTAGCAGTTAAGGCATTTGCCTGCAAAGCCAAAGGACCCAGGTTCGACTCCCCAGGACCCACATAAGCCAGATGCACAAGGGAGTGCATGCATCTGGAGTTTGTTTGCAATGGCTGGAGGCCCTGGAGTGCCCATTCTCTCTCTCTCTCTCTCTCTCTCTCAAATAAATCAATAAAAATAAAATATTTTTTAAAGGAGAAGGGGGAGTACTTGGAAAGAAGATAGGTTTCAATGAAGGGAGCATTTGGGCTGGGGGAAAGGAAGGGTCTGGGGAGAGGATCATGGTATATTGTCTGGAAGTTGTCAACAAAAGGCTAAAAAAAAAAATAGGAATCTAAACAGACAGAAACAAAGAGCAAGGGCTGGTGAGACGAAGGCGCAGGGACAGACTGTCACCTGGTGTGCTTAAAGGTAAAAGGCTTAATGGGCCACGAGGATGGGCGGCTGTGTTGGGGCAGACAGTATAAGGCCTAGCATGCCATGAGAAGGGATTTACACATTATGTTGCAGTCGGTAGAAAATCAAGGTGTTTTTGAGCAGAAAAGTAATGTGAAAAGAGCTATGCTGGTGAAAGATCAACCTGGCAAGTCCAAGTATAAAATCATGCATAAAAAGAGTCGGGGAAAGACCCTAGAGGTATGGAAACCAGCAAGAAGGCTGGTCCAGTAGTCCAGGAGAGAGACTGAACAAGGCTCATGCATGAGAGAAGTGTAGAAACAGACCGACTACATGTTTCACCATGCTATTAATAGTTTGGAGGGCCTCACTCTGGCCCAGGCTGACCTGGAATTCACTACGTAGTCTCAGGGTGGCCTCGAACTCTCAGTGATCCTCCTACCTCTGCCTCCCGAGTGCTGGGATTAAAGGCGTGTGCCACCACGCCTGGCCTGGATTTTCTTTTCTTTCAAATACTTAGTCTGTCACGAAGACTCTCCGGGGCAAGTTCTTATAATGGAGTTTAAAGAAGACAGAACTAGGCCCATTTGCACCATTTCCCACTTAACCAACAATGAAAGTGAGGCAGGGGAGGGCCTGACAAGTGTAGGGCAAAACACAGTGGGATGGGACTCAGTCACTTGATGTCTGTTTGTCGTCCCTCCACCCGCACTATGAGCTGGCCAGACTGAGGTTTTGCAACAAAGTGACCCTTTTAGTTTGCTTTGGCTTAAACAGTTAGTCTCAAATAAACACCCAGCAAGGAAAAAATAAAGCTCCACTGGACATGTGCAAGGTATTACGGTCTGTGTGTGTCCTGTAGTTACCCGCCTCCCTCACCAGGTAGCACAACATGCTGAGTTAAAATGCGGTGTCACAACCACTTGACTGTGGAAAATTCCGGCTGCTTGGGAGAATTCCTTCCTTCTTACAGAGATTTGCAATCTCCAAACTCCCGAACCTTTTTTTTTTTTTTTTTTGAGAGAGGCACAGAAAGAGACAGAGAGACAGAGAGAGGAAGACAGATAGAGATGGGCGCTCCAGCAGCCTCTCAGCTGCTGTGAACGAAATCCAGATGCGTGCACCCCCTTGTGGTCAAGTGTGGCATTGCACCCTTGAGTCACTTTGCATCTGGCTAAACGTGGGACCTGGAGATTGGAACCGCTGGAGATTGGAACCAGTGTTCTTAGGCTTAGGAGGCAGGCGCCTTAACCGCTAAGCCATCTCTCCAGCCCCCCGAACCTTTTTTTAAATAGACTTTCACTTAGGATCTCAGGCAGGAACTGAAAACCTGCAGCCTTAGGCATTGTACAGATGAAGGAAAAGAGTAGCCGTGTCCTAATCTGGGCAGGAAAGGAGTGGCTGGTTTTGAGGTCCTTGTTCCTATGCAATAAGCTGCGGGCTGGTGCCAAAGAACAGCTCATTCAGCAGTGTTTCGTTTTATAGGGATGTTTTGAGAGGGGGCACGAAAAAAGCAGAACTGTGTATGGTGCTTTATGTTTTAAACTTCAAGTCCCAAATCTTATAATAATCTTGCTATTTTTATCTCTCTCTCTCTCTCTCTCTGCCACTGTGTACGCAAGGCTGGCTGGCCCAGGAGCCTCTGGGGATTGCCTGTATCGGCCTGCCATCTTGCAATAGGCAGCCCAGGGTTACAGCTACCAGCACATTTACACAGCAAGACGCTTTTACTCACTGAGACATCTCCCCAGCCTGCCACTTTATTTTGCTGTAACTAGATGTTTTTGATTCAGTCACTGAGCCAAGCATACTACTGTAGCATAATATGTTAACTGCATCCCCCCAAAAGCAACATGTAGTTTCTTTATTGGATGTTTTATTTTTATTCATTTGACAGAGAAAAAGAGGGAGGGAGAGAGAGAATGGGCGTGCCAGGGCCTCCAGCCACCGCAAAGGAACTCCGGTCGCATGTGCCACCTTGTGCATCTGGCTTATGTGGGTCCTGGGAAATCGAACCCAGGTCCTTTGGCTTTTTAGGCAAGTGCATTAACCACTAAGCCATCCCTCCAGCCCAGCATGTAGTTTCTTTAAATGTTACTAAGGAGCCATAGAAAACCCTATGCATTACGTTACGTAGCAAGCACACAGCTTTGTTGTTTTCAGTTAGCATACAAAGTACTGGGTTTCAACATAGCATTTCTTACATCCCATGCTTTAGTGGCTCCTCTCCCCTTCATCTCTCCCCATCCCCTGCCCCACTACTTGTATGCTTTCCATCTTCGTGTCACACACATTCTACTACCCTCTCCCCACCCTTCCTTAAAACCATGTTTTTCCCTTCATGGTTCCATTTCTGGTTTCATAATCTCTCTCTCTCTCTCTCTCTCTCTCTCTCTCTCTCTCTCACACACACACACACACACACACGCTAAAATTAAAGGCTAGGATCAGCCTATGAGAAAGAGAGAGATATATGTAGTATTTGTCTTTCTAAGTTTGGGCTATTTTGTTAAATTTAATACTTTCCAGAACTATCCATTTGTTCTGCAAATTTCATTTTTTTAAATATATTTTTTAAATTTATTTATTTGAGAGAGCGAGAGATACAGAACTAGGCAGGTAGAGAGAGTGAGAGACAGAGAGAGAGAATGGGTGTGCCAGGGCCTCCAGCCACTGCAAACGAATTCCAGATGCATGCACCTCTTGTGCATCTGACTTACGTGGGTCCTGGGGAGTTGAACCTGGGTCCTTTGGCTTTGCAGGCAAGCACCTTAACCACTAAGCCATCTCTCCAGCCCCAAATTTCATTTTTTTTTAATGGCTGAGTGAATTCTGCTGTATACATGTGTCACACATTCATTATCTAATCATCTGTCCATGGACATCTTGGCTAATTCCGGTTCTTGCTATTGTGAATAGAGCCGCAATAAACATGGATATGCACACATCTCTGCGGAAAGATATACAGTCCTTTGGGCCCATGCCCAATTGTTTGTTGTTTTTCAAGGCAGGGTCTAGTCCAAGCTGACCTGTATCTCACTCTGTAATCTCGGGCTGGCCTCGAACTCACGGGGATCCTCCTACCTCTGCCTTTCAAGTGCTGAGATTAAAGGTGTACACCGCCATGTCTGCCTGTGGGGAGCTGTGAGTCACCCCAGTGGTCACTACCATCTGAACAGAGACGCTTCTCTAACCAAAAGTGAGAGGAGCACTAATATATGGCCATGAATATAAGTGTTTAGAGGGCAGTTTGGTGGTCATAATATGTCCATTTAGCTAGACAACAGCACTAGTTTTGCCCTAGGGCTTATGACCTCCCTAGCGTAGGCTTTTCACTAGGTTTTCAGTACCAGGAGTAAGTTTCCTCCTGTGAGCAGGCTTCCGGTCCAATCAGAGAGCAGCTGGGTTTCCCCATAGCAGACGCTACCATTGCACGGGTTGGTACATTTGGTCTGGCATGCTCAAGTTTCAGAGAAGCTTCCGCACTGATTTCCAAGGTGGCTGTACCAATTTAGACTCTCACCAGCAGTGAATAAAGGGTTTCTCTGATCCCAGACCCTTGCCAGGAGTTGTTGTCATTTGGTGTCTTTGGTTGATGGTTTTTTTTTTTTTTTTTTTGAGGTAGGGTCTCACAATAGCTCAGGCTGACCTGGAACTCACTAAGTAGTCTCAGGGTGGCCTTGAACTCACGGCAATCCTCCTACCTCTGCCTCCCAAGTGTTGGGATTAAAGGCGTGCGCCACCACGCCGGGCAATGTTGTTGTTTTGAAATGTTATTTATTTATTTATTTGCAAGCAGAGAGAGAGAATGAGCTAGGGAGAAGAGAAACAGAAAGGTAGAGAGAACTTCTTTTTCTTTTTTTTAAATAGTAGTCATTGTGACTTGGGTGAGATAAAAATCTCAAAGCAGTTTTAATTGCATTTCCCTGATGGCTAAGGATATTAAAAATATTTATTGACCACTTGTGTTTCCTCTTTTGAGAACTATCTGTTCTGTTCATTAGCCTATTTATTGACTGGCAGTTTGGGGGGATGGTGGGGGTTTAATTTTTATAGTTCTTTATCTATTTTAAATATTAACCCCTTGTCTAACGTATAGTTGGTGTGGTAGTTACTTCCTTCCGGAAGGGGCTTCTGGTCATGTATTTGGTCACAGCAATGAGAAAATAATTGATACAGTTGGCAAAGATTTCTCTCCGTTCTGTTTGCAGTTCACTCCACTTATGGCCTTCTTTGATGCCCAGAAGCTTTTTTTTTTTTTTTTTTTTTGGTTTTTGAGGTAGGGTCTCACTCTGGCCCAGGCTGACCTGGAATTCACTTTGTAGTCTCAGGGTGGCCTTGAACTCTCAGTGATCCTCCTACCTCTGCCTCCCAAGTGCTGGGATTAAAGGCGTGCGCCACCATGCCCGGCTCCAGAAGCTTTTTTAAAATTCATTTTATTTATTTATTTATTTGAGAGAGACAGAGAGAGAGAGAGAATGGGCGTGCCAGGGCCTCCAGCCACTGCAAACGAACTCCAGATGCATGTGCCCCCTTGTGCATCTGGCTTACATGGGTCCTGGAGAGTCAAACCAGAATCCTTTCATTGGCTTTGCAGGCAAATGCCTTAACCGCTAAGCCATCTCTCCAGGCCCAGAAGCTTTTTAATTCCATATACTTCCATTCATCATTCTTGGGATTACTTCCTGTGCTCTTTTCAGAAAGTTCTCTCCTATGCCTATATTTCAAAGTATTTCCTTTACGTTTTCTTCCGGCAGTTTCAGTGTTTCAGGTTCTAAATTGAGGTCTTTGATCATTTTGAATTGATTTCTATGCGAGTGAAAGATATGAATCAAATTTCGTTGTCTTTTTTTTTTTTTCTGGAAGCTTCGCCAGCACCCTTTGTTGATTACATTGTTTTTTTTTTATCCCCAGTGTGTTGTTGGGACACTTTCATTAAACATTAGGCGGCTATAGCAATGTGGGTTTATTTCTGTATCCTCTATTCTGATTCAGTTCTGTCCGTCTACATGTCTAGTTTTGTGCTAGAACTGTGTTGACTTTGTCACTCTGTCTCTGCAGTATAACCTCATATTGATATTATGATATTGACTCTGTGATGCCTCCAGCAATGTTCTGTCTGCTTAGGATTGCATTGGCTCTCTGTGGTCTTTTTGACCCCCACATATTTATTGTCCTTTTAATATTTTTTTAAAATTAAATCTTGTTCTTTTTAAAGGTTACATATTCTTGCACTTCCTCGCCCACACCCACTGAGGGCCCCCCTCAATGGGGTTACTGTTATTCAGTGTGGGGTCCTCCAGGCCTCAGTCAGTATCTGTGCAGGGGAGGGATGGGGAAGACCATGCCTCAGGTAACCCTACCCACCCTGTGGTTCTTTTACAATCTTTCTGTCCTTCTTCCACAATCTTCCCTGAGCCTGATTTAGTGCTGAGGTCTCTGTAGCCTCTGGATCTCTGTTTGGATGAGTTTTGAGTGGCCACAGTATCTGTCACCATCTTGCTGGAGCTGGTTGTCAGGCTGGCAGTGAGAACAGCACTTGCATTGCCACTTCCTGGGCAGTGTCTCCTGGGCCCCGGCAGAGGCAGTGGAAGTGACATGTCTCATGATAGGCAGTCGGCTAGCTTTTGTGTTGTATTGATGGATCCTGGATCTCCCCAGTATTCTCTGCCATCTGTAAAATAAAACGGGTCTCCATCCAAGAGCAGTTGAATTAAAGAGGATAAGCTTAACTTTCTTGGCAGCTCTCATCTACACAAGAATCTCTTAAAGTTCTTCCCCTAATGACCCCTTTTTACCTGATAAATTTTATAGGATTTCAGGCATATAGGTATATTAAATATGTATAAAAGCAAGCATTTGCTGATAACAAATCACTAAATAATTTATTTCAAAACAATTCTTTGGTATAAATATAAATTTTGCCATTTATTAAACATGAAAAATTGCATACTGATGACATGGCTGTGATTATTAATTTTTACATAAAGAATTAAATCTCATGGCTGAGGAGATGGCTTAGTGGGTCCAGCACTTGCTGCACAGGCATGAGGACCTGTGTTCTGATGCCAAAAAGCCCCCCAAAGTCAGGTGTAGTGTCTCATCTATAATTCCAGAATTCCTCTAGCAAGGCCATGTAGTCTCTGCTGAAAGATATTGACACCACTGGCACAGCTTTTGATGTGTACAAAGCCTTGGAGGCCTGAACTCTGCAGTAACAGCATCAAAGATGTTGGTGGTCCTGGTCCTAGAGCCAAGGCTGCCACCTCTGGCATCATGCCATGGAAAACTCCCCTCTCAGTGTCCCAGATCAGCAAAAACACATCCTTTGTCTTCTACTGGGTTTTATACTGGGTATAGCAATCCTGACACCTCAGAACGCAGAGACAAGGCTAGGAAGGTATTTAAGAGCTATGTGTTAGAAGAATAACTTGTTCTTCTGGGCTTGGTTGGAAACAGTCTGAGTGGCAGGCATCATGGTGTACCTTGGTTCTTTATTTCACTGGGGTTAATTCTTTCCTGGGAGCTACCTGACTTACCATGAACAGAATTCTAGAAGGCCTACCCTACCAGATACCAGATATGTCCACATATACTGAATACTGAGGAGAATAAAATTTAGACTCAACCTTTAACAAATACTATCTTTCTTGGTCTTAGAAAATGCAAATATAGCTGGGCGTAGTGGCACATGCCTTTAATCCCAGCACTTGGGAGGCAGAGGTAGGAGGATCACCGTGAGTTCAAGGCTACCCTGAGACTACATAGTGAATTCCAGGTCAGCCTGGACTAGAGTGCAAGCCTACCTTGAAAAACTAAAAAAAGAAAAAGAAAGAAAAGAAAAAGAAAAAGAATGCAAATATAGAATTGAACAATTATGTAAATAATTCAAGTTTCTCCTGTTCTTTTTCTTTTGATTCTCATCAAATGAACTTACATATTGATTCTGATTTCAAAGCTGAACAGATAATTTTTAAAGCCATATTAAAATTTTTTTAACTTTTAAAAAATATTTATGTATTTATTTATTTGAAAGAGAGAAAGAGGCACAGAGAGAGAGAGAGAGATAATGGGCATGCCAGGACCTCCAGCCACTGCAAACGAACTCTAGGTGCATGCGTCCCCTTGTTCATCTGGCTTACGTGGTTCCTGGAGGTCCTTTGGCTTTGTAGGCAAATGCCTTAACTGCTAAGCCATCTCTCCAGCCCCACATTAAAAATTTTTAATTAGAATACAGCTAGACCGGTGATTCTCATACTAGAGTGTACAGCCTTCCAAAGGGGTTTCTTTATTTTTAAAATAGTTTGTTTGTTTGTTTGTTTGTTTGTTTGTTTATTTATTTATTTATTTATTTATTTATTTGAGACAGAGAGTGAGAGAGGCAGATAAAGAGAGAGAGAGAATGGGCACACCAGGGCCTCCAGCCACTGCAAACAAAGTCCAGACACATACACCTTGTGTATCTGGCTTACGTGGGTACTAGGGAATTGAACCTAGGTCCTTAGGCTTCACTGGAAAGTGACTTAACTGCTAAGCCATCTCTCCAGCTCCCAAGTGGGGTTTCTATGGCTACTATTGATATTGATTGTTCTGGAGATTATCATCAGTGATTCCTTTATACACATATATTTATTTGGTATCAATTCAATCCAGAAGTGGGAAATGATAAAGGTCAAAAATGTTTATGATAAATAAGAAAGTAATTTACTTTTTCTATGTTTATTTATGCCACTTTTAGAAATAAATAATGAATTTCAAGCACATGTGTATTTGATTAATCTGTGCTTTGGTTAAAACTCAGATATCTGAACGCCGAATCTTATTATAGTCATAGATACTCACAAAATACTATGAAGGGGTGAATTTAAACCTACTTCAAAGCATGAGTACTTATTACATTTTTATTTTTAGCTTTTTATTGAAACCTGGCGGGTAAGCAGAACAGTCCACATGCCATGAATGGATAGCTCATTGAAGTCTTGCAAACTGCACATACTGTGTTGCTAGCACCCAGAGCAAGAAATGGGTAACAATCCCTAGACTTGTTCTTTATGCCCCTTTCATTGAAACTACAACTTTTTTTTTTTTTTTTTTTTTTTTTTGTGGAGTCACAGAGAGACAGAGAGAGGGAGAGGAAGACAGAGAACGGGCGCGCCAGCAGCCTCTCAGCTGCTGGGAATGAAATCCAGATGTGTGCCCCCTTGTGGTCAAGTGCAGCATTGCGCCCTTGCATCACTTTGCACCTGGCTAAACGTGGGACCTGGAGATTGGAACCGGCATTCTTGGGCTTAGGAGGCAGGCGCCTTAACCGCAAAGCCATCTCTCCAGCCCTGCAACGGTTATTTCTAAAAACACGGATTAGCTTAGCTTCCCTTGTCATGGATACAGAGTGCATTCATACAGTATATTCATACACAGACTCCGGTGTGTCTCGTGCCTTTTCATCAACATCGTGCTTATGAGAATTATTCAAATTGCATATAATTGAAATTTGTTCATGTGGCAGTCCTTTGTGGAGGCATACTGAAACTTGTCACTTTTATTGTTGGTGGGCATTTGAATTATTTATATTTTGATCCCATTCAAAAAGTGGTGTTATGGGCTGGAAAGATGGCTTAGTGGTTAAGGAACTTGCTTGCAAAGCCTAACGGCCAGGGTTCAATTCCTCAGTGTCCATGTAAAGCCAGGTGTGCAAAGTGACACGTACCTGGAGTTCATTTGCAATGACAAGAGGCCCTGGCACAACATATGCTCTCTTTCTCTCTGCCTCTTTCTGTCTCTCTCTTCACCAAATAAGTAAATATGTTTTTTTAAAGATTTAATTTATTTAATTTATTAATTTATTTATTAGAAACAGAGGAAAGGAAAGAGAGGGAGAGTGAGAATGGGCATGCCAGGGCTTCTAGCCATTGCAAACGAACTCCAAACGTGTGTGCCCCCTCGAACTGGGGTCCCTAGGCTTCACAGGTATGTGCCTTAACCGTTAAGCCATCTTTCCAGCCCAGTAAATATGTTTTTTTTTTTAAATGGTGTTATAAGAATTACCCTTGGGCAGGGCATGGTGACTCATGCCTTTAATCTCAGCACTTGGGAGGCAAAGGTAGGAAGATTGCTGTGAGTTCAAGGCCATCCTGAGACTACATAGTGAATTCCAGGTCAGCCTGGGCTAGAGTGAGACCCTACCTCAAAAACAAAACAAAACAAAACAATTACCCTGTATTGTGCATTTCCAATAAACATAGGCCTGAAAGTAGAATTGTTAGATCACAGGAAATTGCTTAGACCATAGTTTTAGGAGATACTGCCAAAAAATTTTCCAAAGTGGTTGTATCAATATATATTTCTGTTAGAAGTGTACCAGAATTCTAGTTCCTCCAAAGCATCATAAACACTTTGAATTTCACTTAACCTTTTACAGAAAGATAGGCCTGCTGGATCCAAGTCATTTGTACCCTCATCTGACTGTCTCGTATGCCAGTTCCCTGTACATCTTCTATCACTTTCAAGCCACCAAGGAATCTTTCTTTAACAAATAAATGAATGCCATAAGGAATTTGTAAATAGAAATCTTAGTGAACGTGCTAAATGATATCCCTTATGTGGTATGTTAGGTATGGTTTGTTTCTGAACAACTCTGTGGGAAGATTTGATTATTCTCTGTGTTGCGGATAGAATCTAAATGTGTGAGGCCGGGCGTGGTGGCGCACGCCTTTAATCCCAGCACTTGGGAGGCAGCGGTAGGAAGATGGCTGTGGGTTCGAGGTCACCCTGAGACTACATAGTGAATTCCAGGTCAGCCTGGACCAGAGTGAGACCCTACCTTGAAAAACAAAAAAAAACAAAACAAAACAAAACAATCTAAATGTGTAACCAGCTATTTTTGGTAGCAAGTATTCCAACTACAATTTCCCCAGTACAGCAAGAAATTCAAGACATTTTTCTTGTCTTCCTAGATAACAAGGGAACTTGTCTGTGTGCCGCTGGTAAGTGCTCTAGCGTGGAGCCACAGCAAACACGTGAGAAGCTTTCGCTTAATAACTTGTCCTTCTCCCACCTATGAGGGTAAAATGGTTTTGCTTCTGATTCATTAGGGCCAGGTATTCCTGGCACATCTGTTTTGTAAAAGTCTGTACTGATGAATGTTAGCCAAAATTGGACTGGAAAGAGATTTCTGAGAAATTTTACATTATTAACAGGCAATCGAGGACGTCAATCTTTTCTAGGTAATATTTATCCACAGGGAAGACAGCTATATTTTAAATGTCTTCTATCATGAAACCTGTCTTAGTTTGTAAGATGATCCTTAGAAAATACTGGAACAAACCCAGGCGAGGTAGTTCACACTTTAATCTCAGCATTTGGAAAGCTGAGGCAGGAAAATTGTGAGTTTGAGGCCGAGGTTGACTACCTTATGAGCTCTAGGCTGGCCTGGGCTACAGAATGGTATGGCTAAACTTTAGATGAGATTTTTTTTAATTTTGTTTCGGGCATACTTTGGAAATTTTGATCACATATGCCTTGGGCTCAGTTCTGATCTCTAATTAGAATAAGCCTAGAGGAATGTCTTAATTGCATATCCAACACTATCTGTGTGGATCTGTCAGTAACTTTTACTTCCTTTTAAAAAGAGTTAGCCTAGGAAGAAATTGGTAAAGGAAAGAAGGAAGGAAGAGAGGAAGCGAGTAAGAAGGAGGGAGGGAGAGGTTGAACATAGACACTTAAGCATTATAGGGAGACCTAGCGTTTAATTAAATGAGTCTGTCTGTCCTATTTCCTTATGGCATAGGTAGTCAGGGCCATCCAGGGATGGACAAATGCGAATTTGTGGTGCTCTGATGGATTCATAGTATCTCACTAGTAAGGTAGGTTGCACTGAAAGCCTGCTCTCGTCCAATCGACTTCATGTAGCCTGCAGTTGCTGTGTGGATTCTTTTTGTTTGTGTATAAGAATTTGAAGGAGATTATCTTGAAATTATCCACCTCAAACTCCACAGATGTGGCAACAAACAAAAAGGACCTATACAAGACGTTATAAAAAGAATTGCACAATGCCACAGGCCATGACCTTGTAGTCTCTGGGTAATGCGGGAAGCTGCACCAGGGAGACTCTGGACCTGATATTTCTATCAGCAACACAGGTCTAATATAATTAGCTGCATCTCATTAACTAGATGGTACGTCATCCGTTGGTTACGACTGAACATGAACTGAATATTTAAGATGCAAGGTCAACATGACACGTGTAAATGGGAGGAAGGGAAGTAATATTTCCTAAACTGTCACGTGCATGTCCAACAGCATATGTCTGTGTCCTTTACATCTCCAAACTGTCTGCATTTTCATGTTGCAGATGAGTGAACAAGTCTTGGAGGGACTGATGTTATAAGTGATGTGGTGAGTTTGGACCTACATCTGTCCAACTCTTATGCTGTTTTTCTCTAAGAGATTTCCCCTTCCTGAAAGTTATTAACAATATTGCCAACCTCACACAAAATGAAGATTACTGATAGGCCGTGTGGTAGTTTGAATAGATATCCCCCAATATATTCAGTGTTTTATTAGTTTATAGTTTGTATCTGCAGCCACCTGGCTGGAGGCAGTGTCACCGTGCGGATCTTAAGGTGTGGTTGGTGGGTTTAAGATTTCAATCTAAAGATATGCAAAGTGTGCCTAGCTGGAGTTCTTGAAGTGTGCTGTGCTGTGTGGCTTTTGGCTTTTGGCTTTGCTCTCTGTCTTTGGTCCTGTGAAGGCAAGCCAGCTGCTTCTGCCGTTATGGAACTTCCTCTGGATCTGTAAGCTTCCCTTCCTCCATATCTGTACCTGGTCTAGAAGTTCATCTCAGCGAACCTGAAGTTGTCTGCTACAGGGTGCTATGCGCAGCATGCCGCATTGCCCCCCCCCCCACTTAAGAATCAGAGCATCAGACCTAAGTATTACCGTCAGTGTTACCTTGGGCTAAATGGATTCAGTTACTGCCTGTTCTAACCCACTGGCTGCCAGGGGAAAATGGAAGAGCAGCTGCTGGAAAGATTTGCTAATTCCTGTGGATAGTTTGTGACATTATCCAAACTTCAAATTCTAAAGGATTGATATTGAAGTTTTTTTTAAAAAATAAAATACTTCAAGATATATCTAGGAAAAAGGAGACTTTTTTTAGAAACTTATTTTATTGGTATTTTGTAGACTCGTCAAGTAATGTATATGAAATTTAATCCCAAGTAATAAATACTCACATGACCATTCACAGCATTAAGAGTCTGAAAGGTCATGTGCAAAGTTGAGCAACTTCATATCGTGTTCTTAGTAGGGAGATTACATGGTGGACCTTGTCATATGAAAGAGCTTTTTTTAAATACCACGAGCTGCTTCAAGGTAGAGATTGATTGCATGATACTTTTATATCTTGTTCCATTTAATAACTGGAAATTAAATTTAAAAATCCTGCACTGCTTTTCATTTTTTTTTTTTACTTCAAAAGCTTACATTTACCAGTAGAAATCACGTATCTGCATCTAAAGATCAGAGGGCACCCTGATCAAAGAGCTGGCCATATGTTGGCAGAAACAATTTCTCTACATTATCTTTGGAGGAAAACTTAAGAGTGGGCTGTCTTATTGGCAGTCGTGGTGTGCGTATTCCATCTGTACTAATTGTGGTGGAGTGGGGAGCTCATAGGGAGGAGAAGGAATTTTCATTTTATTTTCTAGGTGGAGAAATGGAAGTAGAGAAAGAGAGACAGAGAGAGAGAATGGATATGCCAGGACCTCCAGCCACTGCAAATGAACTCCAGATGCATGCACCCCCTTGTGCATCTGGCTTACATGGGTCCTGGAGAATCAAACCAGGATCCTTTTGGCTTTGCCAGCAAATGCCTTAACCACTAAGCCATTTCTCCAGCCCTCACTGGCCTTCTTTTGTGCTGATCTTTGATTCAAAAATCACTCCTCTTTTGCTTTCAGTAAACAAGACTCTCAGAATAGAACAAAGACTCGACTTTCAGAACAGAACCACTTTAACATCACAGCCATCAAAACTACTGGACAGTATTCTGTGAAAGATAATGTTCTCCCATTGTGATGTTTACTATTATTATTCCATTAGTTTCATAATTCTATCCATGATGAAAACAAATAAATCAAAGGCATACAAGACTCAGATTCACCCTGGAAAACTGTCAATCCCTCTCATATAATGAAATAAATCATTAAGATTAAATTGCATTAGAAAAAAAATTGAATAGGGCTGGAGAGGTGGCTTAGCGGCTAAGGTGCTTGCCTTCAAAGCCTAAGGAACCAGGTTTGATTCCCCAAGACCCACATAAGTCAGATGCACAAGGTGGCGCATACGTCTGGAGTTTGTTTGCAGTGGCTGGAGGCCCTGGCATGCCCATTCTCTCTCTCTCTCCCTCTCTCTCTCTCCCTATTTTCTCAAATAAATAAATAAATATCATTTTTTAAATTGAATAAAAGAAACAATGAAAAAGGAGGGCTTATATCCTAAAGGGAAATTAATTTATAATCACAAGTTTCTAATTATAGTTCTTCCAGTGTTTCCCCATTTGATAAGTCTCCTATATGATTCTCCCCTTTAAAAAAATTTCCATTATAGAAACTTTCCATGTGGTAAGATTTTAAAGCCCCTCTTCTCTACCCACTCCCATCCCTTTCATAAAGTTTCACCGTCTGTCTATAACACTACATAAAGCTCTAGCATTAACTTTGTTCCTTTCAGATTAAATATATACCTACTTATTTAAAACTCATTGACAACTTCACACACGCATGTAATGTACTTTTTAGTGTTTTCAACTTCTGTGCATATGTGTTTGGATGTACACAATGGCTGTGTGTGCGTGTGTATACAGGTGGAGGTCTGAGGACACACCCAGGGTGTTTGCCCTCTTACATCCTTTTTTTATTGAGACAGGATCTCTTGATGTCTGGGTGCTGAATGTGCACCAGTTTGGCTGGCCCACAAGCTTTCGGAATCCCCTGGCTCTCCTGTAGACACACTGGGATCACAGATGCTTGTGCCGCTTTGTGTCCCTCATGGTGGGGAAGGTGTTCTGACAAGAGCGTGAGGCAGCTGGTTGTCAGCCTACAGCGAATGAACACTGGTGCTCAGCCAGCGTTCAGGACTCCAGACCGAACAGTGGTGCCAGCCAGTTAAGATATTCTTCTTATACGGTAATCCCAGCACTTGGGAGGCTCCAGTTTGAGGCCACCCTGAGAATACATAGTGAATTCCAGTTTAGCCTGGACCAGAGTGAGACCCTACCTCAAAAAATCAAAAAAAAAAAAAAAAAAAAAAGAAAAAGATAGATCTTCTCACCTCAACCTAATTTAGACAGCCCCTCACATGCATGCCCACAAGCTCAGTTCCTACGTGATTCTTGGTCCTGTCAACTTGTAAGCTATACGTAAACTATAACAAGTCCACTCATTGTCAAACTTCAAAAGTCCCCATAAGCAATCCCAACACGATTCAAAAGTGTGAGTGAAGAGTCTCTTCCAAGACTTGTCCTTTTTTTTTTTTTTTGGGCCATTTGATAAGGGTCTCACTCTGGTCCAGGCTGACCAAAATTCACTAAAGTCTCAGGGTAAGCAATCCCAGTGATCCTCCTACCTCTGCCAAAAGTGCTGGGATTAAAGAGTCTCTTCCAAGACTCAGGAAAACTTTTAACTATGAGTTCCTAGAACATCAAAAACCAAGTTACAGGGCTGGAGAGATGGCTTAGCCATTAAGACACTTGCCTGTGAAGCCCCAGGACCCATGTTTGACTCTCCAGGTCCCACGTGAGCCAGATGCACAAGGTGATGCAAGCACACAAGGCGGTGCATGCATCTGGAGTTCAATGACAGTGGCTGGAGACCCTGGCCCACCAATTCTCTCCTTTCCCACTCTCTCTCTCATTAAAAAGGGGGGGGGCAGTCTGTTGGGCTTGCCTCAAAAAAAAAAAAAAAAAAGCAAGTTACACAATTCCAATTCCAACACAGAATGACCAGAGTAAACTTTCCCAATCCAAAAAGCAGGGAGTGAGCCTTACAAAGAAAGACTGAAACCCAGCAGCAGGGTAAACTCTAAATCTCGCAGGTCCACGTCCAGTTCCTGGCACTACAGTGAAATCATTTGGGCTCCAAAGGACTTTCAAAATCTGCTTCCTCTAGCACTCATAGCCTCTCTTGGGGCAGCTCTACTCTGAACTTGAAGCTTTCCTCAGCCAACGTCCTATGGTTCTGGCACCCTCCCTCCCGCCCCACGCGCACGCACATGCAGCATTCTGGGGATTCCATTGTAGCTTACAGTTCACTTCATGGCTTCATTCAGTGACCCCTTGGGGGCCTCCTTGCAACTCTAACCATGCCAAACATTGCCTGGCCCTCAGTGGCTCTGTGGAACTGTGAAGCAAGATTCCATGATGCTCTCAATCCTGTATCTTTCGTGCCTCCAAAGCCGGCAGCACACATGCACGGTGCTGGCTGCCAAGTTTTGCTGCTAGCTTGGAATGTAGGCTGGCTCCCTTGGGTCACAGCTGGAGCAGTTTTCAGCTGCTTTCTTGAGCACTGAATGTCCCATCTGGAGATTTCCCCTGCCGAACACACCGTATTCGAGTTGAGCATCAATCAAGTTCTGAGGACGTGGGCAGAATGCTGCCAGCTTCTTTGACAGCATATAAGAACATGAGCCCACTACCACTACCCAGTAAAGTCCTTTTCCCCTCTCCGAACCTCTGCTGTCTGTATTTCCCTCAGCATTCTTGCCTGCCAAGCTCCCACCAGAGTGCAGAGTCCTCAAGGGCTATTCCAGCTCAGAGTTCCAAACTCTTCGACGTTCCTCCTTAGCACCAGTTCCAAAGACCTACAAACCCCATCGTCAGAGTTATAATAGCAACGGCCCCACTGGGTACTACTCTGGAGTTAAGTTCTTAGAGCTGAGACAATACCTGACCAAAAGCACCTTCACAAGGGAAAGGGTTTGTGTTGGTTCACATTTCCAGGTCACAGTCCACCATGGTGGGGAAGACTTGGCAATAGTGGCTGGAAGCAACTGGTGACATTGAGTCCATAGTTGAGGAAGTAGAGGGGGTCTTCCCACCTCAATTAACCTAATCTAGATGATCTCTCACAGATGATTCTAAATCCTGCCAAGCTGAACATCCATACAAACCACTGTAGGCCACCTTCGTAACCATCCTGGCATGCCTAAAGTCCTCCGGCCCCAGACTGAACGAACCAGATGCACCGTTTTCCAAGAACCTGAGTTGACTGGATCTCTGTCATCTTCAATATGTGACTTCCAAGATTGCCGCGAGCATTTCTTTTTCTTTTGAAATATATTTTATTGATTGATTATTTGAGAGAAAGAGGCAGAAAGAGCGAGATAATGGGCTCACCAGGGCCTCCAGCCACTCAGACAAACTCCAAATGCATGTGCTGCCTTGTGCATTTGGCTTATGTGGGTCCTGGAGAATCGAACCGGGGTCCCTTGGCTTTGCAGGCAAACGCCTTAACCGCTAAGCCATCTCTCCAGCCCACCATGAGCACTTCTATCTAGCTGGCTAAGCACATCTCTGAGGTGGCTTGCAGGTAACACGTCTCCCATGGCCTCATATGGTTGAGATTAAGCTCGAACTTAATCCCCAGCTGGCTGAGCCTTTGAGAGGTGGAGCCTTGCAAGAGGAGGCGTGTTGCTAGAGTTGCCTTGGAGTGTTATGGCCCAGCCCGTCTTACTAGCGCTGGTGGGTTCACTTTCTCTATTTCCCCCCTGCTGGTATGGAGATGTGGCAGCCAGCTATCTGCTCCTGGCGTGCTTTTGCTGCCAGGATGAAACTTTCTTTCGAAGCTGGAAGCTGGACTCTGGACATACACCCTACTCATCCATAAACTGTTTCTGGCCGGGTGTCTTGTCTCCAAAATGAAAAGGTAACTGCTACAATCACTTATCCATTCCTCCATCATCTTAGCAGCGTAATTAGTTGACATTTGACAATTAAATAATTATTATTTCATAGTGTCATGGATCAAAACCTGGCAGTGACTTGGAGGCATGGTAATGGCGCAAGGTCTTGCACGAGTTTACAGTCAAATGTCCAGGACAGGTACAAACTTATGGAAGCTTGACTGGGATTGAGCTCTCGGCTTCCAATGTGGCCCATTCATATTGCCTGTGACCAAATAGGCCAGGGGTCTGCCACACAGACTTCTATATGTGGCAATTTCAATGCCCCCGTGACATGAAAGCTGATTTCTCTCACAGAAAGTTATTTGAAAGAACAAGAAAAACTTTAATATCTTTTATAATTCTTCTTTTTGTTTTTATTTATTTTATTTTCTTTTTGGTTTTTCGAGGTAGGTAGGGTCTCACTCTGGCCCAGGCTGACCTGGAATTCACTCTGTAGTCTCAGGGTGGCCTTG
This sequence comes from Orientallactaga sibirica, assembly GCA_036365145.1. Taxonomy (NCBI): domain Eukaryota; kingdom Metazoa; phylum Chordata; class Mammalia; order Rodentia; family Dipodidae; genus Orientallactaga; species Orientallactaga sibirica. The sequence continues at coordinate 6,087,459 of JAEOAD010001797.1, forward strand.
AACTCACGGCGATCCTCCTACCTCTGCCTCCCAGAGTGCTGGGATTAAAGGCGTGCGCCACCACGCCGGGCTCTTTTATAATTCTTATGTGCATTCACATTTCATTATTTCTGCAACATCCTGTTGGTTACGTATGTTAATTAGAGGAGAGGATTGCAAAGTAGCCAAGAGTTTTCAGGAGTCATTTTGGAAGTGATCCACCATGCAGGAGGGCCATGTGTGGGAAGGATTTATAGAACAAACTCCAGCTCTAGTAAAGTTATAGGAGCATAAAGTTATATGCGTGAGCATCAAGGATGTATATAGCACAGCTGTCTGTCAAGGGATCTTTTTTGTATATGTGTGTGGAGGGGTGTGTGCATGCACATTTGTAATTTGTGGGTACACTTGTGTATGTGTGTGCGTGTGTGTGTGTAACCCAGAGGTTGACAAAAGGTCTCTTCCTCAATCACCTTATTTGTTTTTTGAGACAGGGTCTCTCACTAAGCCGAGAACTCACCAATTCACCTAGATTATCTAATGAGCAAGTCCAGAGGAACCTTTGGTCTCTGCTTCCCCAGTGCTGGGATTAAAGACGTGTGCCACCCAACCCGACCTTTATGTGGGTTCTGGGGACCCAAACACAGTTCTCATGCTTGTATTCCAAGCCCTTTACCCACTGAGCTATTTCCTCAGCTCTGTCTGTATGTCTTTTTAAAAATATATGTTTTATTTAGTTATTTATTTGAGAGAAAGAGGCAGAGAGAAAGAGGGAGAGAGAATGGGCACACCAGGGCCTCCAGCCACTGCAAATGAACTCCAGACGCGTGTGCCCCCTTGTGCATCTGGCTTATGTGGGCCCTGGGGAATGGAACCTGGGTCCTTTGGCTTTGCAGGCAAACACTTTAACCGCTAAGCCATCTCTCCCGCCCCTACCTATATGTCTTTTATTATACCAGAAGAAGGTGAGGGAGCAGTATTTCCATGTACATCTGGTAGTTTCTACTAGATCTGGAAAAAATGAATAGAAGAAAAAATTTTCAAGAGAGGACTAACTAAAACAAATGTGATATAAGTTGATATTAGGGCTGGAGAGGGGGCTTAGGGGCTAAGAATGTTGCTGCTTAAACATTAGGGCCTGAGGCACTCTTACTTTCAGTAAAAAGTTGAGTGTGGCCATGCACATTTATATAGCCCCAGTCTGTAGGGGTAAGGAGGGAGACCGGAGAATCTCTGGGGCTTGCTGACTGAAAGGAACAGCAGCTTTGGATTAAGGAAGAGACCCCATCTCAAGGCATTATGCCAATGCGCAATGAAGAGGGCACAGAAGACCTTCTCTGGCCTCTGCACACACACACACACACACACACACACACACATGCATACACCACCAATACTGTGCCACACATTATACACGACATCACACATACTCTGCACACACATGCATACACCACCAATACTGTACCACACATTATACACAACACCACACACACACACACACACACACACATGCATACACCACCAATACTGTACCACACATTATACACGACACCACACATACTCTGCACACACATGCATACACCACCAATACTGTACCACACATTATACACAACACCACACATACTCTGCACACGTATACACATATTTGATAATAGTGAACAAATTTATACTGGTGTATTCAGACCTACATAACATTTAACCTTTTATGAGTTCATGAAATTATTCTTGTATATAGCATCTCACAGGCAAAAGCTCTGAAATTCCAAAAGATTCTTTGAAAAACAAAAGAAACTTCTCAGCTTGGGTTTCAACAAATGTTTTCTATTTAGTTCAAGGAACTGACTCTTTAAAATGGTGCAAAAACGCAACTGTCTACTAACAAAATCTAAGACAGACAATAGGGAAAATATAATTTGTCTATACACTCACAATGTAGAAAATTAGTAACTTCTTTGAGAATCTCCCTCAGGAAAATGGTTTCTATCCACTGATAAGCCAGAGACAAGAAACTTCCTTCTGTGTTTCACACACACACACACACAGTAAAGTAGCCAGTAAGAGATCAAGTGTTCCATTGAAGGATGTTTTTCATTAGTTCTGTTCAAGGAGGAAGAGATAATCTCTTAGTTGTCATGTGACTCTCAAGTGGAGCATATTTTTCTTCCTAACTTATCTCAAATATTCTGTTTTGGTTTTGAATAATGTACTTCAGCAATGAAATTCAACTCAAAGTATTTCTTTGTCCTGAGCATGCTTCTACTAAACACGTTGCATGCTTGGACTAATTTGGTTAGAATGATAGAAGGGACACTTGGTAACAGTTCTGTGTTCTCTAAATTGTTGCATGCTGCACTGTTTCCAGCTCTTCTTCCCTTTACATCGGAGACAAGTGTAAATCAGGTGGTAAAAATCTTGTCACTGATTACCCATTGTTCTATGACATGTTTGTTTATGAAAAATATATATTATATGTTTTTTATAGAATTTAATAATTTTGACCACGAAACAAGGAGTAGAAGAAAGTATATGAGATAAAATTGCAAATCTTGACCGTCATTTTTTTAGAGTTTTATTTTTATTTTTTTAATTTATTTATTTGACAGAGAAAGGGGGAGAAACAGAGAGAATAGGCACGCCAGGGCCTCTGGCCACTGCAAATGAACTCCAGACTCATGTGCCCCCTTTGTGCATCTGGCTAACATGGGTCCTGGGGAATCGAACCTTGGTCCTTTGGCTTTGCAGGCAAATGCCTTAAGCGCTAAGCCATCCTTCCAGCCCCGATTGTCATTTTTCAGCTGGGAAATCATGGGCAAACCATTTAATGTTTCCAATTCTATTTTCTTCATATAATTAGGAAAACGAACAATCGCCTTTTGAAAATGGTCATGTAGATTTAAGCAGGAAAACATGCGGAAACACTTAGCAAGCCTTTGTGTAGTGTATAAAGGTCCTGCTTGTTGGTCCTGTAATCCTCTTAATCTAATAACAGAACTTCACAGGTGGGAAAATTCAGACGGAGACATCAACATCAAGTCATTCTCTTAGCTCAGCATCATATACTAGATCTCCAAAACCAGGGTGGGCTGCTGGAGAGATGGGAACTAACCGATTACGTGCAGTGGGTTAAGGCAGTGAGTGCCTTGCTCAGCACACAGAGAACAATCCATTGGTAGGTTTGATTCTCCAGGACCCACATCCAGTCCGGCTATACAAAAAAATGTTCACAAAGGGGGCAGGGTTTCTCAAGTCTCCAGAGCTGGCTAGAGATAAAAATGAAGGAGGGCCGCTGGAGAGATGGCTTAGCGGTTAAGGCATGTGCCTGCAAAGCCAAAGGATCCCGGTTTGATTCTCCAGGACCCACATAAGCCAGATGCACAATGGGGCACATGCATCTCTTCTCTGTCCCATTCTCTCTCTAATAAATAAATAAATAAATAAATAAATAAATAAATAAATAAATAAATAAATAAATAAATAACTTTAAAAAATGGAGGAAGGATTTTTCAGAAGCAGAAACAGGAACCACACAGAACAATTGGCAAAAAGGAGCTTCCCAAAAATCAGGGTTCTATCAGGTAAACATTCCTCTAACATGGGCAGTTAGTTGGCCCTCAAAATTTCTCTGCAGCAGGTTTTCAGAATCCCTGCAAACCTGCATCCAACGTGCATTTTCCATTTCCCCACAAGGAATGCACTTATTACAGTGACCCTGTTCCTGTTCCAGTATTATATATTGGGTGAGAGGAGACAGGAGTTTGTTTTTGTTTTTGTTTTTAATTTCACAGGTGTGGGTGGAAGCTACAGAAGTGACATCATGACTAGAAAATACCATACCTCAGACTGGAGACATGGCTTAGTGGTTAAGGCACTTGCCTTTGTCTTTTTTCATTTTTTTAACGTGACCAGTTTACTGTATACTTATATATTCAAGTTTTCAATGTAATAATAAAAAGACACCCCGTCTCAAAGGAGGTGTGGCACAGACATTTCAGTTACACTCTGACTTCCACGCATGCACGCCCCACCCCAACACAAATTCATTCATTCATTCATATCTTTAAAAAGCTTTACAAGTAAGATCAATGTTAACCAACCTGAAATAAAGTTTGTCTTTTTTCATTTTTAAAATTTTTTTTTATTTACTTATTTGAGACAGAAAGAAAGAGAGAGAGAGAATGGGCATGCCAGAGCCTCCAGCCACTGTAAATGAACTCCAGACACATGTGCCCCTTGTGCATCTGACTTACATGGGTCCTGGAGAGTTGAGCCAGGATCCTTGGGCTTTGCAGCAAACACCTTAATGGCTATGCCATCTCTCCAGGCCCCTTTCTTCATTTTTAAAAATTTATTTATTTATTAGAGACAGAGCAAGGGAGACAGAGAGTGAGAATGGGCGAATCAGGGCCTCTAGCCACTGCAAACGAACTCCAGACACATACACCACCATATGCATCTGGCTTACATGGGACCTGGAAAATTGAACCAGGGTCCCTAGGCTTCACAGGCATGTGCCTTAGCTGCTAAGCCATCTCTCTGGCCCATTTGTCTTTTTTAAGGAAACTAACCCAATAAATTGTATTTCCCATAAATAGGTGGACTCATTTACCAGAAATGATCAACGATCTAATTATCTGCGTCTCACTATTCTTGGCTACAATTGGCGCCACTGTGTGGAATTGTCAAAGTACAAGACTACACACGTGTGTGTGCGTGCGCGCGCGCATGTGGGCAGCATAACGCCTTATCTGCATTCCTGCTATGTGCATATTTTTGTAGATTTTCTGACTGAATTATGTCTACTTTAATTTGCACAGAATCACATTGCTACTCAAATGGAGATCAGATTAACTAAGGAGAGATTTTAATAGTTGGAGGAAAGGCAAACATTTTCTTCCTTGTAATGTAACCCAAGACAGAACTAAGCAGCCTAACAAAATTTAATTGGAAAAATCTCCCCCACACACACACACGTGTCAGGTTTTATTCTGCAGAAGAGGCTTCCTATGGGGGTCCCACAAGTTACCCCTTTGTGGCAGAAAAGGAGAGTGGAAGATTTTTTTTTCCCAGAATTTAAAGGCCTCTACGAAATATTTATTTATTTTAATACATGATTGTTTAATTACAGTTTGCAAGGTTCATATTATGCATGCGAAATTCTTTAACTTTTCGGAAGCTGCCAGGGCTGGAGACACAGTCAGTGACAGAGTTCTCGGCCAGGATGTACAAGGCCTTGGTTTGATCACCAGCTCTGACAGGTATGCTACAACACAGTTTTCATTAGAGCTAATGAGGCATAGCTTCAGGACCCTTCCAAGGTCCTGGAACTTAGTAATTTTGCAAGCAGCATCTTTAACTATGGAGCCATTTCCCAAGCCCCAAGCAATTTTGTATTAGTAAAAAAAAAAAAAGCAACTCATCTACAAATCTAATTATAGGACTTTCAGACCCACACAACCTGGATCTGCCAATGAATTAACATAGCAAGCTGTCAGGGAGGATGACCCATAACCTCCTGTTCTTTCTGCTAAGATCTTCCCCGTAGCCCAACAGCGTGGCTGAAGCAATGGCCCAGCGGCTAAGTGCATTTTCTGCACAAACATGAGGACCCCATGGAGCTGAGATCATCTGAGTTCGAATCGCCAGTACCCAAGTGAAATAGCCGTGCATGGCCACACCTGTCTGTAACCCCAGTTCTGTAAGGGAGCAGAGGTCCCAGAATCCCTGAAGCTTGCAAAACAAAACAAAACAAAACAAAAACAACAACAAAAAAAACCACAGCAAGCTCTGAGATCGGTCAGAGACTCCAGCTCAAACAAGAATGAGAGGAAGAGCGATGGTGGGAACACCTGATGTCCACCACAGGCAAGTGCACCCCTCCGCAGGTGAATTCACGGAGCACTGCTTAGGTGCATGTGTATGCATACATCACACACACACACCACACACAATTACACACACACCACATACAATACATCACACACACCATACACAATTACACACATACACATAAGCACACACACACAAAAAAAAGAATAACTGGGTTGGAGAGATGGCTTAGCAGTTAAGGCGCTTGCCTGCAAAGCCAAAGGACCCAGGTTCAACTCCCCAGGACCCACGTAAGCCAGATGCACAAGGGGGCACATGCATCTGGAGTTCATTTGCAATGGGTGGAGGCCCTGGCATGCCCATTCTCTCTCTCTCTCTCTCTCTCTCTCTCTCTCCTGCCTATTTCTGATTCCCCTCTCTCATAAATAGATAAATAAATAAATAATATTTTTTAAAAAAAGAAGAACTGCGGATAAGTCAGGTGGTTTCAAGTGGTCTTAAGTATCTTAGAAAATATTCCTTTTGTTACTGTCTTATCCCATATGATGTTTACCATTCTTTGGGCTGAGGTCCTACTTGTTAATTCCTGGAAAGTAATAATAACATTTTAAAATTACAAACCAGATGGAAATGGTGGTGCATGCCTTTCACCTCAGTCCTCAGGGAATAAGACTCTTGTTTCAAAAAAAAATTTTTTTGGAGCAAACAGCAATATTTATAAAAGTCTTAGCCATTTTTTTTTTTTTTTGAGAACCATTGCATATCATCAACTCTTTCTGGCCAACGCTCAGGCAAGGCAAAATTGAGATACTAGAATTTACCTTGATGGTTGACCCAATTGGAATGAAAAGCCCACAGCACACTAAGTGTTTGGTGTCAGAGTAGGACAGGTCTGAGAACAGAGGGGCGTTAGTGACAGAGGAGCAAGGAGGCCGCAAAGGTGCAAAGGAGGGTGGATCCCTTCCTTCACGGGTGGTGGATCCCTTTCTCCGTGGGGGGATGTGGATCCCTTTCTCCACGGGGGGGGGGGGTGGATCCCTTTCTCCACGGGGGGGGGGATGTGGATCCCTTTCTCCACGTGGGTGTGTGTGGATCCCTTTCTCCACGGGGGGGATGTGGATCCCTTTCTCCACGGGGGTGTGTGTGGATCCCTTTCTTCACGGGTGGTGGATCCCTTTCTCCACGGGGGCTTTCTGAAGCTCTCTGCACACTTATGTGAGTAGGTTTAACTGGATGAAAATTAAACAACCTAAAGATTTTTGTTTTGTTTTGTTTTGTTTTTTCGAGGTAGGGTCTCACTGTAGCCCAGGCTGACCTAGAACTCACTATGTAGTCTCAGGGTAGCCTCGAACTCATGGGGATCCTCCTACCTCTGCCTCCCGAGTGCTGGGATTAAAGGCATGCACCAACATGCCCGGCTAAAGATTTTATATGAAAATGACATTCACACACCGAGGAGGGAATAAAAGAATAAAACTACCTTTTTTTTAGCTCACAGCCAATAAATTGGTCACTTCGGGTTTGAGTCAATGTGGACCATGTAAGAAGCACAAAACCAAGACAACATCTATATGTGCTGAGGTTCTCCGACGCTCCAAACCTATGGAATATGCTTGGGTACAATAATGACCCTGACAAACAAGATCTTGAAATCTTAAAGTTTAACTTCACCTTCTAATGTATATGTATTCTATATTTAAAATGTAATAATCTACATAATTGATAGGCTTATTAGACTCCAAGTGTACTTGAGAGACACAGAAGGTAAAAAATGTTAATTAAATAAATTCATTTTCAGTTGAAAATAATAAAATTAATGGAATTTATATAAAATGCACCTGCTAATTTAGTATGATTAAAACTCATGAAACAGTGGGCTGGAGAGATCCTCAATGGCTAAGGCACTTACCTGCAACACCTAACAACCCAGGTTTGCTTCCTAGTCCATGTAAAGCCAGATACACAAAGTGATGCATGCATCTGGAGTTCGTTTGCAGTGGTAAGAGGTCCTGACATGCCCAGATTCTCTCTCTCCTCCCTCTCTCTCTCTCTCTCTCTTTTCTCTTTCTGCTGGGAGGCTGAGGTAGAAGGATTGCTATGAGTTCAAGGCCAGTCTGAGAGTATATAGTGATTTTCAGGTCAGCCTGGGCTAGAGTGAGACCTACCTTGAAAAACCAAAAATAAAAAATAAAAAACTTAAAAGCCAGGCATGGTGGCACATGCCCGTAATCCTAGCACTCAGGAGGCAGAGGTAGGAGGATCACTGAGTTCAAGGTTACCCTGAGACTACATAGTTAGTTTCAGGTTGGCCTGGGCCAGAGTGAGACCCTACCTGGAAAAACCGAAAATAAAAATAAAAAAATAAAAAACTTCATGAAAACAAAACCCATCTTATTTACTCTGAAATATAATAGAAAAGGGTATTTTTGTTTGGTTACTTTATATAGACAATCCATTAAAATGATATATCTAGAGATTAGTCAGGAGGTTTTTAGGTTTTTTCCCCCCATCATGGCTATTTTTCTGTGACAACTCTTTGCTGCCAGAAGTTTGTTTTTAAAAATAGAACCTTTAGTTAATACAGTAAATCCAACTGGCTCCAAAATGGCACCTGGGGGATTGGTGACAGATGGTCAGATGTCTTGGGAACTCTATGACCTCAATGATAACCTATTAAAGTTCTGGAATTTTCTTGTAAGATAATTTTCACAAGTGTTATTTTTTTATTGAGATAAAGTTCATGTAGCATAAAACTAGCCGTTTAAAATTGTACAATTCAAGGGCTGGGGAGATTCTGTAGTTAAAGGTGCTTACTTGCAAGGCCTGCTGGTTCGAGTTCAATTCCTCAGAACCCCCACATAAAGCCAGATACACAAAAGGGTGCATGCATCAGAAGTTAGTTTGCAGTGGCAAGAGACCCTAGCATGCCCATTCTCTCTCTCTCTCCTTTCCCTCCCTTTCTCTCTCTCCCTCCTCTCTTCTGTTTGAAAATAAAGGTAGGAGGATTGCTGTAAGGTCGAGGCCAGCCTGAGACTATATAGTGAATTCCAGGTCAGCTTGGGCTAGAGCAAGACCCTACCTCGGAAAACCAAAATATATAAATAAAAGTGCATAATTCATAGTATTGAGCACATTCACAATGTTGTACATTCAAAACACATGAAAACTAATTTCCTCTGAAAATTTCACAATAGTGGCATTAATAATAAGGGTTTGCAGGACCAGCCATGGATTATCTATGATTGTAAGGGTCATGTCTTGTGACTTTGGATTCTGAACAGGTGAGTCTGTCCTACTGAAGGGCACAGACTTTATATGCTTTGAGAAAGCTGCCTGGGCTGATCCCAGAAGACAAAATGTCAACTGAGTTTAGAAACATACTTGTCTGACTTTGAACTACCAAAAAAAACTAGACAATCAAGAAACTTGGCAAGGGCTGGGAACACTGCTCAGTGATTGAAGACCCTCTCTTACAAAGCCGGCTGGCCCAAGTTTGATTCCCCAGCAACCCACATAAAGCCAGATGCAAAAGCGGCGCAGATGCCTGGCATTTGTTTGCAGCTTCAAGTGACCCTGGTGTGGCCCATACACACAATAAATTAATTAATCAGAAAATTAATAATAAATAAAAGGAGAAACGTGGCACGTGACGTAGACTAGTGCTGCCCTCACGTTTGCCCAGAGAAGCTTCTTTTTGCAGATGGGAGTGACTCCTGGGGAGACTCAAAACTGGTCACAGTGCTGACAATGACCGTTGAGTCTCTCATACCCTCTGAGGCTCAGGGAGCATTGTGGAAGAAAGGTGGGATGAATGTAAGAGCCAGAGAACAGGGAGGAGGGCTTTGGAATGCGCACACAGGAATAGGCCATTGTGTGTGTGACCTCACAGCAGCTGTCCTCGCTAAGCCCTGAACAAGACTGGGCCCATCAACATTCTGTCAGGGATGGTGGGGGAGGAAAAAACAAGCCATCAAAATAGAGGAGAGCCTGGTTGGAGAGAGGAGAGGGTTCAGTAGGAGGGAGAGAGGGGAAGGGAGACAAAAGAAGATCAAAATACATTATTATGTGCGTGTATGAAAACTGTAAAAAAGCCGGGCGTGGTGGCGCACGCCTTTAATCCCAGCACTTGGGAAGCAGAGGTAGGAGGATTACTGCGAGTTCAAGGACACCCTGAGACAACATAGTGAATTCCAGGTCAGCCTGGGCTAGAGGGAGACCCTACCTTGAAAAGCAAAAAAAAAAAAAAAAAAAGAAAAGAAAAGAAAAGAAAAGAAAAGAAAAGAAAAGAAAAGAAAAGAAAAGAAAAGAAAAGAAAAGAAAAAGCCAGGCATGGTGGTGCACACCTTTAATCCCAGCACTCAGGAGACAGAGGTAGGAGGATCACTGTGAGTTCGAGGCAAGCCTGGAACTACAGTGTGCATTCGTTCCAAGCCATCTTGGGCTGGAATGAGACCCTACCTCAAAAATACAAAAAGAGGACTGGAGAGATGGCTTAGCAGTTAAGGTGCATGCCTGCAAAGCCTAAGGAACCCGGCTGCGAAGCCTAAGGACCCTGGTTCGATTCTCCAGGTCCCACATAAGCTAGATGCACATGATGGCGCATGCGTCTGGAGTTTGCAGTGGCTAAAGGCCCTGGCACACTCTTTCTCTCTCCCTCTCCCTCTCTCTGTGTCCCTCTCTCTGTCTCTAATAAATAAAAATCTTTTTAAAAATAATAAAATCTTTTAAAAAATATAAAAAGAAAGAAAAAAAGAAATGTGAATGGGCTGGGGAAAGGGTTCAGCAGTTAAAGATGCTTGTTTGCAAAGTCTGCTGGCCAGGGTTGGCCCCAGCTCGATTCCCTAGTACCCAAGTGAAGCCAGATGCACAAAGTGGCACATGTGCTAGAATTTGCTTGCAGAGGTAAGAGGCAATGGTATGTCCATTCATTCTCTCTCTCTCTCCTCACAAATAAAATAATTTTTTTTTAAAAGAAATGTGGCAAATTGTTTTTAAATATATATAAATTCAGAATATATCAATGGATTGAAAAGGGGGGGGAGCACTACACACAGGCTCCTGAAATTACCTCCTGATCCCCTTGACTCTCTTGATGAGGAATGTGCACTGGGGCCTGGGCTGTTTATTTATAGAACGAACCAAGATGCCTCGGAGAAGAAAACTGACCTTCAGGAAAGAGTAGGGAGGAAGATTCTGGCCAAAAACAAAGGCTGAATCACCAGCAGGGTGAGGTCTTTCTGATCTCAGTGTTATAGTTGGGAACATGGTGAGTAAAAATGGAAAACTGAAAAAGCTAATTAAGAAGGGAGTGTTGTGAAATGGGGTAAGGCGGCTCAGCCACTTAACAGATAACTGTAGACAGCCTTAAGTGCCAAGTGTTTGTCACACACACAGGACATAATGGTCACCAACATAGATCTGCTCATTGCTCCCAGGAATTTTACAGCCCAAAGGTAAATATTTAAAATGGGATTGCAGGGCTGGGGAGATGGCTCAGTGGTTACAGGCGCTTGTTTGCAAAGTCTGTCAGCCTGGGTTCAACACCCCAGTACCCACAATAAAGCCAGATGCACAAAGTGGCAACATGCATCTGGAGTTCATTTGCAGCAGCAAGGGTCCTAGCACACCCACGCCCACTCTCTCTACTTGTTTTTCCTCTCTTTCTCGCAAATAAATAAATAAATATATTTTTTAAAAGCTGGGCATGGTGGTGCACACCTTTAATCCCAGCACTCGGGAGGCAGAGGTAGGACGATCACCGTGAGTCTGAGACTACAATAGTGAATTCCAGGTCAGCCTGAGCCAGAGTGAGACCCTACTTCGAGAAACAAACAAAGAAACAAACAAACAAACAAAAGATATCTTTTAAAAATAGGATTGTGGGCTGGAGAGATGGCTTAGCGGTTAAGGTGCCTGCCTGCTAAGTCTAAGAACCTGGTTCCAATCTCCAGCGGTTCCAATCTCCAAGTCCCACGTTTAGCCACATGCAAAGTGACGCAAGGGCGCAATGCTGCACTTGACCATAAGGGGGCGCGCACATCTGGATTTCGTTCACAGCAGCTGAGAGACTGCTGGCGCGCCCATTCTCTGTCTCTTCCTCTCCCTCTCTGTCTGTCTCTCTCTGTGTCTCTCTCCAAAAATAAATAAAATAATTTTTAAAATTTTTAAAAAAATAGGATTGCATGCACAAGAGGGGCAGAAAGAATGTAAGAGCCAAAGGAAGGGGAGGAGTGTTTACGTTACTGTCTTCCAGACACCAAGTGGTCATGGCATTTATGACTTCACAGTGGCTGAGGCTGTGTTCATAAGATCTGAATAAGAGGAAGGAAAAAAAATGATGACATTAAAATAGAAGAGAGGCTAGTTGGAAAGAAGGGATTCAGTGAATGGGGAATAGGGAAGGGGGAAAAGGAATGTGGTAGGAGGAGATTATGATCGAGGTGTATGGTCTGTAAGTATGCAGGTAGTCAACAAAAAGTGAAAAATTATGTCAGTGTGTAACAGGGAAATCCAGTCTGGTCTGCAAGGGTGGTGAGACTTTCCATGGAGAAATATTTCAGCTGAGACCCGAAGGGTAAGGTGTTGTGAAGGGAACGGGGCCAGGGCAGTTGGCTCAGCATATTTAGAAAGCTTGAGGTGGGAGGAGCTTGAGTATGAGGCTAGTGGTCCCAAGCATAGGAAGGAACTCGAGAGAAAAGCACCACAGCAGGGTTTGTGAAGGAGTACTTCCCAGCTGAATGTCCTACTACGAATCCAAAGGTTGTAAAATACAATTCAAAGAATATGAAAAAAAAATGGGCCTTGAGGGGCTTGGAAAATGGGTTATAGGGGTTGCTGATTGTTCTTTTTTCTTTATTTTTCTTTATATTGATTTATTTATTTGACAGAGAGAGAGAGGGAGAATGGGCATGCCAGGGTCTCCAGCCACTGCAAACAAACTCCAGGCCTGTGCGTCCCCTTGTGCACCTGGCTAACATGGGTATTGGGGAATCGAACCTGGGTCCTTTGGCTTTGCAGGCAAGCGCCTTAATCGCTAAGCCATCACTCCAGCCCTCTTTTTGTATTTCTGAGGTAGGGTCTCACTCCAGCCTAAGCCCTGATTTTTCCTTCTAGCTAGATGCATAAAGCCATTATGTAGTCAGGTCCCTTGTATTAGACTTCTATGCCACATTGTCCTAAATGTGTGCATTTAGTACCTTCCAGAAACTCCAGAATTGTTCTAGAATTTGCACTGAGCCTCATACTGGAAACCAAAGCTGGGTATCATGATACTAGCAGAGCTGGTGTGCTGCCAGACTCAGGTCTGCATGTGCACAGGAAATCTCCCACAACATCAAGCCCTCTGTTGCAGGAAGGTGCCACCAGTTTTGTTTTATATCTCTCGGTTACACCAGGGCCTTCTCATCTTTTCTTTGATCAGTATCAGCACTGGTAAATCATTTTGATTTGTCCAGTGATATTTTGCACATTTAAAATTATTGAAAGCCCTTAACCACTCAGCCATCTCTCCCGCCCATAAACCCTATTCTTTTTTTATTTTTTTTTAATTTTTTATTTTTATTTTATTTATTTTTGGAGAGAGACACAGAGAGAGACAGACAGAGAGGGAGAGTTGAGATAGAGATGGGTGCGCCAGCAGTCTCTCAGCTGCTGAGATCGAAATCCAGATGTGTGCACCCCCTTGTGGGCAAGTGCAGTATTGCGCCCTTGCCTCACTTTGCATCTGGCTAAACGTGGGACCTGGAGATTGGAACCCGGTTCTTAGGGTTAGCAGGCAGGCACCTTAACCGCTAAGCCATCTCTCCAGCCCTAAACCCTATTCTTAAACTTGCAATGCAATGTTTCTTTTTTTTTTTTTTTTTTTTTTTTTTTGCATATTAGGATCCATCATTAACCTGAGTAGCATTTCTCGGATTTTTAAAGATCAATTCTCTTTGAATAAACATGCTTTATAACTCTCAACTCTACTTTAAGTCCTTCTCCCCCTACTGCCCCCAACTCCCTGCCATGATCCTTTCTAGCTTCTTGGCCTCTGCTGCTGCCTCAAATCTAAAGAACTTCATTAACTTGGAATCTATCTACCTAATTTTTAATGTTTTATTTTTATTTATTTATTTGAGAGAGAGAAAGATACAGAAATAGGCAGGTAGAGACAGAGATAGAGAATGGACATTCCAGGGCCTCCAGCCACTGCAAACAAACTCCAGAAGCATGTGCCATCTTGTGCATCTGGCTTACTTGGGTCCTGGGGAATCAAACCTGGGTTCTTTGGCTTTGCAGGCAGGCGCCTTACTGCTAAGCAATTTCTCCAGCCCCAGCTCCCACTTCTGATTGGGCCAAGTATGTCCTTGGGAGTTCTGTGCTTAGAAGGGAAAACAGGAAAAATACCTGGTCAAACTAGTTCACCAATACGGTATCGTGCTGGTGAAGAGCAGACTAACCCTTCTGTTTTTCCAGATTGTATTCTGGCCAGTACTCTGTGACACACAAGTGAACTCTTAACACTCTTTAGTAATGGAAAGTTTGTCTCATGATAGAATAATATGTACAATATGCATTTGTTAAATATAAGTATTGTGCCAGCCTTCCTCTTGACCAGGGTCTATACATAGGACTAGAAATCCACTCTTTGACATGACACAATTTGGACTTGTGCAAGTCAGAGGCAAACAGCTATGCATAGCAAAAAACATGAGTGCAGGGACACAATAACAAAAAAGCATATTTAATATTATATTTTATTTGAAAAATAGATTTTTTTTTTCTGCCACAAATAAGAAATAAAGCTTAAGTTAGAAATTGAGACTTTTTTGGGCTGGAGAGATGGCCTAGTGGTTAAGCGCTTGCCTGTGAAGCCTAAGGACCCCAGCTTGAGGCTCGATTCCCCAGGACCCACATAAGCCAGATGCACAAGGTGGCACATGCATCTGAGTTGGTTTGCAGTGGCTGGTGGCTGTGATGTGCCCATTTTCTGAATCTATTTGCCTCTTTCTCTCTCTGTCTGTTGCTTTCAACGAAATAAATAAATAAATAAATAAATAAATAATGTTTTAAAATGTATTAAAAATGGAGACTTTTTAATAATGGCGATGTAACATTGGGCCTGTTGACAATCCCTATAGAAAGAGGGGATGGGCGCTAGAGAGATGGCTTAGCGGTTAAGGCGTTTGCAAGGTGGTGCATGCATCTGGAGTTCGTTTGCAGCGGCTAGAAACCCTGGTGCACCCTTCTCTCACTCTCTCTCTTCCCCCCTCTTTCAAATAAATAAATATAAATATTAAAACAAGACAAAGAGGGGAGGGAAGTGTCAGCCAACCTGACCCTCACCTGAGGTCTCAGTCGCACTCTCTTGCTCCTCCCTGCCAGCTGTATGTAAATCTGTCCGAGTGAAATGTGGTTTCATGATTTGGGGAGATGCTAGAGTGTATAATGTGTGGAAAATTAACTGAAGAAGGATTCCATGTATGCAGCCATGAGGAGCTTGCTATCCATCACGCTGGGGTGAGGCTTTCCAGAAATGCAGCTAGGTTGAGGTGATCTTTAATCCTGTAAGTAACCCCTCACCTGTGCTCTGTAATTAAACCCATTAAATTCAGTGATTCCCTAAGGTGAACCTTGGTTTGGTATGTCATCAGTGCCCTGTCTGTGGGGAGTGGACGTTTGCTCACATCTTCCCAGGGGAAAGTTTGTGCAACAACGTGAAATTCAATTAAAAAAGAAAGTGAAAATCTGGACTGATAATCAGTCCCACTAGGGAATGTTGAAAAGGGCTCCTCAGGGATCATTTTACCCCCACGGGCACCGGAGTTGAGGACCTAGGATTTGCGCAGGATACAGCCAGTGACATATGTATGTTGAGCACAGCCTCCTGAAATCCCAATGTACATGCTTACCTCTGTGGTCGGTGTGACCTTCATGTGTCACCCCCTCACTTTGTTTTCACTGTGGTGAGAAACAACTTGTCACTATGCGGCCACTTAAATGGTGACACCCTGAGACACTCACATGTTATTCATCAAGTAATACAGACATGACATAAAGCATGATCAGTGGAAACAGACTGCAAACAATTCCAGATGATTCCAGGAAATAATGTTAGAATCTAAAACAAAAACAATGATTCATACTCTCAAGAGATATAAAAAACTGTGCAAGAGTGAACACCACACACACACAGACTTCCTGGTTTTGTTACTTGATGTCTTCCAAGCACCTTGAACATCTCTGGCATAGAACAGGTACTCAATAAATATGTTAAGTGAATGAGCAATAAAGATCATATAGATAAGGAAAAGACATCATTTCCAGTACCGTCTTATATTCTCAGAACCATGATTATTCTAGCCCTGCCTGTGAGTACACCTCTTTCGATAATTTAATTACAAATCTAGTATATTCTAGGAATATTATATTCCATATTCTGTTTTCTTTTTGTTTGTTTTTGTTTTTCGAGGTAGGGTTTCCTCTAGCCCAGGCTGACCTGCAATTCACCATGAAGTCTCAAGGTGAACTCGAACTCACAGCGATCCTCCTACCTCTGCCTCTCGAGTGCTGGGATTAAAGGTGTGCGCCATCACTCCCAGCACCATATTCTAATATATATATATGTGTGTGTGTGTGTGTGTGTGTGTGTGTGTGTGTGTGTGTTGTAAGTGAAATAAAAATAGATCATGAAGATTTAAGTTGGAGAAAGACATTGTGGGTTCCATAATCTTATAGAACTAGGGATTGGGAAATTAAAAGAAAATCTAGAGGAATAAAATTAGACCCAGTGTGGGCTGGAGGGATGGCTTAGTGGTTAAGGTGTTTGCCTGCAAATCCAAAGGACCCAGGTTCAATTCCCTAGGACACACGTTAGCCATATGCACAAGGGGGCACACATGTCTGGAGGTCATTGAAGTGGCTGGAGGCCCTGGCACACCCATTGTCTCTCTCCCTCTTTCTCTCTGTCAAATAAATAAATAAAAATAAAATATTTTTTTAAAAAATTAGACCCAGTGGGCAAGGGTACATTCAGAAAAGAAAAAAAGCAAGCTGGGCATGGTGGCACGCACCTTTAATCCCAGCATTCAGGAGGTAGACGTAGAAGGATCGCCGTTAAGTTTGAGGCCAGCCTGAAACTATATAGTGAATTCCAGGTCAGCCTGAGCTGGAATGAGATCCTACCTCAAAAAAACAAAAGAAAAGAAAAGAAAAAGAAAAAGGAAAAGGAAAAGAAAAGGAAAAAGAAAAAGAAAAAGAAAAAGAAAGGAAAGGAAAAAATCCATCTAAGACCAAAGCTACCTCTTTGGTAATTCTACCAAGGTTCAACTAGATTCCTACATTCCAATAAGCTGAAAAGTCTCTCTACCTAGATATACTGTTAGAAGTATTGAACTTGGGGGACTGAGGAGGTAGCTCAGTCCATAAAATGTTTGTTTGGCAAGCAGAAGGACATAAGTTCCATCCCCAGAACCCATGTGCCAAAGCCAGCGGTGCCGGACTGTAATGCCAGCACTGGGAAGGTGGAGACAAGCAGATCCCGGGACTTTCTGGCCAGTCAGTCTGTCCCATCGAGCTGCATACACCCCAGACTGAAAACACTTCTGAAGCATTCAAGAAGACAGCACAGTGGAACTGGGGAGCTCCAGACCAATAAGAGAGCCTGCCTCAAAAAAAAAAAAAAAAAAAAAAGTCAGGCATGGTGACACATGCTTATAATCCCAGTGCTGAAGAAGTGGAGACTGGAGAATGAATGTCTGGGACTCACTGGCCTGCCACTCTAGCCTCCTTGGTGAGCTCCAGACAGATGACACCTTGTCTCAAGAAGAAAAAAAAAGTGAATGGTGTTCCCCAGGAATGACACCAAAATCGTCCTCTGACCTCCCCGTGCACATGCATATGCACACACATGCTCCCAGGCCCACACATAACGTTGAATTATGCATTTCTTAGGAAAGATATGTTTTATCTCATACCAACTTGATTTCCACCTAAAAATTTAATGGCACTACTTTTTAAATATATTTTTAAATATTCTATTTATTTGTTTATTTGAGAGAGAGGAAGAGGCAGAGAGAGAGAATGGGCACGCCAGGGCCTCCAGCCACTACAAACAAAACTCCAGGCGCATGCACCTCCTTGTGCAACTGGCTTATGTGGGTCCTGGGGAATCGAACCTCGATCCGGGGTCCTTAGGTTTCACAGGCAAATGCCTTAACTGCTAAACCATGTCCCCAGCCCTAAGAGCACTATTCATTGAAGGTACTGAAACGATTAGGAAGAAAATGTGATACTGTCACCATTTTAGAACAGACTACTCTAAAAGATGTATTTATAACAGCACATATCAGAGCAGGATTACCTAAAACTGGAGATAAATTTGAGAACAGACTAAAGTCCAATCTATTAATTAAGAGAATCAGTATAAATACTTACTAAAGCATGAATTCAAAATGCTAAGTACATGACTATGAGATTGGTAAAACTGATGCCAATATCATATTGACTCTTTTTCTTTTAATCTTAAAAATAACTCGTGATATTTAGCACATCTGCAGATGTATGTTGCAACATGTTTAGAACCACAGAGCTCTTTAAGAGACATGCACAAACAAGCAGTACAATTTCCAGACCACGCTATTCCAGTACAGTCATGTACAAGAGAAAGGCAGGGGGATACATCATTGACGGTTATGACTCTCATTAACCAAGTCAGTTTTCTTTATTTATTTATTGTTTTTATTTATTTATTTATTTATTTTATTTATTTATTAGAGACAGAGAGAGGGAGAGAGAGAGTGAGAATGGGCGCGCCAGGGCCTCTAGCCACTGCAAACAAACTCCAGATGCATGTGCCACCATGTGCATCTGGCTTACGTGGGACCTGGAAAATCGAACCAGGGTCTTTAGGTTTTGCAGACATGCAACTTAACCACTAACCCATCTCTCCAGCCCATTATTGTTTTTATTTTTTGAAGCAAGCCTAACATAGTGGCCCTTTTCATATATGAGAGAGAGAGAGGGAGAGAGGGATAGAAAATTGGCTCACCAGGGCCTCCAGCCACTGCAATCAAACTCCAGACATATGTGCCCCCTTGTGTACATGTGCAATCTTGTACACTTGCATCACTGTGCATCTGGCTTATGTGGGACCTGGGGATTCAAACATGAGTCCTTAGGCTTCACAGGCAAATGCCTTAACTGCTAAGCCATCTTTCCAGCCCCCAAGGCAATTTTCTAATAGGAACTCTGGTCAGACATATAGTAAACAAGAGAATTTTTCTAAGTAAATTTCTAATTAAAAACTTCAGATTTTTACACTTGAGAGAAATGTGGGGTTCAATGCTACAGACTTAGTAGTGGGACGCCGGGAAAAACTATTTGCAACCACAACCTGGTGCCCATTTCTAGGGATACATTTAAGGAGTTCTTCTCTGCCTAATGTTCAACACGGATCTGCTTCTAATTTATTCATTTGTTTCATTATAAGAAATATGAATATTAGCCGGGCGTAGTGATAAACACCTTTAATCCCAGCACAGGGAGGCAGAGGTAGGAGGATTGCCGTGAGTTCGAGGCCACCCTGAGACTACATAGTTAATTCCAGGTCAGCCTGGGCCAGAGTGAGACCCTACCTCGAAAAACCAAAAAACAAAAAAAAAACAAAAAAAAAAAAGAAAGAAAAGAAAAGAAAAGAAAAAATTTATTAACTAAGGAATAGCTTTATTCTCACCAAGAGAAACAAGCCGCTCTGGTTTGGTTTGTCTGTTGGGCAAATGATTAAAAAAGAAACAAAAAAAAGTCTTAGCTGGGCATGCTGGCGCACCCCTTTAATCCCAGCACTCTAGGGAGGCAGAGGTAGGAGGATCATTTTGAGTTCGAGGCCACCCTGAGACTACATAGTGAATGCCAGGTCAGCCTGGGCTACAGTGAGATCCTACCTCAAAAAACAAAACAACAATAACAAAAAATAAATAAATAAATAAATAAATAAATAAATAAATAAATAAATCACTCTTCCTTTTTACTTTTTTAGTGTACCAAGTTTGCAAATTGGGGAGTATGTTGAGATCTTGGGACTTGGTTTATCCGTACTTACATAGGTTTCACATTATAAATCCTAAAGGGCAGGAAGAGTATATGTCTTTTAAAGGGGAAACCAAGTGCTCTCTGACTGGGTTTGAGGCCAGCACCATGGGAGGGAATTCCTGCCTGGTACTGAAAACCTAATGAAAAGCCTGTGGCTGGGCGGTCATAAGCCTTAGGAGGAAAACTAGTCCTGCTGGCTGGCTAAATGGACACATCCTGCCCACCAAAATGCCCTCTAAATATTAATGTTTATGCTCATATATCAATACTACTCTCACTTCTGGTTAGAGAAGCTTCTCTTTTCCGATGGCGATGACCACTGGGGTCATCGCCTCATAGTGGCTAGTGCTACCTGCATAATAGAAGACAATAAAATGAGGGCATGAAAATAGAAGAGAGACAAGTTAGAAAGAAGAAGGGATTCAGAGAAAGAGGGACTTAGAAGGGTGAAAAGAGAGGGTAGCGGGAAGAAACTATGATCATGGTATATTGTCTACATGTATAGAAGTTGTCAATAAAAAGTTTAATTTTTTTTTTCTTTTCCAAGGTAGGGTCTTGCTCTAGCCCAGGCTGACCTGGAATTCACTCTGTATTCTCAGGGTGGCCTCAAACTCATGGTGATTCTCCCACCTTTGCCTCCCAAGTGCTGGGATTAAAGGTATGTGCCACCACACCTGGCTAATTTTTAAAAATATTTTATTTATTTATTTGATAGAGAGAAAGAGAGAGAAAAAGAAAGAGGGAGAGAATGGGTATGCCAGGGCCTCCAGCCACTGCAAACAAACTCCAGATGCATGTGCCCCCTTGTGCATCTGGCTTATGTGGGTCCTGGAGAATTGAACTGGGATCTTTTTGGCTTTGCAGGCAAACAACTTAACTGCTAAGCCATCTCTCCAGCCCCTATTTTTTTTTAAAATAAAAATAAACTAGAAAACAAGTTTAAAGAAAAGGAAAGTGATATAATCTAAATTGAATTTATAAAACTAAAATTTATGACTCTTGGGCTGGAGAGATGGCTTAATGGTTAAAGCACTTGGAACCAGGTTCTATTCCCCAGGACCCACATAAGCCAGATGCATAAAGTGGTGCATTTGTCTGGCATTCATTTGCAGTGTCTGGATGCCTTGGAGCACAAATTCTTTCTATCTCTCTCTCCTTAATAAAGAAATAAATTTTTTAAATTTATAATTATTAAAAAGAAGCATATTTTCTTCAATCAATAAATAAAACATTTTTAAATTGTAATTATTAAAAAGAAAAGAAACATAGCTTAGAGAAATAAATTTCTCTCTTTTTTTAACTTTATTTATTTGCGAGCAGAGAGATAGAAGAAAGACAGACAGAGAGAATGGGTGCACCAGGGGCTCCAGCCACTGCAAATGAACTCCAGGCACATGCACCACCATGTGCATCTGGCTTACATGGGTTCCAGGGAATCAAACCTGGATCCTTAGATTTCTCAAGCAAGTGCCCCAACCACTAAGCCATCTCTCCAGCCCTGAAAAAATACATTTCTAAACATATGTGTATTAATTTGGCTACACTTTACACAGAAAGAGGGTTTTCATTGCTTTGGTTTGCTATTAGATGTAGTAGATTTCAAGAATGAAAACAGGACTGGGTGACACTCCACTGACGAAGTGCTTGTTCACAAGCCTGACAACCTGAGCATTCCATGCAGAAATCCAAGTTAAAACATTTTCACTTGGGCTGGAGCGATGGCTTAGTGGTTAAAGAGTTTGCCTACAAAGCCAAAGGACCCAGGTTCAGTTCCCCAGGACCCACATAAGCCAGATGCATAAGGTGGCGCATGTGCCTGGAGTTTGTTTGCAGTGGCTGGAGACTCTGGCATGCCTATTCTCTCTCCCTCTCGCTCTCTCAAATAAATAAATAAATAAATAAAATATATTTAAAATATTTTCACTTGACTGAATATGCATATCTTGATGTGCTATGACTTTGTTTATGTTCCTTCACTGTTGCAGTCAGGTTCGCATTGCTGGCAGAAATCACCCAACCAAGAGCAGCTTGTGGGATCAAAGGGTTTATTTTGGCTTACAGACTCAAGGGGAAGCTCCATGATGGCAGGGAAATGATGGCATGAGCAGAGGGTGGACATCACCTCCTGGCCAACATCAGGTGGACAATAGCAACAGGAGAGTGTGCCAAACACTGGCAAGGGGACACTGGCTATAATACCCATAAGCCCGCCCCCAACAATACACTACCTCCAGGAAGCGTTAATTCCCAAATTGCCATCAGCTGGGAACCTAGCATTCAGAACACCTAAGTTTATGGGGGAACACCTGAATCAAATCACCACACCCGCCCCTGGCCCCTATAAACTGATTATCATCCATGAAGTAAAATGCAATGCATTCAGTCCAACTTTAAAAGTCCCCATAGTTTTTTTTTTCAATCCTAATGATATTCAAACATCCCCATAGTCAGAGATCTTTTTTTTTTTTTTGTTTTTTTTGTTTGGTTGGTTTGGTTTGGTTTTTAGAGGTAAGGTCTCGCTCTAGCACAGGCTGACCTGGAATTCACTATGTAACCTCAGGGTGGTCTTGAACTCATGGTGATCCTCCTACCTCTGCCTCCCGAGTCCTGGGATTAAAAGTGTGTGCCACCACACCCGGCTTCCGAGATCTTTTAACTGAGCCATGATACCAAAAAAAATCTCTCCCCCAAAACCATAATGGCACAGAATAAACATTCACACTGCAAAAGATGGCATTGGGCATAGCAAAGAAATATTCAACCAATACAATATTTAAAACAATCAGGGCAAACATCAAACTCTGCAGCTCCAAGTCCAACAACTCTAGTCAGTGACAAGTCCGATAATTCTAACCAGCAACAAGCCTCTGGCATTGCAATTCCACCCCTCCAGCTAGGCTACTCAATTCTGGAAAACTTCATCCAGGGCTGGCAGCTTTCCTCAGCAGCCATCTCATGGTCCGGGCATCTCCACTGGGTCTCCACTGCAACCCACAGTCCATCCTCATGGCCCCATCGGGTCTCCATGCAGGCATCCAGCAAACCTGCTTCACATGGCCCATTGCCGTTTCCAAAACACAAGACAGTGTTGCAAATTCAATGACCTGCATTTCTTATACTCCACAATACCAGGTACAGTGCCCATTTGTTAATACAGGGGGGAATAAAGCAGATTTTGAATAACAGGACACTCCTTAAGCATTCAGGCCTCTTCAAGAGTCTACAGTATTCCTGTGCCCCAGTGCAGGTCAGCTGGCCCAATCTCTCATATAATTATAATCTCTCATATAATTGCAGCTGAATAGGCAAAATTTTTGGCCTAAAGATTTCTTTCTGTGCCATATCCCTCTGCTCACACCAGTCCATTTCTGTGCAATGCACACCTGCACAAGTTCTCAGGACACAGGCATAACAGCAAGCCTCTCACACAAACTGCCTTTAGCCCAGTCCAGACAAAGCTCTTTCTCACCCTCACAAGCCAAACCTCACAGTCCATAGTTCTTACTGCATTCAGGTCTTTCAACTCTGACCAGAATAGTCCATCAAGCTGTACTTACAGCACTGCAAGGCATCTCTTAGCACAAGGTTTCAAATCCTTCCACATTCCTCTTGAAAATCAGCTCCAAAAGGCCAAAGCCACCCAGTCAGGTCTAGCAGTAATGACACCAGTCCCCGGTACCAACATTACTGTTGCAGTCAGGTTCACATTGCTGACAGCAAACACCTGACCAAGAGCAGCTTGTAGGGAAAAAAGGTTTATTTTGGCTTACAGACTTGAGGGGAAGCTCCATGATGGCAGGGAAAAATGATGGCATGAGCAGAGGGTGGACATCACCTCCTCACCAACATCAGGTGGACAACAGGAACAGGAGAGTGTGCCCAACACTGGCAAGCAAGGGGAAACTGGCTATAACACCTGTAAGCCCGCCTCCAACGATACACGGCCTCCAGGAGGCGATAATTCCCAAATCTCCATCAGCTGGGAACCTAGCGTTCAGAACACCTGAGTTCATGGCGGACACTTGAATCACAACTGGGGAAACAGCTCAGTTGACGAAGTGCTTGTTCACAAGCCCGACAACCTGAGCATTCCTTTAAGAGTTCCAAGTTGAAATATTTTCACTTGAATGAATATCCATATAGTGATATGATTTTGTTTATGTTTCCAATTGACAATATTTCCAGCCTAAGATAATAAGTTAAAAATTTCTGAGCTGGGTGTGGTGGCACACATCATTAATCCCAGCACTCAGGAGGCTGGCTGAGGTAGGAGGATCAATGTGAGTTTGAGGCCAGCCAGGGGTACAGAACGGTTTTCCGGTCACCTTGGAGTGAGACCCTGCCTTGTAAGAAAAGAAAAATTCGAGGTTACTTCATTTCTACAATTGCTAAAAGTCTAGCAGAAAAACAATGAAAACACAAAAATGAGTGGCTTAGGCCAACTATGATTGGGATTTTTTTAAAGTTTTATTTATTTATTTATTAGAGACAGAGAGAGGGAGAGAGAGAGATAGAGTCAAAGAGTGAGAATGGGCATGCCAGGGCTTCCAGCCACTGCAAACGAACTCCAGATGCATGAGCAACTTGGACATCTGGCTCACACGGGTACTGAAGAGTCGAACCGGGATCCTCTGGCTTTGCAGCCAAAACGCCTTAACCACTAAGCCATCTCTCCAGCCCCATTTTTTAAAATATATTTTATTTATTTATTTATTTAAGAGAGAGAAAGAGGCAGAGAGAGACAGAATGGGTGCACCACTGCAAACGAACTCCAGAGGCATGCATCCCCTTGTGCATCTGGTTTACATGGGTCCTGGAGAATAGAACCAGGATCCTTTGGCTCTGCAGGCAAATGCCTTAATGGCTAAGCCATCTCTCCAGCCCAGCTGGATTAACTCTTAAGGGAAGGAAGGGACCTTAGTATATCTTGATAACCTTTGGGGTACTTTAGAATGGTGCGTCTCCACCCATACCCAAAAGTAGAAGTCAAGTTCTATCCTTCGACCAGGAGGAAGTGACTTTACTTCAACAAAGTCCTGATGCATCCACCTTCTTTCTTTTACCAGGGAAAGAGGGGGTAGATTCAAAGCGGATCGTGGGGAGGAGGTCCATTCCAAATGTCCTCCAAGACTGCTAATGCCTGCCTTCAAGAGCTGACACCCAGACGTGGTTGGATTCAGGTGTCCCCCATAAACTTCTGGGTTCTGAATGCCAGGTCATCAGCTGGTGGCAATTTGGGAATTGTTTCCTCCTGGAGGCGGTGTATTGTTGGGGGCGGGCTTATGAGTGTCATAGCCGGCTTCCTCTTTCCAATGTTTGGCACACTCTCCTGTTGCTGTTGTCCATCAGATGTTGGCCAGGAGGTGATGTCCACCCTCTGCTCATGCCGTCATTTTCCCCTGACATCATGGAGCTTCCCCTCGAGACTGTAAGCCAAAATAAACCTTTCCCCCACCCCCACAAGCTGCTCTTGGTTGGGTGTTTTCTGCCAGCAATGTGAACCTGACTGCAACAGTAAAATTGGTACTGTGAAATGGGGTCATTACTGCTGAAAACCTGACTGTGTTGCTTTTGTCTTTTTGGAGCTCGTTTTTGAGAGGAATGTGGAAGAATTTGAAACCTCTGTCTAAGAGACTCCTTGAGGTTCTGAAAGTACAGCTTGATGGACCATTCTGGTCAGAGTTGAAAGATCTGAATGCAGTAAGAACTTCCCCTCAAGTCTGTAAGCTAAAATAAACCCTTTTTATCCCTACAAGCTGCTCTTGGTCAGGTGTTTTCTGCCAGCAGTGAGAACCTGACTGCAAGAGAACCTAAAATCACTTAGGACCTGTGTAGTTGATCAAGGGACCCAAACAGTCAGAGTTAAACTGCAGTGAGACCATCTGAGAGTGGATTAAATGAATGTAAACAAGAAGAGAAACATTGAGACCAGGTACCCAAGGTCCATAAAATAACATGGCCACAGCCGGGTGTGGTGGCACACACCTTTAATCCCAGCACTTGGGGGGCAGAAGTAGGAGGATCACTGTGAGTTCGAGGCCACCCTGAGACTACATAGTGAATTCCAGGTCAGCCTGGACTAGAGTGAGACCCTACCTCGAAAAACAAACAAACAAACAAACAAACAAACAACAACAAAAAAAAAATAACATGACTACTACTAAGATAATGCAGAGATTCGATTCTGAAACTGTTCACCAGAAGGGGTAGAATCTGAAAGCCTGAACCTGATTTTGTTGATCTTGTAAAGCAAAGCTAGAATTATATAAACTATACACTGAGCATTTTGTTGACAGGAGAGTCATGAAAGTCCTTGAATCTGATTATAGCTGATGTGGCCTTGACCAACCTACTTTGCATGTCAGTATCCCACACTCAGGGTTTAAAGGGGAGGTCTTTGAGGTTTGAAACATTGTCTGTCCCCCTTTAAAGTCTAGTTCTTTCTGATCTGTATTAACCCTGTAAGTAACTAAAAACTAACTTAAAAAATATTTTGGGGGAACTGGAGAGATGGCTTAGCAGGTAAGGTATTTGCCTGCAAAGCCAAAAGATCCCAGTTCGATTCCCCAGTACTCACATAAGCCAGATGCACAAGGGGGCACATCCATCTGGAGTTTGTTTGTGTTGGCTGGAGGCCCTGGCACACCCATTCTCCCTCCCTCTTTCTCTCGAATAAATAAATAAAATATATATTTAAAAACTAGGGCTGGAGAGATGGCTTAGCGGTTAAGGCGCCTGCCTCCTAAGCGGGTTCCAGTCTCCAGCGGTTCCAATCTCCAGGTCCCACGTTTAGCCAGATGCAAAGTGATGCAAGGATGCAATACACTTGACCACAAGGGGGTGCACACATCTGGATTTCGTTGGCAGCAGCTGAGACACTGCTGGCGCGCCCATCTCTGTCTTCCCTCCCTCTCTCTCTGTGTTTCTCTCCAAAAAAATAATAAATTTTGGGGGCTAGAGAGATGGCTTAGCGGTTAAGACATTTGCCTACTAAGCCAAAGGATCCCATTTCGACTCTCGAGGTCCAACGTACGCCAGGTGCACAAGGGGGTGCATGCATCTGGAATTTGTCTGCAGTAGCTGGAGGCCCTGGCATGCCCATTCTCTCTCTCTCTCACTCTCTCAAATAAAATAAGTAAATAAAAATATATTAAAAATTATTTTTGGAACCTGGCTTTCCTACTCCCGTTCCCCTGCACTGGTGGGGGTGGGGGGGGGGCTGGGACCCTGTGCATGAGTGGAGTGAGTAGGTCTGGACTCCTGGTTCCCCCACCACTGGTGTGGGGCAGCTAGGACCCGCTTTCCGCACTAGTGGGCCTGGGCTCCAGGTTCCTCACTTCTCAGTTCCCCAGCTCAGTTCCTGGTTCCACTGCTGCTGGTGTGGGGTGGCTGGGACCCTACACACAAGTCCAGCAGAGTAGACCCCACCTTTTCATTCCTCAGTGGAGAGGGTAGGGAACCACTGGATCCCTACATGGGTTGTTGATGCAGGATTTTGGGGTTCAGCAGGGGTCCCTCAGAATTTATGAACTCCAAGCTTTGGGTTGGGCCCACCTTTAATAAAAATTAATAAGGAGGAGGCGGCTGCTGGATGGGTAGGGATGGTCTAGCTAAAGGTGAGTCACAAGCAGGGCCCCTTGGTTGTGAGTTGACCTACTGGGGAAATTGCACGTCAGGACTGGTCACCATTCAGAGGTGGCTGCTATCTGGGTGGGAATAATTCAGCTGAAGTTCAGCCATAAGCAGGGCCCAGCCATTGTGAGTTGACAGACTGTGAACAAAAGCTATCCTCATCCTCAGTAATACACCAGATCTTGAGATGGGCAGATCACCACAGAAAACAGACAACACACAGCCTGGCGTGGTGGCACACGCCTTTCATCCAAGCACTCGGGAGGCAGAGGTAGGAGGACGCCGTGAGTTCGAGGCCTCCCTGAGACTACAGAATGAATTCCAGGTCAGCCTGAAATAGAGTGAGACCCTACCTCGAAAACCCTAAAAAGAAAAAAGAAATAAAAAAGACAACACCCAACACCCAAAGGGATCCCCACCAAGATTACCCAGTCCCATAGTGGGAGCCTCCGAAGCCTCCAATGAAAGATGAGAGGAAAACCAAGAAGCTCAAAATGAAATGCCAGCAAGCACTTCAAACAAACTTAATGAGATCATGAACAACTGGATAAGGATGCAATACACTTGACCACAAGGGGGTGCACACATCTGGATTTCGTTGGCAGCAGCTGAGACACTGCTGGCGCGCCCATCTCTGTCTTCCCTCCCTCTCTCTCTGTGTTTCTCTCCAAAAAAATAATAAATTTTGGGGGCTAGAGAGATGGCTTAGCGGTTAAGACATTTGCCTACTAAGCCAAAGGATCCCATTTCGACTCTCGAGGTCCAACGTACGCCAGGTGCACAAGGGGGTGCATGCATCTGGAATTTGTCTGCAGTAGCTGGAGGCCCTGGCATGCCCATTCTCTCTCTCTCTCACTCTCTCAAATAAAATAAGTAAATAAAAATATATTAAAAATTATTTTTGGAACCTGGCTTTCCTACTCCCCGTTCCCCTGCACTGGTGGGGGTGGGGGTGGGGGCTGGGACCCTGTGCATGAGTGGAGTGAGTAGGTCTGGACTCCTGGTTCCCCCACCACTGGTGTGGGGCAGCTAGGACCCGCTTTCCGCACTAGTGGGCCTGGGCTCCAGGTTCCTCACTTCTCAGTTCCCCCAGCTCAGTTCCTGGTTCCACTGCTGCTGGTGTGGGGTGGCTGGGACCCTACACACAAGTCCAGCAAGAGTAGACCCCACCTTTTCATTCCTCAGTGGAGAGGGTAGGGAACCACTGGATCCCTACATGGGTTGTTGATGCAGGATTTTGGGGTTCAGCAGGGGTCCCTCAGAATTTATGAACTCCAAGCTTTGGGTTCGGGCCCACCTTTAATAAAAAATTAATAAGGAGGGAGGCGGCTGCTGGATGGGTAGGGATGGTCTAGCTAAAGGTGAGTCACAAGCAGGGCCCCGCGGTTGTGAGTTGACCTACTGGGGAAATTGCACGTCAGGACTGGTCACCATTCAGAGGTGGCTGCTATCTGGGTGGGAATAATTCAGCTGAAGTTCAGCCATAAGCAGGGCCCAGCCATTGTGAGTTGACAGACTGTGAACAAAAGCTATCCTCATCCTCAGTAATACACCAGATCTTGAGATGGGCAGATCACCACAGAAAACAGACAACACACAGCCTGGCGTGGTGGCACACGCCTTTCATCCAAGCACTCGGGAGGCAGAGGTAGGAGGACGCCGTGAGTTCGAGGCCTCCCTGAGACTACAGAATGAATTCCAGGTCAGCCTGAAATAGAGTGAGACCCTACCTCGAAAACCCTAAAAAGAAAAAAGAAATAAAAAAGACAACACCCAACACCCAAAGGGATCCCCACCAAGATTACCCAGTCCCATAGTGGGAGCCTCCGAAGCCTCCAATGAAAGATGAGAGGAAAACCAAGAAGCTCAAAATGAAATGCCAGCAAGCACTTCAAACAAACTTAATGAGATCATGAACAACTGGATGTGGAAATAGGGAGAAATGGGTCAAAGAGTAATCAAACAGAAACTCCAAGAATGGCTGAAGGAGGCTGGAGGGATGGCTTAGTGGTTAAGGCACTTGCCTGCAAAGCCAAAGGACCTAGGTTCAATTCCCCAGGACCACATAAACCAGATGCACAAGGTGGCGCATGCATCTGGAGTTCGTTCACAGTGGCTGGAGGCCCTGTCATGCCCATTCTCTCTCTCTCTCTCTCTCCTTCTTTCCCTCTCTGTCGCTCTCAAATAAATAAATACAAATAAACAAAAAATTTTTTAAAGAGCAGGCAAAGACCAGGAAAACACCAAACTCCATAAAACATTCAACATGACAGGGATTAACTCACACCTCACAATTGCAATTCTGAATGTTAAAGGGCGCAACTCTCCAATCAAAAGACACCCGTTGGGCTGGAGCCATGGCTTAGCTCATGCCATGCTTTCTCCTGCCATTATGGAGCTTCCCCTCAAGACTGTCAACCAAAAGAACAACTTTGCTCCCATCAGCTGCTTTTGGTCTGGTGTTTTGTGCCAGCAACAAGAAGGTGACTCAACCACAACAGGTGCATATGATTTCAGTGTTTAGGTTCACAAATGCACTTAACCTTGGTGACAATTAAATACCATGCCTCTATGTTTAATTTCACCTTGTTCTTCCAATTTTGTATCTCCACATCTCTTCTATCACCAGAACACTACATGAGACCGAATGGAAAATGACATTGAATTAGCTGCCTTTGTGATAAGTTTTGATTTAAAAGAATGCTTGGTCTAGATAGTGTTTCTCTTGGAAATGTGGTTCACAGTGAAATTTTATCTGGTTTAATTTTCCTCTTCAGACCCAGCGCAAAAGTCTTGGAGCAGCCGGGCGTGGTGGAGCACGCCTTTAATCCCAGCACTCGGGAGGCAGAGGTAGGAGGATTACCGAGAGTTCAAGGCCACCTTGAGACTACATAGTTAATTCCAGGTCAGCCTGGACCAGAGTGAGACCCTACCTCGCAAAACCAAAAAAAAAAAAAAAAAGTCTTGGAGAATAGAAATATCCTAGAAAACAAGCCAAATGCTCTTACCTTGATGCTATATGTATATATCATTTTCTCTTTCTTTCTTTTTTTTTCATTTATTTATTTAAGAGAGAGAGAGAGAATGGGTGCGCCACTGCAAACGAACTCCAGATGCATGCGCCCCCTTGTACATCTGGCTTACATGGGTGCTGAGGAATCAAACCTGGGTCCTTTGGCTTTGCAGGCAAGAGCCTTAACTGCTCAGCCATCCCTCCAGCCCTGTCATTTTCTTAACAGCTGTAAGGTGGCTGTTTGAAAAACAATGATGGCGAGCAGCTAGAATGAACTAGGAAGATTTCTCCAAAGTCTTGGTCAAAGAGTCCTCTTCCTCTAACCCGTGTTCCTCAGGACTATCTCCAGATCGTCTGGCCTTGTCATATAAACAGTTCATGCCAGGGATAAGAGCGAAAGACAGCGGGGTGAAGGAACAAAAAGAGAAACAAAAGAAAATGAGAGGGCAACGGGACTCACTTAGGTATTGGCAAGTAGCTGATGCAGGTTGTTTGACAAAACCCCGTTGATTAAGATATTCATTTCCATGGCTGGAGAGACGGCTTAGTGCTTAAGGTGTATGCCTGCAAAGCCTAAGGACCCCGGTTCAATTCTCCAGGTCCTACATAAGCCAGATGCACATGGTGGTGCATGTGTCTGGAGTTCGTTTGCAATGGCTAGAGGCCCTGGAGCGCCCATTCTCACTCTCTCTGTGTCTCTAATAAATAAATTAATTTAATTTAATTTAAAAATCTAAAAAAAAAAGATATTCATTTCCAGGTCAGCCTGGGCTACAGTGAGAAACAAAAAAAAGAGAGAGAGAGAGAGAGAGAGAGAGAAAGAAAGAAAGAAAGAAAGAAAAAGATTAATTTGTTCTTTTGTTACTTGTGGCTGAAAATATTCCGAAATTTGTAGAAAATATTTTTAAAATACCTGGCTAATAATACAAATCAGGTAAATAATTCCACGTAGAAAATGACTTACAAAATCATATTTGATTATTTGATTTAAATAATGCTTAGGTCTTCATAAATACATCCTAAATTACTCTTTCTGGCATGTGACTAATTAGAAAAAGTCTTCACTGTCATTTCTGTTAAACCTCATCCTGTGGATGCGTGTCAGAAATGAAGAAACTATGTTTCAAAAGAAAATGTTTGTCAACCCTGATTTCAGAGATAAGTCTGTTAAAATGAAAAAAAAATAATAAAGGAACACAATTAAGTAGAAATCTAAATTAAGATTAGTAAAAACTTCAAGTGTATTTACCCACAAGTTTCAAAGTAATTGTATACCAGTAATGAAGGTTCACCTATATTATCCTCAAAAGTAAAGTAATATTTTTGATTTATACATTGCAAAAGACTAGGGTGATAATGATAAACCGCATTACACAATGCTGTGCCTATTTAAAAGAAATATCCTGACTCCACAGTGGCTAACCCACATCCCATAAGACCTGCACAGCCCAGAGGTGAGCCCAATATTTTGTTATAAAGGACAAAGGAGGACAAAGGGAATGAGACAACAAAACAGAAGGACCCCTGGAAAGAAGACAGTCCATGGGGAATATATTGATGTTTTCGATTAAAAAATGCAATGACTCTGAGATGTTTGTAGCAGTGCTCATATGTTGCATTACATGACTTCATTTCAGCCTTGGTTCTGAAAAGAAAGAAAGAAATAAAAAAAAAAAAAGCTCTATGTTCCCAAAGACATATTAAAACAGTAGTCTTTCTAGCTTCAAAAAGACTCATAGCCATAGTCATATATGCAGCTTCAATTACTGTACTGCTGAGGTAATTCACCAGTTTAACCAGATGTCTCTTTCCTCTATTATTCTCATCCAAACCACTACACTACACTACTGTGGAATAGTCCTTAATTTTGTTTGAATTTAATTTAATAATAAATTTCACATGGATTGACAAATTTAAAAAAAAAAAGAAAGAAATATCCTTAACCAGCTCTTAAAGTTGTTTAAGAAGTATAATGGGAACTTTATGTTCTTCTGTTACTCTCATCAAGTGTCAACACCAGAGTAGTATTTCAAACTGCTTTCCTCAGTGGGTAATACACCCAGTCATCAGTTCCTAGAATTTTGGAATAAAGGAAACAAAAAAAAAAAAAAACCCACACCGCAATAAATAACAATCTGAAAAGTTCTCCATAGATAAAAAGGAGTCATGTATTAAAAGCTATTTCTAAGAGATGTAGTTAACTGGAACTAGTCTACATTTGCTGGGTTTTTTTCTTCTTCTTCTTCTCCTCCTCCCTTTCTTTCTTCTTCTTCTTCTCCTCCTCCCTTTCTTTCTTCTTCTTCCCAGAACTATTTAGTGAGGAAATACTTGAGCTTCGAAAAGAAAAAGCACTGAGCTGTGTCTGGAGTCCCTACCCTATAGTGGACGAAGTTTTTACTATTGAGATATAGAATGGTGACACCCAGACACACAAACTTAAACACAGGCAGATAGCTTCTAACTCACATGCAGGAGTTCTTTAAGAGTGGATCTTTCAGGGACTGGAGAGATGGCTTAATGGTTAAGGAGTTTGCCTGCAAAGCCAAAGGATACCAGTTCGATTCCCCAGTAACCACGTAAAGCCAGATGCACGAGGTGGCGCATGCATCTAGAGTTTGTTTGCAGTGGCTGGAGGCCCTGGCATGCCCATTCTCTCTTTCTCCCCCTCTTTCTCTCAAATAAATAAATAAAATGTATTTTTTAAAAAAAGTAGATCTTTCAGAACAGAAAGCTGACAGGAAAGAGTAGGGGGTGGCTTTGTTTGTTTGCAGAGGTCAATATTAATCATTTCTATACGAGACAAGTGTGTCAAATACAGCATACACGAGACCACCAAGTCAAGCTGTCTGACTTTGTGCTGAGGACTGAACCCCGGACCTCTTAGGTTAGACAAATGTTGATTCTTACTACTTATTGGTGGTATAATTGTGAATAACATATTTAACTTAGCTGGGCGTGGTGGCGCGCGCCTTTAATCCCGGTACTCAAGAGGCAGAGGTAGGAGGATCACTATGAGTTCGAGGACAGCTGGGACTACAGAGTGAATTCCAGGTCAGCCCGGACTAGAGTGAGACTCTATCTCAAAAAAAAAAAAAAAAAAAAAAAAAAAAAAAAAAAAAAAGGTGGGGGGTAGGGCTGGAGAGATGGCTTAGCAATCAAGGTGCTTGCCTGCAAAGCCAAAGGACCCACGTAAGCCAGATGCAGTGGCTGGAGGCCATGGCGTGCCCTTTCTTTCTCTCTCTCTCTACCTGCCTATTTCTGTATCTCTCTCTCAAATAAATAAATAAAAATAAACAAAAAAATTTTTTTTTAATTCTTTAACTTCTTTTCGCTTGTGTACGTGGTATGTGTGGAGCCCCATGCGCTCATCTGCAGCAGGGTGTGCTTCCTGTGGTGGCCAGAGCAGGACAGCAGGCATGCCTGTCCAATGCCCGTCTGCCCGTTCTTTCCAGAACAGGGCTCTCTTATGATACCAGAGCTTGTCTTATTTTCAGGACTTTGTGCCTCTGGTTTGGACTGGGGTTACAGATGTTCATGGCCACGCCCAGCTGTTTATGTGGGTCCTGGGGGTTCAGCTGTCTCCCAGGCCTCCCCGGGCCTCATGCCTACACCGGAAGTGCTCCCCACCACCGGGGTCATCTCTCCAGCCCACCTGACTTCTTTAAGTCTCAAGTTTTATTAGAACTAATAGGAGTGTTGTTGTGATTTAAGCTATTTTTCTGCCCCTTTCTGATTGGTTAGTTAAATTACTAAAGGCACTCCCTCAAGTTACTAAAGGCGTGCCCTTAAATTAGTAAAGGCACTCTCTTAAGTTGCAAAGGGTGCTCCCTTAAATGACTAAAGGTGCTCCCTTAAGTTACTGAAGGCACTCCCTTAAGTTGCTAAAGGTCTCTGTCAAGTTGCCAAAGTCTTCCACCTGCCCTCTCCTGTAAGGACTCTCGGCTCTCCTCAGAACAGACTATTTCTAGGGTTCTCTGCTGGTTCCTTTCAATTCCTGAATTGCTCCTATAAAATCACGGGGGTCAGGAGAATGTGTTCAAGCCATTTCCTTCCCAGAAACACACATTAGGGTTAAAGGCAAATTTAAAAAGCACTATGCCTGGGATCATGTGAGCTGTCACTGCTCTGATGTGAACTTTCCTAGGGTAGATGTCTGTAAAGATGTGCCGTTCCTTCACAAAAGAGCACGAGATGTTCAGGAGACAAGGCCATTTTTTTTCAGGAAGGTAAATAGCTAAGTAAAAAAGGAACATCTGAATGTTATTTTTGTTTTGATGTTTATAAAATTTAAAATTATGACCAGAAGTTTAGAATTAAGGAATTTTATAATGCAGAGATGATAATCCGAGAGACAGAGAAGACAACACGTAAGTTCCTGGAGCACTTTCTGGAAAATAGAGTCATGATCCAAGCTTCAGACCTAACTAGGGGACACCCCAAGGGCTAGCAGCTGACTGGCACATAGAGTCTATGAGAGCAGGCAGTAAGCGCATGTCAAGCTTGTGATGTGCTTTGGCACTAAGTCATGGCAAGCCTCACTCGTTTTTTAAACACATGGTTCCAAAGTTTCTAAACACAGTTGTCTGAACTTTGACTCAGCCCCTCTTGGGACAGGGTGGAAGGGCTTATTTTGCAATGTCTCATTAAATTTTTTAAGGGTTTTTTATTTTATTTTTTTGCCTTGTATGCACACAGACCAAAAAACATGTTCCTTTCACACAAAGTTTTTTTTTAATCTTGTTTTTGTTTTAGTGCAATATTATTCTATAATCTCAGCTACCGATTCAAGTTTTATTTCATAATTTATATGCTTTAAATTACTCTGAACCGGGTGTAGTGGTACACGCCTTTAATCCCAGAACTCGGGAGGCAGAGGTAGGAGAATCACTATGAGTTCAAGGCCACCCTGAGACAACATAGTGAATTCCAGGTCAACCTGGACTAGAGAGAGGCCCTACCTCAAAAAACCAAAATAAATAAATTAATTAATTAATTAGTTACTCTGAAACATACCCACATAGATTTACCTTAAAGTTAAAAAGCAAATAACCTATTTAAACCAGGTGAGGTGGTACACACATATTATCCCAGCACTTGGGAAGTAGAGGCAGGAGGATTGCTGTAAGTTTCAGGTCAACCCTGGTTTACATCGTGAGTCTGCCATCCAGGGTGACACAGTGAGCTCCTGGCTCGTTTTTATTTTTAATTTTAAAGGCAGAGACTCTTTTTTACTGCTGAATCTCTGGTACCTACAATAGTAGTTAATACCTAGATATTTGTTAACTTAATGAATAAAAGTCCTCTCTCCTCTGTTTATTCTCTTCTTTTTGGAGCTTTTCTCTCTCTCTCTCTCTCTCTCTCTCTCTCTCTCTCTCTCTCTCTCTCTATCTCTCTCTGTGTGTAATAAATATGCTCATTGTTAGTTTAGAGAGACTATGGCATAGACTCAAAATAAAATTTTATTGGGGCTGGAGAGATGGCTTAGTGGTTAAGTGTTTGCCTGTGAAGCCTACGGACCCTGGTTCAAGGCTCGATTCCCCAGTACCCATGTAAGCCAGATGCACAAGGTGGTACATGCATCTGGAGCTTGTTCGCAGCGGCTGGAGGTCCAGGTGTACCCATTCTCTCCCTCTCTCTCTCTCTCTCTGCTTCTTTCTCTCTCTGTCTGTCACTCTCAAATAAATAAATAAAAATAAAACAAATTTTTAAAAATTATTGATTTGTTTTGATTCCTATGCATTGTCATCTTCCTACCAAATCCAACTCCTGGATTCCTAACGACTTAAATTCCTGCCTTTGCCTCAGCCTTCCCTCCCTTGATCCTTGAGTAATTTTAAAATAATTATTCCTAAATATAACTTTTCCTTCCTTATAAAGTAACGGTAAGAGATTGCCTATCATTTTGTTACTCAAGAAAATTGCCTAATCTTCATTTTTTAGAAATATCCACTTGTGGTTAAGGAAACTTATGAATTTGAGATTTTTTTCATTCTCACTTTTTAAATATTTTATGTATTTATTTATTTGAGGGAAAAAGAGAGAGAGGAAGAGAATGGGCACACCAGAGCCCTTAGCCACCACAAATGAACTCCAGACACATGTGCCCTCTTGTGCATCTGGCTTATGTGGGTACTGGGGAATTGAACCTGGGTCCTTAAGACTTCACAGGCAAGTGCCTTAACTGCTAAGCCATCTCTCTAGCTCTGAGATTTTTTTATAATATATTTTATTTATTTATTTATTTATTTATTTATTTATTTATTTATTTATCTATTTATTTATTTTGAGAGAAAGAGGCACAGAGAGAGAGAGAGAATGGGCGCACCAGGGCCTCCAGCCCCTGCAAACGAATTCCAGATGCATGCGTCCCCTTGTGCATCTGGCTTACGTGGGTCCTGGAGAATCGAACCAGGATCCTTTGGCTTTGTAGGGAAACACCTTAACTGGTAAGCCATCTCTCCAGCCCGAGCTCTGAGATTTTTATATAACAAAACAAATACATATTTTAAATTCTGATGTTTTCATGATCTTCTTGTTGCTGTGACAAACACCCAAGCAAAAACAGCTGATGGGAGGAAGGGATTTATTTCAGCCTACAAGGAAAGTATGGCATGGGCAGAGGGCTGGACATGACCTCTGCCAGAGCAGGTGGAGAACAGTAGCTTGAGCTGAGCTCTGGCAAGGGGGAGCTAGCTATAACACCCCTAAACCTGACCCCAGAAACACACCTCTCCCAGCAAGACTTCGCCTCCTAAATTGCCGTCGGCTGGGAAATCAAACATTCAAACATATGAGCCTCTGGGGGCATCTGATTCAAACCATCATATATGGTAAAAGTATGGGTTTTGAAAATACAAATAGTACAGTTAAGTAGAAAAATTAAAGATACAAAATGCAGCCTAGCCAGACATAGTGGCACACGCCTTTAATCCCAGCACTCGGGAAACAGAGGTAGGAGGATCCACCATGAGTTCGAGGCCACCCTGAGACTCCATAGTGAATTCTGGGTCAGCTTGAGCTAGAGAGAGGCCCTACCTTGAAAAAAAAATGCAGCCCTAACAATTGTCACAACCCAATACTACTTCCAGTTTATTGACCAGGATCAAATAGAAAAAAAATTTTACCCATATATTTAAGGAGTTGACAAATGTTTCCGTTTTTTCTTAGCTTTACTCATGCAATTCAATTGGATATTTCTCTGTTTTTTTTCCCTTTGCTCCTTCAAATGTAGGTTACAACACACAAAATTGATTTTACACCCATAGTTTGGAAAACACTATCCTAAAGATAGATATAATGAACATTGCTTTATTACTCTGATAGTTATCCCCTGGTTTAGATTAACACACACACATTTCCACCTGCAGTGATAATTCATTTCTTTCTGACAAGGTGCACAAGGAATCAAAATAAGTGAAAAATCCCTACTTCATCCTCATTTTGAGGGCTTTGTCTGTTTACAGAATTCTAGGTTCTGAAGTTGTTGGTTTTTTCTCCCAGAAAACTTTAAATTTTGATGCTAATGATCTAAAAATAGTCTTACGTCATCTAAAATTCAATATATAAATAAATTTTTTTGTAGCCCAGGCTGGCCTCGAACTCCTGATCCTCCTGCCTCTACCTCTTCAGCAATATCCTACTGGCGTGCACCACCACAACGGGCAAAACAATAAATTTTAATCTACTTGACCTTCCCTCTCCTTTACTGCTCTTAAACTGACAGGCTGGAGAGATGGCTTAGCGGTTCAGGTGCTTGCTTGCGAAGCCTAAGGACCCATGTTCCACTCTCCGGATCCCACATACACCTGATGCACAAGTTGATACAAGTGTGCAAGGTCACACATGCACACAAGGTGGTGCACACGTCTGGAATTTGATTACAGTGGCTGTAGGCCTTGGTGAGCCAATTCTCTCTCTCTCTCTCTCTCTCTCTCGCTCTCATTCATAAAAAAAAAGAAAGGGGTAACTGATAACTTCTATTTAAATTGAATCACTGTGTGTTCTTAGCTTAAGTGAACTCTCATAACTGGCCTTTTTATTGGGGGGGGAGTGGTTTCCAGGTAGAGTCTCACTCTAGCCCAGGCTGACCTGGAATTAACTATGTAGTCTCAGGGTGGCCTCGAACTCATGGTGATCCTCCTGCCTCTGCCTCCTGAGTGCTGGGATTTCCTCATTCTTCTTAGTGTATTTCTCCTTTCTCTATGTAGCCTTTAAACATGGGAGTTTCTCTGCTCTCTTTTCTGCTGCCTGTCTTCTTCCTATATGATCTTACTCATGCTTTGAAAACCATCTGTTGACAATTTCTAAAATTATATCAAGAGGCAAGACTTACTTTTTTTTTGAGCTCCGAATTCACATCTTTAAATATCTCTTAACATCCCTCTTCTATGTCTCCTAGGCATTCCAAGCTCATCACCAAAATAGATGATTTTCTATATCTGGGTCTTCCTCAGCCTGTATATGGCACAAAAAAAAAAAAAAAAAAAAAACTTTACAATTGTTCTTGAGTCTTCCTTTTCATTCTCTCATTACTTTTCTCTTCTTAGCCAATCCATCATTAATTTAAATTATTTCCTCCTTCAAAATATCTATACTCTTAAAAATGTAAATCAGGGCTGGAGGATTACTTAGTGGTTAAGGCACTTTCCTGAAAAGCCTAAGGATCCAGGTTCGATTCCCCAGGACAGACATAAGCCAGATACCCAAGGCGGCACATGTGTCTGCACTTTATTTGCAGTGGCTAGAGTCTCTGTCATGCCCATTCTCTCTCTCTCTCTTTCTCTCTCTCTCTCTCTTCCTCTTACTCTCAAAACAAATAAATGAAAATTTAAAAACATAAATCAGGGCTGGAGAGATGACTTAGTGGTTAAGGCACTTGCCTGCAAAACCTAACGACTCAGGTTCGATTCCCCGCGACCTACATAAGCCAGATGCCCATGGTGGTGCATGTGTCTGCAGTTTATTTGTAGTGGCTACAGTCCCTGCCATGTCCATTCTCTCTCTCTCTCCCCCCCCCGCTCTCAAAATAAACAAATAAATGAAAATTAAAAATGTAAATCAGATCATGTCAATGATGATTATTTTCCACTGCCCTTAGGGTACAATCCCAAACACAATCAGACCTCTTTTTCTGGTTCCTTCCTTCTTATCTGAATGTATGCCTTGCCTCTTGTATGTCTCCACTACTTGCCCATTTCCTTACTCCACTTCTTTTTTTTTTTTTTTTGTTTATTTTTATTTATTTATTTGAGAGTGTCAAAGAGAGAAAGAGGCAGAGAGAGAGAGAGAGAGAATGGGTACACCAGGGCCTCCAGCCACTGCAAATAAACTCCAGATGCATGCGCCACCTTGTGCATCTGGTTTATGAGGGTACTGGGGAATCGAGCCTCAAACCAGGGTCCTCAGGCTTCACAGGCAAGCACTTAACCACTAACTTAACCATCTCTCCAGCCCCTCTTCTTTTTTCTTTTTGGTTTTTCGAGGTAGGGTCTCGCTCCATCCCAGGCTGACCTGGAATTCACTTGAACTCACGGTGGTCTTCCTACCTCTGCCTCCTGAGCACTGGGATTAAAGGCTCTCCTCGGATTTATTTTTTTTTTAATCTGAGGTAGGGTCTCACTCTAGCTCAGGCTGACCTGTATTTCACTATGTAGTCTCAGGGTGGCCTTGAACACATGGTAATCCTCTTACCTCTGCCTCCTGAGTGCTGGGATTAAAGGTGTGCACCACCACACCCAGCTTCTCCTTGGATTTTATATGGCTAAAATTCTTTCTTCCTTCAGGTTTTAACTTAATTGTTCTACATGTACT
Organism: Orientallactaga sibirica; assembly: GCA_036365145.1. Lineage (NCBI taxonomy): Eukaryota > Metazoa > Chordata > Mammalia > Rodentia > Dipodidae > Orientallactaga > Orientallactaga sibirica. Next base: position 6,127,789 of record JAEOAD010001797.1, read on the forward strand.
ATAAAAACCTACTTCTTTATTAGCTAATTAAAAGATAAAACTTCTTGCCAAGCATGGTGGCGCACTCCTTTAATCCCAGCACTCGGAAGGCAGAAGTAGGAGGATCACCGTGTGTTCAAGGCCACTCTGAGAGTACACAGTGAATTCCAGGTCACCCTGGGGTAGAGTGAAACCCTACCTCAAAAACATTCTCTATGGAGACGACAGTAATCACTGAGGACATTAAAAACTTACCAGAGGGAGGGGGGGCTGGAGAGATGGCTCAGCGGTTAAGGTGTTTGCTTGCAAAGCCAAAGGACCCAGGTTCGATTCCCCAGCACCCACGTAAGCCAGAAGCACAAGGTGGTGCATGTGTCTGGAGTTCATTTGCAGTGGCTGGAGGCCTGGAGCACCCATTCTCTCTCTCTATCTGCCTCTTCCTCCTTCACTGTTTCTCTCAAATAAATAAAATAAATAAAGACTATTTTTTAAAATATTTTATTTATTTATTTATTTATTTATTTATTCATTTATTTATTTGAGAGAGAGAGATACAGAAATAGGCAGAGAGAGAGAGAGAGAGAAAGAGGGAGAGAGAATGGGTGCGCCAGGGCCTCCAGCCACTGCAAATGAACTCCAGATGCATGCACTCCCTTGTGCATCTGGCTTACATGGGTCCTGGAGAATCGAGCCTCGAACCGGGGTCCTTAGGCTTCATAGGCAAGCGTTTAACCGCTAAGCCATCTCTCCAGCCCAAGACTATTTTTTAAAAAAAGGAAAGGGGACAGAAAGAATGTAAGAGCCACAGGGCATGAAGGCGTACTGTGGGATGCTACCCTCCCCACATGAACCAGGCGTGAACTCATGACCCACAATAGTTACTGGTATTGTCATAAGACTTGCACTGTACTGAGTCTATAAACATTTCGTAAATATTTTATTTATTTATTTATTTGCAAAGAGAAAGAGAGACTGAGAATGGACATTCGAGGGCCTCTGGTCACTGCAAATGAACTCCAGGTGCATGTGTCACTTTGTGCATCTGGCTTTACGTGGGTCCTGGGGAACTGAACCTGAGTCATTTGGCTTTTCTGGCAAGTGCCTTAACCACTGAGGCATCTCTCCAGTCCCCATAAACATTTTGACATTGAGGATGGAGGGGGACAAAGGGAATAAGACAACAAAACAGAGGAAGGACTAATTTAAAAGGAAGAGTCCTCAATGGAACTGAGTGAGGGAGGGGGCAAGAGAGGATAACATGACAGGAACGGGACTGATCAAAGTACGGTATAGTCGTAAGTTACAGTTCTCAATGAAAGTTTAAAAAACAAAAAGAAAGAAGCCGGGCATGGTGGCGCACGCCTTTAATCCCAGCACTGGGGAGGCAGAGGTAGGAGGATTGCCGTGAGTTCAAGGCCACCCTGAGACTACATAGTGAATTCTAGGTCACCTGGGCCAGAGTGAGACCCTACCTCGAAAAACCAACAACAACAAAAAATAATAATAATGATAATAAAATAAAATAAATAAATAAACTTAAAGAATTTGTCATTAATACAAATAATGCTTTTTAAACATTTATATGCGCATGGTGGGCAGTGAACCAAGGCCTCTTGCTGCTTCAAATGAGCTACAGATGCTTGTGCCACTTACGGGAATGGTGATTTGGGAACTAAACTCCACCAGCAAGCTTTGCAAGCGAGCACCTTTAACCATTGAGCAATCTTCCCAGCCCCACTAAAAGTGGTTTTTTGTTTTTTTTTTAACAGATTTTAACAGTGCTTAACATCTGCCCAGTGCCCCAGGGAGAGGTGAGTTGCTCTTATCTAAATGGGAAGGAATGTGGGCAGCTTTCCAAACAATCTATGATAGCAGATGTTCAGAAATGCTCTATTTGTGTTCTAAAAGTAAGTTGACTATTTGCCATCGCAAACATGTCTCCTGTAAAAATAATGGGAAAATTCTATCTTACACCTACATAGCTCTCTATAGTTATTAAAATTCACTCATAAACATCTTGACAACTCACTAAACAAATTTCTTTTGCATTTTTTTTTTTTTTTTTTTTTTTTTTTGGAGGTAGGTTTCACTCTGGTCCAGGCTGACCTGGAATTAACTATGTAGTCTCAGGGTGGCCTCGAACTCACGGCAATTCTCCTGCCTCTGCCTCCCAAGTGCTGGGATTAAAGGCGTGCGCCACCACGCCCGGCTTTGCATCCTTTTATATGGTAAGTACAATGCATGATATGATGTGGGGATATAAAGATAAAACATGATCCTTGTGTCAAAGAAATTACAGTTTATGGACAAATAGAAAGACGAATCTTAAATAAGTGAAATAAATGTAACAAACTTGTAAAAACTTGAAATAAATATGTCACATTGCTGGCAGAAAACCTTTAACCAAAAGCAGCTTGTCGGAGGAAAGGGATTATTTGGGTTTACAGACTAGAGGGGAAACTCAGTGATGGCAGGGGAAACATGGCATGAGCAGAGGCTGGACCTCACCTCCTGGAAAACATCGAAGAGTGTGCCCAATAGTGGCAAAGGGGAAGCTGGCTATAACACCCATAAGCCCGCCCCCAACAATACATCACCTCTAACAGGCTCCAATTCCCAAATTGCCACTAACTGGGGACCTAGCATTCAGAACACATGAGTTTCTGGGGAACACCAATTCAAACCATCACAATACTGAATAAGTAAGAGTCAAGAGGTGATAATAAAACCGGGCGTGGTGGCGCACGCTTTTAATCTCAGCACTCAGGAGGCAGAGGTAGAAGGATCACTGTGAGTTCGAGGCCACCCTGAGACTACATAGTGAATTCCAGGTCAGCCTGGGCTAGAGTGAGACCCTACCTCGAAAAACCAAAATAAATAAATAAATAAATAAATAAATAAATATAAGAAATAATGAGAACGTTCTAATAGCACTATATGGTTATTAAAGTTCACATCTCACTTGGTAATTCACTGCACAAAATTTTTATGTATGTATATGGTATGCATGTGTGATGCATGTGGGAGCACATGTGTAGGTCCATGTGAGGCCAGAGGTTGACAGTGAGTATGTTTCCCCACTGTTTTCCTCTTTATTTTAGTGAGTCAGGGTCTCTCACTTGAGCACAGAGCTTGCCCATTCAGCTAGCCAAGCTGGCCAGAGTGTCGTGGGGATTCCTTTTCTCCACCTCCCGAGTGATGTGATTACAGGGGCCAACACACCCACCTGGCATTTATGTGGATGCTGGGGATTTGAACTTTGGTTGTCATGCTTTTGCATCCACTGAGCCATCTCCTCTGCCCCCAAAAATTTCTTTCGTGTGCTCATTATGTGCCAAGAAAAAACAGTTTATTATCCACAAGAGAGAATTTTGCTTACTTCTGAGTCTCTCTGGAACCAGAAACTAGACTACCATGTGGGTTTACTAGTTTGGCTAAAGACCCATTTAAAGACAGTAACATGGGCTGGGGGGATGGCTTAGTGATTAAGGCATTTGCCTGCGAAGTCAAAGAACCCAGGTTCCATTCCCCAGGACCCATGTAAGCCAGATGCACAAGGTGGCACATGTGTCTGGAGTTCGTTTGCAGTGGCTGAAGGCCTTGGCACACCCATTCTCTCTATCTGCTTCTCTCTCTCTCTCTCTCTCTCTCTCTCTCTCTCAAATAAATAAATTTTAAAAGTTAAAAGATAACATGAGGGGCTGGGGAGATGGGTCATTGGCTAAAAGTGCTTGTTTACAAGCCTGCCGGCCAGAATTCAATTCCCCAAAACTCATATAAAGCTAGATGCCGAGTGGCATATGTGTTGTTAATCATAATGTGCATACGGCAATGGGAGGATGTGGAAGCTCATGGGCCAGCTAGACCATTCACTTTGGGCCTGTAGAGCTTCTGAATGTTTTCATTATCCACTGCACCTCTTGGGCCACCCTCCAAGAATCTCTGATAAAGTCAGCTAAAGGAAACCAGTCCCGGTGCTTCCATCTTGCCCGCCCCAAGGCCTCAAATCAGGATCATGCTTCACAGGTATAAAGCCATTCTGCAGCAAACACATCAAGCAGGAAGAAGACAAACACCCTGAGATTGGCACCAGCTCTCTACACGTGTGCCCTGGCACATGTACACCCACTTCATCTACATCCATACACTGGCACACTCATACACACACATGATTAAAAATGACATAGAAAAAGCCGGGCGTGATGGCTCATGCCATTAATCCCAGCACTCGGGAGGCAGAGGTAGGAGGATCACCATGAGTTTGAGGCCACCCTGAGACTACAGAGTGAATTCCAGGTCAGCCTTGGCCAGAGTGAGACCCTACCTCGAAAACCGAAAAACCAAAAAAAAAAAAAAAAAAAAAAAAAAAAAGAAGACATAGAAGGATTTCATTAATATGATTACCTAAAGACAACAAAAAGGTTTAGAGAACAACTGAATTTCTACTACAAAATAAACTGGAATATTCCCATCTCTCTCAGTGTGGTGGTTTGATTCAAGTGTCCTCCATAAACTTATGTGTTCTGAATGCTAGGTCCCCAGCTGGTAGCAATTTGGGAATTGCTCCTGGAGATGATGTATTGTTGGGGGTGGGCTTACGGGTGCTATAGCAAGCTTCCTCTTGCCAGTGTTTGGCACATGCTCCTGCTGCTGTTGTCTACCTGATGTTGGCCAGGAGGTGATGTCCACCCTTTGCTCGTGCCATCAGTTTTCCCCTGCCATCATAGAGCTTCCCCTTGATGTTGGGTGTTTTCTGCCAGCAACACGAAGCTGACTGCAACACTTAGCAATGATTTTAATCAGGAATATACTCATTTTTGGAATGTATTATTTTGGGGATAATAAAGGATATAAATTTAAAATTTACAAATACATGAAAATGTATGCCAACATATATTTATAAAAATATACGAGCACAAAATATTGAAGTAAATATCAGTGCAGCTTTATTATTATTTTATTCCTTCTAAAAAACTAGTACAATACTTAACATGTGACTTAAGGAAAGTTTTGGGCTTTCTTGGTTCTTTTTGCTTTCATTATTTTATCATTCCATTTGGGGCTTTATTTGATCTTTATCCCATGCTGCTCTGTGTTGCAAAGGCTCACATATCAGACTCTGAATTTTTGATGCGTCAAATCCAGTCTTGGATACCCTTATTCCTAGTATTTGAATAATCTCAGTTTTAAATTCATTGCAGTAGAGATGGTGCAAAGCTCACTCTTCAATGGGTTGCTGATCTCTAATGCATTCTTCTATACATCTCTGGCTAAGTCTTGGGTCATTGATAAAAGCCTGTCTCCCAGCCCTGATTTCTGCTGCCAACTCATTCTGTTTCCCCATTGTCTAGCAGCAAGGGGAGAGGTAACACAGATTAAAATCTTCTAACTAGAGGCTGGGGAAATGGCTTAGTGGTTAAGGCGTTTGCCTGCAAAGCCTAACAATCCCAGTTTGATTTCCCCAGGACCCACATAAGCCAGATGTACAAGGGGATGCATGTGTCTGGAGTTTGTTTGCAGTGGCTGGAGGCTCTGGTGTACCCATTCTCTCTCTCTCTCTCTCTCTCTCTCTAATAAATAAATAAATAAATAAAAATATTTTTTTAAAATCTTCTGACTGTATTCCAGAATGGCTTATACATGTGAAGCATGATCCTGATTTAGGCCCTGGGGCAGGCAAGATGGAAGCACCAGGACTGGCTTCCTTTAGCAGACTTTATGGGAGATTCTTGGAAGAGGAGCAGTTTGTATGGGTAGAATGGATATTAAGACCACCCAGAAGGCCCAAAGGGAACCACAGTGTGTTCAGGAGTTGGTTTCTGAATGATCAGCCCAGATGATGGAGCAACCTTTTGGCAGTTGTCAGCACGCTATTGCTACTTGGGGCTCATGGATGGTACAGATGTGGTGGTTCAGGAATTCAAATACTTATTATTTGTATCTGATGTGTCCTTTTTATTAATATTTGCTTATTTATTTACAAGCAGAGAGTGACAGAGAGGAGAGACAGAGAGAGACAATGGGTCTGTTGGCACTGCAAACAAACTCCGCATGCATGTGCCACTTCATGCATCTGCCTTTAAGTGCATACTGGGGAACTGATGGCTTTTCAGGTAAGTGCCTTAACTGCTGAGCCATCTCTCCAGCCCTGCTGTGTCCTTTTAAAGGCATGCATGTTTTCCAACTTAAGGTTCCATTTAAAAAATATATTTTCTAGAAAACAGCTCAAGTGGAATAAAAATTCATTTGTCTTATCACATTTCAGTTTTCCAGTATAATCTGTGCTTTTTTGCAGTGCTGGAGAGACTGAACTCAGGGTTTTAAGAATGTAAGACAAGCCGGGTATGATGGCGCACGCCTTTGATCCCAGCACTCGGGAGGCAGAGGTAGGAGGATCACCGTGAGTTTGAGGCCACCCTGAGACTACAGAGTGAATTCCAGGTCAGCTTGGGCCAGAGTGAGACCCTACCTGGAAAATCAAAAAAAAAAAAAAGAATGCAAAACAAACAGGTGATGACTGAGCTATGTCCATATCTCTCATCATTGCATTTATCAATAAAAAGGAAAAAGCTGTTGGTTTCCAATATATGTTAATCATCTCATATGTGTGTGTTCAGTTTTTATTTGTGTGTGCGCATGCATGCATGTGTACATGCCAGGGTCTTGCTGCTGGATATGAACACTCATTTGGCTTTACATGGGTAATGGAGAATTGAACCTGGGCCTACTGGCTGTGCAACAAGCATCTTTAATCACTGAGCCCTCTCCCCTGTTTTAAGCATCATATACTTCTGAATTATTGCAAAAGAAATTATTTCACCAACTTTTACTACCTAAAGTTTGATATGAATGGTACCTTGTTAGTCTCTTGCATTCAAATGACCACCAAATGGGTGTCTTCTAACAACATATATGAACTCTCTCACATGTCCAGAATGAAGTGGTCTAGGTGTCGGTCAGTGGCAGCAGTGTGGGAAGCTTTGGGGGAGAATTCGTTCCAGCACTTTTTCCCATTTTGGGAAGGAATTATGGCTTAAAGGGGATGTGTTTGTGTGTCAGATTGACATAGAATACTTTACTGTCGACTAGACAGTATTTAGCATTAGCTGTGAGACACATCTCTGGGCATTAACTTTGAGGGTATTTCCAGAGAGAATTACTCAAGGAAGGAAGACTCACATTTGAAGGTGGGGCGGTACCATCCCATGGGCTGCAGGCTCAAACTAAACAGATCCATCGTGCCAGGATCGCCCTCCCTCGGTTTTCAGCTGCTGCGCCATGTCAAGGAGCCATCGGCTCCTTTGCTGTGCCTCTCCACCATGATAGACTGCATCTCCAGAATCACGAGCCAGAACAGATGCTCCCTTCCTCAGGTTGTTTCTGTCAAGCACTCTGTCACAGTGACAAGTAACTAAGACAGGAAACTGTGTCAAGAGGTGGGAGCCATTGCTCTCATTGTTAGCAATGTGATCATGTGGTGTTTAGGGCTTTAGAACTGGTTTATAGTAGATATGTGGGAGAGTTTGGTGCTGGAGGCTAGAGAGGCTCCAGAGTCCATAAGCAGAGTTCATGAGCCATGCTGGTAGCAGGTCAGAAGCCCAGAATGTCAACTGAAGTGTGGAGCATTCATGGGGCAACAATGACCCTCTGTTGGGAAAAGACGAAAAGCCACAGCCGCTCATGTCCCATTCTGGCAAAGAACCTGAAGTACATCCTGCCAGTGTACTGAAAATTGAAGCAGCGTTGAGCTCAAAAGGAATGGTCCAAATTACTTGTTGAAAGAAGTTTCAAGACCACATACACGTTCAGGCTGCATGTGGCATGTGTTTCCACTCGCTGTCTTCAGACAGCTTTACCGAGCAGCGAGTGGAAACGGGAAGATATGAAAAGCACGCAGTTTGGTGAAGGCATGTGATGGAGTTTAACATTGTGCCGATGTTGGTACAGACAAAGTGTCTGGAATTATTCAAAAAGATCAGCACCATTAAGGAGAGTAAGCCACGCACTTTATTGGGTTGGCAAACTCTAGGATATAATGATGCAAATCATTTGAAAGTAGAGTGTCTGAACAGATAAAGCCTCAGGGTACACCAGAGGAAAACAATTACCTCGAAAAGTGATTTCCCAGGTTCAGCTATGAAGGCCCATCGAGGTGTCTGCAGCTGTGGTCTAAGAGTTGGTGTGGGTGGGGGGGCGGCAGGCTGCATGTCCAACTGGCAGTAGAACTGAGCCTCCTGATGCAAGTTTTGCAAGTATATAAAGTACAAGAGCGAGGAGGTCATGGGAACTTGCTTTCAGGTTTCAGAAAGCTGCTGGGGCCAAACGATGTGTAACATTATTAGATTTCTGCATTGAGTTCCAGAGTCGGGCTGTGCATGAAGTGATAAAGGCAAAGCTGGGATGGAGACATGGCTTAGCAGTTAAGGTGCTTGCCTGTGAAGCCTAAGGACCCAGGTTCGAGTCCCCAGAACCCATATAAGCCAGATGCATATGGTAGCACATGCATCTGGAGTTTGTTTGCAGTGGCTAGAGGCCCTGGAGTGCCCATTCTCACTCCCTGGCTCATAAATAAATAAATTTAAAAAATATTTCGGGATTAGAGAAATGGCTTAGTGGTGAAGGTGCTCGCCTGCAAAGCCAAAAGGACCCAGGTTTGATTCCCCTGGACCCACGTAAGCCAGATGTACAAGGTGGTGCATAGTGGGGCTTGTTTGTAGTGGCTGGAAGCCCTGGAGTACCTATTTTCTCTCTCTCTCATAAATAAATAAATAAATAAATAAATAAATAAATAAAATAAATTTTTTAAATAAAATATTTTATAAAGGCACAGCTGAAGTTACAATAGAAGCCCCAGAATATTAGAACATCAGAATTGTGGAATGGTTGCTGAAGAAAGTTGCAGGCATTGAGTGGGACAGCTCAAGAGACAGGTCCCATGTGTTGGCAACAGGGCTGGAGAAGTGGGGTTCCCAGATCTGCTGGAGAACAAATAGTGCCCTCACAAGTCACAGAAGTTGGATATGAGGCTACAAGTTCAATCCTCTACCATATACACACATACATTCTAGATTACCCATTACTAAGTAATGCTCATTGTGAGTAGTTAACAAAGCTTTTTTTTTTTTTTAATTTAAGTCACCAGGGTATTATATTTGCCACTATTATGCTAATATTTTGGCCCACATTGATATTCTAAGACTTGGCCCCTGAGTTATTATAGATCTAAACATTAAAGGTGGATAGTCACTTACTGGAGATTTTTGTTGTTGTTTTGGGGGGGGTAGGGTCTTACCATGGTCCAGGCTGACCTGGATTTCACTATATAGTCTCAGGGTGGCCTCGAACTCATGGCGCTCCTCCTACCTCTGCCCCCTGAGTGCTGGGATTAAAGGCGTGCACCACCACGCTCGGCTTACCAAATGTTTTTTTTCAGTAATCAAAGCCCATTTCTTTCTCTTAATCTTTTGTGGAGGCAGAAAATAACTGACCTTTCTTGTAATAAACCTTGGAAAATCATTAAAGGTTCTTTATTGACCCTTAACTAATTTTTTGCAGGCTAAGTAACATGGGGCGGCGCAGGTCTTTGGTGGTGTTTTCTGGTAAACACAGCTCATTCAGTGCTGGAACAATCTCTCCACTGTTCAGGATGTAGACTTAGGGATTCGGAGCAAGAACACCCATCTCCAAATGCTGTTATTAAACGGTAGGCATTTGAATTTTAGACACTTCGTTGGTTTTCTTTGGTATGTGTGTGGGGGGGGGTTACTTTTTACTGCTGAAAGGTTTGGAATCTAACACGTGTGTTGTTCTTGTTGTTGTTGTTGTTGTTGTTGTTAAATCATCTTCGGGCTGGGGAGATGGCTGAGAAGTTAGGGCGCTTGCCTGTGAAGCCTAAGGACCCAGATTCAGTTCTCCAGGTCCTATGTAAGCCAGATGCACGTGCTGGCCCATGCATCTGGAGTTGGTTTGCAGCAGCTGGAGGCCCTGTCATGCCCATTCTCTCTGTCTGTCTCCCCTGCTCTCTCTCTGCTTGCAAATTAAAAAAAAAAAAAGATGTTTTAAAAACTCATCTCCATGAAAATACGTGAACCAAGATACTAAAGTTCCTTTGTTCAGAGAATGAAAAAAAAAAAAAAAAAAAAACCTCTCACTTTACATGATTAAATCATGTTGCCCACAGTTTCAAGACCTTTCTTTGGAAGCCCTTGGTTGATTTGAGGCACTTGGGAGGGAGCTGACAATTCATCCGTCTGGATGCACGCGACTTGCGTCACGCAGTGTAAACGTCAAGGGCAAGACACACCCTCCTACATACAGGTAAGGTGGGGTTAGCACCAGCAGGTGTAATGATTAGACAAGCCCGCTGCAGTCACCCCCCCCTCCACTGGGGCAGCTAATGTCCACATCCTGTTTCCTTTGAGGACCTCACACACGGACCATGGGGAGGACATCTCTCACGAGGTGTGTCACCACATTGGGCGAAGCACGGCCCAATTCTGAACGCGATGCCAGGCCAGGCCGACAAGAGGTGGCTCTGGCGAGGGGCCCTTCCCTTGGCATCTCCCCCCATGCTCTGCATCTGTCCTCTCGTTGCTGGACCACAGGTGTCCATCGCGCTGCTCAATTCCGATCCTCGCCTCCTGCAACCAGGGGTGACCAGCAGAGTCCGGTCCTGCTGGGAAGGGCTGTCCAGACACAGGGTGCGGAGGACGGGGCGGGGCAAGGGGGACAGTGGGTGGACGTCAGCCTCCAGAAGCGGACGCACGTCCTCACGGATTGCAAACATCATCACCCACCACGCCTGCTCGGCTTCTCTCCCTCGATTGCGAGAAGGATCTGCAAGCATTTCTCGGCCAGCTGCAGGCGCGCAGATCCCCGCCCCCTCCCTGCCTCCCACGCAGGGTTCCCTAGTCCCTCACTCGCCCCGCCCACTCGGCCACCTTCGCTCTTCTCATTGGCCAAGCCTCGTTGATTGACCGGCGGCTGCGCCTATCGGTCTGAACGGCGGGGACGTTTCCGCATCGAGGGGCGGGGGGACTGCTCCGAACGACGGGGGAGGGGGAGAAAGTCGGGGTGTGCGTGTGTGTGAGTGCGTGAGTGTTGGGGGGCGGGTGGGCCGCGGACGGGGGTGACTCGGCGATCCGGGTGCCTCTGAGGTGACGACGTCTGGAGCCCAGCCGTGCCTGGCGGTGGGGCGCCGGCGATCCATGCCCCCCCACGACTCACCCGCTGCAGAAGGAAGCCAGGAAGGTGGGTCTGGCCGGGGGCGGCGGCGGCGGCTGGGCGGTGGCGGGGAGGAGCGTCGGGTGGCTGGAGGGGAGCGGGGCCCGATTTGGGGGTGCGCGAGACAAGGGGCGCGGCGGGGTCCAGGGCGGCTTCCGGCCCGCGGCCTCCTCGGGGGTGGGTGGCGGGGGGGGGAGCTGAGGGGGGTCCGCGAGGGGAGGCTGGGCCTGGCGCACGCACGCGCGCGCTCTCACTCGCTCGCTCCCGTGCATACCTGCTCGGGAAACGGGTGGAGGTCCCGGAGGGTGTGCGTGACCCGAGCGCACCTCCTTAGTCGGCCGAGGGGTTCGGGGCCGGCGGGAATGGTGGCGTCGGTGCTCCGCCTCCCCCTCTCCCGGGGGGGGGGCTCGGCTCGCTTTGGGCTGCGGGGAGAAGGGGCCGCGGCTCGGGGGTTGCGCGGGGGACGCGGCCCGGGCCTGCGGCAGTCCGGCCCACGGGGCGTGGAGAGCAAGGGGCGGTGGAGTTCGCCGCCCCGGGCCCGCCTCTCCATTGATGAAATTTAACTTCGTGTGGGGTTTTAAATACCTTTTCCCGGAGTCTCCTACTGGCCTTGGTTTGTGTGGCCAGGAAGTTAAGAAAGAAGCTGACTTGTTTTTGCACCAAGTTTCCTTTTTTTTTTTTTTTTTTTTTTTTTTTTTTTTTGGTAATTGGGGAAGCCAGTCTCTCTCTCTCTCTGTGGTTGTTTTCAGGCCACTTTTTAATAGCTTTGAATGAAATACTCCATTTAAGTAGCTAGACCTAGGAGGAGAAGAAATACGTCGGTTGTTGGAGCAGGGAAAGAAGACCTCTTTATAGCACGACTCCTAGGATTTACCAAAAAAGCAACAACAACAAAAAAAAAAAAAAAAAGAAAAAGAAAACCAAAACTAACTGTAAACCGTCCTGACTTTTTTAGAAAACCCCTAACATGTCGAGATTTGTGCAAGGTAAGACGCTTCCCGAGCTCGGTGGTGGGTGCTCGGGCGGAGAGAGGAAATTGCCATCCGCTCGCGACACCCTTTGCGGAACCCTTCTGGGGACGTTGACACCTGAGCTCCCTGGGGCTCTTGTGCCCGGGGCTGGCATCTCTTCTTGCGCGTCCCCGGTGCGGTGTCCGTCCGTCGGTCCCGCGGGGTGGACTGCGGCCTTCCAAGTGCAGCGATCGCCGTGGCTCCGCGGACCAGTGATCGTGAGTGGTGGTGAGGACAGGCTTTGGACTGACTGCTGGGGTGACCCGTGTCCCCTGTCCCTCGCTCTGTTCTCGGTGATGGGTGGTCACTGTTCACCTGCGGCATGAGGAGCGGACAGGGGGGACCCCGTGGCCGTGGGCGTAGCGCAGGTGGCTGTGCCAGGTCAGAGGTGTGGGCGCAGGGCAGGTGGCGGTACCTGGTGTGTATGGAGGAGGGCGCCTTTGCCGCCGTTGGTTCCCCGTGTGTACGTGGTTGCAGTCTCACGCTCGGTTCCTTGCGAAATCGGGAGTCGTGGTTCCCGAGACGCTGGAGGTCATTTCAGACAGGGAAGCGGCTTGCCTGCATTGCTGTGTCTTGTCATTCCCTTCTTGGAGCTCTGCAAAGATTCTTAAAGGTTTCCCTGGCATGTGAAAGTTGCCTTCCAATTAACACGTGTACATTAAGGTGGGATTAGAGGATATTCGGCCACTGAAGTGTGTGTTTGTTTGGATCGGTGTGTATGTCTGTGTGTTAGACACAGTGAAATTGGTGCTGCCTTAAACTTGTCACCAACTTGCAGTCCGGTGTTCTTGCAGACCCCCTCAGCATGTGAAAGTTTCAGGCATCATGCTGAACCCAGCTAGTAAAAGTTCACAACCGCTCTTACTATAATTCTCAGTGAATGCAGGTGGACTTTAATTGTTTAAGCTGTGTTAATGATACCAATTATTTGCCCTGGTGAGTTCCACCTGACTTGATCTACCCTTCCTTTCAGTTTTGGATCGCTGGTTAAGAGTAGAGATTCTTCCTGCCTGAATTATTATGGAAACCAGTGAACCCTTACTTAGTTTGCCTTTAACACTAAGCTCAGAAATGCCACCTATCATTAGGCTTTCACAATTATGTACTTTTTAAAAATTGTATTTTTTAGGTTTTGCTTAATTTGAGAGAATCAGAGAGACAGAATGGGCGCGCCAGGGCCTCCAGGCACTGCAAACAAACTCCAGTGCGCCACCTCGTGCATCTGGCTTATGTGTGTGGGTCCTGGGGAATCAAACCAGGAGCCTTTGGCTTTGCAGAGAAACTCCTTAACCACTAAGCCTCCTTCCAGCCCTACAGATGCTTCCTATGTTCTGATTTAGTACATCTTTTTCAAAAATCTGAAGGCAGAGATGCTGGGCGTGGTGGCCCATGCTTTTAATCCCAGCATTTGGGAGGCAGAGGTAGGAGGGATTGCCGTGAGTTCGAGGCCACCCTGAGACTACATAGTTAATTCCAGGTCTGTCTGGACCAGAGTGAGACCTTCCCTCAATAAAACAAAAAAGAGAGAAAAAGAAGGCAGAGATAACTTAGAAGTTTACTGGTTTTGCATCAGTGACATCTAATACAGTGAAGGTAGTATTTTGCAAGAATGTGCTAGGAAAAATGTTTTAAAATTGGAGATTTGAGATATTTATTTGTTTGTTTGAGAGAAAGAGGCAGAGATAGAGAGAGAAAAAAAAATTGGGCGCGCCAGGGCCTCCAAGCCGCTGCAAACAAACTCCAGATGCATGTGCCCCTTTGTACATCTGGCTTACGTGGTTTCTGGAGAGTCCAACCGGGATCCTTTGGCTTTGCAGGCAAATTCCTTAACCACGGAGCCATCTCTCCAGCCCCCAAAATTGGGGATTTTAACAGTTACTAACTCAAGGCGCTTGTGTTTTTAGAGGAGCAGGCAGAGTTGATTGACACAGCAGTGGTATTCAGGCTGTCCTGGGGAGATTCTGAACCAAGTAGCAGTATTGAAAAGTGCTTATGTATACTTGTCATTTACCTTATCATTCACTTTTTAAATGCCTTCTATCTTCAAGTTTTGTTTATTTATTGAATAATTTATTCATTTATTGAAAAGTTGCACGTGTCAAATCTAAGAAATTAACCTAGTTGTATTACTATTATCTAAACCATAAACTCTATTCAGATTACTGTTTTGATGGTTCAGTCCAAAATACAACATTGCATTTAGTTGCTATCCAATTTTACTTGAAATAGTCTTTTTTTTCTTGTAAATTTTTATTTTCGAGAAAGAGAAGAAGAATGACAATGGGAACACCAGGGCCTCCTGCTGCTGAAAAAAAAAAAAAACTCCAGACATATGCACCACTTTGTGCATCTGGCTTTGCATGGGTCCTGGGGAATCAAACCCCGGCCATCAGGCTTTGCAAGCAAGCCAGCCACCTTTTCTGCTGAGCATTCTCTCCAGCTCCAGTTTTTCTTTTAAACTGACACTTTTGCACAAAGATGACACGATTACATTTGTAATATAATTATGCTCCTGTTTTTAATTGTTTAAATTTTTGTACTTCAAGTAAAAGCATTCTGTATGTTTAACTTGGCTGCTCTTGTAAATGATAAAACTAATTGGCTAATCTCACAGATGTCTACACTCATTAGTTTTCAGTGTAAGGGCTGGAGGTTTTTTGTTTGTTTGTTTTCCCCCTGATATTTCCACTCATTGGTACTTAGCTCCATTACTTCATATCTCTGAAGCTTCTGAAAAGCCCAAAGAGGTAGATTTTTGTGTTTGTTTTGAGTCAGGGTGTCACTGTAGCCCAGGCTGACCAGGAACTCGCTCTGTATACTGTCCACAAACTCGGAAAGATCCTTCTACCTCAGCCTCCCAAGCGCAGGGATTACAGGCCCGGGACCCCATGCCCAACTAAGAGGTAGATTTCTTATCATGACTGTGTGCGGCTGAGCAGAGTCCCACCTTGTTCACAGCTGAGCTGGCAAGCCGCACTGAAACTCACCTAGGAGTTTAATCTTGTGTTCCTTCTCCCACTGGAAACGTAGGAGGGGTCCCTTCTCCCGCTACACTGCCATTGTCTGTGCACAAAGACAGCACACCCCTGGGGAAAAGAGTGTCTTAAAAGCAGAAGGTGCTCTAAAAGAGTGTGTCCTGGGTAAGCAAATGCCTACAACTCACTACTTTCTTTCATGTACTTTTTAGTAGATTAGCCTGTTATTTCTGGTTGTAATTTTTATAACATCTCTTTACTAAATAAATACTGAAAAGGAGGCAAGGGCATGAACTTAGATTTGCGACTTGTTTCTAGCAGCTAATCTCAGACACACAACTTCTCTGGGCCTCCGTTTTTACCTAGTAAAGTCTGGGTGTCGGATGGGAGTGTAATTCAGTGGTAGAGCACACGTGCTTCGCATACCGAAGGCACTGATTTAATCTGTATCTGCTGCTCCCCATTGGGCATTAGAGCTTCTGCCTCAGGGTGTTGAGAACCTGAAGCAAAGTTAATTGCATAAATATGCTACTTTTAAAATCATGATGACGGCCTTCTCAGTTAGCATTGCTATCTGAAGAACATGCCGGCATCAGAAATAAACAGTTAATGAGACAAGTACGACAATTGTTTCTTTTCTTAAAATTTTTTTTAAAGTTTTATTTATTTGAGAGAGAGAGACACAGACTAGGTGCACCAGGGCCCATTCAGCCACTGCAAACTAACTCCAGAAGCATGGGCCACCTTGTTCATCTGGTTTACGTGGGTCCTGGGTAATTGAACCAGTGTCCTTTGGCTTTGCAGGCAAGTGCCTTAACCACTAAGCCATCCCTCCAGCACCAATTCTTTTTTTTTTTTTTTTTTTTTTTTTTTTTTTTTTGGTAGGGTCTCACTCTGGTCCAGGCTGACCTGGAATTCACCATGTAGTCTCAGGGTGGCCTCAAACTCACAGCGATCCTCCTACCTCTACCTCCAGAGTGCTGGGATTAAAGGCATGCGCCACCACGCCCAGCTCCAGTTCTTTATTTTCATGTTCCAAGTTTAAATCTTCAGGCCTGGTCACCTGGAAGTTGTACAGGGATCATGGAGGATAGGATAATGCAGGGTCTTGTTTGGATACAGTGGGAGGTGAATACAAGTTGTTGGCAGTTTTTGTTCTAGTTCTAGTAACACAATGAGTGGTACCGTGTGCCTTGTGCTGTATTGGAACTTATGGTATCGTCCTTATTTTGGGTACTTGAAGTCCCGCAGATCTGGGTGTTACTAAGTGCTGAGTATACATACACGTATTTGAATGTCATAGAACGTGGGGTTGCTGCACTTGGCTTGACTGTCCAAATCCAGGCACTGTGCTTTGGAAGCTAGGCAGTTCCGCCCTCAAGCACTTGATCATAAGCTGTTAGTTGGAAATTTTCAGTTAATGATAACACTTAATATTCTTAGGGAGGAAAATTCTGAGTCTGTGTTCCTGAGCCAGCCATTTCCCCAAGTCTGTGTTCCTGGGGCACTTAGAGTTCTTTCTCTCAGGAAGACCCTTCCTTTGGAGGCGCAGCATGAGTCCTAGCTGGTGTATCCCGCCTGCAGGTTGCCTTTTGCGAGTTTGAAATTTCTTATCTAGCTCTTTTTTGTTTTTCTAGTGTGAATGCTATCTTCTCCCGGCCTGTCCCACTTGGAGGTGGCAATGTCATCAGCAGTTGTGGCTTTGTGCCATGTGTGTCAGTGGGTACCACTTGGAATTTCCCTTTCTAGAAAGTTTTAAGAACTCTCCTTAATGTTTTGAAACAAATGCTGAAGAGACCGACTCCTAGCTAGATTAGGGCTTACGTACTCGGTACTTGTATTGTAATTTTAAAGATTATTTTTATGGCTTTTTTTTTGGGGAGGCTGTTTTTGAGGTAGGGTCTCACTCTAGCTCAAGCTGACCTGGAATTCACTGTGTAGTCTCAGGGTGGCCTCGAACTCACAGCGATCCTCCTACCTCTGCCTCCTGAGTACTGGGATTAAAGGCATGCGCCACCACGCCCAGCTTGGCGTTAAAAATTTTTTAAATTTGTTTGTATGCATGTACTCTGGCATAAATGTGGCGATCAGAGGACAGCTTCGAGGTGTTTGTGCTCCACCTTTGAAACAGTCACTTCTTTGAAGCAGGGCCCGGCAGGCTTTGCAAGCAAGCACACCTTTAACCGCTGAGCCATCTTCTCAGCCCTCAAAAGTTTTATTGTACAATTATTGAAACTATGTAAAAATGTCTTTATTATTCTGAAATTAAGGTTTGTTCTTTATTTTAGGAAAAACCATTTAAGTCCATCAGTGTCACATAAAAAATTTTGCGGTCTGTCAGTTTTCCCGTTTGTTGGAATTTTTTACGGCTCTCCGTGATCCCTATTTGGTAGATGGCAGTTAGCCAGCAAAGATTACTTAGCTAATTATAACTGGAAGACTCTCCGATGAGCACAGGGATGGGAAACATTCCGGAGCCCGGCTGTTGAGGTCAGACCTTGGCTGGGCCTCCTCAGGCCTAAAACCTGTTGCTGATCATTTGGTAACGAGGCTCCTTTTAACCCAGGGGAAGGAGGTGCGGCGGGGATCCAAGTCACGTTCAGTGACAGCAAGCTAATGACCAAGGCCTAACCTGTTGAAGTTGGAGCTTAGTGTTGATTACACTGCTAAAGAGAGAGGCATTTAGTTAATTCAGTCACCGTTACAAATGAAGAATTGATGTGATTGTTTATTGACTTTTGTTCAGTATACACATTGTGATTAAGTTTCCCTTCCTAGCTTAGCCTTTCTTCCAAATAAAATTGACAGTTTCCATTTGTGAGAACTTAGTGAGGAAAAAAAATTGAATATTTGAGAAATAAATATTAACAGGTCCACTTCTCAGAAGTAGTATTTTATACTCTGAAAATACATTGACAAATTTATATAGATACAGTGACTATTAATCAAAACCATTTTTCTTGAATCTTTAAAATTCAACCAAGGGGGTTGGAGAAGATGGCTTAGCGGTTAAGGCATTTGCCTGCAAAGCCAAAGGACCGCAGTTCAATTCCCTAGGACCCACATAATCCAGATGCACAAGGAGGCACAGGCATCTGGAGTTCATTTACCGTGACTGGAGGCCCTGGCGCGCTCATTCTCTCTCTCTCTCTATCCCTTTCTCTCTCTCAAATAAATAAATAAATAAAATATATTTTTAAAAATTCAGCTAAGCACATATGTTTTATTAATAGCATTAATTTTTTCGGAACTTGGCTTATTAAACTGTCAAAGGAAAATTAAACTTTTCTGTGTCTTCTGAGTGGTCAGCTTTTGTGAGAACTGATATAATATTCCACTGGAAAACTGCTTCCCAGTTCTGATTGGTGATGCAAGCATCTCCTTTAGTTTGCTGCGCACTGACTGTCTAGGACTCAGATTCTGCCTCTGCCAGTAGTAATTCCATTGTGCATTCTTCTTCAGTCACTGGCAAAAGAAATTGTGTCCCCATACCATTTTGACAATTAAGAATTGTATTTGAGAACCATAGAGATTGACTGTTGTCTTAGTTATCTCAAACGACAAAATGTTTCATTTTCCCCAAACATTTATACTTCGTTAGTTTTTCTGTATAAATAAAAAAGTTTCTTATTTTTTTGTGATTTTATTTGTATCTTATAAAACCAAAACAAACAGCCCAAACACATTCATCGTATGTGTGGACCACAAATTGTCATAGTATTCTTAGCTTACTTTTCTCTCGCTGGGCAGCAAGCTGTAGAAATACTGTTACTGGCAACAGTTTTGACAACACCTTGACTTGTTCTCTGACAACACCTTGACTTGTTCTCTGACAACACCTTGACTTGTTCTCTGGCACAAGGACCTGGAAAGTGAGTGGAGTTGCTGCTCTGGTAAAAGCGTATGCGACCATTAGTGTTGAGTTCCACGCCTAGAGTTGTAAAACTTACAGTGAGTCCAGGAAAGTGGAGGAAGATAGATATATGCCCTGTTTTCGGTTAATTAGTTAAATGATTAGCCTTGGTAATAATTAATTTAGAGTACATTGATACTTCAATTTTTTCCATTGCTCAGAAAACAATATTTAATGAAAAATTGTAGAGAGTGTGATTCAGAAGAGAATGCTTATTGTAATGTTCTGCTTTTTGTTTTGTTTTGTTTTGTTTTGTTTTGTTTTGTTTTGTTTTTTGAGGAAGGTTCTCAATCTAACTCAGGCCAACCTGGAATTCACTATGTAGTGTCAGGGTGGCCTCGAACGCATTGTGATCCTTCTACCTCTGCCTCCCAAGTGCTGGGATTAAAGGTGTGTGCCACCATGCCCATCATGTTCTGCTTGCTTGCTTGCTTATTTATTTATTTATTTATTTATTTATTTATTTATTTATTTGAGAGAAAGACATTTTTGTCTCATACCACTTTTTATTTTATTTTTATTTATTTGAAAAAGCAAGAGAGGCAGAGAGAGATAAAGAGAGAGATACAGAGAATGGGTGCGCCAGGGCCTCCAGCCATTGCAAACGAATTCCAGCTGCATGCGCCCCCTTGTGCACCTGGCTTACGTGGGTCCTGGAGAATCGAACCAGGATCCTCTGGCTTTGCAGGCAAACGCCTTAACCACTAAGCCATCTCTCTAGCCCATGTTTTGCTTTTTAATTGTGTATGTTAGGTGTGTGATATGGATGTCTGTGTAAATTTGAGTGCGGCATCATGGTCCATGGGTGGAGGTCAGAGGACAACCCTGGACGTTGGTTCTTTGAGGGAGAATCTCTCTTGTTGCTGCAGATGCCTGGCTAGCTGGCCCCTAAGCTGTGGGACTCTCCTGTGTCTGTCTTCCCTCTTGCTGTAGGCATGTTGGGATTATAAATGTCATTGCTGTGAGTTTGGTTTTGTGTGGGTTCCTTCCTCCTAGGGATCTGAACTCTAGTTTTCAGGCTTGCCACTTTGCCCACTGAGCTATCTCTGCAGTTCCTAATGCTTCATTTTATTTCTATTTAAAAAAATAATTTAATGGGCTGGGGAAATGGCTTAGAGGTTAAGGCACTTGCCTACAAAGCCAAAGGATCCAGGTTCAGTTCCTCAGGACCCACGTAAGCCAGATACACAAGGTGGTGCATGCGTCTAGAGTGTTTGCAGTGGCCGAAGACCCTGGCGTGCCCAATCTTTCTCTATCTGTCCCCCCTCTCTGTGTCTCTAATAAATAAAATTAAATTAAAATATTTAAAAATAAATAAATAAATAATGGTTCCATGATTTAAAAAAAAATTATTGTTGTTACTATATTGTTTTTTAGTTTTTATTCCCCCCAGACAGGGCCTCCATGTTGTCTAGGTTGGCTTCCAACTCACTATGTAGCCAAAGATGATCTTGAACTTCCCGTCTTCCCACCTCCCCTTCCCAATTGCTAAGATTACAGGCATGTGCCACCACGCCCAATTTTTATGTGTGCTGGAGTTTGAACTCAGCCAGTGCTTTATTCATGGTAAGAAAACGCCTACTCACTGTGCCGTATCTCCAGCCCCTAATGTTTACTTGAACATCGCATCACTTTTCACCGTAGCGAGTTCCTGTTTTTAGTGAAAGTTGCTGGCTTGTATCTGGAAACGGCAGACTGTAAGTAACTATGAGAAAAGAGGCCTTTTCTAGCAGAAGCAGCAAGCAGGGCGTCAAGCAGTGGGGCTTAGATTCCAGTGAGAAAAGTCAGCCCGTTACTTAATTGTCTAGGGAGGATGTTAGACACCCTGTCCTTAAAGTCCTTCCAAGCTTCAACATGTATGGAATTGAGCATATATTAAGATACAGGACAGAGCTACCGTATCTTTTTTTTTTTTTTTTTTTGGCCTTACTGACTTTATGTTTCATTCCCTTTCCTTTCCTATAAATGACTGTGGTAGGCCCCTTGGTAGGACTTCTCAGCCATGAAATTTAAGGCAGAGTGATACATGAGATTTGGAGAACCAGTTCAGGCTGGAAATGTTGCTTGCTTAGCAGTAGAGCACTTGCTTAGCGTGTCCAAGACACTGGGTTTCTTCTCTCAACACTGCCAAAACAAATCCCACTGTATTAGCACTTTCCATACATGTACATAATGTATCTGAACTATAATCCCCTCCTGTTACCTTCTCTGGCTTCCTGCCCCCTTCCACCGAACCCCTGCTTTCCAGCTAGTTCCTCCACTCTGATAACTTGGTTCCCACCTCGTCTCATGTTGTGCAGGTAGTGACAACCACCGTCAGGTCATGGACGCAGCCGATCACTTCATGTCCCAAAGACAGTGTTGCCCCTGTCCCTTGGCTCGTACATTCTGTCTGCCCCTCTTCAATGTTCCTTGAGAGCAGGGTTAATAAGTATATAGTTTATCCATACATTCTGACCGTTTTTAAAGTAAGTGATGCGTGATTAGCCGAAGTCTTGATTGGTGAATATCTCTATATGCTCTCATAATAGGGCTGCGCTCTTTCTCAAATGTCTGATATCCTTTCATTTTCCTTCTTACATATCACTTATTGGCTGGGGATGGAGCTCAGTGGTCAGGCACTTGCCTAGTATGCACAATGTACTGTGTTGGATCTCCAGAACAACACCCCTTTAAAAAAGCCAGGCGTGCCGGTGCACGCCTTTAATCCCAGCACTCGGGAGGCAGAAGTAGGAGGATCACTGTGAGTTTGAGGCCACCCTGAGACTACATAGTGAATTCCAGGTCAGCCTGAGCTAGAGTGAGACCCTATCTTGAAAAACCAAAATAAATAAATAAATAAAAAAGCATATACTAAGCATTCATACAGACCATTTCTCACTGTTTCTCATGTATCTTTTTTTTTTTTTTTTTTTTGAGTAAGGAACATGTTTCTCTGAAGTCCTTTAATATTAGCCAGAATCATAATGATGTTTCAAGTTTAGACCAGTCAGTGGGGAAACCTTCTGGGTCTGGCGCCATCTCTGAAACACATGGCCTTGAGGTATGGAATTGATGACAGGAAGAAAGACCAGGAACATGGCTGCCGCAAAAACACCAAAATAAATGGAATATAGCCTTTCTCAGAGCTACTCAAAGCAATACTGGTAGTGATTGCTTACTGTAAATACATTTCCTCCCCCACCTCAAAACTACTGAGTCAGCATGTCTGGAAGCTTGCCTGGGAATTAGTGTTTTAATAAGCTGTCCCGGTGATTTATATGCAAATTAAAATTTTGAAAGGACTATTCTAGAAGTCACAAGGGGAATAGGAAATCACAGCCTTTGTATACTTTGTAGCGGTCTCACTAGCTTTGGCTACTCAAAACACCCTCAGCCTGGCTTTTAAGGTGAATCAGGAATTTATATTTACTTCGGTAGGCATGAAAATTCCATTCAATAAGGAAAACACTGGAGGGCTGGAGAGATTGCTCACTGGTTAAAGGTGCTTGCTTGCAAAGCCTTACGGCCTGGGTTTGATTCCTCAGGACCCACATGAAGCCAAGGGCACAAAGTGGCACATGCACGTGGAGTTTGTTTGCAGTGGCGGAGGCCCTGGCATGCCCAGATCCACTTTCTTGGTGCCCCCCTCCTTTCTTATAAATTAATAAATTATTTTTTAAAAGAACAGACTAGAGCCAGGTGTGGTGGCACACGCCTTTAATCCCAGCACTCGGGAGGCAGAGGTAGGAGGATCGCCGTGAGTTCAAGGCCACCCTGAGACTACATAGTTAATTCCAGGTCAGCCTGGGCCAGAGTGAGACCCTACCTCGAAAAACCAAAAAAAAACAAAAACAAAAAAAAGAACAGTCTAGATCCCTGTTCAAATATATGCAGAAGTAATTTTTTTTTAAAAATTAGCTTGGTGAGGGAATAAATGAAGAGAAAAAATGGTCTGCAGAGAGATATTTTTAGGATAGCCAGAGAGCAGAGAGCAAGAAAAAGGAAGAGTCAGTTTTGGAAAGTGAGGCATTGTCAGAAAGGTCATGTTGAGTTATGAAGCCCCAAGAAGGGCTTTCTTTTTGTTTTTAATTTTTTTATTGATAACTTCATTAATTGTAGACAATATCCCATGGTACTTCCCTCCCTCCCCCCACTTTTCCCTTTGAAACTTCACTCTCCATCATATCCCCTCCCCCTCTCAATCAGTCTCTCTTTTCAGTTTGATGTCATGATCTTTTCCTCCTATTTCTTGGTGCCCCCCTCCTTTCTTATAAATTAATAAATTATTTTTTAAAAGAACAGACTAGAGCCAGGTGTGGTGGCACAGAGAGCAAGAAAAAGGAAGAGCAGTTTTGGAAAGTGAGGCATTGTCAGAAAGGTCATGTTGAGTTATGAAGCCCCAAGAGTCTTTTGTTTTTAATTTTTTTTATTGATAACTTCATTAATTGTAGATGGTCTCCCTCCCCCACTTTTCCCTTTGAAACTTCACTCTCCATCATATCCCCTCCCCCTCTCAATCAGTCTCTCTTTTCAGTTTGATGTCATGATCTTTTCCTCCTATTTCTTGGTGCCCCCCTCCTTTCTTATAAATTAATAAATTATTTTTTAAAAGAACAGACTAGAGCCAGGTGTGGTGGCACACGCCTTTAATCCCAGCACTCGAGAGTCACAAGATGGTCTTATGCCATGATGGTCTTATGCAGGTAGTGTCAGGCACTGTGAGGTCATGGAGATCCAGGCCACTTTGTGTCTGGAGGAGCACGTTGTAAGGAGTCCTATCCTTCCTTTGGCTCTCACGTTTAAGAAGGGCTTTCTGAAGAAGCGTGTTAACAAGTGGTTGAGTCTCAGGGACTACAATCAAAGCCCGGAAGAAGCTCCTTAGTGTGATCTGGTTATGATCCGTCACTCATATTTCTTAATTGTAGTTATGGCTGATTGCAGGTGCCGTTACATTCTCGCAGTTTCACATTCTTTGAATCACACGTCATGTTATTTAAGTGGGTCCTCTCAGTCTCATACTTTCAGTACCTCCCAGTGTGCTTCCAGGGAAGTGGAGACTGACAAGGTGAAATAAATGGAGAGAGGCAGGCCAGGGATGATGGCCAGTTCTTGTTTTTTGTTCTTGGCGGTCTCCAGGAGCCCTCTCCATGGCCTACACATTGTAATGTTAGCCGTGTGCTTCAGAATGTGAAGTCTCTCTATGCATCCGTGAAGTATTAGGGGTGGTATTGTGTGTACTGCTTAGTTGTTGAATTAAGAGACAAAACAGTTAGCAAACTGAATGACTCCCGCTTGTAGCTTTCTTCTCTTTTTCTTTCCAGGTTTCTGGCTGTCTGTAGTGTCAGCTCCATAATGTTGACATTTTAGTCCTTGTGAAAAAGGAAGAAGGGCTGGAGAGATGGCTTAGTGGTTAAGGTGCATGTCTGCGAAGCCTACTAAGGACCCCAGTTCGATTCCCCAGGACCCGCGTAAGCCAGATGCACAGGGGCCACATGCATCTGGAGTTCATTTGCAGAGGCTGAAAGCCCTGGTGTTCCCAGTCTCTCTCTATCTGCCTCTTTCCCTGTCTCTCTCTCTCTCAAATATTTCTTTAAAAAAGAAGGAAGAAATAGATTATGGCGGAACAGGCAAAAACATTGAGTTGGTTCTGTGTCATATTGACTAATATGTAATGAAATCAGCCGAGGTTATTCTAGTGGGGCCAGTTTTTTTGTTTGTTTATTAGGTTGGTTTTTCGAGGTAGGATCTTGCTCTAGTCCAGGCTGACCTGGAATTCACTATGTAGTCTCAGGGTGGCCTCGGACTCATGACGATCCACCTACCTCTGCCTCCTGAGTGCTGGGATTAAAGGTGTGCGCCACCACGCCCAGCATGGGGCCAGTTTTGTATGATGGGGACTTATTCTGTCTGTTAATTGGTTATAGGTGGAAGTTCTGATAGATAGGCTTTAGAGAAAATGATATTTAGAAGTTTTATGCCAAAAATTAGAGAGAGCCAGACTAGGGGAAAATGAGTAGGGTATTCCTGCTCACTGTGGTGGAATGAGGTTCACGGGGAAAATACAGCTTGCTTTTTGTGCCTCAGTGTTAGCCTGCTCTGTGACTGGCCTTGGGTAAGCTGTCTGTTTTCAACCTCAGTCTCCTCATCTATACTTGAATGGCTCTGTCTCATCTCTAAAAAGGTCTAGTGTATGACTACGGGAATGAAATATTTGATTCCTCATCCACTTTCTGTCTTAAAGCTGTGGAGAGTCAATTCTATTTGCTAGGAAATGGGAAGGGACACAAGTGTTCTGTGAGGTTTTATGAATCTTGCATTATTCAGAGGCTTCTGTAATTGACCTTCCTTCAAAAACAGTTGCTATTACCAGGAAACTCCAAGAAAACCTCTGAGGTCTATACTTTTTTTTTCTACCAGAAGTTCCAGACGTTTCTTTATAAAAATTCAATACGAATAAGATGTTCTCTGCAAAGAGAAAGGGTGCAATCTTCTGGTCTATCTTCTGGTCTTGGCCCGGGTACATCAGATAGTTACTCTTCCACAGTATTTCTTCCCGCATTCAGTTCTGACGTATCTTCTGAGGCAGGCTCTCAGGATGCATTACAAGGGGGCCCGAAATAATCTTCCTGCCTCTCAGCCTCTTGAGTGCTGCCGTTACATGTGCTACCGTTCCTGGCTGCTGCTCTCATCCTCCCCTCCCTCCCCTCCCCTCCCTCCCCTCCCCTCCCCCCTCCCCTCCCCTCCCCTCTTCAGATCCTTTCTACCTTAGCAGCCCATCCTTTTTCCTTAGTAGCTAACAACAGAACTTCATGGTAGCACTTTGTCCCTGGTATTTGCATGCCTGGAGAGTGTGTGTCGGTCAAGTCTTTGTGACGCGCCTGGGTTGAGTGAGCATTTGGATCTGTACTTGGTTCACTTGCTCTAGCGGTCTTGGCTCCACGCTGCTGGATGTTCACCGCTGGCTGGGGCGGGGCCTGTGTGGTCATCAACGTTGTAGGCCAGGGTTCCAGTGATGTGGGTGGGTGGAGGGATGGTCAAGCATCCTGGAACCTGGGGAGCAGGGTGCCCTTGGAGTGCCATAGGGTGGGGGTGCTGTGCTAGAGTCAAAGTGCAGAGAGGCCTCTGACCTCTTAGTGGAAGTCCAGTGGTACGTACGTGGAGCGGAGGGGCTGGGAGCTGTCACAAGGGCTATAAGTGGTAATCATGCAGTCTGACCTGAGCAGCACGGTGGAGGAGCCTGGGGCCGTGAGATCGTACATTGAGTTGTATCTCATGTTGGCATTTGATCACAGTGTAAATTGAATGGTTCAGTCACTGTTGCTTTAGAAACTTGACTATGAATATAAGTCTTCATATCTAATTTCCACGACAAAATAACTGTAGATGGCTTTGAGTCTAACAGAAAAATTGTTTTAACTAATCTGTGACCCAGAACAAGAATTCACAGGTTTAGTACAGAGGGTTTTTTTTTTTTCCTTCCTCTACCTTTGGTAAATTTTTCCTCTAAACTATTTCTCAAACTTTACAATGAGAATTGAAGAGACATAAAGCCGGGTGGTGGTGTATGTCCTTAATCCCAGCACTTAGGAGGCTGAAGCAGGAGGATCACAAGTTGAGCTACATAGCAAGTTCAGGCCAGCTTAGGCTACACCTTGAGTTCCAGGCCAGCCTGGGCTACATAACAAAACCCTCTCCAAAGAAGGTTGAGAAAATGGCATTCCAGGTACACATGCAGCATTAGAATGGGATGTTCAGCCTGCAACAAATTTTAAATGTCACTTTAGTCGTCCAAGGGATAAACGTGCCGGAGGATGTAACAGGACCCGTTTAAAATACATTGTAGCAGCTTGTAATTCTGTCATAGCTTACGCCAATAGGCTCACCCATTGTCACAGTGTTTTACACATGACAATCAAATTGCTACTTCTAATGAATTTGGGTCTGAAGTGTTTTCCTTTTGTAATTTTCTATTTTTGTTTGTATTCTTCTAGCAAGCACCTGTTGCTTTCAGAGGGATTTGTCACAGAGGTGCCAGGCTGTGCCCAAAGCCCTGATAGTATAATCTGATACAGAAAAACAGTAAAAGGTCTTGTCTGAATTTGGGGACTAGAGGGAAAAAGTAGCTTTGTTTGTCCTTTTCCTTCTAAAGTGAAAATGTTGATGCGTGGAACCAGAGGAGCTTGGAATCATCATCTGCCAAAGGATGGCTTTTTTTTTTTTCCTGTTTTTTCGAGGTAGGGTCTCACTCTAGCTCCGGCTGACCTGGAATTCACTCTGTTGTCTCAGGATGGCCTCGAACTCATGACGATCCTACCTCTGCCTCCCAAGTGCTGGGATTGAAGGCAAGCGCCACCACACCCAGCTTTTAGGATTGCTTTTTTATTTTATATTTTATTGACAGCTTGTATACATGTGAATAATGTATTTTATATATTACTGACAGTTTGTATACAAGTGAATAATGTATTTTATTGACTGCTTGTATGTATTTTGTCCATAATCCCTCCCATTACCTTCCTAGGGATTACTATGATTTTCTTTAATGGTACTGTGAAACTCCTAAAAGGGGAAGTGTTCCTTACAACATCCATAGGGACTGAAGAGGGTGAGAGATTGCCAGAGCTCTTTCTCTCCCTTATGAGGCGGCAGGACAGTGAATCATAGGCCCATATTCACGTCATTGTTTTAATTTTTCTCCAGTTTTGAAGGCTGGTAGGGAAATACTAGAAATGGAACTTCAAGTACAAATGCAGGTCAGTTCTCTTTCATGTGAGTGCCCTCACTCACCCAACATGTATAATTGGTGTCTCAGGTACAGTCTGAAAGCAGTCAGGTCTGAGCCCATATTCTCAAGAAGTCAGTTAAGCCAACTGGAATCCTGTTAGAGCATCAGTGGACCACAGGCCTGAGCCCGGTTCCTTTGTTAGATCACCAGAAATACCCTGGTTGAAGTTTACAAGCTCTTTGAACAGCAGTCTGTCTGATTTTTCAGTGAGTGGTTTTACATTTTTGTTTCAGATCTTAGCAAAGCTATGTCTCAGGATGGCGCTTCTCAGTTCCAAGAAGTCATTCGGCAAGAGCTAGAATTATCGGTGAAGAAGGAATTAGAGAAGATCCTGAGCACCGCGCCCCCACAGGAGCTTGAGGTAAAGGACTGCACAGGGCTCGGCCTCGCCTGTCGGGAGACTTAGCTGCTGCCAGTGGTGGTGTCAAGCCTGAACCAAGCGCAATATGTAACATGGACAAAAAATCTCATTGCTAAGCAATTAAGAATTTTTAATATTGGCTCTTAGTAAAACTGTGGCCTTTGTTTCAATGTACAAAGTCACCAATTAATCTGTTGTGATATAATTGAGAGTTGAGAAGGAGCTGCCAGTGTTTATTGGGACTTAAAAGGAATCTACTAACCATATAATATAGCCTTTCTGTCCTCAAAAGCCAAGTCAAATAGAACCATGCTACTTTGACAGGTATCACAGAAGTTTCTTCGAACTGGGAGATACTTTTAATACAGTTTCCTTTCATTTTCTTTTTTTAAAATATATATTTTTAATTTTTATTTATTCATTTGCAAGCAGAGAGAAAGAGAGGAAAGAAACAGGCACAGAGAGAATGGGTGCTCCAGAGCCTCTAGCCACTGCAGATGAACTCCAGACACATGTGCCTCTTGTGCATCTGGCTTATGTAGGTCCTGGGGAATTGAACCTAGGTCCTTTGGCTTCGCAGGCAAATGCCTTAACCACTAAGCCATCTCTCCAGCCCTCATTTCCTAATTTTAGTTTGTACTTGATAATTTGAGGGTAGCCATGTTTTATTCCTTTATTCCGTTGACAGTGATTCATGTCTACGTTGAAGTAGCAAAAGATGTTGAGGAGTAACAGACCCACTTGACGCTCCCACGAACCTGGTACTGCTTAGATCACCTGATAGTGGTGGGTGGGGGTTAAGATTTTTGCCTTGTGTTTTAAAGACCTTTAAATGTGATTCCTATTAGCTTTTCTACCTCTAGTTTCAAATAGAGTGTGAAAAAGTCTCTATTCTTTATATCTAATAATGTACAAATTCCATTTAAAGGTATTATAAAATTATAGTT
The DNA here is from genome assembly GCA_036365145.1 of Orientallactaga sibirica. Classification (NCBI taxonomy): domain Eukaryota; kingdom Metazoa; phylum Chordata; class Mammalia; order Rodentia; family Dipodidae; genus Orientallactaga; species Orientallactaga sibirica. The sequence continues at coordinate 6,156,964 of JAEOAD010001797.1, forward strand.
TATATCCATTTTATTATATAGTGAGCATTGTGTGGCTTACAATGACTGCTTCTATTTTTATAGCACACTAAAAATGATCTTGATGGATTTCGGAAGCTATTTCATAGATTTTTGCAAGAAAAGGGGCCTTCTGTGGATTGGGGAAAAATCCAGAGACCTCCAGAAGATTCGGTAAGCGTTAAGATAAAATTTGTTGCGGGGGAGGGAGGGAATTATCATGGGTAATTTCATCATTGTCCACAATGATGGAAGTTGTCAATAAAATTTTTTTTTTTAATTTGTAAACATTTTGGACATTGGATTAACCTTGACAATGAGTAGTTCAAAGGACGTAGAAGAACCATCATATCAAACGAACTGCTTTTAGTTTATGACCCTTCATACTGAAAATACGGAGAGAGCTTTCAGCCATTTTCCTTTCTTTCAGACCTTAGGAGTTCTGTTGAGGTCGTCTCAGGAGTCTAATCCCCTGTAACGTAGCTCATTATCCAACACGTAGTCGTTCTTTTACAGTCTACATTTACTGCAAAACATACCTGCAAGAGTTTTGCATTTGTTTCTTCATTCTCACCTTGAAATTTCTGATTTCTCTTTGCCTACAGGGTCACTTTGGTACTTAGATTTTTAAAACTTTCAACCCTTCTCTGTAACCCTGTCTGCCTCACATGAACCAACCTAGCATTCCCTTTATACACATTTTATTTTCCGGCTTCTGGGTTTGTGTGTATATTGTTTTCTCTGAGTGTTATGGTGTCTGCTTATCTAAATCCTGCTTCCTCTTGGAGGCATAGTCCGTAGCCTTGCATCTCTATCACTAGCACCTGGAAGAAAGCTACATTAAGGTGTTGTAAAGCAGTAATCCTGGTCATTCACATTTTACCTTTGCTGCTTTGTTTGATGTAAAATATGAATGATACTGTGTCAGTGCCACTTTGTTTTATGTAAAGTAAGACAAATACTGCATCCGTTACTCTCTCACTGTCAAACAAAATACCCAACCAGAAGCAACTTATAGAAGGAAAAGGGATTAATTTGGCTTATGGCTTCTGAGGGTAAAGTCCCAGGGGAAGAATGATGGAGCAGGAAGCTGGGATCACACTGGCACATCAGCAGGGAGGAAGCAGAGAGACAAGCAGGCAGGTAGAACTGGAACACCTCAGGCCTGCACCCCATGGTGCACTTCCTTCAGCAGGGCTTCACGCCTAAGAGTTCCACAGCCTTCTCCAGTTACGCCACTTTGCTGGGAACCAAGCGTTAAAACACACAGACCTGTGGTAATGAGGGGTGGCATTTAAGCCACCACATTTGCCTCTCACCCCCACCCCAACCCCAAGGACTCTGGCCGTCTCTAGTACCACGTGGGCAAGGTTTACTGTCAGATCAGGATGAAGCCTGGTGCCCCTGGAACACAGCTGTTGCAGCTTCTGTATGCTGATCTTGAGGAACAGGGACCTCCGCCATTCTCTCTTCAGGTCTTCTCTTTTCAGAAGAATTCTCCTTTACTAGCCAGAGTCTTCAGTGGGCCCGGTCCCACCCTCAGGTCATCTTTCTTTTGTCCCTGAACAGCATTTGGCTTATCTTATACATATATTCTATTCATTTTTATTTTATTTATTTGAGAGAGAGAGACAGAGAGAGAATGGGCATGCCAGAGCATTCAGCTATTGTAAACGAACTCCAGACACATGTGTCACCTTGTGCATCTGGCTTACGTGGGTCCTGGGGAATCAAACCTGCTTCCTTTGGCTTTGCAGGCAAACGCCTTAACCACTAAGACATCTCTACAGCCCTTTTTCCTATATTTTGTTTATTTATTTGACAGAGAGAGAGGAAGAGACAGAGAGAAAGAGAGAGTAGGCACACCAGGGCCTCCAGCCACTGCAAATGAACTCTAGACACATGCGCCCCCCTTTGTGCATCTGGCTTACGTGGGTCCTGGGGAATAGAACTGGGGTCCTTAGACTTCTCAGGCAAATGCCTTAACTGCTAAGCCACTTCCCCACATTTGGCTTCTCTTTAATGTTGGTAGCAATTTCACAGTTATAGCCAACATGGCTTCAGTTTTGGCACCTGGTACTTTGACCTTGTTTGCATTTCTTTCCCTGTAACACTATAATTTTTTATGTCTTCCTGTTCTGTATTTTCTCTCTTCATTGTAGATCCAGAGTAGAATCAGAGCAGCTAAGAGAAGTCACACCATAGACAGTGCTATTCTGCCTTGAAATCTCTTGAATCCAGCTCTGCTCCAGTTCTCAAGACACTGGTAGAATTTAGCCAGTTTCTTTGCTAGAATATCACACGAACTGCTCTAGCCCAGCTCCTGATAAGTCCTTTTTCTCTTCTGAAACCTCTGAGTTGAGCTTATACAGTCTACATTTCTCTCGTCCTTCTGGTATCTCAAACTCTCACCAGAATGGCTCATTAAGCCCTGTTTACATCATTTTAAAGATTTTATAGTTCAAAGTTCAAAACCCTACATTCTTCCTACAGACCAATTATAGGATTAGGAACCACATGGTCAGGTTTATCGTAGCAGTGGCCCCACTCCTGGTACCAGTTTTGTGTATCACTTACCTTCTTATTGCTGTAGTGAAATGCCAGCTTAGGGAAAGGGGTTGAAGGTGGCTTATAGCTCCAGAGAGTAGAGAGCATTCTGGTGGGCAAAGCAAGGCAGGGGCAGGAAGCTGGTAATCATCTCACATCTACAGAGAGCAAAGGAGAGGAGCAGAGTAGACAGGGCTGGCTTGTAACACCTCACGGCCGGTACTCAGTGACATTTCCTCCAGTAATGCTCCACCTCCTAAAATTTCCACCACCTTCCTTAGTAGAGCTGCTTTGTTGGGGACCAAGTGTTCTTACACATGAGCCTAGGGGGCAGGATTTACATTCAAACCACCACAAATAGAAAATCCTTTTATCTTCTCAAGGTTGTTATGAAACCAGGTTAAGATAATATGTATAAAACCAGATTAAAGCGTGAAGCATTTTTCAGAACTGGTAATCATTTTTACAGTATGTGGTATTTATTTCTTAGGTGTCTGTAATCTTACATGACTTTAACATGGGATTTAAAGCACAGTTGTTTAGAACAAGTCTCCTTTAATTTCGTTGTTTGTCAGGTTTCGCTGGGACACAGATCAGCTTGTTCATGGACACACAGCCATCTATGGCAGTTTAAGCTCATAGGACCTTAACATTTTTTTTTTTCCTAATGAGAAAATGTGAAATATAGTTCCCAGGACTACTTTTAGTCTCATATGTGGAAAGTATCTTTTAGTTCTTAAACTTTAAAAATTAAGTGTTTGGGGCTGGGGAAATGGCTCAACAGATTAAGGTGATTGCTTGCAAAGCCTACTGGCCCAGGTTCAATTCCGCAGCCCTTACACAAAGCCAGATACACAAAGTGGGACGTGTATCTGGAAGTTGTCTGTAGTGGCAAGAGGTTATGGTGCTCCCGTGCTTCCTCCCCCCCGCTCTGCTCATAAATAAAAATATTTTTAAAAATTGGGGGGGGGGTCTGGGCATACCAGGGTCTTTGCTACTACTGATGTTGAAGCTTTCTTATTTATTTATTTATTTTAGGGCATTTAGGATTGCTAAAAGTTGTTCTGCAGCTTCTCTTCACAGACAGGCTAACAGGGTTGTTGTGCAGGGAAGATTCACTGTGATTTCAGTGACGAGCTGGCAGATGGAACACAGCGAGTTAGTAGCCCTTCTAAGTGCTCCGTCTTCCCGCCTCCTTTGGTCGTGGACCTTTGTCCTTTTTAATCTCTATACCCCAGTGGAATGTTCTTTAGGAACCACCACCCTGCCTGATAAGGCCACAGGCCACATGCCTCACACGGTTGACTTACTTTATGGCTTCAGCTTTGACGTGTATAACAAGGTGATGAAGAAACCTGTTTGTCACGTTTCAATTATTCTTCCCATCTGTATGTATATTATGACTTTGGCTTTTCATAGTTAAAAAGTACTCGGAAGTCTTTGCACTCCCTATAAAGTTTGCAGAGCACAGTAAACTTCAGAGAGCAGCGACCCTTCCCTTCAAACTTGGTGGCATTATTGGCCATCCGTAAAACAGTGCTTTTATTTACTTCTCGTTTTTGTCATTTTAGTTTTCCGCCAGTTCTTTTGAAATCTTTTCTCTAGTTGACCAGGTATACAGTTGGAAATATTAATTACAGTTTTGAAAAGTGTGCGCATTTTTAGTGGGTGGCAGTGGGTGTGGGCATTTGGGAGACAAAAATACCAACAGTAAGAAACAGAATGCTCTAAGTAGGTTCACAGGTAAGAACAGAATAAGCCATTTACAACGTGTTTTTAATAAACAGTTTAAAATAGTCTAATGTGACGGGTGTGGTGGCGCACGCCTTTAATCCCAGCACTCTGGAGGCAGAGGTAGGAAGATTGCTGTGAGTTCAAGGCCAACCTGAGACTACATAGTGAATTTCAGGTCAGCCTGGACCAGAGTGAGACCCTACCTCAGAAAAACAAAAATAAATAAATAAAATAAAAATAAAATAGTCTAATTTATAAAGGTATATTTCATTTTTGACTGGGAATGTGATAGAGGTATCCAAGCTAAGTTTTGTTGCCTGTACTATATTTTAAATTTTCCTGTTAGGCCTGAGGAAATAGGTAAGCTGTTAAAGGTGCTTGCTTGCAAGCTTGTCTGCCTAGGTTCAATGTCCAAGCCACCCATGTAAAAGCCAGATGGGTGGGGTTTTTGTTGTGGGTTTTTTTTTTTTTTTTCAGTTTTGGCTTTATTATTGTATTGAAGTTTCTTTACTCCCAGTCAGCAGGAATGACAAATTAGATTCCAGGGTGCAGGGCTTCTTTTATTTCTCACGGCCCGTTGGTTTTCCTTGTGTTTCGCTCCTGCCTCAGAAACCAGGCTTTGTTGTTAAGCTTATTTCACAAGAGGAAAGTCAAGTTCCGGTAACTTGCTTAGGATGTAGCATGAACTAGGTAGGTCATCAGATTCAAAAACCTGGTCCTTTGGTATGTTTTGGTGACAGAAAAGGAGCTTTTTATCTCCATTGTACACAGTGGAGTATAATTTTCGTGCTTATCAACAAGTATAACAGTAATAGCAGCAAACACTTGTTCAGCCTTAATGTGCGCGGCCTGATCCTCAGCCCTTCACGGGTTCGTCCTTGGTGCTTCTCAAACAACCCCCTAGTTTTCTGTTTCCCTGTTTCACCATAACAGACTTGGGAGCTGTGAAGGACTGAGTTACTCCCACAAGTGTCCTTAGCCTCGTAAGCCAGAGTTCAGGTCCAGGTCTACCTCAGTCCGTACCGTTACACACTGTAGTATGTTGTACAGCCATCACCAGCTGCCCTGTGTGACTGAATGGAGCTTGAAAGTTTTTAACTATGGCCTTCCCTTCATTTCTCTATCTATCCTTGGATAAAAGCACTGAGCGAACTCCCCCCGCTTCCCTTCAAGCCTAAAACAATTTTCTTGGCAGTTCTAGCACGTTTAGCAGATACTGAATAGCTACTGTGTGGCAGACATTTATTCAGGCATCGAGGTATGTGTGGAAAGGTAGACAAGGACCTAATGCCCATGGAACTGCATTCAGGTGGGAGGAAATGGTGGGTAGTATGCGAGTCACGTTTCTCATTGCTGTGAAAAAATGCCTGACAGAAGCACTCTGAAGGGTGGGCAGATGGCTCAGTGGTTAAAGGTACTCACTTGCAAAGCCTGCCGGCTTGGGTTTGATTCCCTGGTACCCACATAGAAGCCAGACTTACAAGGTGGCACATGTGTCTGGAGTTTGTTTGCAGTAGCAAGAGGCCCTGGGGTGCCCATTTCCTCCCTCTCTCTAAAATAATAAATTTTAAACATTATTGAACACATTTGTTTTGGCTCACAGTCTGAGGTTACAGCTTGTCACAGTGGGGAGGCGTGGTGGCAGAAGCGTGAGGAGATGGTCACATTGTGTCTGTAGTCAGGAAGCAGACCCATGAATGCTGATGCTCAGCGCCTCCTCCCTTGTTACTCAGCCCGTGGGGTGGTGCTCCCCACAGTGTGGCTTCCTACCCCAGTTAACTTATTCTAGAAACTTCTCACAGACATGCCCATGGAATGATGCTCCCCACATTGTGTCTTCCTACGCCAGTTAACTTATTCTAGAAACTTCTCACAGACATGCCCATGGGATGGTGCTCCCCACAGTGTGGCCTACCCCAGAGTGTTTTCTCACAGACATACCCATGGGATGGTGCTCCCCACAGTGTCTTCCTACCCCAGTTAACTTATTCTAGAAACTTCTCACAGACATGCCCATGGGATGATGCTCCCCACAGTGTGTCTTCCTACCCCAGTTAACTTATTCTAGAAACTTCTCACAGTCATGCCCATGGGATGGTGCTCCCCACAGTGTGTCTTCCTACCCCAGTTAACTTATTCTAGAAACTTCTCACAGACATACCCATGGGATGATGCTCCCCACAGTGTGTCTTCCTACCCCAGTTAACTTATTCTAGAAACTTCTCACAGACATGCCCATGGGATGGTGCTCCCCACAGTGTCTTCCTACCCCAGTTAATTTATTCTAGAAACTTCTCACAGACATGCCCATGGGATGGTGCTCCCCACAGTGTGTCTTTCTATCCCAGTTAACTTATTCTAGAAACTTCTCACAGTCATGCCCATGGGGTGGTGCTCCCCACATTGTGTCTTCCTACCCCAGTTAACTTATTCTAGAAACTTCTCACAGACATGCCCATGGGATGGTGCTCCCCACATTGTGTCTTCCTACCCCAGTTAACTTACTCTAGAAACTTCTCACAGACATGCCCATGGGATGGTGCTCCACACAGAGTGTCTTCCTACCCCAGTTAACTTATTCTAGAAACTTCTCACAGACATGCCCATGGGATGGTGCTCCCCACAGAGTGTCTTCCTACCCCAGTTAACTTATTCTAGAAACTTCTTACAGACATGCCCATGGGATGGTGCTCCCCACAGTGTGTCTTCCTACCCCAGTTAACTTAATCTATAAACTTCTCACAGACATGTCCATGGGATGGTGCTCCCCACAGTGTCTTCCTACCCCAGTTAACTTATTCTAGAAACTTCTCACAGACATGCCCATGGGATGATGCTCCCCCACAGTGTGTCTTCCTACCCCAGTTAACTTATTCTAGAAACTTCTCACAGACATGCCCATGGGATGATGCTCCCCCACAGTGTGTCTTCCTACCCCAGTTAACTTATTCTAGAAACTTCTCACAGACATGCCCATGGGATGGTGCTCCCCACATTGTGTCTTCTTACCCCAGTTAACTTAGTCTAGAAACTTCTCACAGACATGTCCATGGGATGGTGCTCCCCACAGTGTCTTCCTACCCCAGTTAACTTATTCTAGAAACTTCTCACAGACATGCCCGTGGTATGGTGCTCCCCACAGAGTGTTTTCCTACCCCAGTTAACTTATTCTAGAAACTTCTCACAGACATGCCCATGGGGTGGTGCTCCCCACAGTGTGTCTTCCTACCCCAGTTAACTTATTCTAGAAACTTCTCACAGACATGCCCATGGTATGGTGCTCCCCACAGAGTGTCTTCCTACCCCAGTTAACTTATTCTAGAAACTTCTCACAGACATGCCCATGGGGTGGTGCTCCCCACAGAGTGTTTTCCTACCCCAGTTAACTTATTCTAGAAACTTCTCACAGTCATGCCCATGGGGTGGTGCTCCCCATATTGTGTCTTCCTACCCCAGTTAACTTATTCTAGAAACTTCTCACAGACATGCCCATGGGGTGGTGCTCCCCACAGTGTGTCTTCCTACCCCAGTTAACTTAATCTAGAAACTTCTCACAGACATGCCCGTGGGGTGGTGCTCCCCACAGTGTCTTCTACCCCAGTTAACTTAGTCTAGAAACTTCTCACAAACATGCCCATGGGGTGGTGCTCCCCACAGAGTGTCTTCCTACCCCAGTTAACTTAATCTAGAAACTTCTCACAGACATGCCCAGAGGTTCGTTTCCATGTTACTTTTAAATCTCAGCAAATTGACAGGATTAACTAAGGTAGATAGATAGTAGATAGAGCCAGACAGACTGACTGACTTTCTTTTTGTTTTTTTTTTTCTTTCATTTTTTGGTTTTTCAAGGTAGGGTCTCACTCTAGCCCAGGCTGAACTGCCTGACTTTCTGTCACTTCTGTCTCAGCCTGGTCTAACCTCCAACAGCCAGTATCTTGGTGTAAGCCTTTTGTTTCTCTGGCTTATCTACAGTCACTATACATGAAGTTACGAAAGTCTCCTTTGTTTATTACTTTACTCTACAAATTATCAAATGCATACTGATGCATTCTACTTGTTGGCAATGCAAAAATAAAGACAGACTACTGTTAAATAGCTTTCAACTTTGAAATGCTTTCCAGAACTTTCCTTGTAATGAGACAGAAAATGAGTATAAACGGCAAGTGGCTATTAGCTGCCTATGGAAGTAAAAAAGTCAACACTGGCACATTCAAGTTTCTGCTGTAACGGGGAGATGCTTGCACAAAGACATCCTATTGTTGGGTGGGGCCTGAGCCACGGATGGTCCAGGAGACGCTCGCCCGTGCCTGGTGCCTGGCTTCTACTTAGATAGTACTGCCCATTCTCTCGAGTCTGCTCGTTATTGTGTGTCAGCTCTCCCCAAAGGAGTGGTTTCCTCACTAAACGATGCTGTGTATGTTTCCAAACCTGTTTGTGCAGTTTATCTCTGTTGTATTGAAATCCTGGCACTTTATTTTAATTTCTCAATTGTGCAGTTGGAGCACTGCCTTGGAATTATAGAGACTGACTCTTGGATTCATTTGCCCAAGAAGAGGACAATTGCTTTTGTTTGTTGGGTTTTTTTGTTTGTTGGGTTTTTTGTTTTGTTTTGTTTTTTTGAGGTAGGGTCTCACTCTATCCGAGGTCGACCTGGAACTCACTCAGTAGTCCTGGGCTGGCCTCAAACTCACTCACAGTGATCCTCCTCCTATCTTTACCTCCCAAGTGCTGGGATTAAAGGCATGTGCCACCACACCCAGACCAACTAGCCAGCTTCCTTCCTTCTTCCATCCCTCCCATCCCTTCCTTCCCTCCCTAACTTTCTTTTCTTTTTCTTTCTCCCTTTGCCTTTCCTCCTTCCCTTCTTTTTTCCCTCCCTCCCTTCCTTCCTCCTTACCTCCCTTCCTTCCTTCTTCCCTCCTTCCCTCCCTCCCTTCTTCCTGGTTTGGTTGGACAGCTGCTTTTAGGAGCAGAACTTAAAGAAGGAAAAGTGACTCTTGGATTCATTTAGACTGAAATAAGCTGCTGCTTGTGCTGCTGCCGCTGCTTCCGCTGCCCTTGTAAGGCTGCTCTTTCCACCGACAGACACTCGTTGTTATTCTTGTAACATATTTAACAAATACTTATTATGGAAACTCTAGATGTCATGTAGTGTGCTGGACACAATGAAAATTGTATTAAGGTGTAAAGGTGGTGTTTCTTTTTAGATTTCTATAAATTTTATATTTAAGAATTCTACTTTTGGGGGGCTGGAGAGATGGTTTAGCAGTTAAGGCACTTGTCTGCAAAGCTGAAGGACCCCAGTTCGACTCCCCAGGACCCACGTAAGCCAGATGCACAAGGGGGCGCATGCGTCTGGAGTTTGTTTGCAGTGGGTGGAGGCCCTGGTGTGCCCATTCTCTCTCTGCCTATTTCTCTCTCTCTCTATCAAATAAATAAATAAAAATATTTTTAAAAAGAATTCTATTTTTTTGCCTTTGACTATAAATATATTTTATTAGTGTACTGAATTTCATGTATGTTTCATTTGTACTAATGAAAATGTTAAATTTTTTACAAAATTTCCATTAGGTAGATGGACCATCATTCACATCCTTATGATAGTCATATATCAACTATGTCATTAGTTGGTACTTCCATTGTGTTAGATAAATTCATCTACTCTTAGCATATTTTTCTTATTACAAAGATGGAATTTTTTTTTTTTTTTTTTTTGGTTTTTCGAGGTAGGGTCATGCTCTAGCCCAGGCTGACCCAGAATTCACTATGTAGTCTCAGGGTGGCCTCAAACTCATGGTGGTCCTCCTACCTCTGCCTCCCAAGTGTTGGGACTAAAGGCATGCGCCACACCCAGCTTTTTTCTTAATTTTTGATGGTGAAAAATAAGGCAGTGAGTCAAATTTCTTACTTGAAAAGTGGATAAAAGCTTGTGGACTCCAGCAGCTATGGTTTCTGGTACATGGTCCAGCCTTTCAGGATTTCACCATAGATGACACCCCATAGCTCCCAGAGTGAAAAGTGGAGGGCTGGAGAGATGGCTTACCGGTTAAGGTATTTGCTTGTGAAGTCTAAGGACCCAGGTTCAATTCCCCAGAACCCATGTAAGCCCGATGCACATGTGTCTGGATTTCATTCGCAGTGGCTAGATGCCCTGGCACACCAATTCTCTCCCTCTTTCTCTCTCATAAAGAAGTAAATAAAAATAAAATATTTACAAAAAGAAAAGTGGAAACTGTTGAGTGCTGGGAGAGGGGAAGTCATGTCCTATAGTGGTGTGGCCATTGGTTGGTTCCTCATTTGCCAATAAATTACTTTCTACCCATTGATTATGCAAGTGACCCTCATTCCAACCTGTAAAAATAAAAAGTAAAGCATGAAAGCAAGGTGGGGATCCAAAGAGCAGCGTAGCTTTGGTGAAAGGAGTGGGATCCAGAAGCCTTGTATACATCTGTGAAAATGTCAAGTAAATCGAGCGTGGCACACACCTTCAATCCCAGCACTCGGGAGGCAGAGGTAGGAGGATCGCCGTGAGTTCGAGGCCACCCTGAGACTACAAGTCAGCCTGGCCTAGCATGAGACCCTACCTCCAAAAACCAAAATAAACAAATAAAATGTCAAAATTTGAGCTGAGGATTTATATCAACATCACTGCATCACTTCTGAGATTCTTTAGAAATTGTCCATGACGATTGGTTGATTTTCTGTAATAAAATCCTGTGATGAAATATTTGTATATTTGAATTATTTTCCAAGATTAAACTTTTAGAATAGGTGTTTTAGTCAGAGAATATGAAGTTTTTAAAGGTTCTTGCTTCATATTTTACATTGCTTTTCAGAAAGAGTATGCCAATTTGCACTCACACACATATAAATGTATTGGGTCAATAATTATTTTCTGAGCAGTGTTTATTAGTAGAGAACCATACTGATAAAACTCTGCCATCATTTTGTTTCTAGTTTTCAGTCTAATGAGGAAAAGTTGATAATAAAAAACCATACGGTTTTTTATCAGTTAAAGCACCTGCTTGCTAAGCCTAAGAATACCCATTCGATTCTCCAGGTCCCATGTGTAGCCAGACGCAAAAGTGATGCAAGCGCACAATGTTACACATGCACAGGGGGGGCACATGTTTGGGAGTTCATTCACAGTGGCTGAGAGGACGCTGGCGCGCCCATTCTCTGCCTCTTCCCCTCTCCTCTCTCTCTCTCTCAAAAAAAAAAAATAATAATAAAGTCTTCTTAAAAGCTTAAAAATAACCCATACAACATAGTTTTGCTGGGTATGGTGGCACATGCCTTTAGTACCAGCATTTGGGAGGCAGAGGGTAAGGCTGCCAATGACTTCTGTAGGAAGCAGTGCATGTGCTGTGGGTCCTTAGAATCCTTGGCATGCATATATGTGTGCATGCTCAAATCATATGCAGTTCACTAAAAGGCCATAATTGTTTAAAATTGTGAAATACACACAACATAAAAATTAACACCTCAAGCTGGAGAGATGGCTAAGTGGTTAGTGATGCTTGCTTGCAAAGCCTTGCCAGCCCGGGTTTGATCCCCAGTGCCCCATAAGCCAGATGAGCAGAATGGCACATGTGTCTGGGTGGTTTGCTGTGCTAGGAGGCCCTGCTTTACCCATTCTTTCTCTGCTCCCAAATAAATCAAAACAAAACAAAACAAAAAAACCCACTACCTCAACTGTTTTTTTTTAAACTTTTTATTTTTTATTATTTTTTTGAAGAGAGACACAGAGGGAGGAAGACAGAGATGGGCGCGCCAGCAGTGTCTCAGCTGCTGTGAACGAAATCCAGATGTGCACGCCCCCTTGTGGTCAAGTGCGGCATTGCGCCCTTGCGTCACTTTGCATCTGGCTAAACGTGGCACCTGGAGATTGGAACAGCTGGAGATTGGAACCAGTGTTCTTAGGCTTAGGAGGCAGGCGCCTTAACCCCTAAGCCATCTCTCCAGCCCTCAACTGTTTTAAGTGTGGACATCAGTGGTGCTTACCTTGTTGTGTGGCCAATCTTCAGAAGCTTTTCATCTTGCAAAACTCACACTTCATACACACGAAAGAGCATTTCCTCCCTCAGCTCTCAAGGCAGCTATTGAATTTTGTTTTGTTTCTGTGAATTTGACTACTCTAGATAACTGATAAAGGTGAAGAAAGGATTTGTTTAATCTTAGATATTCTGTTATTCTAACAGTGGCTTGCCATTTATTACCAGCTATATCTCCTTGGTTTTGTGTTCCTAGACAAATAGGAGAAGATAAAGAAGCCCCGAGGATTATAATGTGGAATTGTTGCCAGTGGAAATATGAAGTCCACATACAGCCCGAGGGTCATTTTGTTCTGAGTGTTCTGAGAAACCTCAGGCAGCGTGAGCCATTCAACTCTGAGTCTTGGGCATTTTAGCATCCATACCAAGAGACACAACAAGCTGTCAGACTTTTGAGAGCCTGGGGATTTTTAGCATTATGATGTTCAGAAGGAAAGTTGAAATGGATTGACAATTAAAGATGACATGCTTATAACCATCTTAGACCATATCACAGTGTCTTCTTAATCCAAACCAAAGCTTTCTTGAGGCTGGGTGTGGTGGTGCACATCTCTAATCCCAGCACTCAGGAGGCAGAGATAGGAGGATCATCATGAGTTCAAAGCCACCCTGAGGCTACATAGTGAATTCTAGGTCAGCCTGAGCTAGAACAAAACCCTACCTCAAAAAACCAATAAATAGCTGGGTGTGGTTGTACACACCTTTAATCCCAGCACTCGGCAGGCAGAGGTAGGAGGATCGACGTGAGTTCGAGGCCACCCTGAGACTACATAGTTAATTCCAGGTCAGCCTGGACCAGAGTAAAACCCTACCTCAAAAAAAAAAAAAAAAAAAAAAAAAAAAAAAAAAACCAATAAATAAATAAAAATAATAAATTTTAAAAAGCTTTTAGCTTGAAGAGTTAAAGTTTGTTTTTGCATTATTTGCACATTAAGTCTTATTGGAGAAAAAAGATGCAGAGATTATTTTTATATTTTGTGATGGAATTTCCAATGTAGTGAATTGTATTTTTAAAAGTTCTGAGGCTGAAGAGATGGGTGGAAAGTCAGTCAGTGGCTGTTATTTGCTCTGTGGAATAGCAGTTGAGCTCATTCTGGTGGCCAAGTGTTAATGAACTTGGTGGACCATGTGATAATGTTATATGTACATAATTTACTTCCTTTCCATAATGAAAAAATAATCTGTGATCTAGGTATGATTTTTGTTACTAAATTTATGTGTAGAATCTTCCAAATGACCCAGATTCTCATAATAACCTGCAGAGAGATGAAATGAAGAGTATGTGGAAGTGCCTAGCGCAGACTTTGGCACACACACACACTGCGTAAGGGTTGGGTGAACAAGCCCGTGTTCTTGGAACACTTTCTGTACATATGGAACATCATTCCTAATTTGTTTTACTGTTTACACAGCTCACTTTCTTTCAGGCAAACTTGCTTTTGTTGAGAAAGGCTTCTTTCAGATTGCAACAATCACACCCTTGTGAACCACGACAGGGCAGGTACTGTTCGCTTGCTTTGTGTGTTTGGCACTCTCTGCAGGATCGGCACAAGCATGCTCCCCAGAACCGGGTGACACTCTCGCTGACGGGAACAGTGCGTCCAGGACGGCCATGAATTGGCTTTTCTTCTAACTGGAAGCGAAGTTGTGAACAGACTTGGCAGGATACAGATCATGACAGATGGTTTTATAAAGATCTCTTAAGAGATCTTTTCATTTCTCTGGAAAAACTAGGTTGACATCCTAGAGGGCAGAATGTTCTTTAAATGATATTCTATAGTCGATTTCTAACAGAGGCCTTTCACTTGTTCCCAGAGGAAGCTAGGTTTGACCAGCAGGCAAAAGCTTTGCCTGGCATTCCCTACACACTTTGCCAGAAGCTTCTGGGGTTTGCCCGACCTCACCTGTGGAAGTTGGCCTACCTTATGCTTAGCTGTAATATAAGGTGTTTTTAAGAGAACACTGGGTTCTCTGTGTTTAGAGGAAAGATAAACAGGGTGGCTAGGATTGAAAGCACAAAGATCACCCTACGTGATTCAGTCACCTCTCAGCTGTATCTGGCAGGGCATGGTATTCCCTGTTGTCTGCACACACCATTCATTTTGCCTTAGTTAATGTCTTGTGCCTTCTGAGGAATTGGAGAAGGAATTTGGATGACAGGTCTAAAAATGTCTCCGTGACTGGGTGTGTTCAGTGTAACTTCAGCTGTTGCTAAGCAATTTTCTAACACTGATCCCATGGCTTAACTAAGCAGTGCTGTGAGAGTGCTTTGTGAGGGCCCCTGGTGGAGGGTGTGGACCCTGAACAACTGTACTTTTGTTGATGTACAGGGTGATTTATATGACAGAAATCTGTGCTTTCCACCCACTTTAACCAGTAATGAGAATTAGCGAAATGTCCTGGCTTGCTGGAATCAAGCAGTTGTTTGATTCATTTGGTTCTGATTTCGTTTTGGGGTGGCTGTAATTCATGAACCGCGAGGCCAAGATGTCCTCTGAAGGCTCCCACAGGAGCCGTGATCTCACCATGCTGCTCTCAAACTCCCTCCCTCTTCACACTGCTGCTGTCTTCTTCCTTGTCTTTGTAGTTTTTCTCAAATTCCTTTTCTTCCTAACAAATTCCTTCAGAATATTTACTTAACTCTTCTAATAGGTAGATATACCAAAATAGGTAGGTGTTACTGAAAGCACCATATACAAAGCCAGGTTCCTTGACATTTGTAGAGGTAGGGTGCCTCCATACAACTTGGGCACAGCACGTGACAGAGAAATCTGGTGTTGAATGTTGGCTGAGTCCTGCTGCTATGAGCTGCAAGGGTCTATATCTATCCATAGTGTTTATAGCTCCGTTTTGGAATTTCAATTTTATGCATTGATCATTGCACTTCACACCAAATATTTTAAATGCATCCAGAAGTACGTTTACTTTTTTTTTTTTTTTTTTTTTTTTTGAAACAGGGTCTTACTATATAGCCTAGACTTGCTACATTTCCAATTCTCCTGCCTCAGCCTCCTGAGGACTGGGATGACAGGCATGTACTCTCATGCCTAGCAAGAATGACATTTTTTAGTTTAAACCTAGTTCTTAAAATGACAACCTTTGGCAGCTCTGAATTGAAATTAGAAGTGTATTTAATACACCTTTGAGCCAAATGTGCCAATATTAAAATTGCATTTGTTACAATTTTGCTTAGAAATTTGAATGTAAACTTGAAAATGTTGATATGGTGTAAGAACAGTCATCCCTCGTTAACCGCCATAATACCTATCTGCAGTAGTACACAGATGAAGTGACTGTGGTTGGAATAAGAACACTACTTTTCAACTACTTTTGCTCACATTGGATGTCTGTCTGTGATGCCACCCAGTTACTTTCTCCGTGCTGGGACCAACACCTGACCACAAGCAACTTACTGGGAGGAAAGGGTTTACTTCAGGCTTCCAGATTCCAGGGGAAGCTTCACCACGCAGAAAAAGCTGCTCGTGTTGGCATGCACGGCAGCGCAAGAGAGGAAAGAAAACAGCCATCAGCCAGCTTGAACAGCCACGGACCGCTCTCCCCTGGGACACCTCCTCCAGCCACTGCTGGAGACTTAGGTGGAAGAGTAACGCAGTCAAAACTGCATGGGGGGTGCGGAATTACATGCATATTCAAATCACAGACAGAAGTGAGGCTTTGTCCTCTCAGTATCTTAAATTTGTAAATTTTATAATTGGCAGTGATAGCAATGATAAATTTTGGAAAGGATAATGATACCGTTTCCTTAAAGTTACCCCACAAACTGGAGTTTTGTGTATGCTTACAGCTGATTGATGGATTTTTTTAATATTATCTCATTTTGTGTTTTTAAACATGTCTTCATGTGATTATTGCTTCACACTCACTCAAGAGCTTCAAAATTTTTGTTGTTTGTTTTTGTTTTTCGAGGTAGGGTTTCACTGTAGCCCAGGTTGACCTGGAATTCAGTATGTAGTCTCAGGGTGGTCTCGAAATCAAGGCAATCTTCCTTCCTTTATCTCCCGAGTGCTGGGATTAAAGGCATGCGTCACCATGCCCGGCTGAATAAGAATATTTCTTTGTGTGTATGTATCATGCTCAGAATATGTCCAAAGTAACAATTTTATCTAAAATGAGTACAAGCAGTAGGGATTTTTAGCTAAGTTGATTTTTACACTTTTAGAAGTATTAGTTTTGTTCTGGAAAATGAAAATATCTGCTAACTGGAAGTTTTGGCTTTTAAAAATCATTGGAGCCGGGCGTGGTGGCGCACGCCTTTAATCCCAGCACTCGGGAGGCAGAGGTAGGAGGATCGCCAAGAGTTCGAGGCCACCCTGAGACTACAAAGTTAATTCCAGGTCAGCCTGGACCAGAGTGAGACCCTACCTTGAAAAAACCAAAAAAAAAAAAAAAAAAAAAAAAAAAAAAATCATTGGAAACTAGTTGGATTGGTTCTACTTATGAGTAAATAAATACAATGTGCTCCAGAGATTCTAACCTGGTGCTAGACTGCTGGAAACCTTTGTATCAGGTGGACCTCCCATTGTGGACCAGATGATTTCAACAACTATACTAGAAAGGATTATGTATTATCCTGTTACATAAGGTGACAGAAGTTCTAGTTCTGTCATCTACTCTTAATTTTCTGGTAGTGTAACACTTAAATTGGAACTTTTTCTCCTGAGCAATATTATCACTTTCTTTGAAGTCCCGAACAAATGATTTTCATGGCAGTGAAGTTAAAACATCCTTCCAAGAATATAGATCCATTGGGCCATAGGCACTGTATGTGTATGTTGGGGGTCCGAGTGTTGCCAGGGAAGTGACCTGACAGCGTGATCCGAGTTATTTTCCAGCTCCCTGTCCTCCTCCTCCATGGAGATTAGCATCCCAGCACTTAGGTCACCTCTGGTCTTGCTCTCGGCTTCTCTCCCCTTCCCAACCCCCTCCAGATAGCAGGACAAACCACAGCTGAGAACCTTCTGGTTGACTTCATTTTTCCAGTTTACTCAGGGTATATCTATTATATATCATGGTAAAACTAGAGAGGATTTATTCCACTAAAGCAAAAGAACAAAAATGTCACAAATAGAAAAGAAACAGTGATTTTTTTTTTTAAAGTTTTCATTCTTGTTGTTAGATGCTAAATCTTGTTTCTCTGCTCTGAAGAACAACAAGTCCCGGGTCTCTGCAAACGTCTTTGTTCCTTACCTGCAGAGTATCAGCTGCAGCAGGCGCTGAGGCACGCTCTGTGCACAGAAATGAGGACGATGCTGAGGAGACGCGGCGTTGAGGCTGTACTCCTCTGTTCTCCTCAGGTGCTCCTGTTCATAGTGAGGCTTGTGATTTTCCCTATCGGCTTGTCCTTGTGCATGCGTAGGTGTGTGACAAGGAGGCCCATACCACTTTCTTCTGAAGGATGTACTCAGGACTGCATGGAGAATCCCAAGTGTGTTTTGGTGTTTGCTTCCTGTGGGAGGGGGACTAAGGAATGGTGAACATACATTTTTCTTCAGCCTGGAAGAAGATTGTAACACACCAGAATATTCAGATTTATTTTACTTATTTGCTGTTTTGATTCAAATTGGAAATTCTGAGCATTTGAAGATATTTAAACAGACTTGGATATCTACCAGCCAGATTGTTTGTACAGTGTAACTCTGTTATAATATAAATGAACCACTGAACTACTTTTGTGTAGAAAGAAAATTGCTTATAAATATTTGATTTTACACTACAAGGGTTTGTAACATTAGAGATGTAATTGAAACTTTCCACTGAGGAAAAAAAAAAAAAAAACACAAAAACAAGGCCTGATCTGGTGGCGCACGCCTTTAATCCCAGCACTCGGAAGGCAGAGGTAGGAGGATTGCTATGAGTTCGAGGCTACCCTGAGACTACATAGTGAATTCCAGGTCAGCCTGGGCTAGAGTGAGACCTTACCTTGCAAAAAAAAAAAAAAAAGAAGAAAGAAGAAACCTTTCCACTGAGAAACCAAGCCTTTTTCAGGATTCATGAAAATAATTCTGGGACTAAGTTGCTTAAACTTTTCTTAAAGCTATTTAAATAACTCCTAATTTTGTTTTTCATTTCAGATCCAACCCTATGAAAAGATAAAGGCCAAGGGCTTGCCGGATAATATATCTTCCGTGTTGAACAAGCTGGTAGTGGTAAAACTCAATGGTGGCCTGGGAACCAGCATGGGCTGCAAAGGTCCTAAAAGTCTGATTGGTGTGAGGAATGAAAACACCTTTTTAGATCTCACTGTTCAGCAAATTGAAGTGAGTACTATTTAGCCTTTCTCATGTTGCCCGTTTCTGTTTTCATAAAGGCTGTATTATATTTAGCAGATGGGAATTTGAGTTAGAGCTTGCTAGTTTTTGTCTCTTTATTAGTGTGGCATAAAGGTTTAAGGATGCCTCCTTAGCCTGATGTAAAAGCTTTACCTTTTAAATAACATTTGTGGCAGCTGAAATCTCTGGGTCTGTTCAGATTCTCCTTTGATCTGCCCCCCTCCAACCCATCTAGCAGCATCCTTTGTGATCCTGGGATTATCTGGTGTAATTAATTCCTTTTAGGAAGCTAGGGAGAGTGTCATACATCTGGTTTGATGCCATAGATGCTATTCTTGGCTTTCCTGTTATGACAGTAATTAATCGTAGACATTAATCTTTCTAGGGCAATGGCCCCTATTTTTTCTGTTCATTTCCTTGTTGTCTGGTTTGGCCCTTGCAACTAGAGTCCCAATAGTAGTACTGGCAGCTAACATTTATCCAGTACCTACTGTGCACAAGTACTCTAAGTGCTTCACCCTTAGAGTTGACTGATTTGTTCCTGTCAACAACTCACGTACGTACTCCCTTGCAGATGCAGATGAGGCACAGAGAACGTAAGGTTTCTAGCTGGTTAGTAACCCGGAATCAAAATTTGAACATAGGACATCTGACTTGTAAGAATCTGTTTTCCTACTGTGTTGCCTCTTAGCTCTTGCAATATTGAAACAATTTCAGTCGATAGGACTGAGTTTTCAGCAATTAGTCTTGAAAACAGAGAACTTTATAACATTTGTACTTCATCCAAAAGAGCCTGGAATAGAAGAATAAATGCTTAGATAACACTTGTCTGCCTAAAAGACCACAGAGCACTATGGCTGTGCAGAGAGCCCCAGCAACAGGCCTGCCCAAGGACATCATTCTTGGTCTCAGTTAAGAGTCAGCCATAAAGTGCAGACAGCAGTTTCTATCTCAGAGGGCTGTAACCAGCAACAATTAGCAAAGTGTATGGCGCACGTTAAGCAGTTATGTAATGTACAGACGTGAGTGTACAAGTGCAGACAACTACATATAGATCAGGTTTTAGACATTTAGTGATAAACCCTGAAGAAACAATTTTACATTTTTAAGCAAAGGAAATGTAAATCTCGGTGATTTGATTGTCATTTTCCTTCCTAGCATTTGAACAAAACCTACAATACAGATGTGCCTCTTGTTTTAATGAACTCTTTTAACACGGATGAAGATACAAAAAAAATACTACAGAAGTACAATCATTGCCGTGTGAAAATCTACACTTTCAATCAAAGCAGGTACAGGAGTAAAATAATTGACTGGAGGCCTCTTACCTCCGGGAAAGGTCTTCATTACTTTGTTTCGACACAGTAGCCTCTACATACATATGTGCCAGAGAGCAATACAAGGGCTTGATGCCTTTAAAAGCTGAATATGTCAATACATATGGGATTATTATAAACCCACTTTGGTTCTGCAATATCCATTCCTCAAAAGAGAATCTGCTTGACATCTGTTCTGTGTCCTGAGTATGTAAGGATGGCTTATTAGACTTTTCTTTTCTGGGTCTCCACGGGTACATGAAAGGCTTCTGTATTCTGCTAACAGAAAACCTTCCTTCCTCTGAATAGACTTGGGGTCATTTAATAAATTTGGGGAAGGTGGAATGAGCACAAAGGAATTCAGGTGATGGGTTGTAGCTAGACCTAGGCAACATGTACACAGTTGTATCATTAGTGGTTTCTTCTCTTGCGTTTAATAGAGGAAAACGGGCAAGTGCTTCGCCTCTGCTTCCTAGCTGGCCTTCAGTCTGTTGCTGTGCATGTCTTCCGCCTCCCCTTCCCCATTGCCAGCTCTTACACACGTGCTTCCTGCTGGTGGGAACCACATCGGGCCATAACCTGCTGCTGAGTTTGAGGCAGAAAGGGAAACACCCCCATTTGTAAGAATGGGTAGTTTTCCCCAGATAGATTTTCAGGCATAAAACCATATATCCCTCTCTTGGAGAATTGTTTTTTAAAAAAATCTTTAAAAAATATGAAATGCCCATGTGTATGGTCATGGAAAGCCTTTTTCCCTTCAGCCAGTTATTAGTATCTAGAAAAAAGATTTTGGATTACACGTAAGAGGTTTTCTTAAATTGGTTCACCTACACTTAAATTTCTATTGATAAATTCTAACTTAATGTATTATTTTACTTAAAGATTTGGAATGCTCTACAGAATTGATATTGCAGAGAACTTTTTTTTTTTTTAAGGTACCCGAGGATTAACAAAGAGTCTTTACTTCCTGTAGCAAAGGATGTGTCTTACTCTGGGGAAAACACAGAAGCTTGGTACCCTCCAGGTCATGGTGATATCTACGCCAGCTTCTACAACTCGGGTTTGCTCAATACCTTTATAGGAGAAGGCAAAGAATATATTTTTGTGTCTAACATAGATAATCTGGGTGCCACAGTGGACCTTTATATTCTTAATCATCTAATGAACCCACCCAATGGGAAACGCTGTGAATTTGTCATGGAAGTCACAAATAAAACACGCGCAGATGTCAAGGTAAATACTGAAGAAGGAATTTAGGGATTCGTGTTTTCACATTTTGTAAGTTAAATAGTTAACACCTTTTTCTTAAGAAGTTTCTGTTTTATTTATCTACTTAGTACCATTGTAAGAGAGTGAGATGATACTCTATATGGTACCCTAAGTTCTAAAATAACAGTATGGGCTGTGGCTCATCCTACTCTGACTATACCTAATCTCATCTAAAACACAATCTGTATCATAAACCCAGAATTATATATATATATTATTACACTATTTGTATATGTAAAAATAATGTAATTGTTTTGGGGCAAAGTACAAATTTGTTTAACATGGACTATTTGATGGTGATCTCTGGCTTTTGATGAAACGGCTCACTAGCCGAGGCCGAGTAAGCAGAGTGAAGGCTGACGAGTTGTGAATCGGACCCTGTCCTGGACTCTGCTCCAGATCTCCTCTTCCCACACCGGCACGCCCTCCAAGTAGCCGAAGCACATTTCTAGTCCACTACACATCCACCTGGCATTTGCCACCCTTCTTCTTGAGCCGGTCAAGGTGGGCCCCAGGTGGCAGGACTAAGCTGTTTGGTTTTGGGCAGTGGTTCAGAAAGAGGAAGGGTTTTCCTGTACTCTAGACAGGGATGTGGTACAGTACCAATACGAATCTTCTTTGGTTTGATCTTGACACTTATGTTGTTGATTTATATATTAGAAGATTGTATAATCAGTGTTTTCTATACAATTCTGCAAAATTCACAAGCAGTGTGGTGTGATTATGATTTGGGAAAAGATGCCCAAACACTCATGATTTTCTGCTTTTCTAGGGTGGGACTCTAACTCAATATGAAGGCAAACTAAGACTGGTGGAAATCGCTCAAGTGCCAAAAGCACATGTTGATGAGTTCAAGTCTGTATCAAAATTTAAGATATTTAACACAAACAACCTATGGATTTCTCTTGCAGCAGTTAAAAGACTGCAGGAGCAGAATGCTATTGACATGGAAATCATTGTGAATCCAAAGGTAAGTGACTATTGCCATGTGTCAGACTCCTAAAGTCAGCAAGCATTTCTGTCTAGTTTCTTCTGGCCTGTCTATTCCAGCAATTGCTCTTTGTCTTCAGGCTCGCTCTCTCTCTACTTCCTGGCTCTTGTCCTCTAGAGTCACCCTCACCCTAACCCCTTATTTGACCCCTGGGCTGTGACAGTGGCAAGTGGACCGGGCTAAAAAGTAGAGGGCCCGAGTCTTGGTTATTGCAGCTGTATTCATCGGCAACTTGTAGGAGCGTTCTGATTCTTTATTACTGAGTCAGGTGGCATGTGATAGGTCCTTGATAAGTATCAGTTCTCGTGGTATTTCCTCCAGTGAGTCCCTGAAACCACTTCCCAAGTACTAAGTAGCACACAAGGAACAAAGTTGTGAGGCTAAGACCTGTGTTTCCCTATTCTTTTCTTCCCCACCATTTTGTTGTTTTTTACAGACTTTGGATGGAGGCCTGAACGTCATTCAGTTAGAAACTGCAGTTGGAGCTGCAATTAAGAGTTTTGAAAATTCTTTAGGTATTAATGTTCCAAGGAGTCGTTTTCTGCCTGTCAAGACCACATCAGATCTCTTGCTTGTGATGTCAAACCTCTATAGCCTTAATGCAGGATCTCTGACCATGAGTGAAAAGCGGGAGTTTCCTACAGTGCCCTTGGTTAAATTAGGTAGTTCTTTCACGAAGGTAGGTAATTCAGACCCGATCATAAAGACAGGATATGCATGTGAACTGGAGATTTCCCACTACTGACCTACAGGACTCCTTTACCTTTAACGTCATTTAACTATAAAAATATACCTTACTTGTGAGATGGAGTTGATACAGAAAATTGCAGACTTTTGTTTTTAATTTAGGGATGTTTTATCTTGTCTCTTCCAGGACTTACTACTGCTTGTATCAATTAGAAAAGGTTAATTCTGGCTTAATAAGTATTTAATGGAACTGCTACTATGTGCTAGGCAGTTTATGGTACAGTTAAGATAATAAGCAAATATAACATATGCCAATAGTGAAAAAATCTGTAGAGAAACAAAGCAAGTGTTGGAAATGTAGGGTGGAGTGATACAGTCTTACACTGAGTGGCCTCACTTAGCAGGTTAGTGTGCTAAGAGGCTGTTGAGAGGGAAAAGTTTTCCAGGCAGGGGTACTAACCAGTGTTGCAAAACCCCACAGCAGTATGATGAAAAGGGAATCCCAAAGGTTTAATCACATTAAATGTTACAACGTTGATGAAATGACAAGGCAAGCCTTTGTGGGTGGCTGTGGGGATCATGCTGTACCTTCTAGTTCTGGGAGTAGTGTCATTGAGAATGCAGATGGAGAATCAGGTAGAAAACGCTCAGCTGGGAAAAGCAGAAGAAACCATCAGGGCTTGAAACAGTCTGGACTGGAGACAATCAGAAAATCTCCACTACCTTTGATCTCCAGTGTTCTGTCATATAGGACACCTCTCATGCCTGTAAATCTAAGGAAGAGGCATATAGTGATCACACCGGGCATGGTGGTACACTCCTTTAATCCAGCACCCAGAGGTAGGAGGATCGCTATGTGTTCGAGGCTAGCCTGAGACTTCCAGGTCAGCCTGGACTACAATGAGACCCTTACCTTGGGAGGGGGGGAAGATAGCATTCACTTATAATTTGTATTATTGCTCTTCATGAACTGTGCTCTATGCTGACTTATACCTGTCCCATAAGGCCTAGCTCCATCTAGTTTAGGCTGTTTCAGATCCTGATGGTTTCTCCTGCCTTTTTCCAGCTATGTGAATTACTCATCTGACTCTTCACACAATAGCTATACATCCTTATTTTTTTTTAATGTCTGTTCTCCTGAACTGTATTATAAATTCCTTGATTGTAGGGGGATTGTTCCTATCATCTCTTGTTCTTTCCCATATGGGACCTTGAATATAGTAAAGGCTTAATTAATAGGTTGTTCCTACAGAAAAATTGAGCATGGCCATAACTGTTCAGTTCAGCTATCATTTACATATAATTGTGAAGACTACTTTCAGGGATCATTTCTGTAGTTTATTAAATATAATTGTGAACTATTTTTGAAGTAGTTTTTATACTTCTACTTAAAGGTTCAAGATTACCTAAGAAGATTTGAAAGTATACCAGATATGCTTGAATTGGATCACCTCACGGTTTCAGGAGATGTGACATTTGGCAAAAATGTTTCATTAAAGGTCTGTTATGATTAAAGTCACAATTACTACCTTTATAAAAACAGGTTTCATTTTGTAGTCTTAAGTTTACCTTTATTTTAAGAAATAATTCTTAGTCTGAACTAGATAGATAACATGCTGTAATGATTAAATAAAAATATGACATAGATTATCATAATATTTAGTAGTAGTGTATCCAGATCTATAACCTAGTTGAAATGCCAACACAAATGTTGATGTAAGAATTTTGTGAAATCTAGCATTCAAATGGGAAAAAGGAAAGAAGAATAATTTTATTTTAGTACTATTTTATTGAAAAATAGGATTCCTATTAGCATTACCTCACTAATGATGCTGCTTGAATGAAAGTAAAAAATGACAACTCATTCATATGATCTCATTAAAGGAACCTGTCATTAATATAAAGATGTTTATTTTACCTTACTGTTGTACTTGGGTAATTATTTTGAGGTAGGGTCTCACTGTCCCACACTGACCCTCTTACCTCAGCTTCCCAAGTGCACCACCACGCCTGGCATATGTGAGTACTTTTAATGAGTATCCTAGCCTAAGGAATATGGGGAGAATATGGTATAAGTGTTAGGAAAATCAAGTCATGAACTTTATAAAAAGAAGTTTTTAAAGTCTTTTGTGCAAATGAAGCTCTTTAAAAATCAAGATAAAACATGTAATACATTTTCATTAGACTCTGAACTGTTCTACACACACTCCCTCTTGATGAGGACTGGGCAGTGTCTTGTAAACAGGCCTTCACTAAGGCCAGTTGTGCTATAGCACTGAGTACCATCTTTGACAAGAAAGCAGGTCATCTGGAACTACTTACTGTCAGGACCGAGACAGAATAAGACACGTTATAATGTTCCCTAATATAGCATTTGCTCTTTAATACAGTTTAGAGTATAATTCCTCCATTATAAAAAGGAACTCAGTATAATTAGATGATTTTAAGATAAACTTGCAACTGAAATGCAGTTAACTAAGTATAATTTTGATTTTTGTTTACCATTCACTTAGGGAACAGTTATCATCATTGCAAATCATGGAGACAGAATTGACATCCCACCTGGAGCAGTGTTAGAGAACAAGATTGTATCTGGAAACCTTCGCATTCTGGACCACTGAAAGAAAACTACGAGCTAAACAGCTTCTCACAACAAAATGTCCTGTAGGATTCTAAAATAGGCAGGTACTTTACCATGGTATTGTACCCTGCAGTGTTGATTTAAAAGTAGTTTTCTGCAGTATGCTTTTGTCTAAGGAAAGCACAGCTAGAACAATACTCTCCTTTGATGAGGAGAAAGAAGTGCAATACTGTTGACCCTTCAGACCACGTCAGCTCGGCTACAAGATCTGTTAACAAGCCTCAATGATGGTCATTCTAAATGCTGGCGATTTCAAAAATAAAAGTGCAGAAACAACATATGTACACTTGCACTTTCAAGTGCTAACTTTCTGAAACAGCAAAATAAAGGAGTTTACTCTTGCCTCCAACATAAATTGGAAGATTTGCTTTTGAATATTTTTTCACTAGACAGTTTAATCTAAGACTACACATTATTTCCATGGGAACTGAATTCAGTTATCTAGTACCTTTCATCTGGTTCTGAAACAGGTATGCATGCTTTCCAGTGACTTCACTAAATGAAACAAGGTGGTATTTCTTTTTCCATTTGAAGGGGTGGAGTAAGCAGCAGTAGGGCTTTTCTTTTACATCCTTGTCCTCTAGTGTGGTGATATAACTTCATTGGCCATTCCTTTTCTTTAAAGCTTGTATCACTAAAAACTGCTCATGGAATGCCCTTCAGAATCAGGTCTGCTGTTGTTCATTATAGATCTTTGTCTAATCAAGTAGCAGTTTCCACTTCTTCCATACTTGCTTTGAGCAGGCTGCTTGTTTAAAGTTCACTGTATGTTACTCCATTTATTAAAAAAAAAGTTGTCAATATTTTAAGATCTGATAGTATTTTCCAGCTTTATTTTAGACAGCTTAAAAACCAATGACATACCTCTGTTATGATAAAGGAAAAAGAATAATCTTTCCTTTTGAGAAACCCAAAACCACAAAATAAGATTATTTCATTATACAGAATCACCACAAAATTAGGCACGATTCTTATTGTGAGGCACAGGCACTTTCATTTGGAGAGCGCTTTTGACTCTTATGTCATCTTCTATTTCTGGCCCCAACATAGCAGCCTGTATTTTGGAAGTTCTGTCTATCCCGGGACTTTTGTTTATATACATGCCAAAAGTAACTTAAAATCACGAGTCCAAGAGGGCCATACTTCAGATTAACTAAATGTTAAAATGAGAACTTATAACTAGGCATGTTATATGAATACATATTCTTACCTCTGCTGGAAATAAAAAGGCAAATAAAAGCAACCCCAAACCCTTCATATAGGTATTTTTATAAAAATACTATTAATCTGCAACCTTTTTTATACCACTTCTGAAAAGTATTTGAATTAGTAGCTGTATAAGTCAATGTGAATATTCTCTATTTATTACTCATAATCAACCTTTCATGTATTTAGACTGCTTGAAACTTTACCCAGTTGACGGACAGTGGTAGTAAAAAGATGAAATATGCAAAACACAAAGCCTGAAACTTGAGAGTGGTCACTACAAAAATTGAATTTCTAAATCCAAGCAATCAAAAGATGTTTATTTTGTATAGAAAGATCTGTAAAAAAAATAATTTTTCAAACAGCTTTACTTTCATAGAGAAAACTTTCTACAGAGGTTGTCTAAGATTTTAATATTTTAAATTGTACCATCATTAAATAAGGTGGGGACACCGTATGAATTTCATTGCACTGGGAGAAATGCAAAGCATTTTCAATATAAAGTATACAGAGCATTCTAGTCAGCTACAGCTGTGTTACAGCTATGTGTTCTTTTGGATTTGGTCCAAAGAAACCTGAGTCTGTTTCCAGAGAGAATGAAAAATGTTATAGACACCTAATCATTTACTCCTCACTGAAGGATAGACAAGAATGGCATTCCTCGTAGAATCCGTTTCCCAACACTGACACTTTCCTGTCCCCATCTCAGTTCACTTGGGTTCCAGGTTCGGTCCTCACAAACACCAGGCGTCCAGATTCTCTTCTGAGACATGTCCCATGTCACCCAGTTTTCTAGAATGCTATCACCTCTTCTGTTCCCAGATCTCGGCCATATTTAGATCCAAATCTTTAAGACCTTTTAAGGCTTGAAGATTTCCAGTGTAAAAAGCTACATCTGCTGTGACCAACCTAAATGTTAGAGAGATAATTACTTTTAAATTTCACACTTTCAGTTACAATAACTAAAGTAGTAATATGCATAGTCAGATTCTTACCCTAGCTGCTAGAATATTACTGAAGATTGAGAATTCCTGCTATCCTATATAATCAGTAAGTGCTTTACTTAATGTTTGGGGAAAGATCACATCAATACATACTGCAGTTTCAAGATAAATTCTGCCCAAGAAAAATCAAATTTATTTTAAAATGAAGTAAAATAGAAAGTTAAAGTGTTTTCAAGTGGTTATCACCAGAGTGCATGTGTGCAACAGGAAGCTCAAGGAAAGAAAGGCTAGATTTCTTGAGCAGCATCTAGTATGTTAAGAGAGACTCATGTACTGGATACAACTTGATACTAGAGACTAGGGCAGTAGCTCAGTTACGGTAGAGTACTTGCCAACTATGTCTGAGGCCCTGGGTTCAATCTCCAGCACTACAAAAACAAAGCTACATGAAAAAAAAATGTTGGAGCCATATAATGAAAAAATACTCTGCAAATGACAGTAGAATTGTAAAAGAGAAGGGTTTCACCCACAGAACACCTGGGTGTTATGGCTGATTTAATTGATTTGAATGAAAACCCTGCACTATAAACAGGATAAAATGAATTCATGACTGAATAGTTTTTAGTAGCTTACCAATATAGCATGGGATTGTACTAATGAATGAATGAAATTTCATATGAAATGTTCAGCTTTCAACTTGGTTTCAATAATAACTCATTAAAACATGTGATTTAGGTAGTTACATCAAGCATCTTTGCCTTGTAATCAGAGTACAGTAAGTTAGAATAAGTGAAACTCCTAATATATAGACATATAATCTGAAATGCAAATAAATGTGAATGATTTATTTCAATGATGAGTGAACATTCTAGCATTCAAACAGTCTCTTATGGCTAGAATGAAAGCATACATCAAGCATATGGCTTGGTAGATGGCTGAATATACAGTTTATCCTCTCTTGACAAAAAAAATAGACTTGTTATTTCACCTGTCTTGTCCTTGGAACAACTAACTCCTTTACTGAAGGAACCAACAAGAAAGGCAGCAATTTATAAGTCACTGAGCTGAATATATCTAAATTAAGAATGTTACCTATGCCAACCTTTAATTCTGATCATAGTGATAATTTAACAGAATGAACTGCTAGGTATCTAAACCACTCACCATTCAGAGTCTTTATAAGAAAATAAATTATCTAAAACTCATTCCAAATATAATGGTTACCAGCCAATTTGTAAATGTCTTTCATAGCTATGAAAAATAAGTAATGAACAGCATTTAGATATCATCTAAATACTTACATTTAAAGTGTTATCATCATTCCTATTTTTAAGTGGCAGAACTAGAACTTAATTCAAGTTTTTTAAAATTACAAGTCTTATATTTTCGTTTTTTGTACAATACTATTTCAACAGTAAAATCTGCTCAGTATTTTACAATAGAATACACACATTATTTTTCATAAACCTATGAAAGAACTGAGTCAGATTTTCTGCCTGTTTTTTGCTAATGAGGCACAGAAATGGAAT
The DNA here is from genome assembly GCA_036365145.1 of Orientallactaga sibirica. NCBI lineage: Eukaryota > Metazoa > Chordata > Mammalia > Rodentia > Dipodidae > Orientallactaga > Orientallactaga sibirica. The sequence goes on from JAEOAD010001797.1 coordinate 6,186,169, forward strand.
GACTTTCATAAAGCCAGAGATGTCCTATGTAGAACTTTGAATCTTCCTTGACTGTGTAAGCAAAGACTACCAAGTACACTAGGAGGCACTATTGCCCATACTGCCTTAAAACAGATGAGTAAGGTCAGGCAAGGAACTTGACACTTACAAACCTTATTAATGTACATACAAAGATACACCTGTATATCATGTCTATGGGGGGTGGGGGGGAAAGGTTGCAGATTTTACAATGTGGTCCCCCAGTATGATTACAGCAGAAAAAGGACAGCATAAAGAACATTCATTCTCTCAATTTTCAATTTGGAAGTATGTGGTAAAAATATATTAAAATCATACCCATTTTGAGGTCCTCCATCATTTATTACATTTAAGTGAGACAGCTGCTTTTTCAAGTGGAGTTTGTAACTTGCATTAATTCTTAAAAATAACATCTGAAAAAGAAAAAAGTTTCTTAAAGTTTTCCTGAAATAGAAGATACAAGTATCAGTTACCAATATCTGGAGTTAGAGCTCCCAGGTTAAAGCAGCACTCCTTCAAAGGAGAAACTCCCTCACACGGTAGAGAAAGCTCTGTGACAGAGCAGCCTCTGGGGAAGGGGTTCACACATGTGGTTCTGGTCCAGGCTGGAAGGGCCAGCCTATAGGTGCTAAACCCAGTAAAATTCAAGAGAGAAACAGGAAGTTGATGCTTTCAGGTGTTGTTGCCATTAGCCATCTTGGATGAGACTAGATCAGATGCAGGGCAGGCAAAGAGGCATTCACGTTTTAAAAAAAAATGGGCATGATTGTGCACACCTTTAATCCTAGCACTCAGGAGGCAGAGGTAGGAGGATCACCATGAGTTCGAGGCCACCCTGAGACTACATAGTGAATTCTAGGTAAGCCTGGGCTAGAGTGACACCCTACCTTGAAAAATAAAAGTTTTTAAAAAGGCGTGTTGGCACAAACCTTTAATCCCAGCACTCGGGAGGCAGAGGTAGGAGAAGTGCTGTGAGTTCAAAGCCGCCCTGAGACTACATAGTGAATTCCAGGTCAGCCTGGGCTATCTAGAGGGAGACCTACTTAGAAAAAAACAAAAATGACAAAAAGCTATCTTCCTAATCCATATCACCCGCCCACTGTGCGTGAGTCCTGGGGTTCAATACCCAGTGTAACAGGATGCTAGGAGTTCACGAAAGTCCTTGAACCCCAAACCCTAGGTTCATTTCTACTTTTTTACAAATAATTGAATAAAATTAGACTGAGAAATATAATTATTATTGTATTTATTGAGGGAAGTACAGAGCCAAGAAAGATACCCACATGGCTAGAGATTCACGTGGAGGGCCTGAGAAAGCCATGGAGAAGTTGAAAGCGCTCCGGCCATGTGGGGAGGTGGAGGGTGAGGACTAGGGGCTCTCGCCTTTGGCCAGGTCAAGGAGGAACTCACCAGCAGCTGGAAGCTCAAGAGAGGTCAGGTAGCACAGAGTGAAAAATTTTTTTGAAAAACCTTTGTTTTGACATGCTTTTAAACTGTTCCTCTAAAATACTTAACTGACACTTCACTCAGAATTTTTTACATAGTTGGACAAAAGCTCTCTCTTCCTTTCTTTTAGCATTAAGACTGCACTTCTGTACAATAGGAGAACTTGTATATGATATGTAAATTGGGTCAACCATTACAAGTAAAATGAATAAAAAGTAGTAGAAAGTTTAGTAGTTTATTAACTAGAATTTAGTAGAGGGAAAAAAAAACAATGATAGAGACAAAGATATCATTATACATCTCACTAATAAGATCAGTTTAATGCACCTTATTGTTCCTGCATGCACTTTTTTTTTTTTTTTGGTTTTTCAAGGGGGGGGGGTCTCACTCTAGTTCAGGCTGACCTGGAGTTCACTGTGTATTCTCAGGGTGGTCTCGAACTCATGGTGATCCTCCTACCTCTGCCTCCCAAGTGCTGGGATTAAAGGCGTGTGCCACCATACCCGGTGCATGCAGACTTTTAATGCAATGGTGACTATTACTTTGAGGTGGTAGTAACATCTACAGCCTGTGACTTTTGCCCAGCTTTGAAGCTCCCTGACCTGGGTCAGAAAGCAGAGATGGGGTCTTACATGTGGAATGAGGTGTTAGGTAGGCATTTCCTCCAAAGTGAAGCAAGTACTTCCTCCTGGAAGGAAAGAAACTCCTGCACTTCACAAAGCTCAGTAAGCTCAGGATGTGCCAAGCTTCTCAAGGTCAAGAAGCAGTGACAGTCCTGCAGAGAGGAGCCCCTCCTGGCAGAGCTGTCTGAACTCTGGCAGGAAGCTCAGGGCTGCCACGTTCGTGGCTCATCATGCATGCATAACAGGCTTTCCAAGTGATGGTGCTCCGGTAAGCAGCCCTAGCAGCACTTCCATTCACCAAGCCATACACAGGTGAAATTATTTCTGTAGCTTACGCTTGGTGCCCTATTTGGGATAAATAGACATGTATTCATGTCTCCCCGGGAAAAGCCACATAACAGAAGGATGGTTGGCTTGCAAGAAATGAAAAGGAAGAGACCTTCTAGGATGTTTTATATACATACTCTCCCTCGGTCCTCAACCCCAAAGCAGTTAGATGATATTTAACCATGAAGTTAGTATGATTAGTGAAAACCCAGGAAAGCATGAATACAAATGTACTAACTTTAGGATGGAGATATGAGGTAGCACAAGAGAGGAGACCAGTAGGTGCAGGAGGACACACGACACACTAAGAATGCTACCAGCGGTCCCAAATAACCAGTTCCATGCACTCAACCCATTACAGACAAAGCAAACAAAACAAAATTGACAAAAATTCCAGTGAAAGTTAAACTCACTAGTTAAAGAACATCATATAACTAGGTTTTAATGAGGTCACCTATTATAAAGGAATTAAGTAAAAACAAGACTGGGGGGGGTATACGGGAACCTCTTAGTTCGATGAGAGGGAAACGAAGGTGAATGCGTACAGGTGTCACTGAAGAAAACTCTATGGAAATACTTTTAGTAAGAATACAGCAAGAATGGGGTGCAGGAACAACAGAGATAAAAAAGGGATGTCCCTTATTTCTATCCCATGTCACAGGTGAGAGGTGGCCCCATTTTCCTGCTATAAATCACGTATTTTGATCCAATAAATAATAATAATATACTGATTTAATTATGTGTGTTAATCTTCCCTTCTAAACCAAATTTGTACAACCATGACAAAAACACATTTTACAAGCCGGGTATGGTAGCGCACGCCTTTAATCCTAGCACTCGGAAGGCAGAGGTAGGAGGATCGCTGTGAGTTCAAGGCCACCCTGAGACTGAGACTACATAGTTAATTCCAGGTCAGCCTGGGCCAGAGTGGGACCCTACCTCAAAAAAAAAAAAAAAAAAAAACATTTTACTACTAATTGAGAAATGTCAACTCTGACTCACAATAACAATGTAGAGTGATGTAGGCAGAATCTGAAACATCTAAAAATGGGCAAATAGAAGATCTACATTTTAGAATTACTGACTTTATAGCAAAGCTATAGTTCTCACCTGTCAGAACAAAGGTACTGAAATCAGAAAATCTTACACATATTCCACTACTTAAAAACGATAGCAGGCTGGAGGGATGGCTTAGTGGTTAAGGCACTTGCATACAAAGCCAAAGGACCCAGGTTCGATTCCCTAGGACCCACGTAAACCAGATGCACAAGGGGGTGCACCCATTTGGAGTTTGTTTGCAGCGGCTGGAGGCCCTGGTGAGCCCATCCTTTCTGTTTCTCTGTCTCCCTCCCCCCCCCCATTTCTCTCTCTCAAATAAAGAAAAATTTTTTAAAAATTTAAGACGTGCTAGCAAACACACTGGAGAGATGGCCCAGTGGTTAAGGCACTTGCCTTCAAAGCCTAAGGACCAGAGTTCTACTCCCCAGGACCCACGTAAAGCCAAATGCACAAGGTGGTACATGTGTCTGGAGTTTGTAGTGGCTAGAGGCCCTGGCGTGACCATTCTCTCTCTTTCTAGCTGCACCTTTCTCTCTCTCCCCCAAATAAATGAATAATAAAATATTTTTTAAATGATAGCAATCATACTAGAACAGGAACTAAACTGGGCCAAAAACATGGAAAACTCCCCTCTGCATGGAAACACATACCTACCCCACACATACACACACACACACACACACACACACACACACACACACACAGAGTTTTGGGAGGTACAACTCACCTGTGTTTGCTCTTCTGGGAGAAGGTCAAATATAGCTTCATGCATTTTTGTCATTTGCTTACAAATATTCCTGAAACAGGCAGAAGGAACGGGAGCCTTCACCTCATACTGGCAGGGAGAAATAATAGTCGTGTTTTATCTTTTAGATTGTATATTATCTTCACTATTCCTAAGACATGTTTTCTCCACCTGCCTATCTAATTATGGCACAGGACTCAAGCCTTCAGCTGTGATCTTTGTGCTTCAGCAAATCCTGAGAACCCTTTACTTCGTATAAATAAAGCATGCTTCTATATGTTAAAAAAAAATTCAAGGGCTGGAGAGATGGCCTGGAGAGGAGGCCTGCCTCCTAAGCCTAATAACGCCGGTTCCAATCTCCACGTCCCACGTTTAGCCAGATGCAAAGTGACGCAAGGGCGCAATGCCGCACTTGACCACAAGGGGGCGCGCACATCTGGATTTCGGTCCCAGCAGCTGAGAGACTGCTGACGCGCCCATCTCTGTCTTCTTCTCCCTCCCTCTCTCTCTCTCCAAAAAAAAAAAAAAAATTCAAGTTAAGAAGTTTCTACTTTGTAAGGTAAGTTGATGAACTCAGAAAAAGAGAGTAGAAAAAAAGTAACTGGTGCTGATTATATGAAAGTACTCTCCCAGTTATAATTAAGAATCTGGAGTGTCTTTTTTTTTTTTTTTTTTTTTTTTTTGAGGTAGGGTGTCACTCTGGCCCAGGCTGACCTGGAATTCACTATGTTGTCTCAGGGTGGCCTCAAACTCACACAATCCTCCTACCTCTGCCTCCCGAGTGCTGGGATTAAAGGCGTGCGCCACCACGCCCAGCTGGAGCAGTCATTTTATTTAATGAATTACTGGGAATAAAAAACAAAAAAAGTTTAAATTGAATTGAGGGAAATAAAATAGCATCTCAGACTGTACTTTCAGCACAAAAAATAAAGTAACACATTTCAAACAATTTTTTAATATATTTATTTATTTAAGAGAGAGAATGAGAATGGGTTCACCATGGCCTCCTGCCACTGCAAATGCGCTCCAGATGCATGTATCACTTTGTGTCATCTGGTTTTACATGGGTACTGGGGAAATCAAGCCTAGGCCGTCAGGCGTTGGCAAGCAAATGCCTTTAACTGCTAAGCCATCTCTCTAGCCCTCAAATATTTTTTTCTATTTTTATCTTTGTCCAAAATAAAGTTTTGACAAAGAAAATTCACATTTGTCAGTGCAACCAACATAAAAATATTTCTGTCTAGGTAGGGTTTCTCTCATATTTGGAATTACTCTTTATTCTCCCAGCCACTTAAAAGATCACTACCAACTATACGAGATCAAGTTTTTCTCCAAACTTGAAGAATCTAATTTGTTAGACCATCCCATAGTTGGTCTTGGTCATAACAGATGGTCACATTTTCCTAAAAAATAAAATGTTTAAAATTCTACCCAAAATAGTAAACAATTGGTGAAAAATGAAAAATAGGTAAATAGCTTATAAACACTAGATTCTCTTATTATAAAGAGCTAAAGATTTAAGAGGACACAGAAACAAGACAAAATGCCAAGTCCTAAGTTTAAATTGTTAATGCAAAGTCTCTAATTTTTTCATAAACAACAAATCATTACCAATATATTTGATAGTTTGCATCTGCAATCAGCTTATCAAATAGACTATCCATTATGGTTTGAGATTCCATTGTAAAGATATGCAAATGTTAGCAGGAGCTGATATTTCAGCTAGTTTTTGCTCTGGTCTGTGGTGGCTGGTTAATCCTGGAATGAGAAATAATATTATAGTTTTTAAATATCCCTTCCTCCATATACCGGTCAAAATAGTAAACAATTCTGGAATTAAGATGTGGGGTGGGATGAACCTGTTTTGGAGGGAGCATTTATGAAACTTCAATGAAAAATAGGTAAAAAGTACCTTTGTTTTGAGGAATGATCAAAATGTGCTTAAGAAGATGCTACATTGTTTAGAGTTTGAGAATGGTGGTAGTGAGATTTCTAAGGGAAGGAAAAAGACTGCAGAGGACTTTGTTGGAACTGGGCTACTCAAAATGGTTCTGCTGTCCAGGCCCAGAAAGTTTGGATTTCACAGGAATCGGACTGAGATTTAAGATTTTGAGTTGGAAAACCTGAAGCAAGCTAAAAGTAGAGGCACACAATTAACTGCAAACATCGTGAAGAAAGAGCTAAAGATTTAAGAGAAACAGAACACAGAAACAAGACCTTAGCTGATTTCAATTATGTACCCAATTAAGTTTAAATTGTCAATTAATTTTGTACAGTCTCTAGTTTATTTCACTGCTGAAACAACAAAGGCATGAAGACACCAGGAATGGCAGAAGAGGCAACACATTTCATTTTCATGGAAGAAAATGATTCAGACTGTGCAAAGGGAACATGTTACAGTGTTCTGCCAATGGACTCTGCCCAGCTGGTGGAAAACAGGCACTGGTAGTTACAGGGCACTGATGAGCTGAGTTTGCATTATTCGATTCTCTTCTAATAAAATGTTTACTCACCTTTACAGTGTATTTAACTTGTTTGATTTTCTGGCCTTCTAATGCACACTGCATCATAACATCGTAGAGTGTTGAAAGTTTCAAATGACGTGGGACACTGCACACTCCTTATTACATTTCAGTGAAACTAACTGTGATGAGACATAAAAGACTGAAGTGGCCAGGCTGGTTGGCTTTGGTGGTGCGTTATGGAACTTCCCCTGGATCTGTAAGCTTCAATAAATAATATCCCTTCCTCCATAACTGTGCCCGGTCTAATCCCAGCGAACCTGAAGCTGGGATGGCAGAGCAACACATTTCATTTTTCACAAGGAGGAACATGTTACTCTGTGAGTTCAAGGCCACCCTGAGACTAACATAGTTAATTCCAGGTCAGCCTGGGCCAGAGTGACACCCTACCTTAAAAAACAAAAATAACAACAACAACAAAAAAGACTGAAGTGGCATTTGCCACTTTTATAGCCTTTGGTTTGAGCAATGAACAATCAGGTATAAAAGTGTGATACCAAGTAACACCACCTAACACCCCAGCACATGAATTAAATGGAAGAATTCATACCCAAATTTTTTGTAGTTATTGTTTTTAGTCCAACAACTTGCAATGCACCAGCTCCAAGAACTAACTGGCAACTTCTTGAATTGAAATACTAACAAAGAAAGAAGGAAAAGAAAAAAAAACAACTTCAACAATTTATGCTCACAATGTGTTCAATGTCCTAAATATATTTCTGTCATTGAAGGATCCTATGTGTGTGCATGTGTTTTGTGAGTCAGGATCTTACTCTGTCACCCAGGTTTGTCTGAGGTAAACAGTCTAAGTTAGACTCAATTCCATGGCAACCCTAATCCTGCCTTAGCACCCAGTTGTTCAGATGACAGGCACAAGCTACTATACCAACCTGAGACCAAACACTCAACCAAAAGCAGTACGACTACATTTGTGCACTAGTGAGAAGGGGGATATTTTAAATGATAATATTTATTTCTGGTATGAAAAAAAAGAAAAATTCTTTAAACAACTGTTTTTAGAAAGTAATGTTATTTACATTTCCAAAACCAGTTTAGTGTTGGTCATCCTTACTGAAAAGTTTTCAAGAGTAAAAAGTATCTTCTGATGAAATCTTAAGTTTAGAACAAATTACAAGATAGATAACTCATAGGTTTGAAAGAATAAAGCCTTGGCTATATACTAGCACTTAAAAATACTTGTTAATATGAAATGGCTGAATAATTATCACATTTTCATTTTATATCAGAGGTTCTGAAAGAATGATGTAAGAAAAATTTCTAACCTTAGTGAGATGAATTTTGTAAAGTTCAGTGAATTCCTTCCATGCACATTTGAAACCAGTCCAGGTTTTTGACCTAAGTGGCATCAGTCATTTCAGCACCTACCAAACAAATCATCTCCTGTCTCCAATGTCATTAACAACTCTATGGTGTAATGAGGAACCCTAAATGTGGAGTGAGAAGGAAGCAGGATGTCCCTTTCCCAGTTATGATAAGTCATCACAAAACTACTGTCTTAAAGGTAACTTGACTTTGAAATTAACTCTTCCAACTATTTTTCCATAAAGGGGCAAAGCCATACACACCTTCAGTAAATCTGACAGACGAGTAAGCATGTCTGTAGTCACTGACGGGATGTGATCCACACACTGGCAATATTCCAGGATGATTCTGATTAACAGCAATACAGTCCTACAGGATAACCCAGAGGCAATCACAACAAGAAAATCAAAATGATTAGAAATATAAAAATCAAATAACTAGTTCAAACCATCTCTGAAGTTATACTGACTTTGGCTGCATTAAATTATGTGTTGTACCTACAAGTACAACTAGTTCTAGTCTAATGTGAAGCAAGAGAAGTGTCTGGGACAAAAGATTTACAGGGTCATCAATTAACTACAAAACAATGAGAATGAGTGTACTGTCCAATTTTGTGCTGTAGGAAAGACACTTTCTAAATGGCATTCTTAAAGTAAGTCTCTTCAATAAGGTAAATACTCCTTTCTTTGGGCAATTCAGAAATAAAAAAGACTAGTTTTTCTATATACTTATTTTGTAGGCTCTCAATTATATCTCGTAAACTACTGAAGGGAAGCTAGTTCAGATTTTCTTAATTAAAAAAAGAAGCTATAATGGCTCTGAAGGCACACAATTGACCTACAAAGTTTACTGGGTGGTCATAAAGGATTCTGCAAAGATGACAAGTCATCAGATTAACAGCAGGACATGCTACAGGTTAAAAAGACTTATCTATTACTGGGAGGTTAATGGAGACTGAAAATAAGGAGGAAAGAACCATTTATTATAGCACATTAAATCCATTCAGACGTTCAGAAATAAGTTTATAAATGTCTCATGATTCAAGTTGAATAGCATCCATCCTCTGTAAAAACTCACCTGTCACACCCTCTATTATTGCCCATGCCAAGGCCTAGAGCCTCTCTACTTAGCATGAGCCCCGTGCATGCCATTTGTAATCTGCTCTCAGAACACATAATAGCTTCCTTAGGGCATTTTTGTTTTTGGCACCAAACACTTTCTTTGCCTAAAGAGCTAGGAAACCAGATAGCCATGGGGGCCATTTCCTTTAAACACAAAGTATACCTAATAAGATCATTAAGCAAAGAAATTATAATCAGATTGTAGGCGTGAGATTACAAGGGGGAGTAAAAAAAACCTTTGCCCTCCCAGAAACAAAGATTACAGAAAAGAAAGGAAGGGGGTGGGGGTGGCTTTACTATTATATGTACTTTAAAGACTTGAATATTGATTGAGAAAAAGGGGTTTTTTGTTGTTGTTTTTTGAGGTAGGGTTTCACTCTAGTCCAGGCTGACCTGGAACTCACTATGTAGTTGCAGGGTGGCCTGGAACTCACGGTGATCCCCTACCTCTGCCTCCCAAGTGCTGGGACTAAAGGAATGTGCCACCACACCCAGCTTGAGAAAAAGTTTTAAATCTGTGTACACTTTGAGTACTTATACAGTGCCTCCTTCAAAAAAATAAACAAACACCAAGATATAATTCTTCACCTGTGCACTCAGAGTTATTACCCAGGCCAGACAGATGACTGATAGACACACAGACAGACAGATGATAGATAGATGACAGATACATACATACATATAAACAATTCCATTATACTACAGTAAATGCCACCATAAAGTTCATGAAGCTACTTCCTTCTTGGAGGGGTGACTTTTATAAAACAGTGACAAAAGGAAAAAAAAATTAAGCAGCATAGTGTTATTAAATAATATAAAGATTTTTTAAAATTATGAAGATACGATTACCAATTCCATAAAAGGCATGTAGTACCAGGCAAAAAATGCTGGAATTGGTATGTTTCCCAATTAATTTATGGAGATATGTTCATTTGTAAAAAGTAAACAATGACTCAAGTAATAATGATAGAACTATGCTTTATAACATTACCTCTTTAATATTTATAATAATTCTCTATATAGAACTTTTTCCCCAAATTTTGTGAGCTCAAGCCCTCAACCAAAGCTACTATGCTATACTATATACTAGAAAAGCTATAGAAAAAAATGTCATGCAATCACTATATCAGTCTTGGACTATCTACATTTCTTGTTATATGAAATAACCAAGCTCTTTTTTGTGAAGCTAGTGCAATCCCTCATAGATAAAGCATACGATAAGCTTGCCTTCAGAGCCTAAGGACCAGAGTTCTATTCCCCAGGATCCATATAAAGCTAGATGCACAAAGTAGTACATGCACCTGGAGTCCATTTGCAGTGGCTGGAGGCTCTGTCATACACGTCTGTCTGTCTGTCTGTCTGTCTTTCTTCTCTCTCTCTGTTTGCAAATAAATAAATAAAAATAGATAAAAAAGAATATAGAAAATAAAAGATCCATAAATTTCCCTTAAAAATATAAATTGTTGATCAAGAGCTGGAGAGATGGCTCAGTGATTAGAGATGTTTGCTTGCAAAGGCAGCCAGCCTGAGTTGACCCAGGTTCAATATTCCAGTACCTACATAAAGCCATACACACAAAGCGGTACATGCACTTGCAGAGGCAAGGGCCATAGTGTGTCTGTTCACTCTCCACCCCCTATCTGTGCTCGCAAATAAATAAATAAATGAAAATGTATTTTTTAAAAATAAAATCAGCCAGGTGTGGTGGCACACTCCTTTAATCCCAGTACTCGGGAGGCAGAGATAAGAGGTTCACCGTGAGTTCAAGGCCACCCTAAGACTACATAGTGAATTCCAGGTCAGCCTGGGCTACAGCAAGACCTTACCTTGAAGGAAAAAAAAGGGGGGGGCTGGAGAGATGGCTTAGCAGTTAAGGTTCTTACTTGTGAAGCCCAAGCACCCATGTTCTACCCTCCAGGTCTCACATAAGCCAGATGCACAAGGCGATGCAAGCACACAAGGTCGCACATGTGCATAAATGGTATATGTGTCTGGAGTTTACGTGCAGTAGCCGGAGGTCCTGGTGCACTAATATTCTCCCCCTCCTCCATAAAAACACACACACAAAAGTAAAATTTGGCTGGAGAGATGGCTCAGCAGTTAAGGTGCTTGGTAGCAAAGCTGTATGACCCAGGTTTGATTCCCCAGTAGCCATGTAAAGCCAGATGCACAAAGGGATGCATGTATTGGAGTTCGTTTGCAGTGGTTGGAGGCCTTGGCACACCCATTTAAATAAATTTAAAAATATTTTTTAAGTAGAATTGAAAAAAATAAAAAAGAAATTGTTAATCAAAAACTTCCAATTCACTTCAAGAGGAAACTAGAAGACTTCTGTTTCAAATAGTTGATTCAACTGATAAAAGTGTGCTACTCACCCAACAACAGCATACTGCTGTCCTTCTACAATAAGAACCTCGGCAGGTTTCCTTTCTTCTGCACCTAGAAAATACAGCAAATAAGCAAGAAAGAAAAGGGTACAAGATCAAACAAAATACTGGAGGAAAAACTGAAAATGGCAGTCCCCACTTAGAGCCTAGAATTATCTCATTTCTGAAAATAAGTATCTACCTCTTAGGAAGCTATGTGGCAGTTTATAATAAATGAAGACTATCGGGTTAAGCATTAGATTTAGATTTGAAGCCTGACATTGTCAATTACTGGATGCATGACCTTGGGCCAAATACTTAACCTTTGTGAGTCTCAGTAACCATGTAACCATTTAACCATGAAATACAATTAACAGACTCTGCCCCTGAGATGAACTGTCAGTTACAAGGATAATGATTACAAATTGTCTATCCTAGGTAGTGGCATATGGTGGATGATTAGTAAGTGATAGAGACACAATGGTAAGACACTTTATAAGAAGCCATTAGTACTTCCTTTTGTGGGAAAACTCTGCATGTATAACTTAGAAGAAGCTCAGCACGTGCACACTGCTAGTGGTTTGTTTGCGCTATCTTTCGTGTAGATGTCATCAAGAGGCTCAAGGAGAAAACAGAACTCAATGGCCTTGGCTACGAATCTGAGAGAAAAACAGAATGTCTCTGCTGCAGACTACATAAAGCCATACACACAAAGCGGTACATGCACTTGCAGAGGCAAGGGCCATAGTGTGTCTGTTCACTCTCCACCCCTATCTGTGCTCGCAAATAAATAAATAAATAAAAATGTATTTTTTAAAAATAAAATCAGCCAGGTGTGGTGGCACACTCCTTTAATCCCAGTACTCAGGAGGCAGAGATAAGAGGTTCACCGTGAGTTCAAGGCCACCCTAAGACTACATAGTGAATTCCAGGTCAGCCTGGGCTACAGCAAGACCTTACCTTGAAGGAAAAAAAAGGGGGGGGCTGGAGAGATGGCTTAGCAGTTAAGGTTCTTACTTGTGAAGCCCAAGCACCCATGTTCTACCCTCCAGGTCTCACATAAGCCAGATGCACAAGGCGATGCAAGCACACAAGGTCGCACATGTGCATAAATGGTATATGTGTCTGGAGTTTACGTGCAGTAGCCGGAGGTCCTGGTGCACTAATATTCTCCCCCTCCTCCATAAAAACAAACACACAAAAGTAAAATTTGGCTGGAGAGATGGCTCAGCAGTTAAGGTGCTTGGTAGCAAAGCTGTATGACCCAGGTTTGATTCCCCAGTAGCCATGTAAAGCCAGATGCACAAAGGGATGCATGCACTGGAGGCCTTGGCACACCCATTTAAATAAATTTAAAAATATTTTTTAAGTAGAATTGAAAAAAATAAAAAAGAAATTGTTAATCAAAAACTTCCAATTCACTTCAAGAGGAAACTAGAAGACTTCTGTTTCAAATAGTTGATTCAACTGATAAAAGTGTGCTACTCACCCAACAACAGCATACTGCTGTCCTTCTACAATAAGAACCTCGGCAGGTTTCCTTTCTTCTGCACCTAGAAAATACAGCAAATAAGCAAGAAAGAAAAGGGTACAAGATCAAACAAAATACTGGAGGAAAAACTGAAAATGGCAGTCCCCACTTAGAGCCTAGAATTATCTCATTTCTGAAAATAAGTATCTACCTCTTAGGAAGCTATGTGGCAGTTTATAATAAATGAAGACTATCGGGTTAAGCATTAGATTTAGATTTGAAGCCTGACATTGTCAATTACTGGATGCATGACCTTGGGCCAAATACTTAACCTTTGTGAGTCTCAGTAACCATGTAACCATTTAACCATGAAATACAATTAACAGACTCTGCCCCTGAGATGAACTGTCAGTTACAAGGATAATGATTACAAATTGTCTATCCTATAGGTCTGGCATATGGTGGATGATTAGTAAGTGATAGAGACACAATGGTAAGACACTTTATAAGAAGCCATTAGTACTTCCTTTTGTGGGAAAACTCTGCATGTATAACTTAGAAGAAGCTCAGCACGTGCACACTGCTAGTGGTTTGTTTGCGCTATCTTTCGTGTAGATGTCATCAAGAGGCTCAAGGAGAAAACAGAACTCAATGGCCTTGGCTACGAATCTGAGAGAAAAACAGAATGTCTCTGCTGCAGACAGAGGGAGGAAGGGAGGGAGGGGGGAGAGAGAGAGAGAAGACCTTACAGCATGTAAACCGTCTCTAAGCCAGAAGGACAAGCCTGAACTTTGAAGAAATTTATTGCCTTTTTTCTGGTAATATGGTAAAGACAAAGAGACAGAGGGAGACAGATCTTTGGAATGTTAACCCACACTGCCTCCTCAGATTGCTTGCTCTCTGAAATACAGCACAGTTTCAAGATTTGACTCCTGGTCTTCTGTCTATGACAGACAGCACAGATCACTTACCTAAGTATAAAAATTATAATTACTTGGGAAAGGTTGAACCAGCATTTCACGTAGCTATTATTTACAGTTATCACCAGTTCTTATGATTTAACCCAGAGCTGAGGAGATGGCTCAGTTAGAAAAATGCTTGCTTCACAAGCACAAAGGCTCCAATTTCATCTCCAGTGCCCATGTAAAGCACTAGGCATGATGGCCAAAGACATGCAGATAGATCTTTGGGACTCGTTGATAACCTAGTCTAGCCTAAATGGTGAGCTCCAGTCCAATGGCAGACCCTATCTCAAAAAAGCTGCCCAGTGCTCCTGAGGACAACCCTTGAGGTTGTCTCTGGCCTCTACATTTGCATGCACACACATGAACATGCACATGTTCATGAACACACATTATAAAAAGATTTCAACCCAAAAGTTACTATTTTCTGCATATGGTGTTTATTACCACTATAAAACAAAATTCAGTTAAAAACAGTGGATTATTGTTCTGCATCAGTCAAAATTAATGACCTTAACCCAGGCAAGTCACGTGCTTCCCTGAGCATCAGGTGAAGTGCACCGGAATGCTAACACTGAACTGCCTGCTTCCTCTCTATTATGCAAACAAGTCCAGTGTGTCACTAGGTACACTAAGCATGCACGGCTCATTTTGTGATGACAAGCTCTTTCTGAACCAACTCTCTCTACTGCACAGAGCAGCATAGTGAAAGCAGGCTTGGGAGATGGCTCAGTGGTTACAGGTACTTGCTAATGAAGCCTGTTGGCCCAGGTTTGATTCCCCAGGACCCACATAAAGCCAGATGCACAAAGTGGCGCATATGTCTGGAGTTTATCTGTAGTGGCAGGAGGCCCTGACATGCATATTAACACACACTCACACACACACATTTATCTTCCTTCCTTCCCTTCCTTCCTTCCTTCCTTCCTTCCTTCCTTCCTTCCTTCCTTCCTTCCTTCCTTCCTTCCTTCCTTCCTTCCTTCTTTCTTTTCCTCCCTCCTAAAAAATAAAGGACCCTAAAGTCAGTGCCTGAATTTGGAATCCCCACTCTCCCACTCTTAGCTAAGTAATACTAACAACTTGCTTAACTGATTTGTGCCCATGGTTCCGTATTTGTTAAGTGGTCTAGTTCATGGACCATATATGATATAGCAAACGTAAACCACTTGAAACGGTATCTAGCATCAAGCAAGCACTCAAAACTACCTGTTATCAATTAAGCTTTATTTCCCCAGTAACTACTTCAGCATGTAGCATGTCAATGGGTGTATAATGAAGAATGGATATTTACCCAGGATCCTTAAGTTGATGGGAAGTAGTAAAATATTAAACAGAGTTCTAATAACATACAACTACGCTATTTAAGGGGTGAGGCAGAAGGACAAGTGAAAACAAAGTATACAAAACTCTACCATCATACTCTCCAAAAAGGAATCGATGCTGGTCACTTTCCAGGTTAAAAAATACATGATTAATTCAATCATGCTCTGGTAGTAATTTTATTTCAGAAATCACTGTTTGCATAAAGAGGAACTGAAGGTGTGAGCGTTTCAGACAGTAAACACATCTCAGGACAGCACCTCACATAATGGCAAGTAAATGAAATACACTCGAAAGACTAGACGAGTGCTGTCTCCCATGCTTAAGTTGCTAATTAGGTATGTTCAGAGTATTCCTTCTTTACTTCAGCTTTTACTACTTGATTGCCTTTGTTTTACTAGTATCACATAATCAATAAAAGCTGTAACCACTATGTAGCACTGTTACCTATTTAAAAGTCACTAGATAACAGAAAGTGAATTAATTTCTTCAGTTTTCTTTCCTGTGCCCTAGATGAACTAATCCATTTTGTCCTTATCCATTTCCTTCCCTCTTGGCATTGTAGTAAAGGGAAAGTGTTTATGAACTCTGAATTTAATTCCAGGCACCTTGCCCCATAAGTCACCCCTCTTAATTCATCCAAAAATCAAGCTTCTTATTAATATTACCAACAAAAATATAATACAGTTTCTACCAAAAAGGGAAAAAAAAAACTTCTCTCAACTTCCTGGGTGATGGAAAAATCTAATATTCTCTCTTCTCTTTCTACCTTTGACATAATCACTTATTCTCCATTCCCAGCCAAACTTACTAAAAAAAATAGACTACATTTAGTCGGGTATGGTGGTGCATGCGTTTAATCCCAGCACTCAGGAGGCAGAGGTAGAAGGATCACCATGAGTTCGAGGCCACCCTGACACTAATTCCAGGTCAGCCTGAGCTAGAGTGAGACTCTACCACCCCACAAAAAAGTAGACTACATTTTTTCCACACACTTCCTTAGCACTGAACTGTATTCCAATTCTGTTACTCCGCTAAAATACTAAGACTGTCAATAATCTTCCCTTTATCAAACTAGTGGTCACTATGATGTATATTTGACTTTATCTTATAACATAGTTGCACTTTGTGCAAATGTGAAGTATACAATTTAAAAGTATTTATATGCAAAAATACTAAACTCATTAAAAGCAAAAATTATAAAACAATTTTACTTCCTCAATTAAAAGTATTCTAGCACATAATTTCAGAATCAATTATAAATCAACTTACATTATTATCCCAAGAATATTCCATTTTTAACTTGTATACAAAAAAGCATCTCCTTTCAGATGAAACCAACTGGTATTGGATTGTAAAGACAAGACAATTCTTTGACCCTTTGATTTTTCATTCTGTGTTCTTGATTTCTAACTACCTCTCTGGCTCTTCTTAGTGACCCCTTACAATTTTCTTTCTCTACAGCTCTTTACATTTTTTCTATCATAACTAAATGATATAAAGTACTAGTGTCCATTGAATGAATAAATGCGCAAACAATATGGTACATAAGTTAAGAAACAGCGTCAAATTATGCTGGTTTCAAATCCCAGTTCATCATCAAATTCCCTATTTCCACTAAGGCTCTGACTTCCTTTCTTTTAAGGTAACAATAACAACATCAACTACTTTAATGAAAAAGTGGAGTAATGCATATAAAACACATTGCTGGGTGTCTGGCAAATAGTTAGCAATAATGTTAAAAATTATTATTATACATTACAAATATACTTTTTCTACCATCTAATTCGCTTGCAGTATGAGTTCTAGGGCATTGCTGATTAAAGAATAAGCATTTATGTAAAATAAGCAAACAAAAAAATTAGAAGGGTGTATGAAAAACTATACATACTCCCTGATTTTTTGTCAGGTAAAGCAATCTTTCCACCTGCTATAGAATCAACAAGATCCTGAAATTCTGCAGGAACATCAGCTTGCTTCCAGCGCTCGTTGTCTAAGAGGAGACTGTGCAAAAATGAAAAGAAAGGAAGGTAAACTTTAATTAAAATATTTCAACATTTTCCTTGGTGGAAAGCAAATAGAAAACTCGGGCAAATACATATTTTTAAAAAGTACTAGCTGGGCATGGTGGCGCACGTCTTTGATCCCAGCACTCGGAAGGCAGAGATAGGAGGACTGCCGTGAGTTCGAGGCCGCCCTGAGACTAAATAGTGAATTCCAGGTCAGCCTGGGCTAGAGTGAGAACCTACCTTGAAAAACCAAACAAAACAAACAAAAAGTACTGAAAGCCATTATAAATTGGAACCATTTGTAAAAAGTACCAATACTTTTAGGAAGTTTTATCTCTCTCAGCCTAACTAAGAAGGTTGAAAAAGCAGTAATTTACTTAACTTTGAGAAAGAAAAATCAACCCACTGAGGATGTTTCTGAAATTCAGTTTACTAGAAATACATATTCTAATTCCATTTGCAAAACCAAGACATGTGATTTTAATTTCATAGTCTTGTCTTTAATGTAAAAAAGTTATCAGGAATTTTGGCTAGCCAAATGATTAAATTTTCTATTTAAAATATAATTGTGTTTTATAAAGAAGAAGTGAAGGACAGACAAAATGGACATGGTGACGGATGATACCTGAGTTTGGTTTTTCTCTCCTCATGAAACCTATTTACAAATTTATTAGCTTGGCTCTGAAGTGCTCCCAGTAACGATGTGCTTTTCCTTCCACAGATCTGTTCCGTGTCCACAATGAATGTTTCCAGTAATCTAGACAGTGTTATGAATTCCGTGGAATTTAGCTTCTCAAGAAAACCATCCTAAGTTTAAAAATAACACAAAAATCATGACAGGGAGTTAGGATAGCACCAAATGTGGATGAGGCGTAGAACGTAGCTTGATAAATGTTAATATTATAGTTTTTATAATGTACTGTCATGTTAGTTATATTTATAACTAATAAGTATTTATACTTTAAATGAAATTCAAATATTTTAGACACACAAGTTGACATAAAACGTTAAATGTCTAAATTTGACTCTGATCACTTTTTTTTTTTTTTTGGGGAGGTTCAAGATAGAGTCTCACTCTAGCCCAGGCTGACCCGGAATTCACTATGTAGTCTCAGGGTGGCCTCGAACTCATGGTGATCCTCCTACCTCTGCCTCCCCAGTGCTGGGATTAAAGGCATGTGCCACCACACCCGGCTTCTGATCACTTTTTAAACTAACATAGTAACTAAATGAATTCAGGTAATTCTATGAAATTTTCACCATATTGGAGTTCAACTTTATTAACAACTTATTTGGCTATATTTCTATATAAAGACATTCATATACATATATTAAAAAAGCATATTAGGTGTTATATTTTATAATATATAATATGTTATATTTTAAAATAAATATTTTAATCATATATTTACAAATAATTCTATACTTTTTGACTTTTTTGTACTCCATTTTAGTAGCTCCCTAACAGACCTCACAGGTGACCCCATTCGCTTTATTAAGTGTCAAAGCTATAAGGCATACTATACTATAGGCCTGTGATTGCCTGAGTTTGAAACTCTAGGACCCACATAAACAGCAGGGGTGGCCACACATGCCTGGAAGCCCAGTCCTTTGGGGAGCAGAGACAGAAGAATTAAATTGCTGCGGCATGCAGATAACAAGCTTGAGTATCAGTAAGAGATCGTGTCACAAGGAAGAACAGGTGGGTGAATGATGGATGGGAACTCCTCTTCTCTGGCCATTGCAGGAAAGCCTAACGGGCACTATAGGTAAGCTCATGGAATGCTACATCAGCACACCTGCATGCATACACACCACAGTCACATACACACACCACACAACCCCAAAAGTGTAACTTGTATCTGTAAAGTAATTATACTATGCATAAGTATGATACCTAAAGCTTTATGAAAATACCTTTGCTCTTGACATGAGAAATTTGACAGCTCGATCATGACATATGTCTGAAGCACTGCACAATAACTCCTGAACATTATTTGCTAGCTTTCTCAGCTCTAAGTCAGTTAGTTTCACATCTTCACTGATCCTAAAAATGATAAAAGTAGGTTTAATTAGGGAAAACTTTAAACACAGTATTTTCCACAAGTGATAAATCAATGAAAAGAATAAAGATCTATAAAATTCCCATTTGAGGAAAAGTTCTGGGATGTGGTAAGAATACAGTACTTTAAAAAATATATTTTTTCTTTATTTATTTGAGAGGGGGAAGGCAGATAAGAAGAGGGAGAATGGGCACAACAGGGCCTGTAGCTACTGCAAACAAACTCCAGATGCATGTGCCACCTTGTGTATCTGGCTTTATGTGGATAGTGGGGATCAAATCTGGGTCCTTTGGCTTTGCCAGCAAGTGCTCTAACCAATAAGCTATCTCTCCAGCCCCAAAACTTAGTACTTTAAATGGGCTTCACTTAAATATGTTTGGGTAATGACCATACTTAAGAATAATGTTCTCCTACTCCATGGGAGGGAATACATGCCTGATACTAAAAACCCATGACAGAGGAAGTCATGAGCCCTAGGGGTGTACTGCCTGCTGATGTCTGACTAAATGTATATACTATGCTCACCAAACTGCCCAGTAAGCACTTTTCTTAATGTTCACACCCATATATTAATGCTATTCTCACATCTGGTTAGAGAAGCTTTTCTTTTCAGGTGGCGGTGACCTTGGGATGCCTCAGAAAGGCACCATAGTGCTGAGAAGAAGTAACAGAGAAGTGCTCAGCACTGAAACATCTCCATCACACCTTCCAAGGCTCAGAGTCCATGGTGGAAGAGGTGGTGGAGAGAATGTAAGAGCCAAAGGAGGATACCACTCCTTACAAACAGGCTGTTCCAGACACAAAATGGCCTGGATATCCATGACCTTGCAGTGCCTGGCACTACCTACACAAGACCCTCATAATAAGAGGAAAAGATGATGACATCAAAATAAAAGAGAGACTGAGAGCTGGAGAAATGGCTTAGCGGTTAAGACACTTGCCTACAAAGCCAAAGGATCCAGGTTCTACTCCCCAGGCCCCACGTAAGCCAGATGCACAAGGGGGGGCACACATCTGGAGTTCGTTTGCAGTAGCTGGAGGCCCTGGTGCTCCCATTCTCAATCTCTCTCTCTCTTTCTCTCTCTCTCTCTCTACCTGCCTATTTCTGTATCTCTCTCTTTCTCTCAAATAAGTAAATAAAAATAAAATATTTTTTTTAAAAAGAGACTGATTGAAAGGAGGAGGAGTATGATGGAAAGTGGAGTTGTGAAGGGGAAAGTGGAGGGGGGAAGGAATTGCCATGTTTTATTGTCTATAATTATGGAAGTTGTCAATAACAATGAAAAATAAATAAAAATTTAAGAAAGAATAATTTTCTTTCTCTGCTATATATAGTATGCTTGGAAAATGTGCAGGTACTAGAAAAGTAAACAACACCTGGCTTAGGTACAGGGTGGTGGCTATGCCAAGGGAGAGGCTGAACACAGTCACTTAGGATGACACAGGAGGAGAAATAAGGAAGGAATGTTGTTCCATGACAAAAAGCCCATCTTTTTTCCTACACTTATGAATGACTTAATACTTTCCTATTTACTCAATGGCTGAGTGTTTACTGAACTTAAGTCCTAACTACTAGAGGGGATAGGAGGTCGCTGCTCTCAAGGAACTTGTAATCAAATAGAAGTATTTACAATCTATAATGTACATTATTGTATTTTGAAGGGAAATATAAGACTTACTTTTTAAAATTTATTTATTTGCAGGGGGGAAAGAGAATATGAATACAGGTGTGCCAGGGTCTCCAGCCACTGCAAATGAACTCCAGATGCATGTGCCACCTTGTGCATATATATGGTTTTACATGGGTAATGGGGAATCAAACCTGGGTCCTTAGCTTTGCAGGCAAGCGCCTTAACTGCTAATCCATCTCTCCAACCCAAGACTTTCTAAGTATTTTTCCTCTGATTGAAGTTCAGTTTGGTATCACCATAAAAATCAGTTTTCTCCCTTTCTGAATCAGTAATTTGAAGAAAACTATTACTTGTTATCCTTCAAAACTATATTATCACTAATTTTCTTTGCTAATGCCTTGAATAGTAGAGGAATTAATATTCTTAAAGTACTCTGGAAACATTATTATGTTCACTTACCACACTCTAAAGGCAGGCAGATAAGCACTCACTGATGAATCTTAGAAAGTCACTGAATCTTAGAAAGTTTAAGTGATCTAGTCAAGGTCATAAGGCTAAGGGGGTAGGACTAGAATCCAGAACTGGTCTACCTCGAATTCACTAAGCCTCCTCTGCTCCAACAGTGTTTCAATACAACTTCAACAAAAATGTCTACTTAAATTCAAAAGTTCAAATATACTATTGAAATAAAGTTCTAAGACTACTAAAATTTGCTATGTAACAGAATTATTAAGGAATTCAGAACTCTTGGCAATATGCTACTAAAGAAATAAACTAAAAATGAAAAAAAAAGAAATGTACTAAAAATGATGAGTAAAAACAAATGCAGTTTTTAAAAAGTATAGTGACAATCAAAAAGCTTGGAAAATTTTTAGTTGCTGATTTAATTACCTATAAATTTTCTTTTAGAAGAATTTTAACATTTAATTTCTTCTAATTTTGTTTTAATATATTTATTTTATTTATTTATTTATTTGAGAGAGATAGAGACAAAGAAAGAGGCAGATAGAGAGGGAGGGAGAATGGGCCCACCAGGGCTGCTAGCCACTGCAAAAGAACTCCAGATGCATGTACCACCTTGGGCATCTGGTTTACGTGGGTCCTGGTCATTTGGCTTCACAAGCAAGAGCTTCAACCGCTAAGCCATATTTCCAGCCCAATTACTTCTAATTTCTTATTTCTTTCTTTCATTATTTATTTACTTACTTATTAATTTATTTGGTTGTTTTCAAGGGTCTCACTATAGCCCAGGCTGACCTGGAACTTACTCTGGAGTCCCAGGTTAGCCTTGAATTCAACGTGATCCTTCTACCTCTGCCTCCTGAGTGCTGTAATTAAAGGCATGCGCCACCACGCCATGCTCTTCTAACTTTCAGGTCAAAAGAAAATAACAAAGAAAGTGAACTGTATTCTGATAATTCCACTTTTGAGTTTATATCCAAAATAACAGAAAGCAACGTGTCAAAGGTCCATTTGCATACCCATTAATTCAAAACAGCCAAGTAGAAGTGACCCAAGCATCTACTGACAGATGAATAAACAAAATGAAGTGGAAAATGGATGGATCTGGAAAGGATTATATTTAGTGAGGTAACCCAAGCCCAGAAAGTCAAATGTCACATGTTCTCTCTCATATGTGGATCCTAGCTACAAATGATTGGACTTCCATGTGAGTAAAAATAAAGTTCAGTAGCAGAAGCCAGTGCGCTAGAAAGGGAATATAAAGGGAAGAAAGGGGACTTAATAGGATGGCTATTGTATACATGTAAGTAGAAGAACAGATTAATGGAGGTGAAAAGGCCTAAGTGAGGTCAGGGGAAGAGACTGAGTAAAGGAAAGGTGGAGGGAGGGCTA
Source organism: Orientallactaga sibirica (assembly GCA_036365145.1). NCBI lineage: Eukaryota > Metazoa > Chordata > Mammalia > Rodentia > Dipodidae > Orientallactaga > Orientallactaga sibirica. The sequence continues at coordinate 6,209,029 of JAEOAD010001797.1, forward strand.
ATCAAAACCTAAGAGGATATAAATAAGTCATGTGGAAACCTATTGTTCTGGACAATGGAACACTCAGAAGCCATAGATTGTTACTAGAAAATTTTCAGTGCCAGAGACGGGATACCTTCCAGTGAGTTGTTGGCCAGGGAGGTCACAGATACCCCCAAAACATTACAGGCCATTGCTGAGGCCCTTGGTTTCCCACCAGGAATAGATGGTAAGGCCCTATTGCTGAAGACTCCACATACTTGGGTGGCAAGTTCACTGAGAAATCCTGCTGGCGCTGAGCTGAAAGCCTCCTCCATGTGCACCAGCTGACAGAAAGTTGGATAAAGCTATGATGCGTGCAGTTCAATGGGAGAGAGAGAAAACACCAGTGAAGATACTCAAAAGTGGACACTGCAAGCTTTACATTTGGTCAGCCAGGCCAAATGAGCCAATGGGTACAATAGTGGCATGTCTGTTAGGAGGGAAACCAGCCACTCTCTAATTGGACTGGAAGCCCATTCCATGGGAGGGAATACATCCCTGATACTGAAAACCTACAACAGGGGTAGTAATGAGCCCTAGGGGTGTAACGTGTGCTGGTGTCATGCTAAATGTATATATACCATGCTCACCAAACTGCCCAGTAAGCATTTCTCTTAACGTCCACACCCATATATGAATGCTACTCTCACTTTTGGTTAGTGAAGCTTCTCTTTTCAGATGGCGGTGACCTTGGGATGACTCAGAAGGCATCATGATGCTAAGAAGTGACAGGGGAGTGCTCGGCACTGAAACATCTCTAACTCACCTTCCAAGGCTCAGGGTCCATTGCGGAAGAGGTGGCAGATAGAACGTAAGAGCCAAAGGAAGGGTAGGACTCCTTACAACATGCTCCTCCAGACACAAAATAGCCTGGATATCCATGACCTCACAGTGCCTGACACTACCTACACAAGACCATCATAATAGGAGGAAAAGATGATGACATCAAAATGAAAAGAGACTGATTGAGAGGGGGAGGGGATATGATGGAGAGTGAAGTTTCAAAGGGGAAAGTGGGGGAAGGGAGGGAAATAACATGGGATATTGTCTACAATTAAAGAAATTGTCAATTAAAAAAAAATTTTAACTTCAAAAAAAGTGAGGTATATGCATATAATGTATATTATTCAGCCTCAAAAAGGAAAGAAATTCTGATATATGCTACAATATGATGAACTCCTAAGGACACTATGCTAAATGAAGTAAGCTAGTCAAACGCCAAACCAAACAAGCAGATAAACAAAACCCCAAACAGCCAAAACTGTATGATGACAGCTACATAACCATCTCTAATAAATTGCTAAGAAACAAAATCAAAGCAACAAAAAAGTACGCAAAGGCCTTGAAATGCATTTTACAAAAGAGGCTAAACAGTCAATGAATACAGGAAAAGGTGCTCTCCAACCAATAGCCAGGAAAATAAAATTTAGAACTACTACCCTTGTGACATACCCACCCAAATGGCTAATATTCAAATGTCAGGAACTCTTCCACACCACTGATAGGATTATAAATGTGTAAAATCACTTTGAAAAATTGTTTGCCATTAGTTAAATTGACCACTTATTCATTTCTAGGTATATACATTAAACATAAATGTTTGTAACATGTGCACCAAATATATCTATGACAGTTTAAGGGCTGAGGATGTAAGCTGAGTGTTAGAGTGCTTGCCTAATATATACAGGTTCAAGCCCCAGCACTACCAAAAAAAAGTTTAAAAGGTTCACAACAATTAGAAATGGAGATATTCCCAAATCTTTTTTAAAATTTTTTTATTTACTTATTAGCAACAGACAGACAGACAAAGAGGTGAGAGAGAGAATGGGCGTACCAACTCCAGATGCATGCACCACCCTGTACATCTGGCTTACGTGGGTCCTGGGGAATTGAGCCTTGAACTGGGGTCCTTAGGCTTCACAGGCAAGCGCTTAACCACTAAGCCATCTTTCCAGCCCATGCCAAATCTTTTTTTTTTTTTTGGTTTTTTTGAGGTAGGGTCTCACTCTGGCCCAGGCTGACCTGGAATTAACTATGTAGTTTCAGGGTGGCCCAAAGCCGGGCGTGGTGGCGCACACCTTTAATCCCAGCACTCGGGAGGCAGAGGGGAGGGAGGAGTTCAAGGCCAGAGTGTTCAGCCTGGGCCAGAGTGAGACCCACCCTGAGACTACATAGGATTAATTCCAGGTCAGCCTGAGACCAGAGTGAGACAGGTCAGCCTGGGCCAGAGTGAGACCCTACCTCGAAAAACCAAAAAAAAAAAAAAAAAAAAAAGATGAATTTTACACTGTGGTATTATAAAGTAGGATATTTGCATACAAATATACTCCTATTATGTGCAAAAATTTGGACAAATATCACAAACATTGAAAGAAAGAATTCAGACACATATACACACAAAATAACATGAAAACATGTAGTTCCACTTATATCAAACTTAAAAACTAAATAAAGCAATACTTTTAATGGAGTGATGAGATTTTCTAGAGAACTAATAATGTTCTATTTCTTAACTAAGTGGTGATTTTACTATTTTTATTTATTTATTTATTTAATACAGAAGGAAAGAGGAAGAGAGAGAGAGAGAGAATGGGCACTTCAAGGCCTCTGGCCACTACAAACGAACTCCAGATGCATGCTCCACCATGTGCATCTGGTTAACATGGACCTGGAGAATCGAACCTGGGTCCTTAGGCTTCACAGGCAAGCGCCTTAACCACTAAGCCATCTCTCCAGCCCCAATGTTTGTGCTTTGAGATAATTACTCAAGCAGAATATTTATAACAAATATTTTCCAACAAGTGAATTATACACCAATTAAAAAGTGTTGAAGCTACTGCCAAGCGTGGTGGCCCACACCTTTAATCCCAGCACTTGGGAGGCAGAGATAGGCGTATCACCTTGAGTTTGAGACCACCGTGAGACTACATAGTGAATCCAGGACAGCCTGGGATACAGCGAGACCCTACCTGGAAAAACAAAACAAATCAAAACAAAAAAAGTCTGAAGCAAAACAAAGGAGAATATTAGCCCTTTCCTCACTGCTTTCCACTCCTAGCAATACACATGAGGTGATAAAAGCTGGAAAAGCCATAGTGAGGATGGAAGAGCTGCCTTCTTCAAGAAAGACCTTCTACTTGTGCAATGTTACATAAGAGAAATAAACTTCTTTATTACTTAAGCTATATGCTTCTTTATATTTTATTTTTATTTATTTGACAGAGAAGGTGGGGGAGAGAGAGAGAGAGAGGAGAGAGAATGGGCACGCCAGGGCCTCCAGCCACTGCAAAAGAACTCCAGACACAGGCACCCCCCTTGAGCATCTGGCTAACATGGATTCTGGGGAATCGAACCTGGTCCTTTGGCTTTGCAGGCAAATGCCTTCATCACGAAGCCATCCCTCCAGCCTTTAAGCTATATACTTTTGATATCTCTTTCACAGCAATAACTAACCAGTAAACATGAAACTATTAGCCTGAACACATAAAAAACGTTGTTTTAATAGGAAGGGGAGGTATTGTGGCTGAGTTACCACTGTCACTGTGACCTCTATAAGCTCCTGGAGTATGAGTTCTTTAATGTCAAGAACAAAAGGACTGTCTTGTTATTCTTTACAACAACCAAATCTAAACTATGTTCCTGCATTAGAAAGAGATCGTTGGTTTTGTCTTTTTAGATACCAAAGATTACTGGTGAACTTTGACTGTGGCCTACAAATTAGACGGTAATAATTTATCAACTTTTTTGTATTTAAGCATATACTAATTGGATTATATAAAAAAGTATTCTTAGGGGCTGGAGAGATGGCTCAGCGGTTAAAGGTACTTTCTTACAAAGCCTGACAACCCAGATTCAATTCCCAAGTGCCCACGTAAAGCCAGATGTGCAAAGTGGTACATGTGTCTGGAGTTCATTTGCATTGGTGGGAAGACTTACCAATTCTCCTTCTCGTGCTGCTCGCTCTCGCGCGCGCTCGCTCGCGCTCTCTCTCTCTCTGTCTCTATGTGTGTGTGTGTGTGTGTATGTATGTATATATACATGTATGTAATCTTTTAAAAAAATATTTTATTTTTACTTATTCATTTGGGAGAGAGAAGGTGGAGAGAGAGAGAGAATGGGAGCACCAGGGCATCCAGCCAGTGCAAACAAACTCCAGACGCAAGCCATCTTGTGCATCTGGCTTATGTGGGTCCTGGGGGATTGAACCTAGGTCCTTTGGCTTTGCAGGCAAGTGCCTTAATAGCTAAGCATATCTCCAGTCCTCTCCTTTTTTCCTCTCTCTCTAAAATAAATGAATAAAATATCTTTTAAAACAATATTCCTGGTTGGGTGTGGTGGCATGTCTTTAATCCCAGCACTCAGAAAGCAGAGTTAGGAGGCTCGCCATGAGTTTGAGGCTATCCTGAGACTGCATAGTGAATTCCAGGGTCAGCCTGTGGCTACAGTGAAACCCTACCTTGAAAAAACAAACAAATATGAATGTGTGTGTGTGTGTGTGTGTGTGTGTGTGTGTGTACACACACACATATATACATACTTTAGGAAATACACATTCCTATTGGGGATAATGGAACATCATGTATGCATTCAGAAAAATATTAATGAAATATAACAAAAGAGGACAGGAAGAGAAAAGAAGAGACACAGATCAGTGTAATCAACTATTAACAGCTGGGAACTCTGGATGAAGAATATTTTAAAATGTTTTATACTATTGAGGCAAATTTCTGAAAATCTAAAATAATTTCAAAATAGGGAACAATCATAATTTTCTTAATGTTCAAAGTGACATAGAACAAAGAGAAGCAGTAATGGATGTGGGTTCCAGGGGAAATTCTGCCTTGAGTGACTTTATGTAAATCATCTAAGCTTTCTAGGCATCAATTACCATATCACTAAAATGAGGACATTTCTTTAAATAATTTAATGTGTTAAAGTTCCTTTCTAGCCCTAAAAATCTATAATTTCTCCATTACCTCCAATGCTCACTTCCATATCATTTACACATTTTCAAAATAAAATGTTTCATAAAGTTAACATATTTTTACGTTTCACTACAAGCTTAATTTTTTAATAAATTGAATTATCAATGTTACTGAAGCCATTAGATCCAAAAATCCTATCAATCTTACGGCAGTCACTATACTCACATAATATCGACACCTCCTGTGGTACCAGATATTGATGTGTGCTCTTTGCTGGGTGAAGAGTCAGTAGTACACTCTGGCTCGGACACTGAGTCACTGCTGCAGGGGTCACTGTTTGGAGATGCATTTCTTTGAGAGGTAGTGTCCAATGCTACAGGTGCTAGTTCCCCCTCGCTGAAGGCGTCGCTTATGAACAGGCCTTCATGAGTTAAATAAGCCACCTCTGAATCCAATGAATTGTCTTTTGCAGTATTCTTCTGCTGGGAAATCTCCTCTAATTCTTTAGCCCTTTGGTTTTTGTCAAGAACTGAGAGAACAACACTATGAATGATATTCATTGTGGCCTACAAAAAAATAGGATACATTTTTAAATGATGTATTAAAGTATCTTATACTTAAAATTTCCCAAAATTAATTCTGTGGACTTAATTTTGAACAACTATGATTATAAACAGATTAAAGTCATATATCAGAATTCCTACCAATCTTTTACTAAACAGTAATAGTGATTTGTGAAAGAGTTGCTCAGGAGAAAAAGGTTCACTTAAGCTTAGAAATGAGAATACTTAACATTTTAACTGATTTTCTAAAACTAGAAATCTCCCTAAAATATAGTGAAGATTTCTCTAACCTCTTGAACAGGCTATACTAGACATATCATGACTTGCCTGTGACAGAATCCTACCAGTTAATACTTCTCATGGACTTAATGGTTAAGGTGCTTGCCTTTGAAGCCTAAGGACCTAGGTTCATTTCCCCAGTACCCACATAAGCCAGATGCACAAGGTGGTGCATATACCTGCAGTTTGTTTGCAGTAGCTAGAGGCCATGGTGCATGCATTCTCTCTCTCCCCTCAAATAACTGAAGAAGGCATGGCCATCTTGTGCATCATACCATCTCTCATTTATTCACTGATCTAGACCTCCTGGGTCTCCTTCTGTTCTTCGAACATTCTAAGACTGTTTCCATGTCAGTGCCTTAACTGTTTCCCGTGGAGAATGTGCTTCAACTTGACCTCGCACCCTTCCCATCACTCAGGTTTTGGCTCAGACAGTAACTTCCTCAAAGAGACGTTCCCTGACTCACCTAACAATAGCTTTATCCCAATATGCAGGTTTTTTCTTAAAGATTATTTACAATTATCTAAAAGTATCATTTTAAAAATATTTTATTTATTTATTTATTTAAGGGGAGCAGATATATAGAGAGAATGGGCATGCCAGGGCTTGTAAACCATTGGAAATGAACTCCAGATGCATGAGCCACCTTGTACATCTGGCTTACATGGGTCCTGGGGACTAAAACCTGGATCCTTAGGCTTTGCAGGTAAGTGCCTTAACTGCTAAGCTATCTCTCAAGCCTCAAGTTAGCTTCTTTCAGACAGTTTCAGTTAAGTACAGAAGCCCAAAGCGAGAACCAGAAGATGCCACCCTCCTTGGGCAGGAGTGGACATCTGACTGAGCTCATGCACAACAGCTGCAGAGCCCCTGCGGCCTCCAGTCTAGCACACTGTTCAGCTGAGCTGGCTTTGGGGTCAACCCTTTGAATCTGCAAACCAGTCAGGTCTTCCCTTTACATACCTAAGTCTGATAAAAGACTGCATGTCCAATTGACTATTGCTGATCTCTGCCCTGTGACCTCTGTCTGGACACATAAGTCTGCCCTTCCCCTACCCAGTGAGGCTATGCTGAGTAGACGAAATTACTGTTTCTTGGCCTGGGCAGTTCTCTGCTTTATGCTTTGGGGTAATCTCTCACTTAAAATACAGGTGTGCTTTTTCTCTAACCTCTTGAGTCTACCACATTTGTATTTGCTTTACACTCTTGATCTACCACATGGGAATTTCCTCTAACCTCTGGGCTACCTGTGTAATTTCTCTGAAGTCGGGGTGACCATGGGTGTAACTCTCTTTACTATCCATTTCTATACTGAATTTGCTGATCTCTGCTGTGGTTTTCCCTCTCTCTGTCTCTGTCTCTGTCTCTGTCTCTCTCCCTCCCTCTGCTATTCTTCCTTAAGCCATCACCACTTGCTCAAGGTGGATGTTGTGCTTTCCACGTGAGTCTTACTTCGACATCTCCCCACATAAGCTCCTTGGTCCTATCTGCCACATGCTTGTGGCTCTGCTCCAGCCTCCTCCTAGACCTCCATTTCTCACAAATGAACCTCATGGACTGTGCTGTGCCTTCCACACGAGTGTGGGCTTCCTATCTGCCACATGCTTGTGACTCTGCTCCAGCCTTCCTAAATCCCAATTTCCCTTACATAAACCCCACAATTTGTGATTTATCCCTAAATAAACTCAGTAATACATAATTTACCCTTCTTGAGTCCATTTTTATCAATTCTTTGTTAAAAATGAGACAAGGACCAAAAATTGAGTTTTGTAAGTTTGGAAGACCCTTCCTGAACCCCAAAGTTCTGCATCATAACTAATACAAATGAAATAAAACAGAGCCCAGAAATCAGAAAAACAATCCTATTCACAATTGCCTCAAAAAAATAATAACTTGGAATTAACCAAGGAAGTGAAAGGCCTCTATAGTGAAAACTTTAAAACATTCAAGAGAGAAATTGAAGAAGACACTCAAAAGTGGAAGACCTCCCGTGATCACTGTTTGGAAGAAGCAATTCTGAGAAAATGGTTATCATAACAAAAGCAATCTATAGATTTAAGGTAATCCCAATCAAAATTCTAGCACATGATCTCACTGCTAGGTTGAGAACCTCCTCCAAGAAGATGACAGTAGACACTGAGGAGACAAGAAACTCATCAAAGCAGATTATCAGAGGATGTAGAGAGCTCAACGCTGAAGGAGACTTAAAACACAGCTGCCAAGGCTCAGGAAACATTGTGGAAGAAGGGGCAGAAGGACTGTTAGAGCCACAGGGTGGGAAGAAGTATCCTGAGGCATTATCCTCCCCCAGACTGACCAGTGCACTTATAACCTCACAGTAAATAGATAATGACAACCCCAATGAGGAGGGCCATCAGTGGAATTGGTACGGGGAAGAGGGAACACCTGAGTGTCACCAGATGGGAAAATTACCAATCTGTTATATGTTCATACAGTAAAGGTCACAATCATTAAAAAAAAAAAAAAAAACCAGTACATAGAAGCATTCTTGAAGGCAGACTACTCCAAACAGGCATACACTCTCACTTGAGCATTAACTTATCAGTGAGGTACTGGACATAGTGACCATTATTTCCCCTAAGCACACATTTACTCCCAGGGCCATGCTCTCTAAAAACTGAAGTTGGCAAACCAGGCGTGGTGGCGCACGCCTTTGATTCCAGCACTCGGGAGGCAGAGGTAGGATTGCCATGAGTTTGAGGCCACCCTGAGACTACATAGCCAATTCCAGGTCAGCCTGGACCAGAGTGAGACCCTACCTTGAAAAACCAAAAAAAAAAAAAAAAAAAACTGAAGTTGGCAGTGAAATGTGGCCCCAGAATGAGTTCCTCCCTTGCCCCTGTAGTTCATTTAACAATGCTACCAAAGAAAATTCCAATTAAGTTACATTATGAAAAAATATAAGATTAGGCTGGAGGGATGGCTTAGCAGTTAAGGCACCTGCCTGCTAAGCCTAAGAACCTGGTTCCAATCTCCAGGTCCCACGTTTAGCCAGATGCAAAGTGACGCAAGGGAGCAATGCTGCACTTGACCACAAAGGGGCGCACGCATCTGGATTTCGTTCACAGCAGCTGAGAGACTGCTGGCACGCCCATCTCTATCTGTCTTCCTCTCTCTCTGTGTGTCTCTCTCCAAAAAAAAAAAAAAAAAATTATATATATATATATATAAAACTCCCACAAAGTGCTTCACAAAAACAGAGAAAAGTATCATAAAATTCATTTGGAAGCACCAAATATCCCAGATACCCAAAGTAATCCTGAGCAAATAAATAAATAAATAAAGCTGGAGGTATTACTATATATGATTTCAAGCCATAGTAATAAAAACAGGATGGTCTCCTTAAAAGCACACATGGAGATCAGTGAAACAGATTAGAAGATGCGGGTATGAACCCATGCTACAGGCATCTGATTGGATTTCAGGCCTGCTCCACAGGATGGAATGCACGTTTAGTGCTGAAAACCTAGTCAAGCACCTGTGGCTGGGTGGTCATAGGCCTTGGAAGGAAGCTATTACTGTTGTTTGGCTAAATGGATACGTTATAACCATCAAATTGCCCCTAAATATTTAGATTTGTATTTATGCCCAAAGATTAGTGCTTGCTGCTCTCGGCTTTGGTCAGAAAAGCTTCATTCTGCAGTTGGTAGTGACTACTAGGAAGACCCAAAGCTAGTCAAAGTGCTGACATTAGGTGACTGTTGCATGCTCAGCACTAAATGAGACATCCGTTTTCACCCTCTCCACGAACACTGGGGGAGATGGGATAGGAAAAAGTATGGCAGGGAAGACTAAGTAGAGTATGGGAGAATGCTATCTCCAAGCATGACATGGCAACTCTCTCATGAACTCACACAGCAGCAGAAGGCCTTCATAAAATTGGGCCCATCAATATTATTAGTTCAGGGCTCGGGGAGGTGCTCTCAAGGCCCCAACTTTGCCTGAAGGTCTACTGGCAGCTAATGCTTACTATAGGGAAGGGGAGATATTTTCCAATTCCTATAAGCAACCCTAATAAACTCACTGGATCAAACAGTCAAAGAAAAACAAAAGATGAAAAGAGAAGAGGGACTAGTTGGAAGCTAGGGAGATAGCTCAGTTGGTTAAAGGTGCTTGTTTGCACGCCTGCTAGTCCAAGCCAGATGGCAACATGGTTCACGTGTCTATAAGCGCAACCCAAGTGCAGCAATGGGAAGCAAAACTAAAGTAACCCGGAAGCTTGCAGGCCAGTTAGACTGGGGCACATGCAGAGGCAAAGCAACAGCAGAGACCTTGTTTCAGAAAGGTGAAAGGACACTCTATCATTGCCCTCTGACCTCTATATGCATATCACAGCATGTATGCCTACACACACACACACACACACACACACACACACATACATATATACTTACACAGAAGCAATTTTTTTTTTTTCAAAAAGCAAAAAAAGAGTAGTTGAGGAAATCAAGGGCGTCAGCAGTAGTGGGAGGGAACAAAATAGAGTAATGGGAAGTGAATACGATCAAAACACTTTCTGTGTGTTTTTTCGAGGCAGGGACTCACTCTAGCACAGGCTGACCTAGAACTTCCTCTGCAGTTCCTTGAACTCATAGCACTCCATCTACCTCAGCCTCCTGAGTGCCAGAACTAAAAGTAGGTGCCCCATGCCTAGCCAAAACACATGTAGAAAATGTCATAATGAAACCCATTATTATGTATAATTTATGATAATAAAATATATCATTTACTTTAATAATGGAATAACATGGAAACATAGTAAATACTATCAAAAAGCAAAATAACTTTTGTCCATCACAAAAACAATGCCTCTCTTTAAATAAAATTTAGAAAATTTAGGAAATAAATAAAAATTTTAAATGGCATGTCATCTAGGTGGTTATCTAAAGATAATCACCAGGAAAAAAATCACCTCTCTTTAAATAAAATTTAGAAAATTTAGGAAATAAAAATTTTAAATGCCATGTCATCTAGGTGGTTATGTAAAGATAATCACCAGGAAAAAATAAGGTGCCTCTTTGTTCTATGATAATAAACAGGGTTTTTTCTTGTGTGTATGTGTTATGTGTGGAACACAGTGTGTGTAGAATATGCACAGGTGTGTGCCCTGCTTGCAGGGCAGGATGGTGGTGCTTGCCTTTGGTGGCTGGAGCAGAAGTAGAGTGCCAGCTCCACTGCTCTTCTGCCTGTTCTTATTTGAACTGATAATAGGGTTTGTGGTTTTTAGTAAGCACAGGTGATTCCTGGTCGCTGCTTCTCTTTGTGGTACTGGGATTACAGAAGCAGCAGCCATGCCCAGCTGTTTTTACACTGGTTCTAAAGATTCGATTAGGGGAGTTTCTGGCCCCCTCAGGCCCTCATGCTTGCAGCAGGAAGCACACCACCGATGAGCTCTCTCTCTTGAGCCCATGAACAGACATTTTAGAAAAAGTTTTAACCAACTGATAACATACTATTATAAGCAGGTTTCATATCTTGCCCTTTCTCTTAGCATTATAATTGTATGAATTTTCTTCTGCCAGTAAAAAATCCTTGGATGCATGATAGTCCATGGTAAAGCACATAGGAATCATAACATAATGTTTCTATTAGACATCTGAGCCTTCTGCCATTTTTAATGATTAAAAATGTTTCATTAAAAATGAATAGCAGGGCTGGAGAGATAGCTTAGCAGTTAAGGAATCTGCCTGCGAAGGCTAAGGACTCAGATTTCATTCCCTAGTACCCACATAAGCCAGGTGTACATGGTGGCATGTACATTTGGAGTTCATTTGGAGTGAATAGAGGCCCTGGATCATGCATTCTCCCACCTCCCTGCTTCTTTTTGTCTCTCAAATAAATAAATTTTTTTAAAATGAGCAGCAATGAAATTAACACTATTTTGGGTGAAATTATTCTAAAGAATCACAAATATTTTTTCAGAGAAAAAGTATATTTGAAGATTGCATGTCATCTTCAAAAATGTTCTACCTAAGTATTAGTTCAGGCAATCCAAATATGAAATTAAACTATGACAAATCACAGTTTCCATACTACACATACATCAGTCATAATTCTACTTACTTTAACACACATAAAACCTAAAATTGAAACAGCTACTTTAAAATTACTGGCAAAAAGTTAGCCAATTCTATACTTGGCAATACGGGAAAGTTTTAACTATCCAGACACATAATAACAGATCTGTGTCAAGATAAAGTCACAGTCAGATGTAAGAACAGATAAACATGGTGGCTTATGCCTGTAATCCTAGTACTTACAAAGTAGACACTCTAGAGTATCACAAGTTAGAGATCAGCCTGGCTGAACAGTGCAAGACAAGCCTGGACACACAGGTCATGTCTCGCAAAACAAAAACAAAACTAGAAACATGAAACATGGCCTAGATACTGAGTACTCCATAGATACACATTTACTGTCTGGTGCTGCCACGTCCTGAGCAGTCTAGACTAAGTACAGCGAATCACATTTTATAATACTCTTCAGACTCTCACTGGTGAGCTTCTACAGGTGACTTAGCACTGCTACAGTGTCAATAAGAAAGATGTGTCATAGACAAGTGCCAAAGTCAGGAGATGCTACGGATGCCATTAGTATACACAATATTGACAGTTGATATCCAAGAGACTATCAAATTTCACAGAATTCCCCCTTTACTCATTATATTAAAACACAACTAGGACATGTTAGTGATTCCAATCAATAGGTTGGAATTACCTATGACATTTTTTTTCTCTAAATAAAAAAAAATGTGGCTTACATTCTTTATATTAGATGGTTTAAATGGTTTTGCTAAAGAAACAAAATAGGGCTGGAGAAATGGCTCAGCAGTTAAGGTGTTTGCCTGCAAAGCCAAAGGATCCCGATTCGATTTTCCAGGACCCACGTAAGCCAGATGCACGAGGGGCACATGCATCTGGAGTTCATTTGCATTGGCTAGAGGTCCTGGCACCCCCATTCTTTCTCTGTCTGCCTCCTCTCTCCCTCTCCCTCCCTCCCTCCCTCTCTCTCTCTCTCTCCTTGCAAATAAATAAACAAAATTTTTAAAAAAAGAAAAAAATAATTAAATGCAATGTATGACCGACCCTTGATTAAACCTCAGTCCAGGGTCCAAACTAATGAAATATAAATCTGTAATAAAGGACATAATGGAATTAACTTGAATATGTTTGAAAGTAACATTATATCAACATTAAAGTTTTATAGGTTTGGGATGGTTTTTTCAGTTTCACAATATTGGACATAGTTTATGACACATAAGCATTGTAATATTTCTATTTTAATATAAAACAAGTTATTCAAAATTATAAAATTGACAAAAATACTGAGGTTCTTCAATTCTTTTCTAAAACCAAGCCTCTTCAGAAGAATTAAAGAAACTGTATTATTCTAGTTTGCTATTTTATATATACATATATATCAACATATATATATATGCACATATATACACATATATGTACACACACATTTGGAAAGCTATCTTAACTTTAGTAATATTCTGGGCAAATTGCTATATAAGCTTACCTTAACTCTCTGTAGGAAAATTGTAAACTTAGAGAAAATATCCTTTAATAGATCAATCCACTGGGGAAAATTCAACATCCTCATTTGATCTGCAAGCCTAAAAAATAATTTAAACAAAAATTATGAAGATCTCTGGGTCAATACACTAACAGCTACAAGCTGGAGGAAATGATACTCAATACTATCTAATAGCAAAAATAAAATGAAATTTTATCTAGGTTCCCTAACTAAAATCATAGAATCCTCAGCTGAAGAAGTCAATTACCTTTAAGACTAATCCAGTCAAGTATACTGACCATATAATCTTTCTCATACAGTAATTACAAGTGAACATATTTTGAGACCACTGAAAAAATAAGCCAGAGTAATAAAATGATTTTATTTAAATACAAGAATCCCTTCTGGAGTAAGACAAAAACATATCTTTCTGGATAAAAGTTTAACAATTTTTATAATCATATACTGAAAAGTACTTTTCAACCTATGAGAGATACTATGTGGGAAATACTGTCCCAACTCAAAGTCCTATGTACTGAAATACCTAGCTGAGCAACTCTGTCAAACGACTTAACCTCTCCATGCTCCTATTTCCTCAAAGTAACAGAATCCACCTTATATGTTCATTGTAAATGTTAAATCAATTTTAAAAGGTGCTTAGAGTATTACATGATACTTTTAAACTGGTAAACATCAGCCAGTATTATTACTCTGATAGTTGTCATAAATTAGTAAGTTCAAAGATAAAACAGGGTAATTCAAAATAAAATTCCATGAAGATATTTTATAGAACAAGAATGTCTCATTACTCTCAACTTTTAATGAATGCTACTGCAGCCAGGAGTTTATTCTCAAAAACTGTACTAAACATTTAGCAGTTCTCTACTTAGGTTGAAAAAATCCCTATGGAATAAGAAAATAAAAGGGTAGGGTTTGAAAGATGGCTTAGCAGTTAAGGCACATGCCTATGAAGCCTAAGGAATTAATTTGAATATGCTTGAAGGTTCAATTCTCCGGGTCCCATGTAGACCAGAGGCACAAGGGGGCACATGCGTCTGGAGTTTGTTTGCAGTGGCTAGAGGCCCTGGCGCACCCATTCTTACTCTCCTCCCCTCTCTTTCCCTCTGTATCTAAATAAATAAATAAATAAATAAATAAATAAATAAATAAATAAATAAAATCTAAAAAAAGAAAAGAAAAGAAAAAGGGCTGGAGAGATGGCTTAATGGTTAAGGCGCCTGCCTGCTAAGCCTAAGAACGCTGGTTACAATCTCCAGTGGTTCCAATCTCCAGGTCCCACGTTTAGCCAGATGCAGTGACGCAAGGGCTCAATGCCGCACTTGCCCACAAGGGGGTGCACACATCTGGATTTTGTTCACAGCAGCTGAGAGACTGCTGGCGCGCCCATCTCTATCTCTTTCCCTCTCTGTCTATCTGTCTCTCTCTGTGTCTCTCTCCAAAAATAAATAAAATAATAATAATAATAAAAAGAAAAAGAAAATGAAAGAATAGTTCTATGCCCATGGTTTCTCTAGCGGAGTGCCAATAACTTGTTTTGCAACTCCTAGCGGTTCCTCCTTTGAACTTGAAACTGAGATTTCAACAGGCAATAGGTGTGATAACACTCTACAATATTCAGTCTGTGGCTTTGGCCCAGAAAAGCTTGTCTATATTTCTCTTCATATATTAGGCCAGTTAATAAAGGTTAATAAGGGTCAGCCCTAAAATATTTATCATGATTTTTCTCAGAAGAGTAAGAATTTTAAGCATGAAAACAAAAAAATTTACAGATACAGCCAATTCAAAATTACTCAAACTCCTCATAGGCAATTAGAGGTTTGATTTTAAATATATAGCTAAATAATTTAAAATTAGTAATTGCTATCCCACCCAGGCATGGTGGCATATGCCTTTAATCTCAGCACTTGGGAGGCAGAAGGAGAAGGATCACTGTGAGTTCGAGGGTACTCTGAGACTAGATAGTGAATTCCTGGTCAGTCTGGGCTAGAGCAATACCCTACCTCAAAAAAAAAAAAATGCTATCCCTACTGTAATGAATTATTTTTAATTTTCACTTACTTTGTATCTACCTTCTAACCCTCTTCTATGTCCCTCTTTGTCCTGTAAAGCCAACCTGTTGGGTTTGGCTAATAAGGAGCCCTTACAAAGACTAGAAGAAAAAGTATAGCAATCACTGTTTTAGCCACAGTTTTACACTCTGCAAGTTTTAGTTCCTTACATTCAAAGCAATACAAAATATAAGTTGTCATTCAACAAAAGTAAAATCATTTGTTGCCATCCTGAGTAGTATGATGTCTCCTTCTTCCTACCCAGGAATGAATCATCCCTTGTCCAGTGTGTCCACGGTGCTGTAATACCTGTCAGTTAACAGTAGTCTCAGGGCAAGAGAGATGGCTCAGTGGTTAAGGCTCTTGTCTGCAAAGCTTAAGAACCCAAATTTGGTTTCCCAGTACCTATGTAAGCCAGATGCACAAGGTGGTACATATGGAGTTCTTGTGCAGTGGCTCAGGGCCCTGGTGTGTCCATTCTCTGTCTCTGTCTCTTTCTCTCCCTCCCTCCTTCACTCCCTCCCTCCCCTCTCTGTCTCTTAAATAAATATTTTTTAAAAAAAAAATAGTAATCTCAATTCACAAATCAACTGCAGGGGTTTCACAGTGTTTTTGTTCAAGTAACCTTTATTTTACTTAGTGGTGGCCCCAAAGGAGGCAGCAGGGTATAGAACATGGAATGGTACATTAACTCTGGTACTAAATGGCAATGCTACAGGCCATAGAGGAAAAAACATGGCATATGTGGGGTTTATCACTATCTGTGATCTCGGGCTTTTACTGGGAGTCTTGGACCACACCCTGCAGATAGGGAAGACGACTCTACTGTAGTTACTGGTCCAGTTCCCTCCCTCCAGAGTTACCTCAGGATGGCAGCTTCCCTCTAACCTAGGAGGCAGCTTCTTTTTCATCCATTACTGTGCTTCTGCTGAATGCTGTTACTGCTTATTTGTCTTGTCTCTTGCATCTCAGTCAACGCTTCCTTAATTCAATACTCTGTAAATTATTCTAATTAGCATGCATTATTTTTCCCTGACTGATAACCAAAAATCTATGTATTTATACTTACTTCACAACAACATCTGTGTCTATTTCTTCTATTTGTGAAATTTTATTAATCACACGCTGCAATTTAAGAAAAAAATGCAAGCAATTTAGTCAATTGTCTTTAGAAGTCTAAGTGCACCATATTTCATATGTTCATTAAAAGGAACTCACTGCCTACAATAACCCTTTTTTATGCTGACAGAGATTAAACATAGGCCCTCACTACAATATCATTTACCAAATTCTTATCTCTTCTGCGGACTTCAAGGTATAGCAGTACCATGTAACTATCAAAATGTCCTACAATTAAAGCTCATCAACCAGAAGAACAGAACTATGATAGTATGTACCTCTCAGTAAATTCCCCCAAACCCACATATATTTAGATTTACTTGCAAGATAAGAAGCAGTTTTTTTTTTTGTTTTTTTTGTTTGTTTGTTTTTTTTGGAGAGAGACACAGAGAGAGACAGACAGAGAGGGAGAAGGAGACAGAGATGGGCACGCCAGCAGTCTCTCAGCTGCTGTGAACTAAATCCAGATGTGTGTGCCCCCTGGTGGTCAAGTGCAGCATTGCACCCTTGCGTCACTGCATCTGGCTAAACGTGGGACCTGGAGATTGGAACCCAGTTCTTAGGCTTAGCAGGCAGGTGCTTTAACCACTAAGCCATCTCTCCAGCCCAAGATAAGAAGCAGTTTTAAAGTTAAAGAAGGAATATTAAAACATAGCGAAATTTTTTTGTTTAAAAATATATACAGTGGGGCTGGGGAGATGGCTCAGGGTTTAAAGATGTTTGCTGGCAAAGCCTGCCCGTCTGGGTTCAATTCCCAAAATCCACATTAAGCCAGATGCACAAAGTGGTACAAGTATCTGGAATTCGTTTGCAGAAGCAAGAGGTCCTGACATGCCTAGACACACTCTCTTTCTCTCTCTCTGAATAAATAAAAATATTTTAAGTGTGTATGTATACACACAAGAGGACTGAAGGGATGCTCAGCACCTAAATGCACTTGCTTGCAAAATCTGCTGGCCCAGTTTTAAATCCTCAGTACCTATGTAAAGCCAGATGCAAAGTGGTACATGTATCTGGAGTTCTTTTGCAGTAGCAAGAGGCCCTGGCGCACACATAATCTATCTCTCTCTCTTGCAAAAAAAATTAATAAAAATATGAAAACATAATAGGGGTTAATATAATGAAAATACATTATGTACATGTTCACAAATTGTCAAAATAAATTTTTTAAATAAAGGAAAAATTAACTCTCTTTAAGAAAAAAAAAAAACTATCCACACAGAGGGACTGAGATCATGCTTCAACGGGTGACGTGCCTGCCTCTCAAGCATGAGGACCTGAATGTGGAACTCCAGCACCCATGTGAAACACAAACGTCACACATGCCAGTACATGACGTAATCCCAGCACAGAAGGCAGAGACAGAGAGATCCATCCCTACAGCTTGCTGGCTTGCTAGTTAAACTAAATTGGTGAGTTCTAGGTTCAGCAAGAAGCCCTGTCTCAAAAATAAGATAGAGGGCTGGAGAGATGGTTTAACAGTTAAGGCGCATGCCTAAGGACCCCAGTTCAATTCTCCAGGTCCCACGAAAGCCAGATGCACATGGCGGCGCATGCATCTGGAGTTCACTTGCAGTGGCTAGAGGCTCTGGCATGCCCATGCTCACTCTTTCCCTCTCCCTATCTCTAGTAAATAAATAAATAAAAATAAAATAATTTTTTTGTTTTTTGAGGTAGGAAAAGATATTTTAAAAACTAAGGTAGAGAGTGACTGAGGAAGACACTCGACATCAAGTTTTGACCTCCACATGCACATAAACATATGTGCATGTGCACCCCACCCCCTATATACATCAATGCATGCAAACACATATACACAATTGCACACATATAAATAAATGTACACACAAAGTCAAGTGTGGTGGCATACTTGGCAGGCAGAGGCAGAAGGGGGTTGAAGGTCTGCCTAAGTTACATAGTGAGTTTGAAGCTAGCCTGAACCACTTGAGACTATCTTTAAAAGAGAAATTCATAGAGACACATATCTATACACACACACACACACACACACACAAAATCATACAAATTACACAAAAAATGTAGTTGTTTTACCCTTGGAGTATGTGTTATCTATTCAGCCAGAACTCGGCTAGTGAGAAGCATTGCTAGGACTCAGAAGCTCTCTCCCCCCTGGTCCTTTGCCCAGTTACTATTTCCTCCCAAAAGGTACTAGTCATTCATTCTGCCTGCATATGAATCTTACATTCAGGGCATCATGCAATGGATACTTTTTCTGTGTCTAGCTTCACATGTCTGCAATATTATAAAACCTCATGAAGTTTCATTGCTATATAGTATTTCATTATACAACACCATAATTCTGTTTATCCTTTCTACTAATAATGAAATTTAGGATATTTCTCTTTATTTCTTTTAGATATTTCTCTTTTTTATTTCTTTTAGTTAGAAACAGTGCTGCTATAAACATTCTACTGTGTTTTGGTGATTTACGTAAGTATTTCTGTTGGCTGAATACCTAGGAATAAAAGTGCTGGGTATACTTAGCATTAGTAAATACTGCTCACACTGATTATACCAATTTAAACATATAGTATTTTATTCAGTGTTTAAGAGAGGTAAAAGAAGAAAAGCAATTGCAATATTTTATTTTACATATGTTTAGAAAAATCTATATGGACAGCTAACCCAATAATGAAAGTTAATTAAGCCTAATAAATATATAAAATTATGTTGTATTTTTCATATGTAGAAAAACTGAACTTTAGTGGGTGAAATTTATCTGAATTTAAAGAATATTAAAACAAAGATAAAGAAAACTACAACTTACATGGTGGTATGGTGTTGTAGCACAGTAGCCGAGTGTTTGCCTACCATGAATAACATAAGGCCCTGGGTTTAATCCCCTGCACTATGAAGTGGAAAAAAGATGCCTAAAAAGCACATGGATTTTAGTTTATAATTAAACTTCTTAGAGATCAGGGTAAAAAGGAAATCATTATTTACTTCTTGGTGGAAATATAAATTGGTAAAAATACTTTTAACAACAATTCAGTTCTATATATTGAATAACTTAAAAATGCTTTTACTTTCTGATAATTAATTTTGGAAAACAATCTAAAGAACCCATCTTAAATATGAAAAACAAGTATACCAAAGAAATTTGACAGTGTTATTTACAATATCAAATTGAAAAAAAAATCAACACTGAAAGAAAAGCAAAATAGGTCTATCCAACACAATGTTGATAGAATTTTACACAACCATTAAAACAGATGTTTCTGAAGGCTTACAAAATACTGATGAAATACTTATCTTGATTCTGAAATTTTCAAAAAATATCTATACATCTCTGTATATTATATGAACAATAAAACATAGCAGTTCACATGCAGAAGTAGTCTGAAAGTACTAGTCACAGATAGTAGTTATGTTTTTTATTTTTCCACAATTTTCAAATAAATAAGAATTGCTGGGCTAGAGAAATGGCTTAGCCATTAAGGCACTTGCCTACAAAGCCTAAGGACCCAGGTTTGAGTCCTCATTACCCACATAAGCCAGATGCATAAGGGGGCACATGCATTTAGAGTTCGTTTGCAATGATAGAGGTCCTGGCATGCCCATTCTCGGTCTCTCTTATCTACCTCTCTTTCTCTTTCTCAAAATAAATATATAAATAAAATATTTTTATAAAAGAATTGCTATTAGATGGCATAATATTCATATTATTGACAAAAATAAGCTTCATAAATGTCTAGATCACATATCAAAGTGTATAAATACCTCTTTAATGATGTTCTTTGCTGTAATAATCATTTCTTCACCATAGATTTCTAAAAAATGTAGTTTTCTTTGTTTCAAAAGTCCAAATATAAGGGATACCAATCTTTCCTATTAAAATAAAAAAGGCTAGGTAATTTCACTTTTAAATTTGAAATACTATCACTTAGTAGAAGAATTCAGCACTAAGAGTTATATTTGCGAAAGTAAACATGACTCAAGGAATTTTGTGGAAGGTAGGGCAGAAAGACCGTAAGAGACAAAGTTGGAAAGGCATATCCAGAGACTTTAACCACACCCACCTCCACTACAATGACTGACTGCTGCTCTCACAACTCATAATCCACAACCCTTAGGGGCAAGGAAGTGGGAAATAACGGTACCAACACATGATGTGTCCAATGTTTCTACTTAATTTAAAAATTAAAAAAAAGTTATGCTTGAACCTCGGATCTCTACCCTGCATATTGTACTTCTAGAAGTTGAAACACTCCCTTCCATAGCAATCTTGTAATCTGATTTTTGAAGTCAGTGTTCTCAAAACAGATCCTATTTACTACACTGAGTCAAATGAACCTGTTTTGGAAACACAATGCAAAGAGTTTTTGGCCTTGATATCACAATTTACAAATATCCTTCTTGGGGCTGGAAAGATGGTTCAGTGGTGAAGGTACTTGTTTGCAAAGCCTGATGGCCTAGGTTTCCCAGTACCCACATAAAGCCAGATGCACAAAGTGCCATATGCATCAGGAATTTGAAACTGAAAAAAAAAAAAAAAAAAAGAGTCCATGGCACACTAATTCCCCAACCCCTCCTTGCGAATAAAAATATTTAAATAAATAAAAATAAAAACAGCCTTCTCAAATGCTGATAATCAATAGAATAGTCCTTGAGCCCTAGGAGACTAGAATAATAATGTGGATTTCCAGTCAGAAGTCAACTGCTAATATGCACATCTCTTTAACTATCTAGGATGGTATCAATAAAGGCCTTTCTAGTTCTTGGCAATAATTAGTACCAAGAAATTACTAGATAAGTCAAGACTGGATATATTTATATAAACATGTACATTTTTTGTAAAAGAAATTCTAGTGAATGTATGCGCCAACAGAATACATATTAAGAATTTTATTATCCTTTATGTCTTTTGTACTTAGTTTGTAACCTATAAAAACTTCATTTCAATTCTAACTTGTAAGTAAATTATAAAATTTATTTAATTTTCTAATTTCACAGGACACTAAGAATTTATAATTCTTATTAAAGTGACAGCTAGGAGGGCTTCAAAAGTCTGACAAACTTTGAAACTTATGGTAATTTTGCCTACTGTAGTTTAAAAAGAATGTGGCTTAAACTAAGGCTCTTAAACAATGCATCAGTTTTATTTCACAGTTCAAAACACATACCTCGTCTAAAACTTGACAATCAACTTCCAGGGGTCTACTTAAGTCACTGTGAGAATAAGCAGAAAATTCTGCAATCATCATTTTATCTATCAGTTTTTCTAGTTCACAAAGTTGTGATCCCAAATGCCTACAAAAAGAAAAAAAAATGTTACATATATTCAAGCCCCCAAGTTCACTTAATAGACAAAACAGTAACTATTCAATAATGTAATATATTAGTAAACTTGAGACCAAAATAAAAAACAAAAATAAGAAAATATAGCTGCAATAATGTCATTTTAAGCCGGGCATGGTGGCACACGCCTTTAATCCCAGCACTTGGAAGGCAGAGGTAAGAAGACTGCCGTGAGTTCAAGGCCACCCTGAGACTAGTTAATTCCAGGTCAGCCTACACCAGAGTGAAACCCTACCTCAAAAAAACAAACAAACAAAAAAAAAGTCATTTTATCTATAGAATTCTCTTCTAAAATTTTAACCCATAAGCAATTTAAAACATTTTTTAAAACAAAGTTACTTGATAAATCTTATGACTGCTTTTTACAGATGTAATACTCAGATATTCCAACTCCTTTCTTCATTAGCCATTTCGTGAGTATCAATGGTGTTTTCTCCTTAGCCAATCATTTATTCAAATTCTAGTACCTAATGCACGCCAAGCCCTGTTCCTTTATATGAATAATCTGAATAGCCATAGGGACAAACTGGCTCAATTCAATCTCTTTCCTGCTCTACTTGAGAAAAATCCTTCATGTTTGCAGCTACTTTTATAAAGACAGGTTGTTTATACTCTATTTTTAAAAACATTAGTTAATAGCATTTGATCTTTTAGGTAGATGTGGTGTTCGTTTTTTATAAATAGATTATGGTAAGTAGTAGTCTTGAAACAACTCTGGTAAATGAAATAGTATGTATTTTGTAATATGAAAATTTTATTTCTTATATTTTATGAGAAGATTAAACTGGCACCAATTTTTCACCATAAACTAATTTATAACCCATTCATTAATACAAACGAAAACACCCAAACATATAGGAATGTGGCAGCATCTAGCAAAACTGCCTAGTCAATAACCCTCTGACATATGATTCCCACTTTTTTTTTTTTTTGGTTTTTGCAAGGTAGGGTCTCACTCTGGTCCAGGCTGACCTGGAATTAACTATGTAGTCTCAGGGTGGCCTCGAACTCTCAGCGATCCTCCTACCTCTGCCTCCCGAGTGCTGGGATTAAAGGCGTGCGCCACCACGCCCGGCTGATTCCCACTTTTTAATAAATATTTTATTTGTTTACCAGAGAGAAAGAGAGACAGAGGAACAGGAAGAGAGATAAGGAGGGAGGGAGGGAGGGAGGGAGAAAATGGGCACACCAAATCCTCTAGCTACTGCAAACAAAGTTGAGATGCATGCATCACCATGTGCATCTGGCTTACATGGGTTCTGGGGAATTGAACCTGGGTCCTTAGACTTCGCAGGCAAACACCTCAACTGCTAAGCCATCTATCTCTCTAGCCTCTGGAATCCTAGTTTTTAATCTATCTCCAAAATGGACTGACAAAAGTACAAAAATACTTGCTGGGTATGATGGTGCATGTCTTTAATCTCAGCACTCTGGAGGCTGAGGTAGGAAGACTGCCATGAGTTTGAGGCCACCCTGAGACTACAAAGTGAATTCCAGGTCAGCCTGAGCTAGAGTGAGACCCTACCTCAAAGAAAGAAAAGAAAAAAAGAGGAGTGGAAAGAAGAAGCGAAGGAGGAATGGAAGGAGGAGGAGATGATGTTGATGAAGATTAGGAGTTAGGGGTATAGCTCAGCAGTATACTGTATACTTTAGCATGCACTGAAGCCCTGGGTTCAATACCAATACTAACAAATTAAAATTAAATACCACAATATGCAAAAGTTATAAAAGCAAAATTATTTTCTAGCTCTGTCTACTACAAAGGCCTATAAATAATGGCCAACCTAGTAACAAGAATTTTAATGTACCATTCCTTACTAAAAGAAGCTAAAGCTCTTTAAACAGATGACAGATTATAGGTCAAGGACAATGTATAATAAGTAGGCAAGCATGCCATCATAGCACAAAGGAAACTATTAAACGACTTCTCATGAAATCATGGTAAAAGGACTTAAGAATGAAGTAACAGTTTCCTGCAAAAGATAAGACAATTTGAACCTCAACAGAAATAAAAATAGTGCAACATATGAGTGGGTAATGAAGATGTGGTACATTTACACAATGGAGTTCTACTCAGTGGTAAAGAAAAATGAAGTTATGAAATTTACAGGAGATGGATGGATCTGGAAAGGTTTATATTTAGTGAGGTAACCCAGGCCCAGAAAGCCAAACGTCACATGTTCTCTCTCATATGTGGATCCTAGCTATAAATGATTGGACTTCCATGTGAGTAAAAATAAAGTTCAGTAGCAGAAGCCAGTGCGCTAGAAAGGGAATATAAAGGGAGTAGAGAGGGAGGGAGGGGTACTTAACAGGATGGTATTGAATATATGTAAGTAGAAGAACAGATTAATGGGGGTGAAAAGGCCTAAGAGAGGTCAGGGGAAGGGATTGAGTAAAGGAAAGGTGGAGGGAGGGCTAATCAAAATCTAAGAGGATATAAATAAGTCATATGGAAACTTACTTTTTGGGACAATGAACACCCAGAAGCCATAGATCGTTACTAGAAAATTTTCAGTGCCAGGGACAGGATACCTTCCAGTGAGTTGTTGGCCAGGGAGGTCACTGATAGCCTCAAAACATTACAAGCCATTGCCGAGGCCCTTGGTTTCCCACCAGGAATAGATGCTAAGACCCTATTGCTGAAGACTCCACATACTGGAGCTGCAAGGTCACTGAGAAATCCTGCTGGAGCTGAGCTGAAAGCATCCTCCATGTGGACCAGCTGACAGAAAACTGGAAACAGCTATGCTGCATGCAGTTCAATAGGAGAGGAAATCACCAGTGAAGGTACTCAACGGTGGACACTGCAAGCCTAAAATTTGGGCCAGGCCAGGCCAAGCCAAATGAGCCAACGGGTGCAATAATGGCATGTCTGTTATGGGGGAAACCAACCACTTTCTAATTGCACTGGAGGCCCGCTCTATAGGAGGGAATACATGCCTGATACTTAAAACCTACAACCAGGGTAGTCATGAGCCCTAGGGATGCAACATCTGCTGGTGTCTGGCTAAATGTATACACTATGCTCACCAAACTGCCCAGAAAGCACTTCTCTTAATGTTCATACCCATATAATAATGCTACTCTCTCTTTTGGTTAGAGAAGCTTCTCCTTTCAGATGGCGGTGACCTTGGGATGACTCAGAAGGCATCATGGTGCTGAGAAGTGACAGAGGAGTGCTCAGCACTTAAACATCTCTAACACACCTTCCAAGGCTCAGGGTTCATTGTGGAAGAGGGGGCAGAAAGAATGTAAGAGCCAGAGGAATGTGCTCCCCCAGACACAAAATGGCCTGGATATCCATGACCTCACAGTGCCTGACACTACCTACACAAGACCATCCTAACAGGAGGAAAAGATCATGACATCAAAATAAAAGAGAGGGGGCTGGAGAGATGACTTAGCAATTAAGGTGTTTGCCTGAAAAGCCAGAGGATCCCAGTTTGACTCTCCAGGACCCATGTAAGCCAGATGCACAAGGTGGCGCATGCATCTGGAGATCGTTTGCAGTGGCTGGAGGCCCTGGAGTGCCCATTCTCTCTTTCTCTCTCTCAAATAAATAAATAAAATATGAATAAACAAACAAAAAATAAGAGACTGAGAGGGGGAGGGAATATGATGGAGAGTGGAGTTTCAAAGGGGAAAGTGGGGGGCAGGAGGGAATTACCATGGGATATTGTCTACAATTATGGAAGTTATCAATAAAAAAGAAAAATTTTAAATATCACAACACTTAACTGCATCAAATTCATATAAATCCAGGCATCTATATTTTTTTTAAAAGAAAGTTCACCAGCTACCTTAGGAGGATGCTAGGTTTCTAATTCATTATTTCAAAAACTGTTTAATTAAAAAAGGAGTCTGGGGCTGGAGAGATGGCTTAGCGGTTAAACGCTTGCCTATGGAGCCTAAGGACCCCGGTTCGAGGCTCGATTCTCCAGGACCCATGTAAGCCAGATGCACAAAGGGGTACATGCATCTGGAGTTCGTTTGCAGTGGCTGGAGGACCTGGCGCACCCATTCTCTCTCTCTCTCCCTCTACCTGTCTATTTCTGTATCTCTCTCTCTCAAATAAATAATAATAAAATATTAAAAAAAAAAAAAAAGACTAATGGCTATGATTTAAAAAAAAAAAAAAAAGGAGTCTAAGCCGGGCATGGTAGCACACGCCTTTAATCCCAGCACTTAGGAGGCAGAGGAAGGCGGATTGCCATGATTTCAAGGCCACCCTGAGCGAATTCCAGGTCATCCCTGACCCTACCTCAAAAAAATAAAAATAAAAATAAAGGAGTCTAACATTTATCCTGCCTAGCCTCCTAAAGAGCTCCTTCAGAGCAACCAGAGATAGCTGCCTCTGAAACAATGTAGAGGTTAGTGGTACCTGTTACCCACATACCTTCCTTACCTATCACCACTGATGCAACAGAAAAATCCCAAAACCCATTTGTGTCTATCAAATATATCTGAGTCTGAAACAATGCAGAGGTTAGCGGTACCTATCGCCACCCATGCCACAGAAAAATCCCAAACCCCGTGTGTATCTGTTTTTGTTGAATGTGCTTGTACAATGAAAACTACATGGGAACTATGAAAGATTGCTTCCCCTCCACTTCTTTGAGGTCCTGGGGATTGAAGCCAGGGCCTCATGCATGCTAAACAAGGGCTTTTTACTTTGACTTACTTTTTTTTTTTTTTTTTTTTGGTTTTTCGAGGTAGGGTCTCACTCTGGCCCAGGCTGACCTGGAATTAACTATGTAGTCTCAGGGTGGCCTTGAACTCTCGGTGATCCTCCTACCTCTGCCTCCCGAGTGCTGGGATTAAAGGCGTGCGCCACCACGCCCGGCTTGACTTACTTTTTTGAGACAGGGTCTAACTAAATTGCCTAGGCTGGCCCTCAACTCACCCTGTAGGCCAGACAAGCCTAGAACTTGGCCCAGCTGAAAGATTACTTTTCATTGTGACAGGAGATTTACTAGAGAGATAGATGACTGCTCACAAGGAGATGATTAGCATCACACAATGTTTTAAGCAGATACTTGCAGCATGTAAGCTTATCACAATTACAAACAGGAGGCAGCTATGAAATTATTAGTTTAGTCTTACTAGCTTATGCATTTATAATTTAATATTGCATCTTTATATTTCTCTCAACTGAATGGTGCCATATACAGTCAAAGTTTTGACAAATTTTTACTTTTAATAAGAGCTATATAATGATAAACTATATATAGCTATATAATGGTAAATGACAACCTTACCGATATTTTTGTGGGGGTGTGATGATGTACATGTGTTCATACTAATGTGTGTGTGCAGACAGGTGCATGCACATGAATACAGAGACTAAAGGTCAACATCAGGTGTCTTCCTCAACACTCTTCGCCTTATTTTGAGACAGTCTCTCACTAAACCTGGAGCTCACTGACTCGGCCAGACTAGCTAGGCAACAAACCCCAGAGACTTTCATGTGTCTACCTCAACACTGGGATGACAGGGCACCATCACGCATAGCTCGGACATGGGTGCCGGGGATCTGAACTCACGTTCTCACACCTGCAAAGCAAGTACTTTGCCAACTGAGCCATCTCCCCAGCCCTACTGCCTACATATATTTTATGTATTTATGACGTGCTTAAATTTTTCTTTTTTTTTATTATTTTGGGTTACATATTTCATCAAATTTTCTCAAAGTGTCACAAACTTCAAAAAATATCCACATTAAGTGGACTACACTTTTTCTCACACTTTCACAAATCTCAAAAATAAATAAATAGGGCTCGAGGGATGGCTTAGCGGTTAAGATGTTTGCCTGCAAAGACAAAGGACCCAGGTTCAATTCCCCAGGACCCACGTTAGCCAGATGCACAAGGGGCGCACACATCTGGAGTTCGTTTGCAGTGGCTGGAGGCCCTGG
Source organism: Orientallactaga sibirica (assembly GCA_036365145.1). Lineage (NCBI taxonomy): Eukaryota > Metazoa > Chordata > Mammalia > Rodentia > Dipodidae > Orientallactaga > Orientallactaga sibirica. The sequence goes on from JAEOAD010001797.1 coordinate 6,236,781, forward strand.
TGCACCCATTCTCTCTCCCTGTCAAATAAATAAATAAAAATAAAATATTAAAAATAAATAAATAAATAAGCAACTTGCCTCACACAATTCAAGTAGCCCAAGATGGCCTTCAACTCACTCTGTACAGTCCAGCCAGGCCTTGAACTTAGCCTGGCTGCTCAGGGTTCAACTATAAATGTTACGCAGGAAAATTGCTTTATAGTATTAATACTAAATGAAGAAGGTAGTACTGAATTATGGTATCAAGATACACAACCAGACCACCCCTTTACTGAAAGACATTTTCATCCCTATCAAGTGCCACTGCCGAAAAATTTAATGAAGTCTTTAAATCTAAAATCCACTGACAGAGAAGATAGATGGAAGAAGCAACCATGGTGGCAGCAGGGTAAGAGCAAATAGTAAGAAAAGAAAATGACCGATAATGCAACTTAAGGGGAGCTGAGGAGACAGCTCAGTTCTTTGATAAAAGCACTTGCCTTGCAAGCATAAGGACCTGAGTTTGATCCCCACAGACACAAATAAAAATGTCAGGAAAGCCAGGTGTGGTGGCGCACGCCTTTAATCCCAGCACTCGGGAGGCAGAGGTAGGAGGATCACCGAGAGTTCAAGGCCACCCTCAGACCAGAGTGAAACCGTACCTCGAAAAACCAAAAAAAAAAAAAAAAATGTCAGGAAAGGTTCCTGGAATCCCAATGCTGGGAAGCAGAGATAATTAGATCCCTGGGGCTTGCCTGACAGCCAGTGTGACCTAATCAGTGCACTCCAGACTCAAAGATTCTGTCACCTCTACACCTCTGCCATAGCATACACATACCGACACTCACATGTGTGAAGATGCAAACACAAAGACATCAAAACACCAGAAATTTGTTTTTGTCATAATATGACTAGCAGAATAAAAACTTCATTTAAGCTGGGCGTGGTGGCGCACACCTTTAATCCCAGCACTCGGGAGGCAGAGGTAGGAGGATCGCCATGAGTTCGAGGCCACCCTGAGACTACAGAGTGGATTCCAGGTCAGCCTGAGCTAGAGTGAGACCCTACCTTGGAAAACCACACACACACACAAAAAAAGGTGGCACATATACAATGGAATTTTATATAGCCATAAAGAAAAATGAAATTGTGAAAATTGCAGGAAAACGGATAGAAATGAAAAATATTATATTAATGGAGGTAACTGAGGCTCACAAAGACAAATATTGGGGATGGGGACATGGATCAATAGTTAACAGCGCTAGCTTGCAAAGCCTGATGGCCCAGATTTGATTCCTTAGTACCCACATAAAGTCAGATGCACAAAGTAGTGTACACATCTGGAGGTTTTTTTAATATTATTTTACTGACAACTTCCTTAATTGTAGATAATATCCCATGGTACTTCCCTCCCTCCACCCACTTTCCCCTTAGCACCTCCACTCTCCATCATATCCCGCCCCCAATCAATCTCTTTTCATTTTGATGTCATGATCTTTTTTTCCTATTATGATGGTTTACTACAAGTAGTGTCAGGCACTGTGAGGTCATGGATATCCCAGGCCATTTTGTGTCTGGAGAAGCACGTTGTTGGCTCTTACATTCTTTCTGCTCCCTTTTCCACAATGGACCCTGAGCCTTGGAAGGTGTGTTAGAGATATTTCAGTGCTGAGCACTCCTCTGTCCCTTCTTCTCAGCACCATGGTGCCTTCTGAGTCATCCCAAGGTAACTGCCATTTTGAGAAGAGAAGCTTCTCTAACCAAAAGTGAGAGTAGCATTAATATATGGGTACGGACATTAAGAGAAGTGCTTACTGGGCAGTTTAATTATTTTTTTAAGGTAAGGTCTCCCTCTACCCCAGACTGACCTAGAATTCACTAGGTAGTCTCAGGCTGGCCTCGAACTCACAAAGATCTTACTACCTCAGCCTCCTGAGTGCTGGGATTAAGGCACTCAAGCCCAGCCTGGAGTTTGCTTTCAGTGGCATGAGGACCTGGTGTGCCCATTCTCTCTCATGTGCGTATGTATGTATCTCAAATACTGCATGTCTCTCTCTCTCTCTCTCTCATGCTTTTAACTTTTATATATGTGCAGTTATATGGGAGTGTGTGTGTGTGAGGCCAGGGAGGTAAGACAGAAGAGGTGATGGAGAGTCAACAAAGCTATCAATGTATGAAAAACCCAAAAGGAAATATGGTACTTGATAAGATAATGAAAATATAAATTTAAAAAATATATTTGAGAAGCCGGGCATTGTGGTGCACGCCTTTAATCCCAGCACTCGGAAGCAGAGGTAGGAGGATCGTCGAGAGTTCGAGACCACCCTGAGATTACATAGTTAATTCCAGGTCAGCCTGGACCAGAGTGAGACCCTACCTTGCAAAACCAAAATATATATATATATATTTGAAAGAGGTGCCTGGTGTGGGTAGATAAAGCTGTTGCCTGAAATCATACATTATTAAATGAAAATCTCGGTACCAGTAGTGAACTATCTCCCTATGAGTTGTTGTTGGTCAGGAGGCCTTTCAGGCATTCAAAACAACACAGGCAATTATCACTGCTATTAGTTGCCCACTAGAACTAGCTGGGAAGACCCTATTGCTGAAGATGTCACACACCTAGATCACAGAAAAGAAATAAAGCTAGAACTGAGATGCAAATGTCTTCACTGCTGGACAACATTCACAGTGCCAGAAGGTGCCACACAGGCTGCTCTGGGGGAAAAATGGTACCAACAGGGTTACTCAGCTGTGGACCTGGGATGCAACTATACTGACCATCCAGGCAAGATAATCCCACTGGTGTCAGAACAGCATGACTTCAATGAGAGTACCCAACCACTTTCTGACTGAATGTGATACTCACTTCACACAAAAGAATTCACACCTGGTACTGCAAACCTTGTCAAAAACCCATGGCTCAGAAGATCATAATGGGGAATCTACACTTGTTGTTTTGCTAAATGGATATAATGTGCCTATTAAATTATCTTCCAAATAACTATGTTTATGTCCACAGACTAATGCTGCTCTCAGTTTTTATAAAAGAAGCTTTTTGAAATGGCCAGTGGTTATTGCAGAGATTCATAACTGGTCAAAGTACTGAGAATAAATGACTGCTGAATGCTCAGCCCTAAATGGGACATTTGTATCACCTCTTCAAGGAGCAGAGAACATCGTGAAAAAAGGAGCAGAAAGAATGCCTAAGCCTGAATGGGGGAAACAGTACTGAACGCTTCTAGGCCTGATGTGGCTACTGCACTCTAACTCAAAGCAACTGTGATTGCCTACATGAGATGGGAACAAGATTGAACCCATCAACACCCTGTCATTGAAGGGGGAGAGGCTCATGGGGCCTCACCCCTCCTAGAAGATTTCTCTGCAATTAACATTTAGTGGGGGAGACAGATACTTTCTTCAACACTATAACCACTCAAAATACCAAAAAAATAAAAAAAATAATAAATGAAAAATAAAAGTACTTTCCTAATTTTTCTAAACAAACAACCTTAATTAATAAGAATTTATAATTTAATAAATTGATTTTGAAGCTAACTTTCCTAGAATATATATTAAGTATCTATGAAATTACAGAGTACATCTTCTTTAAAACTCATTTGTAGGGCTGGATACATGTGGTTAAAGGAGCTTGGGTGAGATTCCCCAGTGTCTATATAAAGCCAGGTACACAAAGTGGTGCATATGTATGGAATTCATTTTCAATAGCAAGAGGCCCTGGCCTGCCCATTCATATTCCTTATCCCTCTCTCCTTCCCTCCTCCCTTCTCTCTCAAATGAATGAATATATTTAAAAAAAAAAAAAAAAAAAACCTTGGGCTGGAGAGATGGCTTAGCGGTTAAGGCACCTGCCTGCCAAGCCTAAGAACGCCCATTCGAGCTCCAGGCCCCACGTTTAGCCAGACATAAAGTGATGCAAGCGCACAATGCCGCACTTGCCCACAAGGGGGAGCACATATCTGGAGTTTGTTCACAGTGGCTGATGGGCCGCTGGCACGCCCATTCTCTAACTGTCTCTGTCTCTGTCTAAGTAATAATAATAAAAAAAAAAAAAACTTGTTTATTTGTAGTCACTTGGTGCAGGGTATGGATGGGTTTCCCAGAAGACAGAAGTTCTAAAAGAACAGAAAACACCTGTTTAATACAATGAAATTCTGGTGGCTTACAATTGTTCTATAAATACTTTAACATGATTTCACATGAAACATGGCATTTTTTTTTCCTACAGGTAATTTCAAAATCAAACTATAAACTTTGTTCAATTGTTTTTGTCACCCTGGGGATCAAACCTACATGTGAGTTAAGTGTTCCAATACTGAACTACACCCCAGCCCTTTGTTTTGTTTTGTTTGTTTGACAATAGTCTCTAAAGTAAGACCTTAAGAAGGACTGGCTCTTTTCCATCACTTTGTAGGAGATTTTTTGCAATATACAGACTGAAAATCGAAAATAAATATTAACAGTTCCTAAATTTATAACACATTAAAATTTTTAAATTACCTTAATTTAAAATATTCTGGTAGTCACCTCTCCACCTCAATCTACCATTATGACCCCTAACACAATAGTTGTGACCAACTATTGCAACATTGTCAAAATGTTATTTTAAAAATTATAACTGGTCTCGTATTCATTTTATCTACTATAAATTTTAATTTTACTTCTCTATCAAATAGTATTTGGTTTGCTAATACTGAAAAACCAGAACATTACTAAGTATATAAATCTGAAAGAAAAACTACACATTTTACTTTCAGTGCATCTACACTTTTAACATTATCCTGGAATTTTTTATTTATTTATTTATTTGCAAGCAGAGAGATAGAAGGCAGACACAGAGACAGAATGGGCACACCAGAGCCTCTAGCCATTGCAAATGAACTCCAGATGCATGTGCCCTTTGTGCATCTGACTACGTGGGTCCTGGAGAATCAAACAGGGATCCTTTGGCTTCGCAGGCAAATGCCTTAACTGCTAAGCCATTTCTTCAGCCCTGGAATTTTTTAATATTTTACTTTTATTTATTTGATACAGAGGGAGAGAAAATGTGTGCACCAGGGCCTCCAGCCACTGCAAACGAACTCCAGATGCACGCACCACCTTGTGCATCTGGCTAATGTGGGTTCTGGGGAATCAAACCTGGGTCCTTTGGCTCTGCAGGCAAATGCCTTAACCGCTAAGCCATCCCTCCAGTCCCCTTATCCTGGAATTTATCCTTGGAATTTCTCTAACATATTTAAAGGACATACCGAAAACTGTGAATGCCCTGAAGCTCCTGCTGTAGAACCTCTTGCGTTGTTGCTATTAAGTCCAATGCTCCAACAAATTCAGAAGTAGATAATAACACCTGTACTGTAGGCTGGGTTTGGTGTACAGTGGCCATTAACTTCAGTTTATTGTATACTTTAACACAATTATTCCTGGTGAGTGCCAGTCTTAAAATATGTAGTGATCCTTCACACATTACTTTATCAATCTGTGCAATTTTATCTCGAAGTATTTTTACAGCCTGGGAAGTTTTCTTGAGGTAGTCCTGCAATTCGTGTTGAGAGGTCATTGCATGAAAAAATGCTTCTGAACGCAGAGAGATCTGATGAGCAATGTTTACTTCCACAATATCAAGATAATGGCTCAGCTTAAAAGGAAGAAAAAAAATCAGAGAACAGTGTAAATATAGCTCTTGACTATCCAAATACCGTCTAGAAATGATAAAACATTTCTACATGTATTTTTAATTCCTTTGTATGAACAATTTGCTTGTGGGATCAGATATACAAAATGAGGACAACAGCCCAAAGACCAATAAATGTAAGAAAAGAATAAAAGGTTATTTACCTTTTTCCTCTATACTAATCATTGCTACCATTCAAATACCACCTATTTCCTAAGAGTAGCTCACACCTATCTGGTGTTATAATTCAAATTTGAGAACTTCTAAGATCTAAAAGGAAATTATCTCCTTGGCTCTCACCCAGCATCACACAACTTTTATCTAAGCAGCTGCTTTACCTCCGCTCACCAAGCTCTGGCTTCTGTGCACTAGTACAAAGTGTCATACATGGAGTTTTTTTTTTTTTTTTAAAACAACCTTAGAACATAGATACAAGAATTATTCTCACTTCATGAAGGAGAAAACCCAAACATTAAACAAACAAATAAAGCCATCTGTTTGAAAGGTGGCAGAAGTAAAATGTAAACCCAGCTCTGTCAAACTCACCTTTTCTACTATACCACTCTGTTTCAAAATACTAAACAAACCATGCAAGACAAATCATTAATTCAGTCACAAATTACATAAAATACCAGAATACATTTACATCTTTTTCAAAGGTGTTTGTATTTCCAAAGTGAATCTTTTGTCAATTTATCTTTTTACTTTCAACGTACTGCCCTTTTAAAATATTAGTAAATGCCTTAAACAATCAGCGCATAGTCATTCTTAACACTACCATGGTTAATTCCCACAGTTATTTGTTAAGAATACTTTCTAGGGCTGGAAAGATGGCTTAGTGATTAAGGGGCTTGCCTGCAAAGCAAAAGACCCAGGTTCGACTCCCCAGATGCACAAGGGGGCGCATGCATCTGCAGTTCATTTGCAGTGGCTGGAGACCCTGGTGTGCCCATTCTCTCCCTGTCTCTCTCTGCCTGCCTATTTCTGTATCTCTCTCTCAAATAAATAAATAAATAAATAAATAAATAAATAAATAAATAAATATTTCTAAAAAGAATACTTTCTAAATTTCAAATCTAGACTTCTGAAACCACTTTGTCTTTTCTTCCTTACTACCTGCACATGCCCATATTATCTTTAAAAGTAAAACTGGGAGAGAAATGAGAGTGTTTTAACCTATAGTTTAGACTTCAGTGTTAAAAGACCAATGGACTTTCAGTGTCTAAGATTTAAAAGATTAGAAATTCAGTCAAGAACACTGCTTTGTTCAAACCAGATCATCACTGGGATGTGACTCAATGATGGAGCACTTGCCTAGCATGCACAAGGCCCTAGATTCAATCACCAGAACTAGAAAAAGAAACAAAACCAACAATGCTCTTTTGATAATCTACTATGACCTACAACATCTACTAGGGTACAAATAAAAAATTTCCACAATTGAAATGTCTTCAACTTATGCTTTTTTTTTCTTCTTGTCTTCAATATAGCTATTTATTTATTTTCTAAAAAAGAAACATGAGGACAAATGCAGCCATGTAGATTATAAGCTCAAATGGACTCAATTCTCAAAATAGCAAATGGCACATGGATAACCAGCACATATGTTTTATATGTTGTTGCCAATCTCTGGACTGTTTGAACAGGCTTATGATAAAAGAAGAAACTTTACTAGAAAGTACATCAACTACATGACTAAACACACTGCATTTCTCCCCTTTTAAGGTGCTGAAGGTCAAGTCCAGGACATGTTAGGCTTGCTATGTTATCAATTTATAACCCTAGTCCTCTTTTTTTTTTTTTTTTTTTTTTTTTAAAGGAAAGATTTTCTTAATGAAGACAAAACACAATGATTTGCACTGCAATGCAAACTTCTCATTACATAACAGACCAGCATGTTGAGTGGCACAAAACAGGATACAAATGTCTTTAATTCTGGTATAACTTACCATTTTTTAAAGCTAGCAAGATAAACCAGCTACTGCCCAATACATTAAGAGTTTGAAAGTACTATCTATATTCCATTCCTATTCAAACAACACAGAATGAAAGAGTCAGAATATAAACATAGCAAACCTGACTCTGTGACTTATAAATTTAAAAAAACAAACTTTATTATTTTAGTTATTTTAAGTATTCAGGATAAGAAAAGTATTGCATTTGAATTTCAAAGGGTTTTGAAATATTGTATTAGTCTACTCTTTTCAAAGGCATATTTTCATAATTTATTTTCTTTTAAAATTATATACAGATTTTTTTTTGCCTTTTCTTAGTTTTTGTTTTGTTTTGTTTTGTTTTTGAAGCAGGTCTTCACTCTAGCCCAGGCTGACCTTAAACTCAACTCTAATGCAAGATAACCTCAAACTCATGGTGATCCTACCACAGGCTCACAAGTGCTGGGATTTAAAGGCATGTGCCACCAACAGAAAGCTAGGAAATTATTTTTAAAATGTTCCTAAAAACTTGTATATATACTTGATGGTACTTGTTTTGGCTTTTATTATTTTGTTTTAAATTATTATCCTACCAGGAAATATGACTTAGAATGTGAAGATGCAGTCCAAGAGGCAGCCTGTATCTATAAGCACATTGTTTGCATCCGATATATAAATCTGCTCTTACTCAAGGAAAGATTTCTTATAGGTAAAAATGTTGCCAAAGGGAACACTGAACTCATTTACATTTCAACTACAAGAAAAGGAATACTTGTGATTCTATCTCCACATTTCTGTTCTTTGGAGACTATGGAAAACTGAACCAAATTTGAATAGTCTTAAGACAAACATTCAGTTTGACAAGTAATGTCACTAGAACGAAATAAGAGCCTTCTCATTTTAAGAACTGATCATTTTCAGAAACTCTAAATTAAGTGTTGAGAAATAGAAGACTTTGAAAAGCTAAAAATATAGTAGTAATCTTATATTTTCTTTTACACAACTTTGCCTCAGAACAACCATCCTTATTAAGGAAAAAAAAAAAAAAATAAGTACCTCAGAAAAAGTGTATTTTCTGTGCTTTAAATCATTCTTATAAAATTAGCTGATATATAGCTGAAATGCTTGGGATGTTATTAAATATTATCAATTAAAATTCCATCAAGCTTGGGCTAGGATGAGACCCTACCTCAAAAAAGAAAAAAAAAGAAAAATAAATTCCATCAACTGCTATTTTAGATAAGAATTCTGGTTTTTGTTTTTTGTGGGTTTTTTTTTGCCTTTTGCCTTTTGCACAAAGACAAGTATTATTCCATTGAGCCAATATGCTACAGTTTATTGCTAACAACCAAAATGAGCTTCAAAGGCTAAAGGATGAATGAATCTCTTAGTGGTAGAGTACTTGTCTAATACGGGAGAGGCCCTGGATTTAAGTCCAGAATCAAGGAGCAAATGGAATAGGAGAGAAAGGAGGGAGAGGAGCAGAGGGAGGGGCAGGAGAAGGGAGACAGAAAGGAAGGAAGGAAGGCAGGGAGGAACAGAAGGAAGAAGGGAGGGAAGGAGACAGTGAAAGAACTTTTTAAAAAGTAGAACCTGGGCTAGAGTGATGGCTCAGTGAGTAAACTACATGCTGCACAAGCATACAAACCTGAGTGTGGACTCCCAGTATCCATGTAAAATGCTAGGCCTGGGGAAGTGTGTGCCTATAATCTCAGAACTGGGGCTGTAAAAACAGGGAACTTCAGGGGCTCACTGGCTAGCTAGTCTCCTAAATTGAGGTTCAGTGAGGGATCCTATCTCAAAGAATAAGATCGAGAGCTGTTAGGAAGGCCACCCAAAGTTGATCTCTGGCCTGTACATGTATACATACACCCACTCATATATAGACACACACACCTCACATACATATACATATGCAAAAAAGTTGAACTTACCAAGCAACTAAATTTGAACTGAAAAACTGTACCACCTATTCTGGTGGTACTATTAACCCGAGTAAGGTTACCAATATGGAAAAAGTCCGAGAGAAATTACCTTTTCTTGAAGCAACTTTGAAGAAGCTGCATCACGACTTCCTTTCCCACCAGCAGTGTTGAAATGAGACCATGGTAAAACTGAATTAAAAGTTAAGGAATCATCCAAGGCAAAATCTGGTTTCGTAAAAATCTATTAAAAAATGCATTTTCCCCAGTTAGATAGTTTCACTTTATCCATTACCTTCTCTAACATTGTAAGACCACCAAATGAAAGTAACTTGGATCTTGAATATGTAAGATAAAAGCAAGTGGTAATGATTCATTTATACAAAAATCTGATCCAGGAAACTATAAGTGTAGGTTCATATAAATAAACCAGAATAAACACTTTCCTACCTTCAGTTGCTTCTGGTCAGGTTTTTGTTCACAGCAATGAGAAAGTAACTAATACATTACTGTTTCACCAAGTTAAGTGTGCAATAAAAGATAGGAAAATAATCCAAGCTTGTAATCTCCCTCAGGAGACTAAGGCAGGATAGTTGCCACAAATTTGAGATTAGCTGGGACTGTACAGTGAAGCCAAGTCTAGACTGAGTTACACAGTGAGATCTTGTCTTGAAAAGACAAAAAGAAAATGTGTTTGCTTTACCAGTGGAGATGATCATTACTAGGCCTACACTTGATCAAATGGTCAAATTCACTAATACAAGACACATAACAAAGAAAGATACATTTTTCTTAAAATTTCCATGTCATTTCCTTTTGATACTTGTATTAATGTAAAGGATCAATTTATCTAATTTATATTTCTACTTCCTCCTGCTCAAAATTAGTGTTTAGAAGAATACACTAAAATTTTAAATCAAAACAAATTCAGTTTTATAAAGAAATGTTCCTATTCCCTTAGATACAACATCCAGCCAGGTAGTAAGACCTATTCATTATATTCCCCCAATGCCTCTTATATTCTCTCCTTTCTGTCTCTTCAACATGATCAGTTCAGCTCTACATTACCTCTGGCTGACAATAAATACATACTGTTATCCTCCCATAACACAGGGATACACTGCTGTCAGAGGTACCAGTCTAAGAAGTAGTAACATAAATACAATTAGGGGAAATTGTATGAGCTTCCTTATTTAAAACTCTCAGTGAAATTCCATTACCCACTTATCAAATGATTTATAACGGCATGAAAATATTTATCATTTGGTATGGGAGAGGTGTCCACACTTCAATCTTTGTATCTTGTCACTCTCTCTACTATTTACACACTGCTTTTTAATAGCACACAAACCTTCTTAAGCTTACTTATTTCATATGTCCTTTACAACAGAATGCCCATTCTTGCCTCTCTTCCTAGAGAACATGATTACCCTACCTACCTCTGAGCACAGTATGCCACATAGAATTACTTATATGGTCACACTTTTAAAATTATTTGATGTTCATCTGTAGAAACCATGCTTCTACAATTAGATTGATAGCTTATTTAATCACTGTATCTCTAGCACCTAGTATAAATCCAAAAATATATTTATTAATTTATTCACTAATTCTATGCTATATTTACTTATTGGTTCATTTTATCTACATCCAAAATAGCTAATAGGAATATAAAAGGAAAAATAAAACTAGAGGCAGTGGTAAGTTTTCTAATCCCTGCTTTAGTATTATAAATAAAAACATTTAAGCTGGGCATGGTGGCGCATGCCTTTAATCCCAGCACTCAGGAGGCAGAGGTAGGAGGATCACCGTGAGTTCGAGGCCACCCTGAGACTACATAGTGAATTCCAGGTCAGCCTGGGCCAGAGTGAGACCCTACCTCAAAAAACCAAAAGTAAATAGATAAATAAATAAAATAATAAAAACATTTAATTCAATAACTATTAACTGTCCCTTACGTTAGGTACCGAGGGGGAAACAAAGAAAAAAAGTACTACACATATCCTACTCTTAAGGATCCATAATCCAAGAAATGTGATAAATATACAGCTGACCATCTGTATCTTTAGGGTCCGTATCAATGAATTCAACCGAGTGTCAATATTATTCAGGAAAAAAAATTGCTATTGTATTGAATATGCATGGCCTTCTTTTACTTCTAAGTAATATAGTATACAACTATCTGCATAGTATTAGGCATTTTAAGTACTCTAGGTATAATACCTAGTGTGGTTGAGAGATGTACACCTAAGTTATAAAGGAATGTTTGTAATCTATATACAATATAAAAGGGACTTAAGCATTGGCACATTTTGGAATCCTTGGGGGAAGGGTAGTATGTCCTACATAAAATGTTATAGAAATTTGGCCAAAGGGCTCATTGTGTACAATTGAAAAGAACAAGTATACATGTAAAGTTGCCATTTAAGCATAAAATCAAAAATGATTAAGTACACGAAGATGAGAACCAAGTCTTTCAGGAGAAGGAAACAAAGCAAGTAAAGCATGAAGCTAGCAAAAAGCAGTCCAAACATCAGTAAGCAAAAGTTACATGTGTGACAGCAACGGAAGTACACCACACGGGCTCTGAAAGACAGTTTGAACATTATTCTGTAGGAGTATGACACCAGAAATGTTCGTCCTCTCATCTTTCTGTCATGTTCTCATCCTCAAGAACAACTGTCACAATCCTCCTTGACAACCTGATGAAGACAATGGACTTTCTTTCCAGGAGGAAAGAAGGAGAAATGCATCTACTATGACCTATCAAATTTGTCATACAGAGAAAACAGCTCTTGATAATTTAAAGGAATAGTAAAATCCACAAAATTCATCTTTTAAAATGGGACTTAAACTATAGATTTCAGTGGTGAGAAATAGACTGCTAATACAAAAAAAAAGAGCATAAATATTTATTTGTATATTATTTTTTTCATTTAAAAAGAGAGGGAATAAAATGATGCAAAAAAAGTCCCAGAAGGACAACATGGTCCACTTGTCCAAAAAAAAAAAAAAAAATAAGTCAGTGCCAGGAGTGGTGGCACACGCCTTTAATCCCAGCACTCAGTGGGCCAGAGGTAGGAGGATTGCCGCAAGTTCAAGGCCACCCTAAGACTGCATAGTGAATTCCAGGGCAGCCAGGGCTAGAGGGAGACCCTACCTCAAAAAACAAAAACAAGCAAAAAAAGTCAAATGAAAGCTGCTTATAAGACAAAACTAAAGACCCAATATTAAAAAGTAGTATTGCGTTGTTAAGCTTAGTTACCTTAGGTACTTGTTCCAGATCTGTCCTGGATTTATCTGTAAGAAAAGTAAAACATACATTTTGTACTTTTTAAATTTTATCTTCATAAAATATATTTTGACAATTTCAGTATTATACTGGACCACAACCAGATACCTACTTAAACTTCTTCCTTCACCAAATAGTATTCCTCAGCCTACCTACTACCAGGCTTGTAGCAAGCAACGCACTGAATAATGTATGTTTCAAATAGTTTTAATCATTTAGCAACAGCTTCCTAGTGGTTTGTTTTTTGTTGTTGTTTTTCCGAGGTAGGGTTTCACTCTAGCTCAGGCTGACCTGGAAGTCACTCTGTAATCTCAGGGTGGCCTCAAACTCAAGGCGATCCTCCTACCTCTGCCTCCTGAGTGCTGGGATTAAAGGCGTGCACCATGACGCCTGCCTAGCTTCCTAGTGTTCTGTCATCAGTCCTTTCCTTCTATTCACATCCTGTTCATACCAAGATCCAACTGCCATGCCATTGTCTAGCATGTCACCTATAACAACACTCACCATGCCAGTATTTCAGCCTATATTTCTCTTTCCTGAGCTAATAACTCGCCAACCAGATGTTTCCTTCACTGCAAATCATGTAATGAACTAGTCTCCATCTCCTCCAAACTTCCACCTCTATATCACCTCTCTCACTGAATGAACTGTGCCTCGTACCTAGAATGGGTATCCAAGCAAGAAACCCTGGCATCATATTATCCCTGAATCCTCTTGCCCCTGTACTAGGTACTGACCATCCATCAAAACCTGTGCCTAGATCTATACATCTGTCCTAATAACCTCTCCATTTCCATTGCAACTACTACTGCAACCACGTCATTTCTCACTTGTGTTCCTGAAGTAGTCTCCAATTGTCTCCTTGCCTCTAGTCTTATCATCATCTGAAAATTTATTTCCACAACTGCTTTCACAAGGAAATATGCAATAATACATTTATGTCTAGTTAAAAATATTTTGTAGCTCTATATAGTCTTAAGAAAAACTAAAATTCCTGACCACAGCATACAAAATTCTGCATGTCCTCAACCTTGCCTATTCCTTCAGCTTCATCTTTTTTCCTAGTACAGCCAACAGACTAGACACTTGCAGCTCTGTGAACATACTGTTTTCTAGTCGCCCTATAGCTTTGTATAAACTTCTTTTGTCCTGGGAATATACAGACTAAATACAAAAGTATTTCAAACTAGCTAATTTACAACACACTTATGTTGTAAATTACAAACACATTCTAAAGCTCAGTAAGAAAAGCAAAGAAATGTTGCGTGTACAACTTTACCAAGCTCAACTTGCCCTAACTTACTTAAAATACAATTAACCCTTTGAGGACTATTTTTTACTCTTCTATAAAAACTTTTACTGCAGCCGAGAGTGATGGAACACACCTTTAATCCCAGCACTCGGGAGGCAGGGGTAGGAAGATAGGAAGATCTCCATGAGTTCAAGGCCAGTCTGAGACTACATAGTGAATTCCTGGTCAGCCTGGGCTAGACTGAGATTCTATCTTGAAAAACAAAAACAAAAAAACAACCTTTTACTACAAAGTAAAGGTAGGAAATATAGCTCAGCAGTAAAGCACTTGCTTAGGATGCACAAGGCCCTGGGTTCAATCCTCAATACCACAAAATAATAAACAAGTAGAAAAAAATACAGATATAGGAAACAAGGTTCCAATTTTAAAGTCTTTCATTCATATTTATGTCATGGTTTATTATCTACAAATAACATATGTTCATACCATGAATATGTAAAAGGGTCCTATCAAAGGTGTCTTTAGGAGGACAAATATTCTTGCATCTCTCATGAATCTTCTCTCTCTAATAAAAACACAGGGAAATGAACAGAACAATGATCACTGCTACATAAAAATGAGTATTCAATGCATCAAAATGTTTCACATAGTATAAAAATATTATTTCCTTAATTAGTTCTACAACTTTTTATAAAATTACTACCCTCTGCACTTAAATACAAACAATAAGAAAAGGGTTATAGATATAGCTTTGTCGTAGGCAATTGCCTACCATGTGCAAGGTCCTATATTCTATCACCAACATCACAATTAATCAATCAATCAATCAATCAGTCAATAAATACAATTTAAAAAGAAAAGAATACCACTACAAAAATCCATGAACACCCAAACACGCTATACTTACCTCAGCTAATATAATTTAATAAACTCTCCATACTGGAATGAAGAGGGAAAACAACTGGAAAAGCTTTATATAACAACAATCATTTAGAACATTTTTAAAAATGTTTTAGTTATTTGAGAGAGGGAAAGAGGCAGAGAGCGAGAGAGAGAAAGAGAGAATGGGTGTGCCAGGGCTTCCAGCCACTGCAAACAAACTCCAGACACATGTGCCTCCTTGTGCATCTGGCTTACATGGATACTGGGGAAATCAAACTGAGGACCTTTGGCTTTGCAGGCAAGCATCTTAACCACTAATCCATCTCTCCAGCCCCTTAGAATATTTTTTAATTTAAGGAAGAAAGCCTGAAAATCGATACATACAAGATAGAAAGTAACTACTGCCAGCTTCTCTTTGAGAAAAAAAAAATCACGTTGGTTTAGGACTATATGATCATTATCAATACTCTTATCTTTTCAGAAATGGCATTAAAAATATGCTGGGAAAGTGGAGTATAGGGACAAGAAAACACTGGGCTACTAGTGTTCAGAATTCTAGTAGCAACTCTGTCATTTACAGATAGACAGTTAAACCACTTTGCACTCCCAGCAGCCATGAATAAGAATGCCTATTACAGGGCTGGAGAGATGGCTTAGCAGTTAAGGCACCTGCCTGCTAAGCCTAAGAACCCGTTCAATTCTCCAGGTCCCACGTTTAGCCAGACACAGTGATACAAGGGCGAAATGCTGCACTTGCCCACAAGGGGGCTCACACATCTAAAATTCATTCACAGCAGGTGAAAGGCCACTGGCGTGCCCATTCTCTGTCTCTCTCTCCGTCAAAAAAAAAAAAAGGAATGCTTATTGCACCTAATCTGTGCCAACATTTGGTATTGCCAGTGTTTCATATTTTTGTCATTCTAACAGATACATAGTAGCATCTCTTTTTTTGTTGTTTGGTTTGGTTTTTTGAAGCAGGGTCTCATTCTAGCCCAGGCTGACCTGGAACTCTCTGTACGTAGTCCAGGCTAGCTTTGAACTCAAAGCAATCTTCCCACCTTAGCCTCCCACATGTTGGAATTATGGGTGTGAGCCACCATGCCTGGCTTAGTATCTTTGTTTTAATTTGCAATGTGTAGGTTCAACATAAGAATATTTCTGGTTTTTTTTTTTTTTTTTTTTTTTTTTTTAAATTAGGTCAAATGGTCTCATATTCTGGCTCAGGCTGACCTGGAAGTTCACTATGCTTAGTCTCAGGGTGATCCTCAGAACTCTCAGCGATCCTCCTACCTCTGCCTCCCAGTGCTGGGATTCAAGGCCACCCTGAGAATACATAGTTAATCCCACAGCCTGGTCCAGAGTGCTCATAAGAATATTTCTATACTACACATGAACTAGCTACTATACATTAATGCCAATAATAGAGTCATTCGGCCTCTCTCCAAATCACAGAAATAATGGCACTTAGTTAAATAAAATCGACTATATTTAAATTAGGCTTTCAAATGATAAAACACTAAAAGCAATATTATACAAATACAAATATAGGGCTTGGGAGATAGTTCAGTCATCCCAAAAGTGAAAATCAGGGAGGAGGAGCAGGTGGCATGAGGAAAGGTGTGGAGAAGAGCTTTGATCCTCAGAACTCACATAAAAATATCAGTCATAGCCGGGCGTGGTGGCACATGCCTTTAATCCCAGCACTCAGGAGGCAGAGGTAGGAGGATAGCCATGAGTTCAAGGCCACCCTGAGAATACATAGTTAATCCCAGGTCAGCCTGGTCCAGAGTGACACCCTACCTCAAAAGACCAAAAAAAAAAAAAAAGTAATCTGTTTCCAATAACAACAATTGAGATTGGGAAGTAGTATTCCCTTTCACTTTCCAAAACATTTCAACATGTTTATGCCTATTTTTGGCTTTGGCTTTTAACTCAACACCATCTTTAAGTCCAGCAAACACTTCCTGTAATAGTCCCCTATGAGACAAATCAAAAGTCTGCAAAACCATCACTTCCAATGCCTAGATCCTGGCAGTTTCCCACCTGTAAAAAGAGCACAGCCCAGCAGTAATATGCATTAGGACTGGCAAAGGACAGAGCCTGCCATGCCATGAAGATCTTGGAAGTTACATAAGAGCATCCCAACACTGGAAAATCAGGGAGGAGGAGGAGGTGGGAGGAGGGAAGGTGTGGAGAGAGATCACTGTGTAGTTACATAACAGCATCCCAACACTGGAAAATCAGGGAGGAGGAGGAGGTGGGAGGAGGGAAGGTGTGGAGAGAGATCACTGTGTAGTTACATAACAGCATCCCAACACTGGAAAATCAGGGAGGAGGAGGAGGTGGGAGGAGGAAGGTGTGGAGAGAGAGATCGCTGTGTAGTTACTTAACAGCATCCCAACACTGGAAAATCAGGGAGGAGGAGGAGGTGGGAGGAGGAAGGTGTGGAGAGAGATCACTGTGTAGTTACTTAACAGCATCCCAACACTGGAAAATCAGGGAGGAGGAGGAGGGGGAGGAGGGAAGGTGTGGAGAGAGAGCGCTGTGTAGTTACATAACAGCATCCCAACACTGGAAAATCAGGGGGAGGAGGAGGTGGGAGGAGGGAAGGTGTGGAGAGAGATCGCTGTGTAGTTACATAACAGCATCCCAACACTGGAAAATCAGGGAGGAGGAGGAGGTGGGAGGAGGAAGGTGTGGAGAGAGATCACTATGTAGTTACATAACAGCATCCCAACACTGGAAAATCAGGGAGGAGGAGGAGGTGGGAGGAGGAAGGTGTGGAGAGAGAGATCGCTGTGTAGTTACTTAACAGCATCCCAACACTGGAAAATCAGGGAGGAGGAGGAGGTGGGAGGAGGAAGGTGTGGAGAGAGATCGCTGTGTAGTTACATAACAGCATCCCAACACTGGAAGATTAAGGGGGATGGGGGGTGTGGAGAGGGAGCGTTGTTTTCCTGTGTCGTATATACTATCTAGTATTCCCATGAAGGAGAAAGCTGGATTTGATCCACAGTAAGCCAGACTGTGTGTAGAATAACAGACTCCATGGATCTTTTGCACAGACTTCTCTTCTCTGGGACAAAACCCTGTGCTGAATCACAGAAAAGTAGATGCGTAATCCAGCAGCTGAAGGCCAGACATCAAAGTTGGTCATCATTATCTTCAAGGCTATAAAGGCAGTTTCTGAGAAGTGCCAGCGGGAGAAGGGAGGTGGTATCTCCTTGAGGCTATGATCTCTGTGAGCACGCTAGCAGGAGAGACATGTGTTTCTGTGGTCACGGCCTTCAACTTGTCTAGAACACTTTTGTTTTCTTTCATGTCTTTGGGAAGTTCAACTATATATCCTTTACAAAGTAATTCTAGCCAGTATCAAATATCATGTAAGTAGACCTTTGGCCAAGCGAGATCCCAGTCTGAAAGTACATAGAGTGTTGGGCAACCAGTCAGCAGTTGAAGGAATCTGTTAACTCAGGCAAACCTTCCTCTTCCCACTGCTCACCTGATGGGGTAGGTGATCTATGTCAGACTACACTCTGCTGCTTGAAATGGAAGGTTTAGGAAGTCACGCCTGGAAGACTGAGGTTCTTCAGTGGACAGCCTCTATTACCTCTCAAGTCCACCATGTACAGGTCAAGTTCCCGTTTTTCAAGGTGCCAAGAAGCCAAGGCTCCATATCAGAAACAATCTACAGACAAAGGTGCTGGTACATTGTTTCTTAAATGCAGAGTCAAATCTTCAGACAGATTATTGTTTTAGTTGGGTCATCTCATAGGTAAGCTTATCCTACAGGCTACAGGAGCTAGTTATTTGAATCCACAAACATAGATTTCTAGTACTTACTCATCAGCATAGAAACTGAAGTCAAGGCCAGGAATGTCTAACATGGCCATGTCTGGACTGGTCTGGGCTCCAAACTTCTGAGAGCTGTCGTCATTCGTCTTCTCTAGGAGTCTTCTTTAGGTCCTACAACCACCATGTCACCACATACTTCATGAGGAGGAACCTCCCGGTGAAATGTGCCCCGTGCTACAACTGCTGTTTTCCCATAGGCTGTTTCTCCAGCTCTAGCTGGCTCTGTCACTTCCTCTCTTCTCATACTGATTAGCTGTTTGCATGGGACTCTGGTTTTTGAAGAATGGGCAATTCTCTTCTGAAACTTTCTCCAGTATCAAATGCTTCCTTGCAATAACGTCCTTCTGTGTTACTAAGATTTTTCAGTCTTGGTAATAGTAATATTTCCTCTGGCTCTTTGTCACAGGTAAGTTTGGCTCCACAGGCTTTATAGACACAATGAAGTATCTCGCCACTTCTGTGCACAGATGTCTGGGGAAGTGAACACTACTTAAACGCTGGGGTATTCTATGTCAAGATCTGATGGCTTGCTGCTTTGGTCTCGTATACCCAAAGAGGAAAGCCACTGATAAACAGCATACACTCATCATCTACATCTTCCGTCCCACATCAATTTGTTTCCCCAACTGTGCAGCATTGGCTGTGTGCTGGCCAGTGATGAGCTTCACAGTCTTCTGGGGAACTCACTTCTATTTCAGTGTTGTCCCCTCCAACAAACATTAGCTACTCTTCTCTGCTTTCCCTATACCGGCAGTGTAGAATATAGGCAGCAAGAATATGCTTGCTGTGATTCCAGGGTCCAGGGCTGTTTTCTGAACAGTAGACAGTCTTATTCATGAAGGCCATGCAGTACACATTTTCTGCTGTACTGACTTAAAACCTGCTCCTTGGGCTGGAGAGGTGGCTTAGCAGTTAAGACATTTGTCTGTAAAGCCAAATGATCCCAGTTCAACTCTCCAGGCCCCACATAAGCCAGAGTACAAGGAGGCGCATGTATCTGGAGGTCGTGTGCAGTGGCTGGAGGCCTTGGCATGCCCATTCTCTCTCTCTCTCTCCTTCTCTCTGTCTCTTTCTTGCAAATAAATAAATAAATAAATAAATAAACAAACAAACAAACAATATTTAAAAATAAACCTGCTCCTTCAGAGTCAAGCATTGCATGCTCTGCCTTGCACTTCATCTGGAAAGCTGCCTTACTCTAATTTTTTAGAACTTACAAATCATCTGGGTTTTATAAGCCTAATAGAATCACACAGGAATGTCTAATTCTGAAAAAATAATCTCTGTAGAATGTAAATGTACTAATTAAAATGTATCTAAGGGAAGAAACATACCAGGACAGTAAAATCTAGATGCATAAAAAAGAACACCTTGAGTTTGTTAAGATCACTAATCAAAAATCTACTAGGGCTGGAGAAATGGCTTAGTGGTTAAGGCATTTGCCTTAAGAAGCCAAAGGATCCTGGTTCAATTCTCCAGGACCCACGTAAGCCAGATGCACGAGGGGCACATGCATCTGGAGTTCGTTTGCAGTGGCTAAAGACCCTGGCATGCCCATATTCTCTGTCTGTCTGTGTCTCTGTCTGTCTGTCTGTCTGTCTCTCTCTCTCTCTCTCTCTCTCTCTGCCTCTCTTCTATGTCTCTGCTTGGAAATAAATGAAAAAAATTTAAATACATAAAAGAAATAGTTTTTTAAAAATCTACTAAAAATATATCTATTACTTTTGACCTATTAACCAATTTTAAGATTAGTGATTACCTGAGAAATTTCTTGTTGATATGCTATAAAATGCTCCTTGCTGATATGTGGGAGGTAGAATGAAGGTATGACTTCCGTGTCCACAAAGTCCAATCCCCATGTTTTTGTGAAGAAGTCGGATTCTCTTTTTGCTAATGTAGGATCATTTAACGCTGCTGGAAGATTTACTTTGGAATGATATACAGTCCATCTATGTTGATCTGTAACTAGAGATGGGGCAACATATAAACTATGTGAATCACCTGCAAAAGTAAACAAAAGAACTCTGTAAAGTTGGTTCTATGTTTGCAAGTATATCCTTAAAAAAAGAGTTAGATTCTATTTTATATGAACCAATTAAACTCTCTCTTCCATGGTATATGATTAATAAAAACCAACCTAATTAAATAATCTTCATCATCTAGCACCCACTGCTAATAAGATTTTTAAAATATGATAAAGGCTGGGTGTGGTGGCACTCAGAAGGCAGAGGTAGGAGGATCACAGAGACTACATAGTGAATTTCCAGGTCAGCCTAGACTAGAGTGAAACCCTACCTGAAAAACAAAAACAAAACACAAACAAAAAAAAAAATTATATACATATATGATAAAGAACATACAAAATTTTAGAGTTACAAGTTCCCACATAGGTGGATATACAGAAAATATTTTCAGGGCTGCAGAGATGGCTTAGTGGTTAAGGCATTTGTCTGCAAAGCCAAAGGATCCTGGTTCAGTTCTCCAGGACCCACGTAAGCCAGATAGATGCACAAGGGGGCGCATGCATCTGGAGTTCATTTGCAGTGGCTAGAGGCCCTGGAGCACCCATTCTCTCCCTCTCTCTGCCTCTTCCTCTCAAATAAATATTTTTTTAAAAAGAAAATATTTTCATTAACTCATTTATTTAATGCTCAGTTTCTCTTTTTTCCAAAACTGAATTACCCAAGTGGTTTGTTGTTGTTTGTTGTTGTTGTTGTTTTAAAGAGATTGGCCTTTCTTTTTCCATTGTAATAGACGAGGCACTCAAATAGTCTTTATTTGGCTTATAATTAGGTAACATAATGTTGCTGTGCCACTGATCACAGAGGAAGGAAAAATATACAATAAGTCTCACTATTTGCAGTTTTGTTCTCTAAAGTCTCTGAATACTGACCTAGCAAATGCTGAACTACTGCTCCCTAAGGTCATTGTGTCTCAGGTAAAAATATTTTCATTGATCAATAAATACATAAACTTATCTAAGGTATATTTCTGGTTAAAAAGACTTATTCATTATCTATCACTAATACTAACCTCATGGCTGGCAGCTTTATAGCTTATGCTTATTCTACACACGTACTGTCTTCATAAGGCACACCACAGTTTTACTGTATCTAGCCACACTAAGCAGCATTTCATCATGATCCTAAGGGTCACTTTAAACAGTAAAAGTCTCCCATAAAAAAAAAAAGTACAAAACTGTAATAAGCCTAGCACTAAATAGACTGAATAAAAAACAGGCACTTAATCAAGAAAACTAAAACAAGAAAGCAACCACAGAGGGAGGCAAGTGGAGTGCTGTGCATAGGTCGACTGGCCAATGATCACAGAGGTGCCACAAATACTAATAATGCAGTCAAAATAAATCTTAGAGATCAAGAGAATTTGCAAATACCAAATCTGCAAATAATGAGGACTGACTAGTCTACGTTTGAATCACATAGCTTTCATTCTGTCCCTTCATTATTTAATACTTTTTCAATTAACTCTTTTTATGGAAATGCATGAAAAGAACTACATTCCAATTTCCCAATCTGTTATTTATATCTGTTTTTTTAACATTATAAAATTTACTCTTTCGAGGTAAGTTTATAAAACTTGACTACTCACTCAAAGATAATACAAATCGCTAGAAAAATACAAGAAAGTATTACCTGTGGGTTCCTTGGGACACACATCTGGCAGTGACTGCACAGGTCTGATGTGTTTTGCTGGATCTACCTCTTTTTTAAAGAAAACATCACTGCTGCTTCCTTGAGGCACTGGAGAAGAACTGTGGCTTGAAGCCATTGCATAAAATCACCACTCAACTAAAAATGAGTAAGAAACAAACAATAACTAAGAGTTCTTCATGAAAACTATGAATTATAGCTTATACAGGAATTACACAGGAATTATACAGTTCACAAAATTTTCTTTCAAAACCAGAAGCATTTTTTCAAAGGCTCTCAAAATGTAACTTATATAATTTAAATATTTGCTATTAACTGTGAACACTGTTCATACTTAGTTTACTAAATTATCTGTTCTTGTTTAAAAATAAATTCCCCTAAGTAAAATGTTCTCAGTCTTTTATCCAAAATCCAAAAAGATACCAATCTTGTACCCAATATATTTTAAAAAAATTGAAACACTCTATCCATTCACTAAGTATACAGTAGTGATATACAATGTTAAGATGGCTAAAGTGCCTAAGTTCTTTTAAGTCTACCTGGTTAGGTTCATATCTCACCTTCACTGACCAACAGTGTAACCATAAGAAAATTAACTTAACCTTTGTGTGCCTTTCCTCATCTGTAAAATGTATATGAAAAAAGATCATGTCTCATAAATATCTTGTTAAGAATTATGGGAATTGGGCTGGGGAGATGGCTCAGTGAGTAAAAGCATTTGCTGTGCAAGCCTGAGAAACTGAGTTTGGATTCTCAGAACCCAGATAAAGCTGCACAAGATAGTGTGTCTGTAATCCCAGAGCACTTATAGCAAAGGTGGGAGAAAAAAAGGCGAATCCTGAAAGCTTGTGGTCCAGCTAGCCTGGCAAATGCCACAATGAACAGACCCAGCATAGAAGGTGAAGTTCAATACCCAAGGTTGTCCTCTGACCAGACCTATACCCACACACACGGAGGGGGGGGAGGATTTTTAAAAAGAATTATGGGAACTGGTATTTGCAAAGAATTTAGAATAATGCCTGTATTAGTGTTAGCATTCACAGATATCAGCTATTATCATTATGTCATTATTTTTACTATGTAACTGCCATGGAGTAATAATAATCATAAATTCATTAGTAACTAAATTATAAAAGAAGGGCTAGCCGGGCATGGTGGCGCACGCCTTTAATCCCAGCACTCGGGAGGCAGAGGTAGGAGGATCGCCGTGAGTTCAAGGCCACCCTGAGACTACATAGTTAATTCCAGGTCAGCCTGGATCAGAGTGAGACCCTACACGAAAAAACCAAAAAAAAAAAAAAAAAAAAAAGAAGGGCTAGAGAGATGGCTCAGAGTTTAAGGTGCTTGCCTACAAAGCCTAACAACACGAGTTTGATTCCCCAGTACCCACATAAAGCCAGATGCACAAAATGGTACATGCATCTGGCATTTATTTGCAGTGGCTAGAGGCCCTGGTGCACCCATTCTCATTCATTCTTTCTCTCCCTCTCTCTCTGCTTTCAAGTAAAAAATAAATTTTAGGGTTGGAAGGATGGCCTAGCGGTTAAGGCATTTGCCTGCAAAGCCCAAGGACCCAGGTTCAATTCCCCAGGCACAAGCGCCTGGAGTTTGTGTGCAGTGGCTGGTGGCCCTGGTGTGCCCATTCTCTCATCCTCTGTCTCTCTCTCAAATAAATACATAAATAAATAAATAAATAAATAAATAAATAAATAAATAAATAAATAAATAAATAAAATATTTTTTTAAATATATATATATATTTTTTTTTTCGAGGTAGGGTTTCACTCTAGCCCAGGCTGACCTGGAATTCACTATGTAGTCTCAGGGTGGCCTTGAACTCGTGGCAATCCTCCTACCTCTGCCTCCCAAGTGCTAAAAAATGTTTTTTAATTATAAAATAAATGGCTTTCTTCAAGAAGTTTGTAACTGCACTAAGCAACCAAAACAAATGCATAAATAAGTAAATCACAGGTTAACCTGTATTTCCATTTTTCAGTAAATGCTCTAAAAATTTCTGGGGTAAAGCAATATATATTAGTTTGATATAAGGTTTTCTAATGAAACAAAACTGAAATTGGACTGAAGAACTTTCATTATTATTTGTGATTGAAATGCTGTGCCAGGCGTGGTGGTGCATGCCTTTAATCCCAGCACTTGCCTATAAAGCCTAACAGCCCAGATTTGATTTCCTAGCACCCACATAAAGCAAGATACATAGAGTGGCACATGCATCTAGAGTCCTTTGAAGCACCTGGAGGCCCTGCCATGCCCATTCTGTCTTCATCTGTCTGTCTGTCTCTGTTCTTTCTCTCTGCTTGCAAATAACTATTTTAAAAAAAAATGTTAGCTCTCTAATTAATTACAATGGCTGTTATGGGAAAATAACAGGGCAAAAATAATTACTATGGGGCTAAAGAGATGGCTTAGCAGTTAAAGTGCTTGCCTGTGAAGTCTAAGGACCCATGTTTAACTCACTAGATCCATGTAAGCCAGATGCACTAATGTGAGGCAAGTGCAAGGCTGCACATACCCACTAGGTGGCACAAGTGTCTGGAGTTTGACTGTAGTGGCTGAAGCGCTGGCGTGGCCATTCTCTCTCTCTCTCTCTCAAAAATAAAAATAAAAAACAAATAAGCAAATAAAATATTCTGTACACTATTAAAATGTGAAATGGTACAACTACTATGGAAAACTGCATAACTTAAGAAAATAAAAAACAGCCAAGTGTGGTGGTTCACACCTTTAATCCCAGCACTTGGGAGGCAGAGGTAGGAGAACTGCTGTGAGTTCAAGGCCAGCCTGGAACTACATAGTGAGTTCCAGGACAGCCCAAGCTAGAACAAGACCCTACCTCGAAAAACCAAAAAAAAAAAAAAAAAAAAAGGAAGAGAAAGGAAAAGGAAAAGGAAAAGGAAAAGGAAAAGGAAAAGAAAGATAGCTGGGCATGGTGGCACACATCTTTAATCCCAGCACTTGGGAGGCAAAGGTAGGAGGATTGCCTGGAGTTCAAGGCCACCCTGAGACTACAGAGTGAATTCCAGGTCAGCCTGGACTAGAGCGAGAAAACAGAATTACCATATGACCTATCCATTTCATTTCTGAATATATACCAAAAAGTGAAAGTAAGATCTCAAAGATATATTTACACTCTGTTCAAAACAGCCAAAGGACAGAAACAATCCAAGTGTTCAATGACAGGAGACTGAATAAACAAATGTGGGATATATATATATATATATATATATATATATATATATATATATATATATATATATATATATATATGTATTATTCTGCCTTACAGAGGAAAGAAATTCTAACATATGACACATACAACATGGATGGACCCTTAGGACAAGATGTTAAATGAAATGAACAGTCATAAAATCACAATGCTGAGACTGGGAAGGTGGTGCAGTGGGTAATATACATGTAATGCAAGTGTAAGGACCTAAGTTTGGGTTCCCAGAACCCACATAAAATGTCAAGTATGGAGATAGAGAAATGGCTTACCAGTTAAGGGATTAGCCTTCAAAGCCTAAGGACCTAGATTCGATTCTCCAGTACCCACATAAGCCAGATGCACAAGGGGGAGCATGTGTCTGGAGTTCATTTGCAGTGGCTGGAGGCCCTGGTATGCCTATTCTTTCTCTCGCTTTCTCTTTCTCTTTTTATTTAAAAAAATTTTTTTTATCCTTTTAAACCTCTAAAAACAAATGTCAAGTGAGGTGGTCCATGCCTGTGAGTCTAGGCAGGCAGAAACAAGAATTCTGGGGCTTATTGGCTGGCTAGTCTAGCAGAATGGGTGAACTCTAGGTTCGACAGATCCTGTCTCAAAAAAGAACAGAGAGTATCAAATAAAACACCTAATGTCAATCTCTGGCCTCCACCCAATATTCATATTCTCTCTCTCTCTCTCTCACACACACACACACACACTTACAAACATGCATACAACACATACCACAAATGCATATACACACAAATCACAGAATCAAGCATTTGGATCCACAAACCTCATGGAAAAAGGAGGAAGATATGGCGGACTTCTGAAACCCTAGCACACAGATAGCAAGATGGAGGCAGACACAGGAACAATGTCCAGAAACTTGTGGACAGCGAGCCTTGCAAACATGGCAGTGAAGAACAATGAGTGAGGCCCTGTGTCAAAACAAGGTGAAAGGCAAGAACCAATTCCAAAACGTGGTCCTCCTAATCATTCCCACATACACACACGTGCCCACATTCAAATAAATGTGCACACACATACATACAGGCACACCAAAATATTTTAAAATTTTTTAAATCACAAAAACCACTAATATGAGGTATCTAAGGATCAAATTCATAGAGATTTAAGTACAATGACATTTTCCAAGGGCTATGATTAAGGGCAAATGGGCAGCCATTATTAATGTAAACAGTTTCCATTTTACAAAATGAAAAAAAATTATAGTGATTGGACATAAAATGTGAATATATTGAACACTACTGCACAATGCACTTAAACATACTGAAAGATGATCAGGTTTGTATCATGTGTATTGACATGTTTTACATATGCTGACCAGGTTTCAATGTAACTTTACAAAATGGGATTGCAGAACATTTAATGCTAAATAAAAAGATTACCATATATTTTTAGGCAAAAGTTCTCAAAACAATATACTGTATGATTTCAATTTTCAAAACAACTGTAGGAACATACTCCGTAATATTATAGTACTTACGTTCATAAGACAGAATTAAAAGAAATTTTTAATTTTTTTACCTATGCTTTTTGAATTTTCCAAATGTTCTCATACAAAAATGAGAAGTGAGCCAAGCACATGCCTTTAAAACTTGAGACTGAAGCAGGAATATGGTGAGTCTGAAGCCAGCCTGGGATATCCAGTATTAGTCATTTTGAAAAGGTCAGCTTCAGGCTGGAGAGAGGGCTTAGCGGTTAGACACATGCCTGAGAAGCCTAAGGACCCCAGTTTGACTCTCCAGGTCCCATGTAAGCCAGATGCAACAAGGGGGAGCACGCATCTGGAGTTTGTTTGCAGTAGCTAGAGGCCCTAGCACACCCATTCTCTCTCCCTCTCTCTTTCCCTCTGTCTCAAATAAATAAGATCAGCTTCATCCTTACACCTAACCCTACCTCCACCATGAATTTTCTTCTATCACATATGGTAAAGCAGACTTACTCTTATAATTTGGATCAGCAGTCTATAACTTTTTTTTGATTATTTATTTATTTGAGAGCGACAGAGAGAAAGAGGTAGATAGATAGAGAATGGGCGTGCCAGGGCCTCCAGCCACTGAAAACCAACTCCAGATGCATGTGCCACTTTGTGCATCTGGCTTACGTGGGTCCTAGGGAATCGAGCCTAGAACCAGGTAAGCACTTTACCGCTAAGCCATCTCTCCAGCCCAACAGTCTATAACTTTTAATTATGTACCCCATGAGTGTAAAATGATTTTCAAGTTAAAATTATTTTAATTCCTTCCTTTAAAGCCTGTTATAGGGCTGAAGAGATGGTTCAGAAATCAAAGGCTCTTGCTTATAAAGCCTGATGACCTGAGTTCAGTTTCCAGTACTCAAATAAAGCCAGATGCACAAAGTGGCCCTCAAACACCTATTCTCTGTCTCTGTCTCTCTCTCTCTTCAATAAATAAAGCCTATTATAGGGAGAGTGGAAAAAAGATATCTCACAATAATAAGTGAAATCTACTAGGAGAAATCCATCACCCCATGACTGTTAACAGTTTCTGTTGTAGTTCATATTAGAAATGTTTCTGTTTGCATACTTGGTCTCCAGCTGGGTAGTACTTTATAAAGAAGTTTGGACTGTGTGTGGTAAACTTTAAGACACTAGTGTTAAGTTTATTACTCTAGAGGATAATTAGTAAGAAAGAAAGAACAAGCACAGACTTCAAAAAGAAGCTAACAGGGCTGAAGAGATGGCTTAGCGGTTAAGGCGTTTGCCTGCAAAGCCAAAGGATCCCGGTTCAACTCTCCAGGTCCCACATAAGCCGGTGGCACATGAATCTGGAGTTTGTATGCAGTGGCTAGAGGCCCTGGCATGCCCATTCTCTCTCTCTCTCTCTCTCTCTCTCTCTCTCTCTGTGTGTGTGTGCCTTTCTTTCTCTCTAATAAGTAAATAAAATATATATTTAAAAAGATGCCAACAATCTAAAGAAAGAATTTTTTTAAAAGAAGTTTGTGGGACTGGAGCAGTTAAAGTGTTTGCTTGCAAAGCCTAATGACCCAGATTCAATTCCCCAGTACCCAAGTAAATCCAGATACAGAAAGTGGTGCATATATCTGGGGTTCATTTGCAGTGGCTGGAAGCCCAGGCATGCACATTCTCTCCATCTGTCTCTCTTCTCTCTCTGCTTGCAATTAAATACTATTTTTCAAAAAGCCTGTGAAGCTAAAAATGAACCTCAGTGTAGAGCACATGCCCTCAGTTCAATCCCCAGAACCAAAAAAAAAAAAAAAAAAAGTTTATTAAAAACAAGGTAAAAAATATATAATTAAAAAAAAAAAAAAAAAAGAAGGAAGGAGAAAAAAAAGAATTAGCCCAAGCCGGGCATGGTAGTGCACGCCTTTAATCCCAGCACTCTGGAGGCAGAGGTAGGAGGATCACTGTGAGTTCAAGGCCAGCCTGAGACTACATAGTGAATTCCAGGTCAGCCTGGGCTAGAGTGAAACCCTACCTCGAAAAACCAAAAAATATATATTAGCCCAAAATGTACAAATAATATAATAATTTTAAAAACTTAAGATTTGACAACTAGGGAGTAACCAAACATATCAGGAAGCAATGGTGTAGAAGCCAAGTGGTAGAAGTTAGGATGGAACAGAAGAAATAAAGTCAGGTGTAGAGAGGCACACACCTGTGATTCCAGTATGTGGAAGACTGAGGCAGGAGGACTGCAACTTTCAGGTCAACTAGGGCTACAAAGCAAGATCCTATCTCAAAAGAAAAGAAAAGAGGGAGAAGCCGGCGTGGTGGCGCACGCCTTTAATCCCAGCACTCGGAGGCAGAGGTAGGAGGATCGTCATGAGTTCAAGGCCACCCTGAGATTGCATAGAAAGAAAAGGAAAAGGAAAAGGAAAAGGAAAAGGAAAAGAAAGATAGCTGGGCATGGTGGCACACATCTTTAATCCCAGCACTCGGGAGGCAAAGGTAGGAGGACTGCCTGGAGTTCAAGGCCACCCTGAGACTACAGAGTGAATTCCAGGTCAGCCTGGACTAGAGCGAGAAAACAGAATTACCATATGACCTATCCATTTCATTTCTGAATATATACCAAAAAGTGAAAGTAAGATCTCAAAGATATATTTACACTCTGTTCAAAACAGCCAAAGGACAGAAACAATCCAAGTGTTCAATGACAGGAGACTAAATAAACAAATGTGGGATATGTATATATATATATGTATGTATGTATATGTATATGTGTGTGTGTGTGTATATATATATATATATGTATTATTCTGCCTTACAAAGGAAAGAAATTCTAACATATGACACATACAACATGGATGGACCCTTAGGACAAGATGTTAAATGAAATGAACAGTCATAAAATCACAATGCTGAGACTGGGAAGGTGGTGCAGTGGGTAATATACATGTAATGCAAGTGTAAGGACCTAAGTTTGGGTTCCCAGAACCCACATAAAATGTCAAGTATGGAGATAGAGAAATGGCTTAGCAGTTAAGGCATTAGCCTTCAAAGCCTAAGGACCTAGATTCGATTCTCCAGTACCCACATAAGCCAGATGCACAAGGGGGAGCATGTGTCTGGAGTTCATTTGCAGTGGCTGGAGGCCCTGGTATGCCTATTCTTTCTCTCGCTTTCTCTTTCTCTTTTTATTTAAAAAAAATTTTTTTTAATCCTTTAAACCTCTAAAAAAACAAATGTCAAGTGAGGTGGTCCATGCCTGTGAGTCTAGGCAGGCAGAAACAAGAATTCTGGGGCTTATTGGCTGGCTAGTCTAGCAGAATGGGTGAACTCTAGGTTCGACAGATCCTGTCTCAAAAAAGAACAGAGAGTATCAAATAAAACACCTAATGTCAATCTCTGGCCTCCACCCAATATTCATATTCTCTCTCTCTCTCTCTCACACACACACACACACTTACAAACATGCATACAACACATACCACAAATGCATATACACACAAATAAATCACAGAATCAAGCATTTGGATCCACAAACCTCATGGAAAAAGGAGGAAGATATGGCGGACTTCTGAAACCCTAGCACACAGATAGCAAGATGGAGGCAGACACAGGAACAATGTCCAGAAACTTGTGGACAGCGAGCCTTGCAAACATGGCAGTGAAGAACAATGAGTGAGGCCCTGTGTCAAAACAAGGTGAAAGGCAAGAACCAATTCCAAAACGTGGTCCTCCTAATCATTCCCACATACACACACGTGCCCACATTCAAATAAATGTGCACACACATACATACAGGCACACCAAAATATTTTAAAATTTTTAAATCACAAAAACCACTAATATGAGGTATCTAAGGATCAAATTCATAGAGATTTAAGTACAATGACATTTTCCAAGGGCTATGATTAAGGGCAAATGGGCAGCCATTATTAATGTAAACAGTTTCCATTTTACAAAATGAAAAAAAAATTATAGTGATTGGACATAAAATGTGAATATATTGAACACTACTGCACAATGCACTTAAACATACTGAAAGATGATCAGGTTTGTATCATGTGTATTGACATGTTTTACATATGCTGACCAGGTTTCAATGTAACTTTACAAAATGGGATTGCAGAACATTTAATGCTAAATAAAAGATTACCATATATTTTTAGGCAAAAGTTCTCAAAACAATATACTGTATGATTTCAATTTTCAAAACAACTGTAGGAACATACTCCGTAATATTATAGTACTTACGTTCATAAGACAGAATTAAAAGAAATTTTTAATTTTTTTACCTATGCTTTTTGAATTTTCCAAATGTTCTCATACAAAAATGAGAAGTGAGCCAAGCACATGCCTTTAAAACTTGAGACTGAAGCAGGAATATGGTGAGTCTGAAGCCAGCCTGGGATATCCAGTATTAGTCATTTTGAAAAGGTCAGCTTCAGGCTGGAGAGAGGGCTTAGCGGTTAGACACATGCCTGAGAAGCCTAAGGACCCCAGTTTGACTCTCCAGGTCCCATGTAAGCCAGATGCAACAAGGGGGAGCACGCATCTGAGTTTGTTTGCAGTAGCTAGAGGCCCTAGCACACCCATTCTCTCTCCCTCTCTCTTTCCCTCTGTCTCAAATAAATAAGATCAGCTTCATCCTTACACCTAACCCTACCTCCACCATGAATTTTCTTCTATCACATATGGTAAAGCAGACTTACTCTTATAATTTGGATCAGCAGTCTATAACTTTTTTGATTATTTATTTATTTGAGAGCGACAGAGAGAAAGAGGCAGATAGATAGAGAATGGGCGTGCCAGGGCCTCCAGCCACTGAAAACCAACTCCAGATGCATGTGCCACTTTGTGCATCTGGCTTACGTGGGTCCTAGGGAATCGAGCCTAGAACCAGGTAAGCACTTTTGCTAAGCCATCTCTCCAGCCCAACAGTCTATAACTTTTAATTATGTACCCCATGAGTGTAAAATGATTTTCAAGTTAAAATTATTTTAATTCCTTCCTTTAAAGCCTGTTATAGGGCTGAAGAGATGGTTCAGAAATCAAAGGCTCTTGCTTATAAAGCCTGATGACCTGAGTTCAGTTTCCAGTACTCAAATAAAGCCAGATGCACAAAGTGGCCCTCAAACACCTATTCTCTGTCTCTGTCTCTCTCTCTCTTCAATAAATAAAGCCTATTATAGGGAGAGTGGAAAAAAGATATCTCACAATAATAAGTGAAATCTACTAGGAGAAATCCATCACCCCATGACTGTTAACAGTTTCTGTTGTAGTTCATATTAGAAATGTTTCTGTTTGCATACTTGGTCTCCAGCTGGGTAGTACTTTATAAAGAAGTTTGGACTGTGTGTGGTAAACTTTAAGACACTAGTGTTAAGTTTATTACTCTAGAGGATAATTAGTAAGAAAGAAAGAACAAGCACAGACTTCAAAAAGAAGCTAACAGGGCTGAAGAGATGGCTTAGCGGTTAAGGCGTTTGCCTGCAAAGCCAAAGGATCCCGGTTCAACTCTCCAGGTCCCACATAAGCCGGTGGCACATGAATCTGGAGTTTGTATGCAGTGGCTAGAGGCCCTGGCATCTCTCTCTCTCTCTCTCTCTCTCTCTCTCTCTCTCTCTCTCTCTCTCTCTGTGTGTGTGTGTGCCTTTCTTTCTCTCTAATAAGTAAATAAAATATATATTTAAAAAGATGCCAACAATCTAAAGAAAGAATTTTTTTAAAAGAAGTTTGTGGGACTGGAGCAGTTAAAGTGTTTGCTTGCAAAGCCTAATGACCCAGATTCAATTCCCCAGTACCCAAGTAAATCCAGATACAGAAAGTGGTGCATATATCTGGGGTTCATTTGCAGTGGCTGGAAGCCCAGGCATGCACATTCTCTCCATCTGTCTCTCTTCTCTCTCTGCTTGCAATTAAATACTATTTTTCAAAAAGCCTGTGAAGCTAAAAATGAACCTCAGTGTAGAGCACATGCCCTCAGTTCAATCCCCAGAACCAAAAAAAAAAAAAAAAAAGTTTATTAAAAACAAGGTAAAAAATATATAAAAAAAAAAAAAAAAAAAAAAAAGAAGGAAGGAGAAAAAAAAGAATTAGCCCAAGCCGGGCATGGTAGTGCACGCCTTTAATCCCAGCACTCTGGAGGCAGAGGTAGGAGGATCACTGTGAGTTCAAGGCCAGCCTGAGACTACATAGTGAATTCCAGGTCAGCCTGGGCTAGAGTGAAACCCTACCTCGAAAAACCAAAAAATATATATTAGCCCAAAATGTACAAATAATATAATAATTTTAAAAACTTAAGATTTGACAACTAGGGAGTAACCAAACATATCAGGAAGCAATGGTGTAGAAGCCAAGTGGTAGAAGTTAGGATGGAACAGAAGAAATAAAGTCAGGTGTAGAGAGGCACACACCTGTGATTCCAGTATGTGGAAGACTGAGGCAGGAGGACTGCAACTTTCAGGTCAACTAGGGCTACAAAGCAAGATCCTATCTCAAAAGAAAAAGAAAAGAGGGAGAAGCCGGGCGTGGTGGCGCACGCCTTTAATCCCAGCACTCGGAGGCAGAGGTAGGAGGATCGTCATGAGTTCAAGGCCACCCTGAGATTGCATAGTTAATTCCAGGTCAGCTGGGGCCAGAGTGAGACCCTACCTCAAAAAACAAAACAAAACAAAAAAAAGAAAAGAGGGAGAGAGGGAGAGAGGAAGGGAGGGAGGGAAAAAGAGACAGAAAGGAAGAAAGAGATAAAGAAAGAAAAGGGAGGAAAGGAGAGAGAAATAATGAATAAATGAACAAATGAATAAAAGGCTTGGGAGATGGCTCAGCAAAGGCACTTGCTTACAAAGCATACCAGCCTAGGGTTCAAATCCATAGTACCCATGTAAAGCCAGATTCACCAAGTGGCACATGCATCTGGAGTTCATTTGGAGCAGCAAAAAGCCCTGTGTAGCACCATACTCTTGCTCTCTCTCCTCACAAATAAATACATAAAAATGTTTTTTAATTAAGCTATTGCTTCAAAAGACTCAAGGTATTATGAGGCAGACCACATGGTAGAATGTCTTATATAAAAAAGTTTAGAGCCGGGCGTGGTGGCGCACGCCTTTAATCCCAGCACTCGGGAGGAAGAGGTAGGAGGATCGCCATGAGTTCGAGGCCACCCTGAGATTACAGAGTGAATTCCAGGTCAGCCTGGGCTACAGTGAAACCCTACCTCGAAAAACCAAAAAAAAAAAAATATATATATATATATATATAATATATAATGCATAGAAAACCACACAACAAAATGCTAACAGCAGTTTTATCTCTACCCAGTGGCACAAGAGCCCTTTCCTGTCCATGTCCCTATTTGTAAACAACTCCTCTTCCTTTAGTCACTCTCATCCAAGCTAGGATGATCTTCACAGAACTTCCATAAGTTGTCCATAATTATTTCCTGACTCCACTATACTATCAACAGATTTGTTTTATTTACCTTCTATGCTGTCTTAGCACTCAATAAATTGAATAAATGAATTCTGTGGAAAATGAGGTAACGACACACAAGCCATTAAGGTCTCACACAAATTTATATACTTTCAAAACAATATAAAAGCCTAAGTCTGTTTTTCCTTGTTTGTATATTAATTTTTATTATATTTATTTATTGGAAAGAGAGCAAGAGGGAGAGAGAGAGAGAGATGGAGAGAATGGGTGCCACAGCCTCCAGCACTGCAAAAGAACTCCAGATGCATGTGCCACCTTGTGATTTCTGGCTTACATGGTTCCTGGGGAAATCAAACCGGGGTCCTTTGGCTTTGCAGGCAAATACCTTAACTGCTAAGCCCTCCCTGCAGCCTCTTGTTTGTGTATTAATTGACCTTCAACTTTTATTCTAGAGTCTTCTTTCTTAAAGCACAATATACCACTTCAGAAAAATGGCCATATGGAAAATTAGACTTCTACCATTTACTAGTTGTGTGACCTTTGACAGCTTTTTTGCCTTCATCTATCTCAGTGTCTTCATATGTAAAAAGGAACAATACTTCCCACATACGAATGTTGTAAGATTTAAGTAAGTAACTTCTGTAACCTCGTGTCACCGTAATTGGTACATAGTAGGCAATACAGACACAGTTACTACTGTTAGTATTATAAGCATCTGACTTTTTGTTTTGTTTTGTTTTGTTTTTTCAAGGTAGAGTCTCACTCTGGCCCAGGCTGACCTGAAATTCACTCACAGTGATCCTCCTACCTCTGCCTCCCAAGTACTGGGATTAAAGACGTGTTCCATCAAGCCCATCTTAAGCATCTTACTTTTAAAATATCAAGTAAGCGTTAACATTTGGACTACAGCATACAGCTTTAAACTTCTTTGTTTAGTCTTTTTCCTTATGTGGAGGCTGGGAGGAGGGGAAGCAGAAACAGGACTCAGTGAAATACGGGCAACTAAAACTTAGAAAAGCAAGCCGGGTGTGGTGCCACACGCCTTTAATCCCAGCACTCGGGGGAGGCAGAGGTAGGAGGATTGACGTGAGTTCAAGGCCACTCAGAGACTACAGAGTGAATTCCAGGTCAGCCTGGACTAGAGTGAGACCCTACCAAAAAAAAAAAAAAAAAAAAAAGAAAAGAAAAGAAACCAGATCACAGATCATGGTTCTCATTAGCATACTCTTCATAAACACAGAAAGGATCATTAATAAGTGGTGATAAACCCAGAAAAGAGACAGAGAGAGTGTGCGTCATCTAACTCAGGAGATTAGGAGGCACCTTAGATTCGTGTCTCATCCTGAGATTGAGACAGGGTTTAGGTAACAACTGAGCACATTGACCTTGAAGAGCTGTTGCCTCATGTCCTACTCCTGTGCCAAATGTCCTGGAGGGAAGTCAGGAAAGAGATCAGCTGAGACTTGGGCAAAAACTGAATTGCTTTACTCCCACGACCAGTTCTAGATCAAGAGGGTAGTAAAAATCTATTCATGAACAGAAGGAGGACGTCAGGTGTGATGGCATGAATGCTCGCTGTCATATGAGTGGAATTAGGTCTCATACTCAATCTCCAGCTGACTGAGCTTTTGGGATTTGGAGCCTTGCTAGGGGAAGTGTGTCACTGGGGTCAAGCCTCTGGGGTATAGTTAGCTCGCTCTTGCTGCTCCTTCTCAGCGACTGGCAATCAATACATGATGTGCAGCCTCTGCTCTGCCAGGCTTTCTCCACCATGAAGAAACTACTAAGTAAGAATAAAAACCAAAGCTTTCGCCAGGCATGGTGGCACATGCCTTTAATCCCAGCACTTGGAAGGCAGAGGTAAGAGGATCGCTCTGAGTTCAAAGCCAGCCTGAGACTACATAGTAAACGCCAGGTCAGCCTGAGCTAAAGTGAGCCCCTACCTCAAAAAAACAAAAAACTAACACAGAGCTTTCAGGGAATTTTCATCTTAGGAAAAAATAAAACAAAGCTAGAAATAGCTGCACTAGGCCAGAAATGGTTCAATAATGAAAATGTTAAATGTTTAAAGGAAAAGTATAAAGCTAATTATCACTAAAACCCCAAACAGATGATAAGTTAGTGTTTTAATGAGTGACTGTTTAATTACCTCAAGGTAACAAGAGCACACTTTGGGGGTCTTAGCCAGTTCTACTTCACTAGCTTCTCTACTTAACCTGTGGCCCCTGGTCAATTTACTTCAGCAGTCTCTCCTTGCATCCATTTTCCACAGTCTGGTTCAGATTTATTCCTGCCTGCACAACACTGACAAACTATAACATATGCTGATTACGAGGTCCGATCTCAAATGAGACCCTGATCTTGTTCAGCTATCCGTTCACTTACCCTACAACACTGGCTTCCTCATCCCCCACAGTACTTCTTTTACCACCCTCATCACTGCCCATCTCCCCACTAGCTCCATCATCCCTATGGTCCAAAGTGACTTTAAAAAGACCCTCAGACAAAACATTCTCTCCACATCCAAATGCACCTAATTGTCTATATCAATATATAACTTCTAATTTCTTAAGGTAGAATGTGTCTATTCTTTTTTTGAGACTTTTTTATTAAGAACATGTTTTATATGGACATAACATGTGGTGGTACCATCTTTTCCATTCTCCCTGGCCCCATTCCACAGGGGGCCCTCCTCAGTGGGGTTGCTGGTATTCTTTTAGGGTTAACTTCCCTGTCTGGCTATTGTTGACCTCACCTCTTTCTACTTCATCTGAATTTTTATTCTATTATTCCTTGACTCTACTATGTTCAATCTTGTCAACTCTCACATATACAACAGAACATTCCAATACTGAATTCAAGTTTTATCCCTCAAAACCTTCCTCCCTGAGCTCCTTTCTTACTTCCCCTCATTAGCAAACCTCTATTCTTCTCCCTTTAGGCTGCCTCCTTAGCAATCTGTCTTCTACTTCACCACTGGGGCTCAGGGGAAAAGAGTGACCTGGTTACCAAATCCAGTACCCCGTAATTCAACTTTCACCTAACCTCACCAACCTCCAAGATCAATAAAGGTGGAAGGATGAAAACAATCGGTAATCCTCCAAGGTAAAAATTGATTTGGAAAATGATTAAGGGATGTCAAAACCACTGGTTAAAAGTTGTTGGGCCGGGGCTGGAGAGATGGCTTAGTGGTTAAGCACTTGCCTGTGAAGCCTAAGGACCCCAGTTCGAGGCTCGATTCCCCAGTACCCACGTAAGCCAGATGCACATGGTGGGGCACGCATCTGGAGTTCTTTTGCAGTGGCTAGAGGCCCTGGTGCGCCCATTCTCTCCCGCTCTCTCCCTTTCTCTGTCTCTAGTAAGTTTAAAAAAAAAAAAAAAAAGGCTTAGTTAAGGCGCATGCCTGTGAAGCCTATGGACCCAGGTTCAATTCTCAAGGTCCCACATAAACCAGATGCACAAGGTGGCACATGCATCTGGAGTTTGTTTTCAGTGGCTTAGAGGCCCTGGCATGCCCATTCTCTCCCCCCCCCATCTCTAATAAATAAAAAAATGAAAATAAAATCTTTTATATATATAAAAAAAAAAAGGTTGTTAAAGCCGGGCGTGGTGGAGCACGTCTTTAATCCAGCATTAGGGAGGCAGAGGTAGGAGGATCGCTCAGAGTTCGAGGCCACCCTGAGACTACACAGTGAATTCCAGGTCAGCCTGAGCTAGAGTGAGACCCTACCTGGAAAACCCCCCAAAAAAAGGTTGTTAAGCAAGAAGAAATTTACATGACAAGAAAGTATCAACACTATTAATTTACTAAAGAATAAAAAGATCTATCAGTCCCTACATTACCAAATAACCAATCTCACATTACCAATGAGGGGAGGGAGGATAAGTTGACATACACTAACAATATACAACATTGTGGTTTTGCCATTCTCTGTCTCTCTCTCTCTCTCTCTCTCTCCCCCCTCCCCATAAATAAATAAAATATTTTTTTGTTTGTTTTTTTTTGAAGTAGGGTCTCACTCTGGTCCAGGCTGACCTGGAATTAACTATGTAGTC
This sequence comes from Orientallactaga sibirica, assembly GCA_036365145.1. NCBI lineage: Eukaryota > Metazoa > Chordata > Mammalia > Rodentia > Dipodidae > Orientallactaga > Orientallactaga sibirica. The sequence goes on from JAEOAD010001797.1 coordinate 6,275,423, forward strand.
TCAGGGTGGCCTCGAACTCTCAGCGATTCTCCTACCTCTGCCTCCCGAGTGCTGGGATTAAAAACGTGCGCCACCACGCCCAGCTCAATAAAATTTTTAATTCTAAACTATTTCTACAATTAAATCAACTCTCAAAAGTAACGCTGAAATAAATCACTTATTTGCATGTTTCTCAAATATCATATATTGACAACAATCCTTTTCTGATAACTTAAATTCACCATTGTAATAGTTGATTATTATGCTGCTGTAGAATAGTAATAACCTTAGAAGCTACTGACTGAAATTAGCTTGCACTCACTTAACAATCTTTGGGTGTGAGGTTATGCTAGCTAGTTCTGTTGAGGAAGGGAGGGAGGGAGGGAGGGAGGGAGATGAGGCAGGCACACAGACAGGTACTAAATGACTTTCTCTTCTTTCTAGAAGCTGCCACCACTGTTCTCTATCATTCTCCCTCTACATTTCTACCTTTTCAAATTCTATATGCTCCTTTCTAATTTGATTCTTCTGAAACAAGTAACTCATATACTATATAATAATTTACACTTTAATACACATAATTCTAACATTTAATTCTAACAATTACCTTGTATACAGTCACTATCACCCTAAATGTTTTCTGTATGAGTAAATTGATGTTCAGAAGCATAGAATAATTTCTCTAAAGTCATATGAATAGTAAATAACAAAAGTGATTCTGTGAATCACCTTTCATCACCAACTTAAGCTTGTGAAAACATTAAGTAATTGCCAGATGTGGTGGTGCCAGCCTCTAATCCCAGCACTCGGGAGGTAAAGGCAGGAGGATCATATCAAATACAAGGTCAGCCTGGTCTAGGTAGAAAGTACCAGGCCAGCCCAGCCATAACTACATAGCGAGACCTTGTCATGTATTAATAAATAGAGTAAAAACAGTCAAAAGTTAAACCTGTGAGGAGAAAAATTATGGTATTTGTGTATAAACCCTGAATTTTTCTGGACATTCACAACATATGTATGTATTTACACACACACACACACACACACACACACACACACACACACACACATCATATGTGAACTATTAAAACACTTAGCGAGCCGGGCGTGGTGGCACACGCCTTTAGTCCCAGCACTCAGGAGGCAGAGGTAGAAGGATCACCATGAGTTCGAGGCCACCCTGAGACTACATAGTGAATACCAGGTCAGCCTGGACTAGAGTGAAACCCTACCGGAAAAAAAAAAAAAAAAAAAAAAAAAAAGAAACACATTTAGCTTACTTGTGGTGCACAAGTGTCTGGTGTGTGTTTGTAGCAGCAAGAGGCTCTGGTGTGTACATCCATCCATACACACACAGACAAATAAATAATTTTTTAAATAAATAAATAAACCGGAGCTGGAGAAATAACTTAGCAGTTAAGGCACTTGCCTGCAAAGCCTAAAAACCCAGGTTCAATTCCCCAGTACCCACGTAATCCAGATGCACATGGTGGTGCACGAGTCTGGAAGTCATTTGCAGTGCCTAGAGGCCCTGACATGCCCATTCTCTCCCTCCCTCTCTCTTACAAATAAAAATAAAATGTGTAAATTCAAAACAATGGTATACACACATGCATGCTAAACCTATATAATAACAAATGATTCAAAACAATGGTCATTAAGATTTACAGTAATATAAGGTTGTCATTTTTTAAATTACTTATTTGAGAGAGAGAAAGAGGCAGATAGAGAGGGAGAGAGAATGGGCACGCCAGGGCCTCTAGCCACTGCAAATGAACTCCAGACGGATGTGCCCCCTTGTGCGTCTGGCTTACGTGGGTCCTGGGGAATTGAATCGGGGTCCTTAGGCATCGCAGGCAAAGCCACAACCACTAAGTTATTTCCCTAGCTCCTAGGGCTATCATTTTTAAGGGAGGGGGGTTTATTTCACCTTCAGATTTGACAACAGACTAAAGGGTCGCTATCTATCTACATTATGTCATAGACTTCCTTTTACTTTTCACTCATCTGCCACCCCTTGCAAATAGAGTTGATGATTTTTAAAGTATTAATTTAATCCACCAAACAAAACCCTGGCTTAGGCCCTTATCAGAATCATAGAAATCATAGGTTTTTTTAATTTTTTTAATTTTTTAATTTTTTTTTCCAAATCATAGGTTTAAAACAGTACTACTGGTATGTTGAGTCATATAATTCTTCGTTATGTGGGTGGGTTATGTTCTATGCACTGTACAACATTGGGTAACATCCTTGGTTAGATGTTAATAGCATCCCTTTCTGTTGTAATGACCCAAAACATCTCCAAACACACTCAAAAGTCCTGTGAAGGGCAAAATTATCCATGGAGGGTCATCGTTTCAGATGTTAAGACCTCGGATCTTTGAAAAAAGAAACCTCAAAAAAAAGCTTGTTAATTACAATTTCTTTAATTTTTTTAGGCTGGGCGTAGTGGCACACACCTTTAATCCCAACACTTGGAAGGCAGAGGTAAGAGGATCACTGTGAGTTCAAGGCTACCCTGAGACTACAAAGTGAATTCCAGGTCAGCCTGGGCTAGAGTAAAACCTTACCTTGAAAAAAAAAAAAAAAAAAAAAAAAAAACACTTTTTAAATTCTGTATTTTTAAAAATATAATGTTAATAATACAAGAATATCAAAATAATCTACCTGTCATACTTTAAAATTAAAGTATTTGGGGGCTGCAGGGATGGCTTAGAGATTAAGGTATTTGGCTGCAAAGCCAAAGGACCCAGGTTTGATTCCCCAGGACCCACGTTAGCCAGATGCACAAGAGGGCGCACATGTCTGGAGTTCGTTTGCAGTGGCTGGAGGTCCTGGTGCACCCATTCTCACTCTCTCTCACTCTCACACTCTCTCTCTCTCTCTGGCAAATAAATAATAAAATATTTAAAATTAAAGTATTTTTATTTAAAGGATTTATCCACATGAGCTACCCTTGGTCAGTACTTATCCTTAAAGTAAGAAAAATGTCAGTTCTTTCTCTGCCCTGCTGGCAAAAATGTCAAATACACTTTTTTTTTTTTTTTTTTTTTTTTTTTTTTTTTTTTTTTGGTTTTGCAAGGTAGGGTCTCACTCTGGTCCAGGCTGACCTGGAATTCACTATGTAGTCTCAGGGTAGCCTCGAACTCTCGGTAATCCTCCTACCTCTGCCTCCCGAGTGCTGGGATTAAAGGCATGCACCACCACGCCCGGCTCAAATACACATTTCTGAGAAATCTAAACAGTTGTAGCACCCAGTCCCCGCCTATATTACCCAGCCCTATGCCCACTGATCACTTTACCACATTGTAGTTCTTGATTGATGTATTCCGGAAATTCAAGTTTCTACCTTTGGTTCCTTCTATTTGTGTGAAGCAAGCAGGAAGCAGGGCAATGATGACCTGATATTCTAATGTTCAGTATCAACAATGCTTTTCCAACTTTAACTGACCCTCTCAGTTCACCAAGTTAAATCCTAAAGTCACTAAGCCATTCATGGTAACTTTTTCCTTTCTCTAAACTTTACATTTACACAACCAAACATCCTATCAGTTGTTTACAATAACCCTTTCAATTCCAGGGATCACTTGCTTATTATCTGACCCAAATAAAAAATTTCAAATATGGGGAGCTGGGCGTGGTGGTGCACGCCTTTAACCCCAGCACTCTTGGGAGACAGAGGTAGGAGGATCACCGTGAGTTCAAGGCCACCCTAAGACTACATAGTGAATTCCAAGCCAGCCTGAGCTAGAGTGAAACTCTACCTCAAAAAAAAAAAAAAAAAAAAAACTTAAACATGGAAATTAATTTGTTAAAGAGGAACTTTTCAGGCTTGGGGAGATGACCCAGCACGTGAAGGCACTTGCTTGCAACCCTGCCCACCAGAGTGAGTTCCTCCTCAGTACAAGTGGTACACACTATCTGTGATGGAAATACCCCCAAGGCAATGGAAGACAGAGCCAGGACCATACCCCTAGGAGAATCCAGGAACTGGGGAGCAGGGGACAGAGACCTGCTTCCAAGCATGGAAGAAGGGAACACTGACTTCCACACAAGCACTGTACCCACAAGCACACACGCACTATACACATGCATTCATACACACACACACACAAATAATAGAAAAATCTTTAAGAGAGTAACTTCTCAAAAACCTATGCATCCACACTGTATGAAAGGCCCACATTTAGCAAATGTTGAGACATGAAGATCAGAGGCTGCCTAGAAATGGGGTTGAGGTGGGGAGAATGAAGAGCTACTTGCTAATGGGCACAAAGGGGACAGGGCAGGTGTTGGGAAATTACACGATGGCAATGGTAACATACCAGAGTAAGTATTCTGAACACAGGGGTGGGGATATAGTTCTGTAGTAAGACCCTTTGCCTATCAGGCGCAAAGCCCTGGTTTCCATGCTCAGCACAGTCCAAAAACAAAGCTTTTTTTAAAAAAAAAAAAAAAAAGAGAGAGAGAGAGAGAGAAGAAAAAAAGAATTTTCAACTCCTTTGTTGACAGGAAAAGAAATGTAATTAAGAACAAATTCTGTAGTTTGTCCTTTTGTACGTTTTATTTTATTTGATGTCTGATATAAAACTTAATTAACTTATCCAGAAATAAAATGTAACCTTTCATATCCATCTTTTTCTAGTGAACTATGGAGAATTCTGCCAATCATTTGGAAATTGAAAACAATGAAAAAAAACTTCAGAAAGTCCAGTGCTATAGTAACAATACCTGTACAAGAACTAAATATATGAATATCAACAACAACACATGGTCAGTGTTGACAGTTTTACTGTGAGCAAATTGGTATGTTAATAATTCTAAGGTGCCAGAACACAGTTTAAAAACAGCCAAGTCACAAGAAACTTGTAATCATTTAATCCCCTAAACCAGAATCAGCAATTACGCAGGTTGATCGATTTTGCCCAAGCTTATCATGATGATCACTATAAACCATTAATACTCTCCCTTCTAGGAAATCAGACTCAATGTAATACAATCAAACCAATCCCACTATCCCATGTGTTCCAATTCAACTGCTTGGGAATGTCAAGGTACTTTTCCAATCAAAGCTCCTCATTTATGAATTGTGGAATCTGCAGTCTAAATTATCACATAATTCTCCATAGAGCCTTGACTTGATAAATCTGACACGGAGTCAATTATAAAACACTTCAAATGATTTTAATTCTTCAAAAGAGAAGTCGATAAAAATCAAAAACTAAAGTTGGTATTTTTTGTTGTTCGTTTTTCGCAACTCCAGTTGGTCAAAATTCTAAAAATACATCCAAAACTACTTTCTGGACAGGACCAAATGGCTAATTATTTATAATGGTCAGGTAAGAGTACCTAAATAATGACGGGAAGGCCGGAAAGGCCTTTTTTTTTTTTTTTTTTTTTTTTTTTTTTTTTTTTTTTTTGGTTATTTTTTTTAACCTAATGCAGACTTAATAGGAAAGAAAGCACAAGTGGAAAAAAATTTAAAAGCGATTTAAAATATTGCTAATCACAATGCTAATCTGCAATACACCGACTTCCCCCTTTGGGTTCGTCCTCTCCAATGGGAGAAATGCTTATTATTATTAATTATTTGCTTATCATGTATGTATTCCAGTCGGCTCCAAAAGGGGCTCGAGCCGAGTGGCAAGAAGAGAGGGAAAAGTTTGGGGCTGACGAAGTGTCAAGAGGAGGGAGTGATGCAAGCTCCAGAGCCCGGATCCAGGACAGGGAGGGAGGGAGGGAGGGACGGAGGGCCACGGACCTGACCGGCCGGCCTGGCTTCCACCCACAAGAGAAAGGCGAGAGAGGAAGCTTACGACCCCAAAATGAACAATAAAAACAACCTCTCCGTGCTCCCCGCCCAGGCCCCGGGCGGTGTGGGTGGAGCACGCCGCGGGCGCCCGGCGAGGGCGGAGGGGTTGCCGGCACCTACCTGTACGGGAGTCCCCGGCTGCGGCCTAGTGCATCTCGGTGCCCGCCGTGGCCGTGGCCGCGACGCCGCCGCTGTGCGCGCCCTCGGCCGCCCGCTCTCGGGCCTCGGCCCCGGCCCCGAGCCCGCGCCGGCTAGCGTGACGGGGCCGCGCGCCGAGGGCGTCGGGCGTCCGCGGGGATCCCGGCTCGGTCCGCGGCGCTCCGCTCACGGCTCGGCCCGCGGCCCCGTCCCGCAGCGCTCCGTCCACCACGCCGGGTCCGCAGCGCCGCCTCCGCCGCTGCCGCCGCCGCCACGGCCTCTCCCCATCCCATCCCCGCCGCCGGCCGCCGCCGCCGCCGCCGCCGCCGCCGCCTCCAATCGCTTCACCCCGGGCGCCGCGGCTCCCTCTCCACCGCCCGCCTCCTCCGCCGGCGCAAGAGCGCGGGCCCGCCGCCGCCCAGGCCGCCCTCAAGCCCACAATCCACCGCGCGGCTCCATCCGGGCACCCGGGCCCGAGGCGCGGCGCTGCGCAAGGCCCGGACCCGGCCAGCGGCGGCCGGCAGGGCGGGCGGGCGACACGCGGGTGACAAGCGGGCGACAGGGGTCCCCCAACACACACGCACCCCGACACCCCTGAAGCAGGGTGGGAACGCCCGGGCCGTGGCTCCACTCTGCTGATAGTCCAATTCCAACACCCCCCCCCAGGCTGGACCTCACAAGTCTTGGGGGGCCCTTGGACAACACTCCTGGACTGGCAATGTCCCCTACTCCATTAGACATGGTTCAGTTCCCCCCAAATTAAGGCCCTTCAAAGGTTACATAGGTCATCCTCTCCCATACAGACTCCAAAGCAATAATAATTCATGATTAAGAGGAGATTGGAGGTCTTTTCCACTTTCACCCCAAGTTCCAAACAACCCTTTCCAATCACCCATCACATTGGCCAGCCTCTGAGATCACTTAGACCCGCTACTTGAAGACTTAAAAAAAAAAAAAAAAAAAAAAAAACTTGAACTTGAACTTTGGGTACATATTATTCAAAGCTAATTGTGAGGGCTGGAGGGATGGCTTAGAGGTTAAGGTGTTTGCCTGCAAAGCCAAAGGATCCCAGGTTCAATTCCCCAGGACCCACATAAGCCCACTGCACAAGGGGGCGCATGCCTCTGGAGTTCATTTGCAGTGGTTGGAGGGCCTGACACGCCCATTCTCTCTCTCTCGCTCTCTCTCTATTTATTTAAAAACTAATTGTAATTCTTAATAGCATTCCAGTTCAGCATGGTAATCTTAAAGCAATAGAATATAATCTGCTCTCTATCTGCCCCCCTCAAATCAATAATTATTTTTTTAATGGGACTGGAGAGATTACTCAGTGGTTAAGACATTTGCCTGCAAAGCCTAAGGACCAGGTTCAATTCCCCAGTACCCACTTAAGCACACGGTGATGCATGCATCTGTAGTTTATTTGCAGTGGCTGGAGACTCTGGCATGCCCATTGCCTCTATCTGTCCCTTTCTCTCTCAAGTAAATAAGTATCTTAAAATTAAAAAAAAAAAAAATACAATCTGCAAGAAAGGGAGTGTGTGTGTGTATATAAATAATTTTTTTTTAATGTCAAGTCACCCTGGAGAGGCAGAAGGCCTGGACTAGAGACTACTACCTTATGTGTGCTTGTACATGTGTGGGTGGTGGAGGAAGGGAGCCTCAATCATTTCATGTCTTAATTATATGAAGATTTTATTCCATTTTGAAACTTTTCCTTTGTCTAAAAATAAATTTCAAGCATATATAGCACAGTCTGTTGTAACAAATCAAAAGTGAAAATACAACTGAGTAGGTGTCTAAAAAAAAAAAAAAAAATGGATGCAAGTTTCACTTCAAAGAAGTCACTTTAAAAACTGTAAACCTGGGCTGGAGAGATGGCTTAGCAGTTAAACGCTTGCCTATGAAGCCTAACGACCCCGGTTCGAGGCTCAATTCTCCAGGACCCATGTAAGCCAGATGCACAATGGGGTGCATGCATCTGGAGTTCATTTGCAGTGGCTGGAGGCCCTGGAGCACCCATTCTCTCTTTCTCTCTCTCTCTCTCTCTCTACCTGCCTATTTCTGTATCTCTCTCTCTCTCAAATAAATAAAAATAAATAATAAATTAAAAAAAAAACTGTAAACCTGGGACTGGAAAGATGGCTCAGAAGCCAGATGCAAAGTGGTGTGTGTATCCAGAGTCCTGTTGCAGTGACTGGAGGCCCTGGTACACCCATTCTCTCTACCTCTTATCTCCTCTCTCTCTCCTTGCAAATATATAAGAATTTTTTAAATTTTATTTACTTATTTGCAAGCTGAGAGAGAGATACAAAAAAGACACACACAGAGAGAGAATGGGCACGCCAGGGCCTCCAGCCACGACAAACAAACTGCAGACGCATGCGCCCCTTGTGCATCTGGCTTTCTTGGGTCCTGGGGAATGGAACCTGGGTCCTTTGGCTTTGCAGGCAAAAGCCTCAACTGCTAAGCCATCTCTCCAGTCCAAGAAAGAATTTTTTTAATGCAAACAATTTTTAAGAGAGTTTACTCACCAAAGAAGTACAGTTGAGGGAAGGAAAAGACAAAGGGGAAGGAAACCCCAAAAATACCAAAAAGTCTTACAGTATGTTTTTTTCTGAATTCAGGCCTCAATGAGCCAGCGAAGTGGTGAACACCTGCAATTCCAGGAGTCTGAGGCTCTCCTCTGCACAGCATAAAGGGAGTTTGAATTCAGTCCTGGCTACCAGGAAAAGCCTCTCTGCTCTTGTAACAAAAGGTTATTTCCAACTGGGAATTTTCCCTAACTATAAAGAAGTCCTCTTAAATCCTTGATGTCTTATAGAACCCGATGAACTTACACACACAGAAGCAGGGTAGAATGGTACCAGAGTCTGAAGGTGGAGGAAACTGAATAGGGAAATGGTCAAATGAACAAAGTTTCAGAAGAAATAAATTATAGTCATCTGTTACATATTTGTTATCGTAAAATGCTTATTTCAAAATTGCTAACGTAGATTTTAATTGTTCTCACTAAAAAAAAAAGTAGTTGAGGTAATGGTTATGTTAGATATAACCATTCTATAATGTGTATATATATCACATTATATCCCATAAATTTGTATAATTATTTGACAATTTTAAAACCTTTTAGGGCTGGAAAGATGGTTTAGTGGTTACAGCATTTGCCTGCAAAGCCAAAGAATCCAGGTTCGATTCCCCAGGACCCAAGTAAGCTAGATGCACAAGGTAGTACATACATCTGGAGTTTGTAGCAGCTGAAGGCCCTAGCACACCCATTCTCTGCCTCTGTCTCTGTCTGTCTGTCTGTCTGTCTCTCTCTCTCTCTCTGCTTCTTTCTCTCTCTCTCTCTTGGGAGGCAGAGGTAGGAGGATTCTGAGCTCAAGGACACCGGAGACTCTCAGGTCAGCCTGGGCCTTTGAGACCCTACCTTGAAAAACAAAAAACAAAAAAAATTTTTAAAAAATTATTTAAATGGTTACGCCTTTAATCCCAGCACTCGGGAGGCAGAGGTAGGTGGTTCAAGGCTGCCCTGAGACTACATAATCCCAGCCTGGGCTTGGGAGGCAGAAGGATGTGGAGGATTGCTTTAAGCAGTTGGGAGGCAGAGGTAGGAGGACCCTGACCCTGAGACTACATAGTGAATTCCAGGTCAGCCTGGACCAGAGTGAGACCCTACCTCAGAACCAAAAAAAAAAAAAAAAAAAAAAAAAAAAAAAAAAAAAAAACACTAAGGAAGGACTAACCAAATTTCATCTAAGACTAAGAAATCAAATTTTTTTATGTCTGGAATCAGTTCATAAATAGAACTAAGAAATGTATTTACCAGGGCTGGAGAAGATGGCTTAGCAATTAAGGCACTTGTCTGCAAAGCCAAAGGAGCCAGGTTTAATTCCCCAGGACTCACATAAAGCCAGATGCACAAGATGGCACATGCATCTGGAGTTTTAAAAAAGAAGAAATAGCTTTACCAACTTTCTATACTGTACACCTTCACTAGTAAGTCAACAACAGTTGAAAAGCTGCCTTAAACTGAGTAGGAGTTGACCTTTAAACAAGTATTTGTGTTTATACAACACCTTCTTTGAAAAAAAAAAAAAAAGTTATTCCAGTTCGCACTTGATTTAATTGGTAGCCAGTGGGTGTTTTCCCAAAACTAGGACAAGACAAACTGGTTTGCTTCCTCATTATCCATCTGTTGATAACATCATAGAAAGAAAATAAGCAGTACGTTCTTAGTTCTTTTAGGGTATCCAGAAAATGTTTTCTTTAATCTTTCCTTAGAACAATTCATAATCTGAAATCCAAACAGAAAATTAAATGTTGATGAGCAAGTTTGCAAAAAAGAGTGTGTAAGTTGGAAAAATAATTTCATTTAAAGGTGGATGAGGTCTAACTTGATAGGTCCAGTTGCCTCCAGTTGAAACATTTCCATATGAGAAAGAAATGCCAACTTACAAATAATGTTTAGGTATAGTATTGTTGCCCATTTCCTGAACTCAAGATGATAGAAAATTAAGAAAAACTGATTTTTTTTTTTTTTTTTTTTTTGGTTTTTGAGGTAGGGTCTCGCTCTGTCACTATGTAGTCTCAGGGTGGCCTTGAACTCATGGTGATCCTCCTACCTCTGCCTCCCAAGTGCTGGGATTAAAGGCATGCACCACCACACTCAGCCTGATAACATTTTCTATCACTGCTTTATTACTAACACTGTGCTTGACATATTTACTACTCCTATTTAGAATGATTAAAAATAACACTGAGCATGGTGGATTATGCCCGTAATCCTAGCACTTGGGAAGATAAAACCAGAGGATTGCTGTAAATTTGAGGCCTGCCTAGATGCATAGTTTCAGGTCAGCCTGAGTGATGCTGTCTCAAAAAAAAAAAAAAAAAAAAAAAAAGAAACAAAGAAAGAAAAAAGAGAAAGAAAAGAGAAAGAAAAGAAAAAAGAAAAGAAAAGAAAAAAAGGAAAAGGAAAAAGAGAAAGAGAGAAAGGGAAAACAAACCAATAAAAAAGAGTCATTAAAGATGAAGGTGGGGCTGGAGAGATGGCTTAGTGCCTAAGTACTTGTCTGCAAAGCCAAAGGACCCAGATTTGATTCCCCAGGACCCACATAAGCCAGATAGACGCACAAGATGGTGCATGTATCTTAAGTTCATTTGCAGCAACTGGAGGCCCTAGTGTGCCCATTCCCTCCCCCCCCACACACACATACACAAATAAACAAACAAAATTAAAATTAAAAAAAAAAAAAGGTGAAGAGGCAGAGGTAAGAGGATCATCATGAGTTCAAGGCCACCCTGAGACTACATAGTGAATTCCAGGTCAGCCTGGGGCAGGGTGAGACCCTACCTCAAAAAAATAAAAATATAAAAAGATGAAGGTGGACATTAGCCATACTATTTCTGGGTATAATCTGAAAGACTCCAAGACAACATACTACGGACGCTTGCATATCCATGTTTATTACTGCACTCTTCAAGATAGCTACGGAGTGTGAGCAATATAGATATTCATCAACTGATGAACAGATAAAAAAATGTAGTGCATATACACAATGGAATTTTATTAAGTCACAAAAATGAAACCATTATATTTGCAGAAAAAAATCATTATGTTAAGCAAAATACGCCAGGCTCAGAGAGACAAGTATAATGTTTCCTTTCATATGAGGAACCCAGATTTACAATTATGTGTGTGTGTATGAGAGAGAGTAGGGGAGGTGGGGCATGACTCCTAAAAAAAAAAAAAAGATGCTATGAGAGGAGAGGAGAAGTGATATTAAGAAAGGGGGAAAGGGCTGGAGGGGTGGCTTAGTGGTTAAGGCCCTTGCCTGTAAACCTTAAGGACCAAAGTTTGATTCCCTAGTACCCAAATAAGCCAGATGAACAAGGTGATGCATGTGTCTGGAGTTTGTTTGCAGTGGCCAGAGGTCCTGGCGAACCCATACTCTTTCTGTATCTGCCTCTTTCTCTCTTCTCTCCTTCAAATAAATAAAATATTAAAAAGGAGAAAGGGGAGCCGGGTGTGGTGGCTCATGCCTTTAATCCCAGCACTTGGGAGGCAGAGGTAGGAGGATCCCCCAGAGTTCAAGGCCACCCTGAGACAACATAGTGAATTCCAGGTTGGCCTGAGATGGAGGGTTAAAAAAAAAAAAAAAAAAAAGAAAAAAGGAAAAGGGAAAAGAGTGGAATATACGCGATATGAAAGGAGAAGTAGGGACTTTTTGAAAGGGAAGGGAATCATGGGGGGAGGGAGGCGGAGGCTGAGGACCAATTAGAACAAAGTGTAATTATACATATGTACAAAAAGGTTATGAGCAAAGGTTGGCCTGACCCCAATGTGGTGTGGTAAAAAAAAAAAATGCCTTCAATCCCAGCACTCGGGAAAAGATGTAGGGAATTGCTGTGAGAATTGAAAGGCTAGCCTAGGACTTTTGAAGAGTGAGTTCCAGGTCAGCCAGGGGAGGGAGGTGAGGCTGAGGAAGAAAAAAAAAACAAAGAGAATTATACAGAAAGGAAAAAAGGAAATGAGGAAACCTCTTAGTGAAAGGAAAGGGTGTGGTGGGAAAGCCTTCAATCCCAGAAAGGAAAGGAAAGGCAGAGGAAGGGAAAGGCTGTGAGAAGGAAAGGAAAGGAAAGGAAAGGAGTGAGTTCCAGAAAGCCAGGGAAAGGAAAGGAAAGGAAAGGAAAGGAAAGGAAAGGAAAGGAAAGGAAAGGAAGAAAGAAAGAAAGAGAAAAGAAAAAGGGAAAGGAAAAGGGAAAAAACTCCTCTGACAATGTTCACCCACTGTTACAGGCAGTGGCAGAAAACCCCTGACCAAGAGCAGCTTGTAGGAAAAAAGGTTTATTTTGGCTTACAGACTCGAGGGGAAGCTCCATGATAGCGGGGGGGCAATGATGGCATGAGCAGAGGGTGGCCATCACCTCCTGGCCAGCATCAAGCGGAAAACAGCAACAGGAGAGTGTGCCAAACACCAGTAAGGGGACACTGGCTATAACACCCATAAGCCCGCCCCCAACAATACACTGCCTCCAGGAGGCGTTAATTCCCAAATCTCCATCAGCTGGGAACCTAGCACTCAGAACACCTAAATTTATGGGGAACACCTGAATTAAACCACCACACCTGCCCCAACATACACTGCCTCCTGGAGGTGTTAATTCCCAAATCTCTATCAGGGGAACCTAGCATTCAGAACACCCGAGTTTATGGGGGATACATTAAATAACCACTAAGACCACTAAGACATCTGTCCAGCCCACTGATTTGCTTTTTTTTTTTTTTTTTTCGAGGTAGGGTCTCACTCTAGCTCAGGCTGACCTGGAATTCACTATGTAGTCTCTCAGGATGGCCTCGAACTCACGGTGATCCTCCTACCTCTGCCTCCTGAGTGCTGGGATTAAAGGCGTGCGCCACCACGCCCGGCTCTGCTTTTTTGTTTTTTTCCTTCCTCTTAGTCATATTCAATATGTAAGCTAAGAATGACGTACTATGGCATAACAAATAGGCTTTGGGTTTTAATCCAAGTCTGGCCCATTCTGGTTAAGAAACCGTGGGCACATTACTTAAGATCTCAGCTAAGTATGGTGGCTCACTCCTTTAATCACAAGCATTGGAGAAGCTGAGGTCAGAGGATCACCATGAGTTAAAAGCCAGCCTAGGATAGATTGAGGGCCTGTCTCAAAAGAATAATCTCTCAAGTGGTTTCTTATGGATATGCTGAGAGAACCCACTTCATGGGAGAATGGTGAGAAATGCATTTAAAATTTTATTTAAATAAAATGACTTAGTGCTTAGCTCATGTAGTACAGCAGTGAACAATGACAGACCCTTCCTCAAACTAGGTAGAAGGCAAAGAGCGACACTTCAAGTGGTCCTCTGACCTCTACACACACACGAGAGAGAGAGAGAGAGAGAGAGAGAGAGAGAGAGAGAGAGAATGGACTCTGTAGGATTTAAAGCAGAGGAATAATGTGATTTGGTGCCCCCCATTCTCTCTCTCTCTCTCTCTCTCTGCCTCTTTCTCTCTCTCAAATAAATAAATAAAATATGTTTTAGAGGGGGGGCTGGAGAGATGCTTTAGCGATTAAGGTGTTTGCCTACAAAGCCAAAGGATCCCGGTTCAACTCTCCAGGACCTACATAAGCCAGATGGACAAGGTGGCACATGCGTCTGGAGTTCGTTTACAGTGGCTAGAAGGCCCTAGCCTGTCCATTCTCTCTCTCTCTCTCTCTCTCTCTCACTCACTCACTTTCTCTCTCTCAAATAAATAAATAAAATAAAATATTTTTTAAAAATCCTACAGAGATTCTGTGTCATTTCTCAAAAAGTCTTAGATGATCTGGTCCCACTCTTCTCTGATTTTATTTCCTCCTGTTCCTCCACATCTCCCTCTGTTCCAGCTGCACAAGGACCCTTACTCCTCCCGAGACACGTCAGGTGTGCTCCTGCTGCAGAACGTTCGCGTGGCTTCTTGCCTGAGACTGAAATCGCCTTGGATATTCACATGGCTAGCCTCCCTCTCCCTTAGGTCTTCATTCAAATCTCACCGTCTTTGTGAGCCGTTCCTTGACTTCGCTGTCTCTCATTGCAATACCACACTCTGCGTGCTTTTCCTCTTAGCTTTCATTATTCACTAACCCACTGTGCTTATTAGCTGTCTGTTTTTCCCTCGTGACATGCATGGTCCAGGACGGTAAGGGGTTTTATTATACTGGCCATGTTACTCTCTAACAGCTGGGGTAGTGCATTGCACAAGGTAAAAGCTTAATAAATAAAGTAAAGTACAACATTTATTAAGAAAAAAAAATTGGTCATTAAAAACCTTTCTATGAAATAAAAATATATATATAATGGGGGGCTAGAGAGATGGCTTAGCGGTTAAGGTGCTTGCCGATGAAGTCTAATGACCCAGGTTTGATTCCCCACATAAAGTCAGATGCACAAGGTGGCTCATGCATCTGGAGCTTGCAGTGGCTGAAGGAGGCCCTGGTGCGCCCATACTCTTTCTCTCTGTGTGTATCTGTATCTCTATGCTTGCAAATAAACAAATAAAATATAAAAAAGGAGAAATTTCTGTGAAAAAGGATAAATTTCATTTAAAATGTTTCTAAAAATATGACCAATGTAGAAGTCACACATTCCAGGAAAACAGAAGCCCCAGTTGGCTTCTCAAGAGATTTTCACAGGAACTACCTTGCACATTAATTGGGTACATGGTTTAATTCAGACATCACTCAGAAAGAGCCCCCTAAGCAACAGGAACACACATTCTTACGTGACTATGAAATATTTTCAAGAAACCAGGTATGATGGCACACACTTTTATTTTATTATTATTATTTTTTTTTGTTTTTGTTTTTGTTTTTTTGTTTTTTTTTTTTTTTTTTTTTTTTTTTTTTTTGACCTGGAGTCTCAGGGTGGCCTTGAACACAGAGAGAGACAGAGAGAGAGAAGGGAGACAGATAGAGAATGGGCACACCAGCAGTCTCAGCTGCTGTGAATGAAATTCAAATGTGTATATGCGCCCCCTTGTGGGCAAATGTGGCATTGCGCCCTTGCATCACTTTGCATCTGGCTAAATGTGGGTGCCTGGAGATTGGAACCAGTGTTCTTAGGCTTAGCGGGCAGGCACCTTAACCGCTAAGCCATCTCTCCAGCCCAATACACACTTTTAATCCTAGCACTTGGGAGGCTGAGGTAAGCAGATCCTCATGAGTTCAATTCCAGCCGGGGCTACAGAGTGAGTTCCTGATCAGCCTGGGCTAGAGTGAGACCCTGCTTAAAACAAAAGAAAATCTTTTAAAAAAAAAAAAAAAAACAAGTAGTGTGGGAATGTTTTATAAGACAAATGCATAAAACATTATTGAGGTTCATAAAACCAGAAAGCTTCATAATAGGACTCCAAAGTAAAATAAAACAAGTAAAAGAATAGATTGCAATTACATAATGACTTTCCTCAGACACTGAAATTTATTAAAAATATCATTAACCTCTCAGGCCACTAATCATTATTGTCTCTATTCCACAAGGCAGTAAAATATCTATGTTTCCCAGCCTTATTCTCTTCTACAAATTCTAATTTTTCATTTAAAAAAACAAATTCACAACCATAATTTAACTTTAATTTTGGAGGCATCCAAAAATGTAACTTCATATTTAGAACTACATCTTTCACTTGCATACTTAAATCTAACAGCATTTTTCTTTTTTTTATATAAGAAAAAGTCTTACTGAAAAAAGTTTGGCTTGATTTCAACTATTTAATGACTTAGGAGTAGATTAATTTATTAAGTTCTCCTGGTGCATTCTCAAATCTGATAGTTCCCATATTTGGTGGCAAGAATGCATTTTTTAAGAAAATACATATCTTATTTTTGTGTATTCCTCCTTTATAAATATGCAAAAGCCTATTTCTATTCTTCTAAGTTTATCCCAACATACTTTGCAGATCAGTCTGCAAAAAAAAAAAAAAAAAAAAAAAAAAAAAAAAAATGAACAACACCCAGGAAACATTTATAAAGCACAAGTATTTCTTTGTCTATTACAGGTTGAAAAACCATATTTCTGAAGGATTGTTTTTCCCCTTCAAGTATCTCCAACCATCATATCTCTAACCAGTGAAAAAACAAAAAGTTCATATAATTAAACTGCCTTACTAATGTGGGCTGCTCTGATTTTGGGAGGCAAACATATCTATGGCTAAATCCCTTCTATGTGATTCTTTTCTGCATTCTAAAATACCTATATTTTGTCCCAGTGACTCATGGCATGTTAATTGTCAAAATTGTGATTACAGAAATATCATTCTGAGTCTGATTCTACATTCCTCATCATAATGAACGAAGAGGTAGGAAAAATGCTCCTACCCCAGTATTTCTTAACCCCCTTGCACACACCCTGATTCTCAAATTGGCATTGAGACAACTGAGGAATATTCATTAGGGGTTTTTTGAGTCCTTTATTTTATAGCTATAGATAAGACTGATACAGTTAGTGCTCTCATAGAAATCACAACCTAAGTCAGAGAACCATCAAACAATTTCAAGAATTGACAACATTTGGGATATGTACCATGAAAGACAGAAGTGATGAAAGCTGGTAAACATGAGTGTAATTTCATATACGTTACTGGAGAATCCTTACTCAAGGAAACTGTATTTAAAAGACAGAATAGGGCTGGAGAGATGGCTTAGTGGTTAAGGCACTCGCCTGCGAAGCTTAAGGACCCAGGTTCAATTCTCCAGGTCCCACATAAACTAGATGCGCATGATGGTGCACGTGTCTGGAGTTCATTTGCAGTGGCTGGAGGCCCTGGCATGCCCATTCCCACTTTCTCACTGTGTCTCTCTTCCCCCTCTCTTTCTGTCTCAAATAAATAAATAAAAATAATTTAATGTTTAAAAAAATAAAAGACATAATAAGACTGGGGAGATGACTCAGCAGTGAAGGCATGTGCCTGCAAAGCCTAACGACCCGAGTTTGATTTCCCAGTACCCATGTGGTCAGATTTTGGTAGGGCTCTTTTCTTGAACTATTTAGATGGCCACCTTCCCCTTTGGTCCTCCTATGGAGAGGAGAGATCAGGCGCTGGCTTTTCATTCTCTAAGGACACTTATTTCCCCTAGCATTGCCATCGTCTCCAAATACCATCAAATCGTGAGTTAAGGCTTCAACACAAAAATTTTGAGGAGACATTCAGTCCATAACAATATGTTTGAATGCCATTCTAGAAGACAAAAATTGACAGCATTTAGTGATCAGTTGGAGAAAGTGGGTAAGAGTCAGGTAGATATTGAAGGTGATTCCTAAGTTTCTGACCTGAGCCACTAGAAAGATAATGGAGCCTTTTCATGAAGTAAGAAACACTGGAGAAGGAAAAGATTTGGATAATTAGTTCAGTAGTGGGCGTGTCTAATGTTGATATGTCTTTGGTAGGAAGTGAGATGTGTAGGTCTACAGAGCAGGAAAGAGGCCTGGATGATAAAAATTCCAAAATTATCAACATGTGGTTAATAACTGAAAGAAAATGGAAGCTTATACAATTTCTAAAGTAACGAGTATGCATAGACAATAAAAGAAGAGAAGAGGCCAGGCATGGTGGCGCGTGCCTTTAATCCCAGCACTCAGGAGGCAGAGGTAGGAGGATCGCCGTGAGTTCGAGGCCACCCTGAGGCTACAGATTGAATTCCAGGTCAGCCTGGGCTTGAGTAAGACCCTACCTCAAAAAACCAAAAAAAAAAAAAAAAAAAAAAAAAAAGAAAGAAAGAAGAAGAAGAAGAGACGAGGGCCTGAGACTGGTCACAGATCCATACATGTATACAACAAATCAACAAACAGGCCTAGAGAGATGGCTCAGCAATTAAAGGTGCTTGCTTGCAAAGCCTGATGACCAGGTTCAACTCCCCAGAACCCACATAAAACCAGATGCACAAGTGGCACATTCACCTGGAGTTTGTTTGTAGTGGTTAGAGGCTCTGGTGTGTCCATTTTTTTCCCCGCTCTCTCATAAATAAATGAATATTGGGCTGGAGAGATGGCTCAGTGGTTAAGGCACATGCCTGTGAAGCCCAAAGACCCCTGTTTGATTCTCCAGGTCCCAAGTAAGCCAGATGCACAAGGGGGTGCATGCATCTGGAGTTCGTTTGCAGTGGCTGGAGGCCCTGGCATGCCCATTCTCACTCTCCCCCTCTCTCTTTCCCTCTCTCTGTCTCTAATAAATAAAATAAAATAAAATAAAATCTTTAACAAAAAAATAAATAAATGAGGTGTCAGGCATGGTGGCGCATGCCTTTAATCCCAGCACTCGGGAGGCAGAGGTAGTAGGATCGCTGAGAGTTCGAGGCCACCCTGAGACTACATAGTTAATTCCAGGTCAGCCTGGACCAGAGTGAGACATTACCTCGCAAAACCAAAAAAAAAAAAATAATAATAATAAAAATAAATAAATAAATGAATATTTTAAAAAACAACAAACATGGGGCAGAAGGGATGGCTTAGTGGTTAAGGAGCTAGCCTGCAAAGCCAAAGGCCCCAGGTTCAATTCCCCAGGACCTATGTAAACCAGATGCACAAGGTGGTGCATACTTCTGGAGTTCACTTGCAGCACTGAAGGCCCTGGCATGCCCATTCTCTCTCTCTCTCTAAAAAATAAAATACACTAATAAAATACACATTTGTTGTGCTCCAACAAGATAACACAACGTCTGTATAAATGGCATTGCCTTTATATTTTACCTTTTTTTTTGAGGTAGGGTTTCGCTCTAGCCCAGGCTCACCTGGAATTCAGTCTCCGGGTGGCCTTGAACTCAAGGCAATCCTCCTACTTCTGCCTCCCAAGTGCTGGGATTGAAGGTGTGAGCCACCACGCCCGGCCTATAATTTCTCTTTAAGAGTCTGCCAGTGGTTCTGCTTTGATACAAGGTGGTCAGCACATTCTTCCAGCTAATGGACTGGGTCCCTGAGAGGAGGAAGATCAAGCAGGAGAAGACAGAAAGAGAAAACAGAGAAATAAGAGGAAAAGCAAGAAGACAGTGGAAGAAGAAATCTGAGGAAGCTATGAGTTAGCAACTGCTGAAGTCAGCTTCTGTTGCTGGCACAAAGCACCTGACCATGGGGCATTTGCCTGAAAAGCCAAAGGACACAGGTTCAATCCTCCAGAACCCACATTAGCCAGATGCACAAGGGGGCACACACGTCTAGAGTTTGTTTGCAGTGGCTGGAGGCCCTGATGCACCCATTCTCTCTCTCTCTCTTTCTCTCCCTCTTTCTCTCTGTCAAATAAATAAATAAAAAATTTTTTAAACAGCACCCAACCAAAAGCAGATTCTGGGAGGAAAGGGTTTATTTTGGCTTATAGGCTCGAGAAGGAATTCCATGATGGCAAGGGGAAACAATGGCTGGACATCACCTTCTGGCCAACATCAGGTGGACAATAACAGCAGGAGAGTGTGCCAAACACTGGCCATAATACCCATAAGCCTGCCCCCCAAAACACATCTCCAACAAGGATCAAGTTACCAAAGTGTCATCAGCTGGGGATCAAGAATTCAGAAGACAGGGCTAGAGAGATGGCTTAGCAGTTAAGGCATTTGCCTGCAAAGCCAAAGGACCCAGGTTCGACTCCCCAGGACCCACGTAAGCCAGAAGCACAAGGGGGTGCACACATCTGGAGTTCATTTGCAGTGGCTTGAGGCCCTGGCACACCCATTCACTCACTACCTTCCTATTTCTGTATCTCTCTCTTTCTCTCAAATAAATAAAAAAATATTTTTTAAAAAAGAATTCAGGGGGCTGGAGAGATGGCTTAGCGGTTAAATGCTTGCCTATGAAGCCTAAAGACCCCGGTTCGAGGCTTGATTCTCCAGGACCCACGTAAGCCAGATGCACAAGGGGGTGCATGCATCTGGAGTTCGTTTGCACTGGCTGGAGGCCCTGGCGCACCCACTCTCTCTCTCTCTCTCTCTCTACCTGCCTATTTCTGTGTCTCTCTCTCTCAAATAAATAAATAAATAATAAAATATTTTAAAAAAAAAAAGAATTCAGAAGCTTATGGGGGAACACCTGAATCAAACCACCACATCGACTGAAGCAAATAAAATATGCTGTCCACTAGATTGAGCAGCATGACAGTCAGGGTGGATTCCTACCCAACAAGACAAGTTTGGCAGGTAGGCTTGGAATTAAAAGCAGATTATAATGAGTTGAGAATGCTGTGTGGAGAATGTTTTGTGGGCAAAGCATAGGTAAACTGCTTCTGGCTTTGTTGAGAATGAAAGAGAAAAAAAAAAAAAAAAAAAAAGGGAAAGAAAGAAATGAAAGGAGAAGATACTAGATAAGCCCTCACAACAGTGGACAAGAGCTGAGCTAATGTGATTGAGAACAGGCACACCAAGTAGAGGAATATGGGGTAGTTGCAAACACAAGGATATTTCCACAGCTACTTCTGAATTATAGACTAGATTTTTCATATGCCGTTCCCACCAAATTTTCTTATAGGATGAATCACATCCTGCAATGTGAATTCTGTCTTCTAAAAGTAATGGACTGTGCACTGGGGATGTCGCTCAGTTGGCAGAGTTCGAGCTTAGCACGTGCAAGACTCTGTTCAGTCCCTAGCACTATGTAAGCCAGGTGTGGTAACATGCTGATAATCCCAGCACTGCGGACATGAATATATAGGAGGATCAGAAGGTCAAGGTTATTTCAATTACACAGACTTTGAGACCAGTCTAGGCTACATGAAATCCTGTCTCAAAAAAAAAAAAAAAAAAAAAAAGAAAAAAAGAATAAATAGATTGTTGATTGATTAAAACATATATATAAAAAAAAAGAATAAATAGATTGTTCCTTGATTATATATATATGTTTTTCAAGGTAGGTTCTCACTCTAGCTCAGGCTGACCTGGAATTCACTCTGTACTCTCAGGGTGGCCTTGAACTAATAGCGATCCTCCTACCTCTTTCTCCCCACTGCTGGGATTAAAGGTGTGCGCCACCACGCCTGGCTTAGTATATTGTCTTAATAGGCTTTTGTTACAGTATGCACAGAAGTCTACCAGTTCTGTTCTGAGGACTATAGCCAATAGAAATGCAAACATATGTACAACATAGACACTTACAATAATATTGAATGACAGAAGCTAGACACACACATTAAAAAATAATATTAGTGGGCTTAGTGGTTAAGGTACTTGTCAGTGAAGCCTAATGACCCAGGTTCAACTCTCCAGGACCCACATAAGTCAGATGCACATGGTGGCGCATGCATCTGGAGTTCATTTGCAGTGGCTAGAGGCCCTGGTGTGCCCATTCTTTCTCTCTCTTTCCCTCTCTAATAAATAAATACAAATAAAATAAAAAATAATAAATAATATTAGTGGTTAAAGGGACAAAGGGTGTAGTGATTAGGAGGGGCATGAGAAGAGGAAAGTTCTATTTCTATTTTTATTTATTTTTTATTTTATCTTATTTATTTTTTGAGAGATACACAGAGAGAGACAGAGAGAGAGAGAGAGAGAGAGAGAGAGAGAGAGAGAGAGGACAGAGATGGGCGTGCCAGCAGTGTCTCAGCTGCTGTGAACGAAGTCCAGATGCACGCGCCCCCTTGTGGTCAAGTGGGGCATTGAGCCCTTGCGTCACTTTGCATCTGGCTAGACATGGGACCTGGAGATTGGAACCAGGTTCTTAGGCTTAGCAGGCAGGCGCCTTAACCACTAAGCCATCTCTCCAGCCCAAGTTCTATTTCTTGATGTGGGTGATAGCTACATACATGCACTTAGTACTAACTTTGGACACACACTTCTGTGTATATTGTTCCCTGTATGTATTTGTCAATTTAAAAGATTTAAAAATACAGCCAAGCTTTCTGACCTCATGGGCTTTGCAATCTCTGGCAGGGGAATCCCTGCCCTTCTTCATGTTGCTGGCTTTGGCCTCAAGCTTCACATTGTAAAAAGATGGCTGGTAGCAGCTCTCAGTTCACAGCTTCCCATGTTCAAACCAGCAGAAGCCCTGTTTATCTTACAAGGTCAGCAAAAGTCCCAGGTCACGCGCCGGGCATGGTGGCACATACCTTTAATCCCAAGCACTTGGGAGGCAGAGGCAGAAGGATCGCTGTGAGTTCAAGGCCACCCCACAACTACATGGTGAATTCCAGGTCAGTCTGGGCTAGAGTGAGATCCTATCTTGAAAAAAAAACAAAAAAACAAACAAAAAAATCCTAGGTTGCCTCTTGCTAACTTGTATTGGGTCATGAAGCCATCCCTGATCAGTTACCAGGGCCAATGGGAGACTCCAATTGGCCAGGACAGAACTATATCCAACCTCTGAAGTCAAATGAAATGGGCATACTTCACAAGAACACATGCAATGAGATGAAGAAATATTCTGTCTTCCGGAAATGAAACAAAACCATGGCCCTATTTCAGAAGAGTATTTCCTCTTCTGAATGTGGGCTGAACACCCAACAAATGTCCATACCAGGTCTCATGCAAGTGAGGACCCAGATTTGCTCCTTCTTGTTTGAGCAACTTCCCTGTAATCCCTTTCAGTTTAGTTCATCATGCCTCAGGATTTGGCTAGTTTACCCCTTCCCCTGCTAAAGTGAGTACAAACAAGTTTTCTTTCTCATCCCCTTAGGCAGCTGAGAACTCTCATACTTCACCTCCATTTTATTTTTCTTACTTTAATTTTTGTTTTTTATTTATTTATTAGCAATAGACAGAGGAAAAGGCAGTGAGAGAGAGAGAAAGAGAGAGAGAACAGACACACCAGAGCCTCCAGCCACTGCAAACCAATTCCAGATGCGTGCGCTCCCTTGTGCATCTGGCTTACGTGGGTCCTGGGGAATGGAGCCTTGAAACGGGGTCCTTAGGCTTCACAGACAAGCACTTAACCGCTAAGCCATCTCTCCAGCCCCTTTTGTTACTTTAAAATAAACCAAATTCAATCAATTGTGCGATGAAAAAAATTACAGTGATAACAACCAAAAACCACAGGTTAATAAAAATAATGAGCTCTTGGAAAACATGTTCTTATTTGACCAACCTTTAAAAAGTCCCTTCGGGTGTCTCGGGCCACCTCCTCTGGTAAGCATTCTCCATCGTCCCCTTCCTGGACAGGAGTTGCTGAGCTCCCCTGGCTCTGAGCTCAGTTACACCGGATTGACTGTTTAGTTAGCTGTCTTAACCACCATTTCCTTGGTGTGGGTTCCTCGAAAGGCGGGGCTTCTGCTTTTCTCTGGGTATCGCCAGTACGAAGTCCAATGAGACAGACACGGTGGAGGGTCAATAAATGTTTTCTAAATGAGCGAGTCAGTGCCTCATAGCCCAATCTCATTGAATCCTGATGACAGACCTGTGAAGGAGACGATCAGACACTTGCAGCGCAGCTCAGTCACTTTCCAGGATCATACCCGGTAAGTGGTATCAAGATGGGAGCTCAAATCTGATGCCAACGCCTGGGCTCTTTACAACCGCCTTGGCCAAAGGGTTTATTTGTTTCGAATAAGATTAAGATTCTAGCCTGGATACATTAACGTTGCCTTCCTTTCTGTCATTGTTTACCTTCATGTGTCTTTCTTCACAGCTCCCAAACAGACTTGGACTACTTTCTGTATTTTTGGTGGGTGGACTTTGTCATCTCTTTTAGGGAAACGTTCTCTTATCACAAAGCCAGAAATGATGTCATTCTCTTCTCATCACAGCATTTATTCCTGAGCCAGGGGTATAGTCTAGCTCTGTTTAAGCTACTAATAGACCTCTTAATTTCCATATCCAACTCCGTGACCGTGTTTTGGCCTCTGCACAGCCACTGGTATGCTAGTTTGTGTGCTGGTTTGAATGTAGACCATCCCCTATAGCGTCAAATGTTTGCGATTTGGCCTTACACTTAATCTCTAGCTGGTGGACAACTTTTGGGTGCAGGACAAGGTGTGTCACCGTGGCGGGCACTGGGATTGTATAGTTTAGCCTTGCTTGCCAGTGCTAGCTCAGCTTACTCTCTCTCTGTCTCTCTCCTTCCTCCCTGTTGCTATGGAGATAGGATGCCCTAATGTCTGCTTCTACTATACTTTTTCCGCCATGATGAAACTTCCCTTCAGAACTGTAAGCAAGCCAGGCATGGTGGTGCACGCCTTTAATCCTAGCACTTGGGAGGCAGAGGTAGGAGGATTACTGTGAGTTTGAGGCCAACCTGAGACTACATAGTGAATTCCAGGTCAGCCCGGCTAGAGTGAGACCCTAACTCGAAAAAGTGAATACCTGAAGGAAGTTTATATACCATCTTCATGGGGGCAGGGAGAAGGAGGGATAGAGAACAACTTTAGGGAGTGTACGTGATTTGAGAGAAAGATGAAGGAGTCCTGAACAGCGATGAGATGTCACAAACAACAGTTTGACTAGCTGTAGTATGCATTCTGGAATTCTCTCCTCCTGTTAAGAATCTTGATCTTTCCCAGTTGGTGACGCTCCCAGAGAGGGACCAGCCATGGAGCTCCTTTTGGAAGACCGTCTTTAGGCAGTTAAAAGTCCAGCAAAAGCTCTCCTTGCATTTGCTATTCGTCAGATGCTTCAACTCAAAAAAAAAAAAAAATCATCAGGCCAACGTACCATATTTTGGGGTGGCATGTGCCAAACCGTCTTCACCTTTATTTTTCTAAGCCATGGAGGTACTCTTCCTTCTTTTGGACACATACCCCAAAGATGAATGGGAACTATCAAACAAACAAGCTTTTATGTGAGGACATAGGCACTGTGCTAGGCCCAGCCTTCAAAGGACAACTTGGTAATTTTCGCAGATCAGAAGCGGGGTGTAGAGATGCTACCCTGAAAACGATCCCCTTTTATTCTCTTCAAATCCCTTCACCTGCCAACATTGTGCCAGGGCTGTGGAGAATAAGGAGACCCAGCCTGAGGAAGTAGGGACCCTGTGAGCAGAGATTCTTTGAAGGTTCCTATGAGCTCATGTGGGACGCATTGCTGCTGGAGTGCTGAACAATGAATGCTGTTTTGGTCAGGGTTCAGGTGGTGCTGATTCTTCTGGGCACCATTCATATGAACGAGTTCCCGCTTGTCTCTGTCCAGTGCCTCCTGTTCACCCACCCAGGTGACGGCAGGCAAGGTTGTACACATGGTTCATTTTGAATGGAGGAAGTGGCAGTTCTGTGACCTTGTTGGAAAAGCCCATTGCTATTATGTTACAGCAGGTGGCAGCCTTTCCCTGGGAGAGAGGAAGCGCTAAGGCAAAACTGGCTTTGGTTTAAATAGCTTAATTCGATGTGCTTTTTCCCTGATACAAGCATCAGGTAACTTATGTAGGACCTGACTTGGAGACTGGTTTATCACAGAGGGAAGAGGAGTAGGGACCTGGCCATGACAAAGCAGTGAATGGCCTTGCTTCCAGGGCTCCATAGCCGCTGGCTCTGAGCTCAGCCGCTGCTCTTAGAGAGACTGGCCAAGTTTAGATATCACCAAGCATAGTGGGTAAAGACATCATTTATGAGGGTCCACACTGAGGCCCAGAACGGCCCCAGAGACACAGGATGGAGCCTAATAAGTATCCCTGGCTGGGCATGTCAAAGACATTTGATAAAATACCCCTTTTCGTTAAAACAGAAGTACCCCTTTTCTGTAAAACAGCCTTTTAAAACTAATCTGCCAATTTAAAGAAACACATAATTTGCATACAAATTGGCCAAGTTGCTTAATGGAAAGTCAGACTTGGTGGAGAATGTTGACACTGCTTTTTCAAAAACCCTTTTTATTTTATTTTATTTGTTTGAGAGAGAGAGAAAGAAGCAAATAGAGAGAGAGAGAGAAAATGGGCATGCCAGGGACTTCAGCCACTGCAAACAAACTCCAGACGCATGTGCCACCTTGTGCATATGGCTTATGTGGGTCCTGAGCAATCAAACCTGGGTCCTTAGGCTTCGCAGGCAAGCGCCTTAACTGGTAAGCCATCTCTCCAGCCCTAGTTCTGCTTTCTTATTGGCAGGATTATATTTAACACTTATCAGGAGACTGCAATGTGGAAGATGATATTTGAAACCGTGAATGAAAAAAAAAAACATTTACTAAAGTTCCTACAGATGGATCCATTCGTTACCTAAAGGAAATGAGGAAGATTAGAGGAGACGCTAGGGATTGGGCTCTGACTAGTGAGATGTGGGAGAATTAAATAAAATTCACACTAAAACTTCAGTTCCTCGGTTACACTAGCTGAATTCAAGAGCTCCATAGCCATTTGTGTCTGTCAGGCAGCACGGAGGACCAACCATTTCTATTGTCAGAGAAAGTTTTACCGAACAGCAATGGACTAGAGTTGAAAACTAGAAAGTGATGCCAAGGCAAAAGACACAGTGGTTTAGAACAACCCTCCCTGTACTAGAGGTTCCTAAGTGTGGCAGGAGTTCCAAACAGCCTCTCATAACCCTCGTGCCAACCCACAATGACAACTGCACTGCATTTTACTAGAGAGCAGGCACGAAGCTCTAATGCCACAGCTCCCTAGTCTTTGCACAGAACCAGTGATTGTACTGTTTTCTCCCTATTTAAAAAGTGAGGAAAGTGGCAGAGAAGGGCTTTAGTGACTTAGCTTGGCTTCCAAGGAAAAGCTGGGATTCAAACCCCATCCTTCTATGATATAATCTAGAGAAGGCAAGAAAATGCATAGGTCATTGTAAGAAAGTAAAATTGGCTTTTAAGCCACCTTTGCCTGAAGCAGGCCCAAAGCTTAGATTCTCTGATATATGTTTCTGGCTGAAGGAGGTATAAAATTAGCACTATAGTGCAGTAACAATGATCCCTTGTTAGACAGGACCCGAGCCACTTCCTTCCTCCGGAGCAGATGTCTTTGTCTGCACAAGGTACTTTGGCCTCTCAGAAACTTGCCTTTGGAGAAACAAGTCTACTTCAGTGAAAATGTCAAAGTGAAATATTTTTGTTTAAGATGAACATCAAGACTGAAAGTATATATGACCAAATGAGGTTTTGTCTAGGAAGAAAGATTATGAGAAATTATATTCTGGTAATCTGTGTTTTGAAACTTTTGAACATGAACATATATAAAAAATTTTTTTAAAAAAGCTCAATGGCTGGAGAGTCTCAGGGTGGCTCGAACTCATGGTGTACCTAGTGCTGGGATTAAAGGCGTGCGCCACCATGCCCGGCTTTAAAAATTTTTTTTAAAAAGCTCAATGGCTGGAGAGATGGCTTAGTGGTTAAGGCGCTTGCCTGCGAAGCCTAAGGACCCCAGTTCAATCTCTCTCCAGATCCCATGCAAGCCAGACACACAAAGGTGAGGCACGTGTAAGGTCGCACATGTGCAGTAGGAGTCTGGAGTTCTTTTCCAGTGGCTAGAGGCCCTGGCATGCCCATTCTCTCTCTCTCTCTCTCTCTTTCTCTCTCGCTCGCTCAAATAAATAATTAAGTAAAATATTTAAAAATTAAATTAAAAAATTAAAGACAGTAAAGAGGAAAGGCAGGAAAAATAATTCAAGAACTTGTTAGTAATTGCTAAGGCTCTTTTCTCCTATAAAATTCTCAGATTTTGTAGTATTTTTAATTTAGTAGCTTATCTTTGTATACATTTATTAGATAAACCATACATTTGTTAGATACATTTATATATATATATATATATATATATATATATATATATATATATACATTTATTTATTTATTTTTGAGATAGGCACTGGCCTCTAATTCTGGATCCTCCTGCCTAACCTTTGGAGTGCTGGGATTACAGGCACACAGCACCACATCTGGCCTTGTTGAAGCTTATATACATTATAAAGTTGATCTTAACTAAATTTGGCATGCTGCTAAAGATATATGCTTTTCTTCTTCAGTGAGTTCGCTATGAAATAGCTAAACATGCTGTCAAATAGCAGAGTACCCTGAGCCCAGCTTCTAGAATCACTCACTTTGACGGCCAAAGAAAGGATCTTAAGTATAAAAATCAACTCAGAGGATGAATCAAGTGATCATATAATGCCAAAGAGTCAAGACTCCATTCGCGTCTTCCTTGCCTCAGCCTTCCATTGAAAACCTGCTCCAAGAGTCATTTCCTGCTCAGAGAGTCGTTGAAGTGAGGTTGCTATAGTTTTCGAAGCCAAAGGAAACAAAACACATGTGAATTCCTAACAGTCATTGGCCTGGGCAAACAGTGGGAGATTAGAAAGAACAAACCGGAAAAAGGCAACGGACTCATTCCACGGGTGGTGCGTGTAGCTGCAAGGACAGGGTAGGAAAGACCTTATGAGAAACGCGAGAGACACACAGAGAGAGAGAGAGAGAGAGAGAGAGAGAGAGAGTCAGCTTTGTTCACTCTTCAAGAGAGCAGACCTGGCAGCTTTACAAAGGACAAGTCTTGGCATCAAACCAGACTCTTGTATTTCCTATGTGGCTGAGAACAATTTGAAATACACAAAATCTTCAGGTCAGTTTAAGTAAAAGAAAAAAAAAAAAAAACCTTTGTGTGCACACTCCCATAGACATTGTGGTGGTGCCAAGAAACACAATGTTGCCAACTGAATTGTTTTTACATCTGACCTGAGCTACTTATTTGTCTCCTGAATTATTTGAAAAGTTCTGCTTTTCACAGTTACGTATTATCTTTTGGCTTGATGGGAAAATAACCAAGCCAGCGTCCTTGATCTAACCCGGCACATGCTCATTCTTCGTCTCGTGCTGCAGTGTGAGTTTCACACGTAAGGTGCGTTTGGCTTTGGTTTACAGAACTCAGTTTATAAGTGTGCCCTTTGCTCCCGCGTGCATATCCTCTGGCACTTCATGGATGAGTGCTTTGCTCGAGTGCCCCTTGAGACTGAGGACTGACTGAATGGACGAGCTTTGGGGTTGCCACACTCGCAGCTGTTTACCCTGGACGATCTCAAAAAGTAGCCATTGGGAGCTGGTCGTGGTGGCGCACGCCTTTAATCCCAGCACTTGGGAGGCAGAGGTAGGAGGATCGCCGAGAGTTCAAGGCCACCCTGAGACTACATAGTGAATTCCAGGTCAGCCTGAGCTACAGCGAGACCCTACCTTGAAAAACCAAAAACCAAAAACCAAAAAACAAAAAACAAAAAAGTAGCCATTGGGTCTCACATGAGATGAAAACTCTTTGAGAGAAAGGTGAGGTTAGATTATTTTTCCCCCCTCCAAGCTCTTTTGGACTTTGAGTATAAAAATTTGAGTTTATCGTCTGGTGTGGTGCATGCCTTTAATCCTAGCACTCAAGAAGCATAGGTAGGAGGATCGCCATGAGTTTGAGGCCACCCTGAGAATACATAGTGATTTCCAAGTCAGCCTAGGCTACAGTGAGACCCTACCTAAAAAAAAAAAAATTGAGTTTATCTCTTGTGCCTCCTTGGATCATT
The DNA here is from genome assembly GCA_036365145.1 of Orientallactaga sibirica. Taxonomy (NCBI): domain Eukaryota; kingdom Metazoa; phylum Chordata; class Mammalia; order Rodentia; family Dipodidae; genus Orientallactaga; species Orientallactaga sibirica. The sequence continues at coordinate 6,305,240 of JAEOAD010001797.1, forward strand.
GTACATGGTCATTACCATGTGAGGGATTTTCCAATCTTATTTTACTTTGTTGTTTTACTCCTTCATTGGCCACGTTGGTGACCTGCAACTCAACAGCTTCCTCTCGGTTCAGCATTCGAACGTACTGAAGTACGTTTGGGTGTGCATGTCTCAGTGAGTGTTTTTCATGTACTGTCATTTCACAAGTGTGTGTTTTTAAAATCCATGTGTGTGGCGGGGGAGGGGTGCACGTGTGCCACTGAGCACATGTGGAATTCAGAGGACAGCTTCAGGTGGCAGTCTTCTGTTCCTTGAGACAAGGTTTCTTCACTGTTCTCTGTTTGTGTACTACAGGCTAGCTGTCCCGGAAGCTTCTGGAGATTCTCCTGTCCCCACTACCCATCTCACCCTAGGGGCGCTGAGATTATAGATATGTGCTACTGAGTCTGGCTTTTACATGGGTTCTGGGGATCTGAACTCTGGTCCCCATGTTTAGGCAGCAAATGCTTTACTCACTGAGCCATCTCCCCAGCCCCATGCATGTGTGTTTGTTTAAAGTTCTAAGGTCAAAGTTCCAGAATCCACCTGCCCATTTCATTTCCTCAGAAAAATGCCATCTGCCCCAGCCTTTGTTTGCATGTGTGTGTTTAAGTCTATATAGAGGTTCAACTGGGACATGGTCAGATAAGGCATCAGGGCCAGAGAGATGGCCAGATTCCACCATTTTGCAAAAGGGACCCATGTGAGACTCTCCAGAGCAGAAAAATGCAGTCAGAATCGCCTTAACTTTGTTTGAAATGGGATTACAGTGCCTGGTGGACTTCCCTCCTCCCTGCTCCCTCCCTCCACATATACCCACCCCCTCCATAAAAAGAGGTGGATGCTGAATATTCAATTTGCCAGACAGGCCCAATGACTGAACGGGGTTTGTGGGACATGGCCAACTGATCCATAAGAAGGCATGGGAGGGGGCATACCTGGTACTGAAAAACCTAAGTAAAAGATGGTAGGTGGCTTGAGCCTGGGGTATAAATGCATTTGCCTGACTAAATGTATATATTATTCCAAAGCCTGGGGGGACCCATGTTAACGACTCACTTCCAGGTCTTTTCAGATGGTGATGACCACTGGGATGACCCAAAAGGTGAGTGCTGAGAAGAAGGGATGGAGGAGTGTCTAGCACTGAAACACCTCTGTCACACCCTCCAATGGCTCAGGGACCACAGAGGGGGCGGATAGAATGGAAGAGCCAGTGGCCTGATATGACCAGTTACAATGCAACTGCCCAGACAGAAATTGGCCTCGATATCCATGACCTTGCCCCTGACCCTCCTTTGCAAGACCCTCAAAATAGAAGAAAAGATGATGACATCAAATTAGGAAAGAGACTAATCTCTTGAATTCTAAAGTAGAAAAAAATATCAGGTGGGGTTTTTTTGGTATGTAAGATTAAAAGTCAATAAAAATAATAATTAAAAAAAAAAAGTCTGTTGGGCTTGCCTCAAAGAAAAGAAGGCACATGAAAGTTCTCTGAGATTGTTTCAGTCACTAGAAAGTAAGTTGGAAAATATTAAGTGGTACATTGAATGAACCCAATGATCTGACCTACCAAAATACTTCATTCCTGTTTATACATGTAAAAGTCATCTTTCTCTGTCCCACTATGAGAATTTTAGAAAGCTGTCAAGTTCTACTTTAAGGCCCCAGACCTTCACTTTCATTTACAAACCCAGTCTCAATATAGAAATTACAGAAGCTAGACTATCCAGAGCAATGCATGAATCACAACTCCAACACTGATTTTTTAAAAATATCTTTTCTATGAGTGAGAAAGAGAGATAAAGAAAGAGAGAGAGAGATTGAGAGGGAGGGAGAGAGAGAGACCTGGTGCCAGGATCTCTAGCCACTGCTTGTGAGCATATGTGACCTTCTGTGCAGGTACCACCTTGTACATTTGGCTTATGTGGGTTCTGGGGAGTTGAACCTGGGTTCTTAGGCTTTGCAGGCAAGCACCTTAACTGCTAAGCCATCTCTCCAGCCCACCAACATTTTTTTTTTAATTTTTATTTTTGAGAGAAAGACAGACAGGGAGAAGGAGGCAGAGACATAGAGAATGAACACGCCAGGGCCTTTCAGATGTCATGAACAAACTCCAGATGCATGCACCCCCTTGTGAACATGCATGCTTGCATCTGGCTATACCTGGGGCCTAGAGATTGGAACAAACATTTTTAGGCTTCACAGATGAGTGCTTTAACCACTAAGCCATATCTCCAGCCCACCAACATTGATTTTTTTTTTTTTTTTTTTTTTTTGAGGTAGGGTCTCACTCTGGCCAGTCTGACCTGGAATTAACTATGTAGTCTCAGGGTGGCCTTGAACTCATGGCAATCCTCCTACCTCTGCCTCCCGACTGCTGGGATTAAAGGCGTGCGCCACCACGCCCGGCCACCAACATTGATTTTTAAGGACATAGCCTATCCACTCCTCCAGCGCAGGACAGCTTCACCCTGAAAGGTACAATAACAAGTGGAGCTGGTGATGGCTCTTTCTTGCCTCCTCTGGTAAAGGGAATGGGCGGGATAGCGTCATGCTGGGGACTTCCATTTGCACCCGCTGACCTGTTCACCATCTCTGCCCTGGGAGGCTGGTCCATATGAATACACTCCCCTCCCCTATGGCTCCCGTTTGGATTTTGCCAATGGGAGCCCGGGTAGAAGCAGTAGGGAGAAAAATGAGCCCAAGGTTTATTCCCTCTGACTGGTTGTGCCCCTTGAGTAAAGGCCTCTCTCAAGTTAATCTGCCCCAAATGACACTCCCTTTCCAGGTTCTGATAAGTATTCTCTATATTGGTTACTTTGGCCACCACTGTGACAAATTATCTTACAGAAGCAACTAAATGGAGGGAAGCTTTAGTGCGGCTCAGTCATGTCTGCGAAGTCATGGAAGGAGTTCATGGTGGTGGGAAAGTGGCTGGGTTTCTTCACATCTCAGTGGATCAGGAAGCAGAGTGCTGGGCCTGGCCCTGGAAGTGGCTGTCCCCAATGCCAGCTAAACTCATGTCCAAAGATTCCACAGCTTCCCAGAAAGTACTACTAGCTGGGGAAGACCAATTGTAAACACAAGAGCCTGAGGCAGACATTTTACACTCAAACAGTAGAGTTGGAGGTCAGTGGTAGTGTGTATGCTGAGAATACACAAGACCCTGGGTTTGATGGGAAAGAAAAGAGAAGGAAGGAAGGAAGGAAGGAAGGAAGGAAGGAAAAGAAAGGAGAGAAGGGAGGGGCTTTTCTTCAAATTATCCTAATTTAAATGTGCCATCTGTTTCTTGTTGGAAACCTAGCTGGAAAAAAATCAAAATTCATATTGCATAGCAACACTCAAAGTTTTAAAAGAATCCATTTTCAGATTTAGTAACTGCCAACCTCAAATTTGCTCATGCATCGTTCACCCCACAATACCATCATCCAAAGTGGGTCAATGACTTTCCTATACTACACTGGCTCCAGTCTAGGTTCAGAAAACTCAGAGCTGACTCTTCTCACCTCTTCAGTACATCTCTTTCTTTTCTTTTTTTTCTTCTTCTTTCCCTTCCTCCTTCCTTCCTTCCTTTCTTTGTCCCTTTTCTCCATTTCTTCTTCCCTTTCTTCCCTTCTTTCCTTCCTCCTTTCCATCTCTCCTTCCCTCCTCCAAGGGGATGTCTCATTAATGGTGGAAGAACCTGTCTCCCATTCATAAATCCAAGAGAGAGAAAGAGAAACCACCAGCAGCCAGCAAATACCAAAAAGCAAGCACAAAACCCTCCAGAGCTCAAACTGCTCTGCACGCCTAGGGTTGGACTCCAGGATCCGCTCCCAGTGACACCTCCTCCATCCAGGCAACTGGAGATCCAAGTTGCAAGTTTTTTTTTTTTTTTATTATTATTATTAGAGAAAGAATGGGCATGCCAGCGGCCTCTCAGTCGCTGTGAATGAATTCCAGACGCGTGCGCCCCCTTGTGGGCAAGCATGGCATTACGCACTTGTGTCACTTTTGCATCTGGCTAAACATGGGACCTGGAGATTGAATGGGCATTCTTAGGCTTGGCAGGCAGGCACCTTAACTGCTAAGCCATCTCTCCAGCCCTCAAGTTACAAGTTTTAATAAAACATGTGAGTCGCAGACGTAAGAGGATTGCCGTGAATCTGAGACAAGCCTGAGAGTACATAGTGAATTCCAGGTCAGCCTGGGATAAAGTGAGACCCTACCTCAAAAAACAACAACAAAAGATGTGACTCTATGGGGGCGGCATACATTCAAACTACCACAGGGAGGAACGTGGATCTTGATGTCTTCAGAAATTAATGGGATTATGCTGTTAGGAATGTATGCATTATAAAAGAGGACTTTAGAAAAAAATAGGCAAAAGAGATTTTGGAAAGCAGGGGTGGGGAAAAATGTTTGACTTCATCTATTCTGATAAAATCAAAAAACTAATTTTTTTTTTCTGTATCTCTGTTCAAAAACATGTTATCACCCAGAGCAGAATTTTAAAGTCCTTGCCTTTGAGCTCAGCAAGGTGAGACATGCTTGTAATCCAAGCACCAGGAGTCTAAGGCAGGAGGATTGTGTTCCGGGCCCACTGGGTTTCCATGGTGGCACATGCCTTTAACTCCAACACTTGGGAGGCAGAGGTAGAGGATGGCCGTGAGTTCAAGCCCACCCTGAGACTATATAATGAATTCCAGGTCAGCCTGGGCCAGAGTGAGACTCTACCTCGAAAAACCAAAAACTAAAACAAAAACAAAACAAACAAAAAAAAAAAAAAACAAGCCACTAAATAATTCCTTGCTGCAGTTTTTGTGCAGTCATTTGGGACTTTCAATGTTTCTAGCACTTGCTCAAAATTTTGAAGAAAGTATCAAGGAGAGCTTAGAAGTACATAGAAATTATCAGTGTTGGTCTTATAATGCACCTGAAAAGAAAAAAAGAAAAATCACTAACATTGCATTCCTTATTCCCTCTTACATCTCATCAGCCTGGTTCCTCAGCTATGCTCAAAATGAAAGAAATCTGGTAAATAAATAACTCAGCGATCAAGCAGGTTCAGCTCACTCCAAAACACATGCAAATCATTCAGATTTTTGTACTTGGCCAGGTAGCAATTTCTGCTTTGATCTGACCCAATTACTTGAAAAAAAAAAAACAAAAACAAAAAAACCAGCTGCTGTGTAGATATTAGTTCTATCTTGCAGCTATGTTTCTCACCAGAAGGCTACTTGCTTTTGAGATTCCTTTTCCTCAAATTAGTATGCTCTAACACAGAAACAAAAGTCTCCATTCATGCTTCTGGGGTTAAAAAAGCATTGTCTTGCCGGGCGTGGTGGCGCACGCCTTTAATCCCAGCACTCGGGAGGCAGAGGTAGGAGGATTGCCGAGAGTTCAAGGCCACCCTGAGACTACATAGTTAATTCCAGGTCAGCCTGGACCAGAGTGAGACCCTACCTTGCAAAAAAAAAAAAAAAAAAAAAAAAGCATTGTCTTCAGGGAGGGGTGTAGCTCAGAGGGGCATCATGTTCCCAGCATGTACAAAGTTCTGGGTTCAATCCCCAACACAATAAATAAATAAATAAATAAATAAATAATAAATAGATCTGTAATCTATTTTTTTAATTTTTTATTAATTTTGGTTTTGCAAGGTAGGGTCTCACTCTGGTCCAGGCTGACCTGGAATTAACTATGTAGTCTCAGGGTGACCTCGAACTCATGGCGATCCTCCTACCTCTGCCTCCCAAGTGCTGGGATTAAAGGCGTGCGCCACCACGCCCGGCTAGATCTATAATCTATTGTATTCCCTCTTTCGCCTTCTGCTTGAAGCCAGTTTTAGTCCATAAGGATTTACTATGCACTAGGCAAGGCATACATTGTTGCAGAAGGCAAGCTAAGTCCCTGTCTAAGATGGCTGCAGTCCCAGTGAGGAAGTTATAGCTAAACAAAACAAAACAAAACAAAACAAAACAAAACAAAACAAAATTGTAATTTGAGTAACTAAGGACTGTGGAGAAGATAAAATGGGACAAGATGGTAGGTAGTTCCTGGAGAGTGGTGGGGCTCATTGGCGACATCTGAGTTGAGACCTGAAGGCTGACAAAGATGTGGCAGGGTGACATTCTGGGGACAATGCTGTTCGCAAAGAAACAGTAAGCACAGAGGACCTATGGCAGAAGTGAGCCTCAGATTGGGTCCCCAGCTACAGCACAGGGACTGATTGACTGAAGCCTTCCCCCCCCCACAGTGAATATCATATCCCCACTGAGGAGGGCTTCCAGAGTAAAGGGGAGCTGGGGGAGAGGATAAAGAGAATAACCTGTTACAATCGATATAAAATAAAAATTAGCTGGGTGTGGTGGCTCATGCCTTTAAACCCAGCACTCAGGAGGCAGAGGTAGGAGGATCACCATGAGTTCGAGACCACCCTGAGACTACATAGTGAATTCCAGTCAGCCTGGGCTAGAGTGAAACCCTTTCTTAAAAAACCAAAGGAAAAAAAATAAATAAAAATTAATATTAAAAAATGAGGGCTAGAGAGATGGCTTAGCAGTTAAGGTGCTTGCCTTTGAAGCCTAAGGACACATGTTTGACTCTCCAGATCCCACATTAGCCAGATACACTAAAGTGAGGCAAGTGCAAGGTCACACATGCCCACTTGGTGGCACAAGCATCTGGAGTTTGATTGCAGAGGCTGAGGCCCTGGTGTGCCATTATCTCTCTCTCTCTCTCTCTCTCTCTCTCTCTCTCTCTGTTTCCAAAATAAATAAAAATTAATTATTAAGAGAAAACAAGTTTGCAGTCACGTTCACATTGCTGGCAGAAATCACCTAACCAAGAGCAGCTTTGGGGCTTACAGACTTGAGGGGAAGCTCCATGATGGCAGGGGAAAATGATGGCATGAGCAGAGGGTGGACATCACCTCCTGGCCGACATAAGGTGGACAATAGCAACAGGAGAGTGTGCCAAACACTGGCTATAACACTTATAAGCCCACCCCCAATAATACACTGCCTAATACACCTAAGGTTTATGGGGGCACCTGACTCAAACCACCACAAGTGAAATGAGCCTCATTTGTTTGAGGACATAAAGACTGGAGCAGAGTAAGAGGGAAGTCCTGGAAGGGAATAGAGAGGTAAGGAAGGAGCTGAATACAATGAGTGAGGCACAGCCAGAAGATGTTGGAGAATTGGAAGCAGTGAGGCTGTAAAGTAATGGGATCTGTGGAGAATGGCTTAGCAGTTAAGGCGCTTGCTTGTGAAGGCTAAGGACTCAAGTTCAACTACCCAGAACCCACCTAAACCAGGTGCACATGGTGGCACATGTGTCTAGAGTTCATTTGCCATGGCTGGAGGCCCTGGCATGTCCATTTTGTTTTCTCTCTCTCATCTCTATCTCCCTTTTTATCTCAAATAAATAAATAAAAATAATTTAAAAAATATATAAGAAGGGTTCAGAGGGGGCTTTGTCCCCACTGTGGTGATACACACTCCTTTGGCATCACTTAGCAATGGGAAAGTAGTGGAAAGAATTTGGGCCCTGGAGTCCCATTACCTCCACCCACAGGCCAAAGAACAACCCCCTTAACTGTAGGTAGCAGCATTACATGGGCTGGAGCCCTAGACTGTTTAAAACACAAACAAACAGGGGCTGGAGAGATGGCTTAGCGGTTAGGGCACATGCCTGCGAAGCCTAAGGACCCAGTTTGATTCTCCAGGTCCCACATAAGGCAGATGCACAAGGTGGCGCATGCATCTGGAGTACGTTTGCAGTGGCTGGAGGCCCTGGCGCTCCCATTCTCACTCTGTCTCTTAAAAACAAACAAACAAACAAACAAACAAACAAACAAACAAACAACAACAAAACAAAACCAAAAAACTGGCTGAACACCGGCATTTAGGACTCTGCTTCATCACTATGGACCAAATAGGACCAGCTGCCTTAAGCACCCGTCACTGTGCCTTTTCTGCCGTGATAGACTGTAACTTCAAACTGGAATAAACCCTTCCTTCCTTAGGTTGCTTTTTTGTTGAGTCTTTGGTCATAGTAATGAGCAGAGTAACTAACAGACTAGGCTCTCCTGGACACCCATCATCTTATTTGCAGTCTGATCAACATGGCATTATATGGCAAGTGATTATAATTTCCAGTGTTGCCATGACTCTGGAGGGCCACTGGCATTTGGGTGGTATAGTGGGAGGACTGGAAGCATTAAGTGCCCTGACCAGGACAGTGCTAATACGAGGAACAACTAGGCTGCTCAAAACGCCAACAGTCCCTGTGAAGAAACATTGGCTTAGATCTTCAAAGCAGTTCTGGTGTATTTGTATTTTATTTTTGTTTATTTTTTATTTATTTATTTATTTGAGAGCAACAGACAGAGATAGAGGCAGAGAGAAAGGATGGGAGCACCAGGGCCTCCAGCCACTGCAAACGTACTCCAGATGCATGCGTCACCTTGTGCATCTGGCTTATGTGGGTCCTGGGGAATCGATCCTGGAACTGGGGTCCTTAGGCTTCACAGGCAAGTGCTTAACCGCTATGCCGTCTCTCCAGCCCCTCAGGTTTATTTTTTACTTTTATACACAAAAGCCACGGTGGGCTGGGTGTGGTGACCCTTCTGTAGTCTCAACACGTGGGACGCTGAGGTAGTAGGATTGCCGTAGATTACAGGCCAGCTTATCTATAGCGAATTCAAGGACAGCTTGGAATACATAGCAAAACCCTGTCTCAAAGAAAAAGAAAGAAGAAAACAAAAACAAAAAAATGACTCGATTACTCAGCTTTACCTAATCTTTTTATTAAATATTTTATTTGTGTGTGTGTGTGAGAGAGAGAGAGAGAGAGAGAGAACACAGCCGAGACCAATCTTAGGGTTGTCATGGAGCTGTAAAGCTTCAATTATTTTTTTTACATTATTTATTTATTTAATTTATTGGAAGAGAGAAAGAGAGAGAGAGAGAGAGAGAGAGAGGGAAAGAATGGGCACGCCAGGGCCTCCAGCCACTGCAAACAAACTCTATACGTGTGCACCCCCTTGTGCATCTGGCTTATGTGGGTCCTGGGGAGTCGAACCCTGGGTCCTTTGGCTTTGCAGGCAAACACCTTAACTGCTAAGCCATCTCTCCAGCCAGTAAAGCTTCAATTCTATCAAGACCCCCGAGACTGACACAGGCTTTCCCTCTCACACACTTTATCTGCCTTCTGCAAGACACAGGCAAAGATGTCAAGGATGATAATCTTTATATCTGGTGCAGTGAGCGGATTTATCAGTGGCTCCAGCATTCCAGAGTGAACAAGCTGCCGCAACTGTTTTATAATTCACCATGGTCCACACAACCTCTTTCTGGACTTTGAAGTCTTCAGTTATTTTTTAGCATGACCCACCAAAGGAGGCAGCGGATTCCACACAATCAGCTGTTAGATGTTAAGGGTGCGGGCAGCCACACTGCTCAGGGCTCAGATGGCTTCCTTCTGGATAGAGGACTTTGGGTGCTTTGGGAGCTGGGGCAAACCTTCACTCATCATGCTTGCATCTGTCTGGGGATCTGTCGCCCTGACATTGTTGCCCGCAGTATGGAGAGAAGACGTGAAGACATTGAGTTCTGAGCTGTTCATGAGCCCTACTGGACTAGGCAGGAGCCCTGCATCCAGCCCTTGGCCAATGCGCTCATTGCAGCCTCAGTGAGATGGGACAAGGTTTAACAGGTGTTGGAAAGATTTTTTTTTTTTTCTCAAGGTAGGGTCTCACTCTAGCCCAGGCTGACCTGGAATTCACTATGTAGTCTCAGAGTGGCCTCGAACTCACAGCGGTCCTCCTACCTCTGCCACCCTGGTGCTGGGATTAAAGGTGTGTGCCAACACACTCAGCTTGGAAAAAATTTTATTGTCATGATGCTGCAGAAGATGGGAGAAGGCAGACAGCATTTGCTCCGCGGCTACGTTGCAAAGATATTGGCTCTTATTTCCGCACAGGTTGGATAAGGTCCGCAGAAATGTGGTTGGCATGTTCATGACACAATGGCCAGTGATGGGTGGGATTGCACTGCTCAAAATAATGAGCTGAAAACAGTCTGAATATTCTGGCCAGACAGGCCATCAGGTGCAATAGTGGCATGTCTACTCGTGGGGTAACCAACTGCTCTATAATTACCGGGAGGGCCCATACCTGTTGAAAAACCACAGTCAGGTCATGAGGGGAATCTAAATGGAACTCAACTGGAAAATACTTCACTTAATGGGTGACTGACACCCCCTTTCACGACCGTTCAGAGCCCATGCTGCTGGAAGGGGCGGAAGAATGGGGAGGAAAGGATGACTTACAATGCAACTGCCCACTGGCCTGGGAATGACCTCCCCTCATAGTAGAAGTAAAAGAGGATGACATCATATTAAAAAAAGAGACTAATGGAGAGAGAGGGGATATGATGGAGAGTGGAGTTCTAAAGGGGAAGGGGGGGGAGGGGGCTTTCAATAATGTCAATTGACAGGAGCATGCCTTCCTCATGACAGCATTTTCCTGCCAGAACTCAACTGGAGGGTGACTGCCACCAAACATAAGATTGGAACTGCAAGTGGGGGAGAAAGGATGACTTCCGCAACCCCACTGGCCTGGGAATGACCCCCGGCTTCAATAATGTATTGACAGGAGCGTGCCTTCCTCATGACAGCATTTTCCTGCCAGCCGGGGTGGCCACCAAACATAAGATTGGACCCGAGTTATGTACATCTTTGATTATTTCATCCAGAGTAAGGCAGGTATTTTAGGAAGCCAATAATCTTGGTCTAGCACTTAACACACCATATTGCCATTCATTATTTTACTTTCTCCTATGTTTTCAGCATGCAAGGGTAGAAGTCGCTTCTATTTTACTGTTTTGTATCTCCAGGGCCTTTCACTTAACTCAATATGATTTTTGTTTTTGTTTTTTGAGGTAGGGTCTCACTCTAGCCCAGGCTGACCTGGAATTCACTATGGAGTCTCAGGGTGGCCTCGAACTCATGGTGATCCTCCTACCTCTGCCTCCCGAGTGCTGGGATTAAAGGTGTGCGCCACCACGCCCAGCTCCAATATGATTTTTAATTGAATGAATGAATCCAATGTAGGTATTCAGTCTCCAATAATATGCTTCCTTTCTTAGGGGATGCACAAGTCTGGGATTAGGTTAGGCAATTAAGAGATATTCGTGGCGAATGAAAATAAACCTCTTTATATATCTTTACTTAATGTTTCTTAAAAATCACTTTTTTAAAAAGAGCACTATAAATTTTGATAGTCATGAAGAATGTAAAACCAAATTAAGGGAGCTGGAGAGATGGCTTAGTGATTAAGGTGCTTGCCTGCAAAGCCAAAGGAGCCAGCTTCAGTTCCCCAGGACCCACGTAAGCCAGATGCACAAGGTGGTGTATGCATCTTGAGTTTGTCTGCAGTGGCTGGAGGCCCTGGCGTGCCCATTCTCTATCTGCCGCTTTCTCACATCATAACAGAAATACAGAGGTTATAGAAAACTCAACACTGAAAGCAATCTATTAATACACCCAAGCTCAGGGATTGCTGGAGAAGCCGGGGAGTGAAGACTGCAAGAACCACTGGGTGTGTAGAAATACCCTAAGGCACAGCCCACACAGAAACTAACAGAGGCTCTAATTACCCCATAATGAACATCAAAGACCCTACTGAGGCGGACCCTCAGGGTAAAGGAGACTGGTGATACAAGACTAAAACCTGTGTAAATAAAAATATGCATTTATGGGGCTGGAGAGATGGCTTAGCGGTTAAGGCGTTTGCCTGCAAAGCCAAAGGGTCCTGGTTCGATTCTCCAGGACCCACGTAAGCCAGATGCACAAGGAGGTGCATGCATCTTGAGATTGTTTATGGGGAATAGATGCCCCGGCATGCCCATTCTCTCTCTCTCAAATAAATAAAAATATATTTAAAATATGTATTATAACTAAAAAAAAAACATATCCAAGAAACGGATCCCTTTTCAAACCATACCCACTGCCACCACCTTGACCTAAGACAACTCCTATGAAGTCAGATCTCGCGACACCCTGTTCAAACTGTTCCTGTCTCACACAGAATAAAAGTCCTTCATGATCTAGTTCCATCTCCTCAGTTACCAACCCGTCATTAAAAAAAAAAAAAAAAAAAAAAAAAAAACAACCTTGCCGCTGGGCGTGGTGGCGCACGCCTTTAATCCCAGCATTTGGGAGGCAGAGGTAGGAGGATCGCTGTGACTTCAAGGCCACCCTGAGACTACATAGTGAATTCGAGGTCAGCCTGAGCTAGAACGAAATCCTATCTTGAAAAAAAAAAAAAAAAAAAAAGTCTTACCTAGCCACGGCTGGCCGCCTTTAGGGAAACAGTCCAGACAAACTTCCAATGGCTGTCGCTTCCATGTAAACATACGTTTGCTAAGCTCCATCACGTCTTGACCCAAACACTTTTCCCATAAGGCTTTCCCTGGTCCTACTGCATTGCCCTCCTCCCTGCACATGACAGTTTCTCTCTCTCTCTTTTTTTTTTTGGAGAGACAGAGAGAGAGGAAGAGACAGAGAATGGGTGCACCAGCAGCCTCTCAGCCACTATGAATGAACGCCAGACACGTACACCCCCCTCATGGTCAAGTGCAGCATTGCGCCCTTGCATCACTTTGCGCCTGGCTAAACGTGGGACCTGGAGATTGGAACTGGTGTTCTTAGGCTTAGCAGGCAGGTGCCTAAACCACTAAGCCATCTCTCCAGCCCGTTTCTCTCTTTTTTTCTGCTTTATTTGTCCCCTCAGCGGTGTTGACTAGCTCACTAGTTTTGCTTTCTCTCGTTCATTGCTACCTTTCCCAGTAGAACACAAATCCCATGGAGGTAGGCATCTTTTTCTTCCTGCTGCATCCATCACCCAGGGCTTAGAATGTGGTTTGATGCACACCAGGAATCGGAATATATGCTGTGTGAACAAGTAATATATACCTCAGGGGGGGGTAAAACACCAGGAGTTACACAGCTGTGCTGGTCAGATTTGCTACAAGGTTAATGTTATACAGAAAAGCAATGGACCACAAGAGACCTCATAATCAGCTGTCCCTAAAGTAGGTAGCTCAGGACATACACTGGGAAAAAAGGACCATGGTTCTAAAATTGCTTGTCTTATGAATTTGTGGGAAAACGGAAATTCATTGGTGCTCAGTCCGTGTCAAATGATCATGTATCACTCATGGGTCTTGAGATATCTTGAAGGAAGAGTCGAATTGGGGCACTCAAACATCAGATATAACTATGTATTTAAATAATTGTTAATTCCTAATGAACACTAGAAGTTTTAAAAATATTTTATTTATTTATTTATTTATTTATTTATTTATTTATTTATTTTTTGAGAGAGAAAAGACAGTGGGTGCCTCAGGGCCTCCAGCCACTGCAAACAACCTCCAGATGCATGCGCCCCCTTGTGCATCTGGCTTACATGGGTCCTGGAGAATCAAACCAGGATCCTTGGGCTTTGCAGGCAAACGCCTTAACTGCTAAGCCATCCCTCCAGCCCCAACACTAGAAGATTTTTATATAAGAGCAAAGTAAGCAATTACAACTTCAAGGGGACCAATAAGGGGGCGGGGATACAGCACCCATGGTAGAGTGCTTTCCTCGCATGTGTGAGACCCCAACTTGGCTCTCTAGAACCATGGGGTCAACGTAAGAGGACACTCATGTGTGCCCTGTGTGACTCTCAGTGTGGATGAATGGAAAGGGAATTCTTTGGACAAATTAAGGAACTTTGAAATATGAAGACTGCTTTGATAAAAGCCACAAGGATTATCTTTTTTGAGAGTGCTTTTAGGAGGCCTCTGTAGACACTATTTCTTTTTCCCTTTAATACAGTTGGAAAACTAAGGCACTGTCAAAGAGACAGAACTAATATTCAAAGTACCTGAGCAGAAAGCATCTAAGTTAAGCCAGGCTTCTCCTACCCATGAGGAGGAAATTCTGGCCCTTTGAGAGGAACATGAAACTTTTCATTGTCACCAAGGCACAAATCGTGTACTTGAGCATGCAACTTGTGAAGAGGCAACCATCTAACAGGACTTACCTGAGAAAGGCTCCATTATTCAGCCACGAACATTGTCATTCATAAGAGATGGCTTCCAAAGAGAACCAGTGACCTTAAAGTGTTACATGAAATGCAAAGTCCTCATGTGTTTCAGACGAATATTTTTAAAGTGTAGGGAGAGTCAGTTTTCACTTCTGGCTTCTCACTCTCAGTTGTGCAAAAAGAAATGTAGAGGCAAATTCACATGTTTATTTTGAAAAGTATTTACTTAGTTTGAATAAATTAATTGCAAATAAAAATTAAGCTACAATACACAGCCTGAATAGAAATGACAAGAACACACACGACACGGGACTCAAGTTTCCTCGCGTTAGTCACAGAGCATGGGACAACCTAGAAAACGTCAAAAATCAGTTAAATTCTTTGAAAAAGGGGTAACCAGCAGTTACTGATACATCACAACTAACTTATAATACAAGTTTCCTGACATGCATTTCCTGAGTGAACCCAAATGATCATTTTTTCAAAACAAGAAACGTCGACAAAAAAATAATAAAATAAAATAGTTCATGGCTTCTAAGCAACTTTTTTTAAAAGTCAGAACATTAATGTTATAGGATAAATTAAAGCTATGCTACTACATACAAAAATTTGCTATAGTCAATTAAGTATTATACAACCTTTCAAACTAAAGGAAAGAAATCAAAAGACCGAGAGATGATTCTGTCTAATCTAAAGTACACTGATTTCTGTAAGTGTCAAAAAGGGTTTGGTGTAGTGCAATTGTCTATGTTTCTGGTGCATTTTTAAAGAAGGCTGGGAGTGAAGAGAAGACATGCTGTCTTGCTTCGGAAGCAAAGCATACACTGGAGTTCAAGAACTAGCAGACCCTGCAGCGTGTCCCCACTCTGCTGTCACTGGTGCTCACCACCAACCAAGCATTTCCTTGAGCCACACTGCAACAACCAAGCATTCAAGCCCACAGTTCGGTTGGTCTGCTAGGATCAAAAAGGGAGGTACTATCGTCATTCAACCCTTACACCTCTAGATTTTCCAATGCCCGGATAATGCCATATATAGAATAATTAACAAAACATTTTCTTTTTTTTCTAAAAGCAATCAAGTCTCTTATTAATTTATACTTTTGTTCATATGAATGCTCTTCCCCCCCTAAAAACAGTGAACAGATGAATCACAGTTTATATCAAAAAAATAAACTTGCCAAATGTCGCTGGTACTAAAAACAGATTAGTTATCATGGGAGAAAAATAGATAATCTAGATTAAATTGCATATTCAAAGGAGCATATAAAATGTTTTTTAGATTTTACTTTTTTGTTATAGTACTACACTTGAGAGAAACATTAAGGAAAAAAGTCTTTCCTGATTAACTTTAATGTGGTTAAAAACAAACACACCTCTGAACAATGGTAACTAATATGAATCTGGTTTTACAAAGTATCTAAATTACCAAATTCCCTATTAATATGGGGCTGGGGAGAGAGGCCTCTTGTCCTCCTTGACTTTGCAGCTCCTTCAGCTATGTGCTCACTAAACTACCATTCACACCACGGTGTGTGACACCACTGTTACCGTGCTGCTCTGTTAAGAACGTTCTATTCTCTACGATAAAGATAAATAGAAAAAAGTGAAGAGACACGTGGCTGTATTTTACAATGTTTGCAACAAACTGTAAACTGACATAGTTTGACCCAACAAGAGCCTCAGTTATACAGAACAAGCTCGCTCTCAGCACTGAGGACGGGCGACTCAAAACTCAAGTGAAGGCATCAGATTAGACTTGTGTCTTTTCTCCTCAAAATATATTTTCAAAACTCAGAATTCAGAAGTCTAGTACTTTCAAAAATTCCTTTGCTTAAGATTTTGCTCAGAAATTGACATTGATTATAAATATTTAAAAAATTTTCTTCATCTTAATGCAAATGACCAGAGCAGAGAAACTGACATGGACAACAGGTTGGAAAACCCAACTCACTTAGCTTATAAATTTATAGTGTAGTCCTGAAGGACAGCTGTCTGTTAGTCTAGAGGTCCTTGGAAAATAAGTCTGATGTAGCCTTGTTCACCAGCCAACTGATGTGCACAGAAGGGACAGGCTGCGTGGAAAGTATGAGTACCGTGCGGAAGCGGGATCTGGGACCAATAGGCCGTTGTCTTTTCTGAACACACATGCCCACAAGGGCTAAACGCATGGGTTGGAGGGCCAGCGTCCACATAAAATCCAGCTTCACATCCAAGCCACAGAGGGACATAGGGACCAACAGACCTACACATAGGACACTCCCGATCTTTTCCGTCACATTCTTCTTTGTTTCCCCAGTTGTGGTAGCCATGCACGTGGCCGCAGTTTAGATACACCCACGGCTGTTTTTCATCTACGACATCTTTCCTCTTCATACTAGGAAACGCTAGCGTGTTAAACCCCACAGGGCACTGAGGTCGTGCTGCATTGATTTCCTGTCTCAAAGCTTCTAAGTGCTTCACAGTAGGAGTATGGGAAAGGCCTTCTGCAGTACGCCATAGCAAGGTTGCACCACAGAGGTCAATCAACGAGCCATCTTGTAACTGATTGGTTTCAATTTCCACCTATAGGATAAAAGAATAAAAAGAACACAGTCAGCACTGTTTTGATCTTTTAAAAAATAATTTTGTTTATCTGCAAGCAGAGATAGAGAAGACAGACAGACAGAGAGAATGGGTGTGCCAGGGCCTCCAGCCACTGCAAACAACTTTGTACAACTGGCTTTACGGAGGTACTGGGGGAACCGAACCCAGGTCATCAGGCTTTGCAGCAAGTGCCTTAACCGCTGAGCCATCTCTCCAGCCCCGTGTTTTGATTTTTACCTATGAGTTTTGGTCTCAAGTACTTCTAACTCAAGAAGTGAGATTTCCTAGGATTATCCAGCAAATCTTCAAGAAACTTGAATATTTATTGATAAACATAAATATTTCATGATGTTGAGTATCAAGAAAAGTACAAGTTTGAAAACTACAGATGAAATATTCACTAGTAACATCTCTCTTTTTAGCTTAAAGAAAACTCATGACAAATATCTGACTACTCACTAAATCTAGTATCTTTAGGTAAGACAGTCAAAGAAATAAAAAAATTAGAATACTGTTGAATCCAGGAAAGTTTAGTGACCACAACGTACGCTCTCCGGAATATTGCGCTTTAGCAGTCGCGTTGGAAGTCAGCACTGGCTAGTCCACCATAGCCGTGTCAGCAACATATTTAAGAGGTGCTTTTTAAAAAAGTGGGCTAGGAAGATGGCTCGGCAGTTAAAGCACTTGCTTGCAAAGCCTGCCTGCTGGGGTTTGATTCCCTGGTACCTACATTAAAGCTAGATGCACAAAGTGGCACGTGGTCTGGAGTTCATTTGCGGTGGCAAGAGGCCCTGGAGTACCCTCCCCCCTCAAATAAATAAATTTAAAAGTACATTTAGAACAGCTTATTCATGTATTTCCTGCGGTTAAGTAGAAGCTCAACTCAGTACATACCATTTTTCCTCTCTGTTGAGCTGATCTGGTTTCGCGCAGACTGAAGACATTTCCACACACTGATATTTCTCTCCATATTCCAGGCTTGGAGTCTTCCGTGAACCCATTGCGTGGATGCATCACAAGAACTCCATTAGTAGTCAAGCCATCCATCTGCCCATCAGAGGTCTTCCATTTGGCAGCCTTTTCCTATAAAGAATAGTGAGTTTCTATTTATTTGTAATTTGTAATTGGCATAAAAAGCAAAATTTAGGGAATGAGCCGTTTACCCCAAGAAAGATGTTTTTTGATGAATCAAATCCCGCAGCATAAATCCGAGCTGTAAAGGGGGGATTCCGTTCACATATGATTCTACAGGCAAATCTTGATATAGTGCTTTGTACTGACTGGGTATCAGAATTGCTTTGACTTCCAGGCACTGTGTCAGTTACTACGAAATCAATAGGACTTTCAGTTGATCGACCAATCTAAAGGAAAAAGAAATATATAATATAAGCCTAATCAAAAAAACACAGTAAAATCCAACCAAGAAAGGCTTAAGATGAAAACCATTACGCAGTGGTGTCTCCAGGCTCCACAAAGGTTCACAAGAACACGCACCCTTAGGCTAATGGTTGTGGTGCTTCACTCTGAGGTCTGTGTACAGCTCGGATCTTTTTCATTTTTTTTTTTCAGGTTACTAGCTATCAATTCTTACATTAGCACATTTTCATGGTAAACTTTAGTGCTTTTGCCCTATCACTGAATAAAATAAGCTTTTTCATTTAGTTTGAACAGTTTGGGTGAGAAGTTGGTGAGTTATTTTAAAAATAAAAATAAAAATAAAAATAATGCTATCTGGAGAGTGAAGTTTCAAAGGAAAGTGGGGGGAGGGAGGGAAATACCATGGGATATTGTCTACAATTAAAGAAGTTGTCAAAAATTAATTAATTAATTAAAAAATAAAGAAACCATAAAAATTAAAAATAAATAAATAAATAATGCTATCCAAAGAAAACAGCCACACATCTTTGAAACTAAAGCTAGTTCCCCAAGCAAAAAGACACTTAAATTTAGAGACAATAGATGCATTCCAAGGACTGGTCTGCATTTTTATCTTCTCCTTCCCCTCTCTTCTTCCTCTTTTCTTTCTTTTTTTGAGACAGGACCTTGAACTCCAATGTTGCCAGAGGCTGGCTCTAAACTTGGGATCATCCTGATTCACCTCCCCAGGCCTCTTTTCCTAGGCAAGCATCCCCCCTCAGCTTTATGTCCTAGGCAAGCATCCCCCCTCAGCTTTATTTCCACCCCTCCCCCATTTTACTTATTATTTTGAAACAGGGTCCAGACAGGTCTTGAACTTGTGATTACCCTGCTTCAGCCTCCCAAGCAGCAGGAATGACAGACCTGTGCCACAGAACATGCGTAGTAGACTTTTCTGTAAGAGTTAGAAGCTGACTCAAAATGTGCCTTTCCTTTTATCAAGCCAGTCTAATTTCCTGGCATTTCTGTACACAAAGTTCCAGCTACAAGTAGTTTTTCATCATCAATCTACCACTATATATATATTTATTTATATTTATATTTATATTTATATTTATATTTATATTTTTTGGCCAAAATGCCTTTATACTGGTTGTTGGCAAAAGTCCAACTCAATTTAATAAGAATTTCCAGATAAAAAAGACTATAAAATCCTTTCTCCACCCTTCTTCATCCCAATCACAGGTCTATACTTCACATTTAGACCAAGAGTGTTATACCTAAGCATGTAACTGAACTGGAGTTATCTGATGGAATGAACAATAAACATTATGAAATTTAGAAGGCAGCTAATTCAACGAACTCCAGACACAAGCGCCACCTTGTGCATCCAGCTTACATGGGTACTGGGGGATTGATTTACTGGAGGAGTTTCTGATTTTTCTCGGGCTTTTTGATGCAGAGAGGTTTGAATTTTCCATAGGTATAATGCCTGTAAAAATTCATGCTACTGAAAACAATTATCTTCTTTAGGAAAAAAAAAAAAAAAAAACTAAGATAAAAGATTAACAAGGGCAGGACAGATGGCTTAGCATTTAAGGTGCTTGCCAGCAAAGCCAAAGTACCCAGAATCAATCCCCAGTATCCATGTAAGCCAGATGCACAAGGTGTCTGGAGTTCATTTGCACTGGTTAGAGGCCTTGGCAGCTCCCATTCTCTCTCTTTGCCTGTTTCTCCCTCTCTTTCTCTCAAATAAATAAACAAATAAATTTTAAAAAGATAAAGAAAGGCTGAGGGTGGTGGTGCACACCTTTAATCCCAGCACTTGGGAGGCAGAGGTAGGAGGATTGCTGTGAGTTCAAGGCTACCCTGAGACTACAGAGTGAATTCCAGGTCAGCCTGGGCTACAGCCCAACCCTACCTCAAAAAGCCAAAAAACAAAAACCAAAAAATAAACAACCCCCCCCCCCAAAGATAAAGAAATACAAGGCAGGGTTGGAGAGATGGCTTAGAGGTTAAGGCGCCTGCCTGCTAAGCCTAAGAATGCCCGTTCGATTCTGAGGTTCCACGTTTAGCCAGACGCAGTGATGCAAGGGCACACTGCCGCATTTTCCCACAAGGGGGTGCACACGTCTGGAGTTCATTCACCCATTCTCTCTCTCTCTCTCTCTGACTCTCTCCACAAAAAAAAAAGAAAGAAAAAGAAAAGAAATACAAGACATTTCTTGAAATGTATAATCAAATATCTAGATGTCACCTTGATTTTAAAATGCTCAATGCTCAGCACAGCATTTATTTTAACTGTTGGTAAAGCTCAACAAGAAAAGTCAGTGCCAAGCCTGGCATTTCTTAACCGTGCTCCAGCACTTCATCACCACGAAGGACACTGCTTATTGAGCGTTGTAAAAACAAGGACAAATGCCCAATACTCTGACTCCGTGTTAGAGTACAAAGCTACACCTCCAAAGACAGGGCAACCTCACAAATATTTTGCCAATGATTAAAACTAAATGTATCTCTAGAACTGTTCACTTATTTAAAAAAATATTTTATTTATTCATTTACTTAAGTGAGGGGGTGAGAGGTGTTCCAGGGCCCCTTGCCACTGCAAATAAACTCCAGATGCATGCACCACTCTGTGCATCTGGCTTTATGTGGGTCCTGGGGAATCAAACCTGGGCTGACAAGCTTTGCAAACAGTGTCTTTAACCACTGGACCATCTCCCCAGCCCTTGTTTACTTATTTAATAAAATAAAGAAAAATGAAAATTAATTGGGACAATAACTACAAAAACATTACTAGCCAATTCTAATTAAGTTTCCTTAGAAAAACTAATGTTAAGGAAGAAAATACCAAGAATTTTGCTTACATCTTTGGGCTTCATCCATCTATAATCTGTTAGAGAGTCTGGTTTTGTTTATGCCTTTTGTTATTTGAGACTGCATTCACCTCTTTAATCAGTTAGTTTATACAAATATTAGCATTAGATTCGTACAAAGAACAATGTGGGAGGGAGGGAGAAAAAAGTTTTATTTTCACAGTAGATTTGACCAAATATGTGCTGAATAACAAGTGTGACTTCCTATATTTGATGTAAATAGTTAGAAATTGTCTGTAATTTTTGTTGCCTAGAGAGGAAGGTGGGAGGTACTACAAGAAAAGGAAAACAAGTTTAAATGTGTGCAGAACACTTCTGGATTTCTTTCGACTACATGGGTAGCACAGATCCGAGTTTCTTAGGTGTATAAAGTGATTTAAGCCTCTTAATGGTCACAAGGGAGAGGTATGTACAGAGGAAGGTGCTGAGGCACGGAGCAGCTAAGGAAACAGCCCTCATAACAGAGCCCATCCTTCAACCACATACAGTCAATGACTCATATATGAAGTTTCAAAGCCGTACGTATTTTAAACAGATCCTTATTAAAATATGGTGCTATTCAATCTGGCCATAGCAAAGTCACTGGTCGTATATATTTTTCATGTTTTAATGAAAAGTTCGCACAATACCTGAAACATGTCGGTGGTGCTGTCATGCGTATATTCCACCACCACGGTCTGGGCCCGAGACAAAGTGTAGGATATGCTGTGCTGGTCCTTGTTACTTATTGCCTGTCAGCGCAAATGTTAATAGCAAAAATTAGCAATCAATCAAGTCACAAAAGGAAGGTAAAAAATTTGTCCACACAACCTTTGCAAGATAATGAGAATCTTGTGTTGTTTTTTTTTAAAAGTGATCTGAGAACTGTGTAGTTCTACCAGAGTTAGAGCATTTTCTAACCACTTTGGGACTCTACAGATGACAAATGCTTGCTGTATGCTGGCCAGCAACATTCACAGCATGGTTAAACATAACAAAAGGAAGTAGACACAATGCCTAGAACTTCTATTTTTTACTTATCCTAAACTAAAAACATTGCTAAACAAGAACTTTTCGGTTTCATTTTCAGACATTTCTATGTAAATGAGATGAAGATATTATCACAAAGGAAGTGGGAACGATCATGCAAAGGGAAACAGACAGGAAGACACAAGACTGATTATACACAGCCACGAGGCTTTAAGGAAATGTTGGGTTTCAATTTTTAGCTCATATATAAGAGGTAAAGCTTTGGAACAACAGCTTTAAGATGAAAAAAACCTAAGGTTTAAGTTGTGTGTGATTCCTGCACTGGCCTCCTGAACACTGGGATTATAGGTATGGGCCATGTCCAGCCTAATTGTTGTGGTTTTTTTCCCCAAAGAAATAATCAAGACTGCTTATTGCATGCTTTTCTTTTCTTTTTTTGAGATAGGGTCTCTCTGGCCCAGGCTGACCTGGACTTCACTATGTAGTCTCAGAGTGGCCTTGAACTCACGGTGATCCTCCTACCTTTGCCTCCCGAGTGCTGGGATTAAAGGCGTGCGCCACCACACCTGGCTCTACTGCATACTTTTCAAATGACTGCTATGCTGTGTTTTTGTGAAGGTGAGAGTAGAAACAGGGTCTCGAAGTATAGCCAAGATTGTATTAGAACCCTTTATCCTTGTGCTTCAATTTCCTGTTTTTGGTAGTTTAGGGGACAAATTCAGAGCATAATACATGCTAGGCAAGTGCTCTACCACTGAGCTATACCCCCAGCCCAAAAACTTAATTGTAATGGTTAAAGAAATTTAAAAACACCAGCTTTTGTGGGCTTTCATGCTATATTTTTAAGCTATTAAGCCTACTCACAGCTAGGGAGATATGTTAAGGTAAGCATGAGTCTCACTGGAAAGCAAGGTTTTAATTACTCATCCTAGATGTCTGCCAGACTAAGCAACTAAGTACTCTCCATGCTCTCAAAATTTAAAACTTACTCCAATCAATTTTCTACCTATGCTTAGTAGAAATGAAAAAGGGATAATGTGGAAAACATGAGGAACATGACAGGATGAAAAATGAGAAAGTATAAAATTAGACAGCTCACAGGCAGAGATTATAACTGACAGCGGTCCTCAAATCAAAACACTGTGAGCTAAGGGATGGCCAAAAGTGTGAAGTGCTTTTGGCTGTCACAATGACGCCAGGGCAAATGGCACTTAGTGGGCGGGACTAAGGACATTTAAGTTTCCTGTAGAAGGTGGCTGAGTCCAGCTTAATGAAGAACTGGCAGACCCAAAATGCCAAGAGAATTCCTGTCGGATAAATACTACCCACGGCGCCACAGACCAACATTAACTTCCATTCCATTCACTGACACATTCTTTGTCAAAGAGCAAAAGGAACTACCTTGGAATGAATGTACCCCCTTACTACACTCATAGGCTCTCAAATAACAGCAGGTCTACTCAAGGCATGAATCCCTGGTTTTATGCTTCAAACTAGGTATCAAACATGCTGAAAATCCAATTAAACACAGGGATGGGATAATAACCCAAGACACAGTAACGTGTCAATTCTACGACATCTCATTTATTTAACTTACAAGGATACAGCTTAGATATTACAATATTTATGTCGGCCTGGGCCTTTTTATCTAACAGTGTAGCTAACTGTTCCTTTTTCTTCCTTGCTCATAGTATTGAATTCAGTCCGCGTCATAAAGGGGAAGACGAGGAGCTGATAGGCAAGGTAAAGAAGACCTGATACTTCCTGGCGTCTCCATCACTCTAGGAAAACCACAAGCGTAGGTCCAGCTTCTAGACATTTTGCTAAGCAAAGAAAAAGAGCCTACAGGGATTGCCAAGGCCAGCTTTACAAGCTATACTGTAATTAGAGCGAGAATTTACTTCCGCTGCTTGGACTCAACCTAATAATTCTCAAGGTCTACCATGTGCCAAAAGCTATGAAAATCATGAAATAAACCAAGAATAAGCAAAATAAGACAGTCCACAGAACTTCTGCTAAGGACCCTCAGCTAGAATTTCCCACCCACAGTGCTTCAGATATCTAAATGCAAAGTGTTCAAAGACAGTCCTTTACCACCCCAGTTACGGCCCCTTGCTTCTCAGGGGTATGGCCGCAGAACTCTCAGCGGTGCCACATCAAGCCCTGGCTTCACCTCCATCCTGTAGGATGGAACTGGGAATGGGAATGTTTCCTTCCACTTTCTACCTCCTTCAAACAAAATGCTTCCAAAGTCTCATAACCAATCGGACCAAAAGGAAATTTCTGGAACAGAAAGGATGTAGGCAGTGTAAAGCGTTGTATCCCGTTAGCCGCTTCGCGCTTCTATGGGTTACCTTTGCAGCCTGAGGAGTGCATGCGATGTGCACGGTGCTGGGCTTCACCCCATTTGCTTTCGGTCGTTTGAACAGAGCGAACCTACTTTTCCTTCTTCCTCTATCGCCATTTGGGAGAGACCCATTATACCTGAAGGAGGAAAGAAAAGTTTAGGCCATCTCTTATAAATCACACAAATGGTTTTACTTTGCCTTACACAGTCAATCCCCAATTAATTATCCATTAGCATGGCAGTTCTCTCAAATTCCTTTTAGCAATTGCTGAAAACCAGCTACCTGGATATGAAATAAAGCGAGATTCTTTCTGGCTTTTGTTTCGAGTCACACAGAAGTACCTTTTGTCTTATACATAGCTCTGATTTTATATGCATATATACACACATACATATGCCAATTAGTGTCATATCTGATTCCTCACGACTCATTCTATTTTTTATTTTTCGCACACACCAACATGACCTTTAAAATTACAGTATGTATTGTTTAAAATAGAATCTCCTTTCATTGTGAAGTTAACACTTCAACTGAACTTTTGAAACAAGGACTCTAGACTTGTTAAATCCTAGCTACTAACTAGAATACACACATAGACATGTTTCCAGTTCCTGCCTGACTGAGAACATCCCAAGGAGGGTTAGACATACTTCTGCTAGTCAGACAGCATGACCACTTCCTAACACATATGCTGTGCTCAACCACAGGTACCTAAGAAAGGATCAAAACAACTGTCAGCCGGGTGTGGTGGCGCACACCTTTAATCCCAGCACTCAGAGGCAGAGGTAGGAGGATCGCCATGAGTTCAAGGCTACCCTGAGACTACATAGTGAATTGCAGGCCAACCTGGGCTATAGTGAGACCCTACCTCGAAAATCAAAAAACTGAAAAAAAAAAAAAAACAAAAACAGAAAAACAACTGACCGAAAGTTAAAAACAGACAAACATACTTAGGTATGTACCACATACCAGGCACTAATGAATTCCATCTCATACATCATATCTTACTTAAATCTTATAAAAGTTGCCAGACAAACAGGCCCAGAGGAATTCTTTCTACAGGTCACACGCACAACACTGGCAAAATCCGACTATGAATCTAGGCAGATCTTTTTTTTTTCCTTTTTCTATAAGCATTCTTTATTGCTTCTAGACAAAAGCAGCGATGTGAAGTGTAAGAAGGGAAGAGGAGGAAGGATGAACAGCTCTGAACTACATAAAGCCTGCTAACCTTGCCAGCCTGTGTGAGCACAGTGTTTCTGCTGTAACTGTTCTAGGGAATGTGTGGCCTTAGCCCTACTATGCGCTGTCCCTCACCACTGTCCTCTTGAGGTCCCTGACTAATGGCTACTCTGGATCTATGCTATTTGCCAAGTTGTATTCCTCAATTCAAAGCTTAGAAAACAAAAGAGCAACAGCAGGAACAGACAACCTTGTCCACTTTCACTTCTTCAGTTTTATTCACATCTTAGAGATATATACCAGATATACAGGTAATTGTTATTGCTTATGCTTAACTGAAAAACTTCCAGGCTAAGAGAAGCAGCTTAAAAATCATATATTAGGGCTGGAGAGATGGCTTAGTGGTTAAGGCGCTTGCCCACAAAGACAAAGGACCCAGGCTCGATTCCCCAGGACCCACAAGGTGGCACATGCATCTGGAGTTCGTTTGCAGAGGCTGGATGCACTGGCAAACCCATTCTCTATCTCTCTCCCTCACACAAATAAATATATAAAAATAAAATATTTTTAAAAATCATATTAAAATTGAAACTCTAATATATTCAATGATTTTTAACTTTTCTGCTATAAGAACTTAACACAGAATACTTTTTACATTTGTTTGTTTTTTAGTAGTTAAGAGGTGTTTGTCACTAATACAATGAGAATTTATATGACCTAAAGCTTTAATATTGTAGTTACCATATAAAGTTTATGCTGGGGTTACAGGGATGTGTCACCACACTCAAGTTTGGTTTGTGACAGAAAAAATGTAAGTGTCAAAGGCAGTTAAAAACTAAGGCCCATATGGCTGACTTACCTAAGGTAATACAGATAGGAGTGTTGGAATAAACAATGGCACTTAGGATTTCTGACTTCCAGTCAAGTTCAATCTGACCAACACTCTTATTTAAACAAGAAGTTAAACATTTAGGCAAAAGGGGGAAAAACAGTAGTTAGAAAGGGCATTCAGTAATTTTCAGTCTCTAGATTCTCTAGTTAATACATATTGACAGTTTAAACAGATTACAGTACTGGAATTATCTGTTCCTTAAGCAGGGAGTTTCAATCTACCTCTTCCCTTATGCCTATACAAATCTTTTTATTAGGAAGTACAGCAAACTAGACCCTAAGCTCTAATTATCAACTACCTCACAAGGGCAAAGAGCAAAACAATACCAAACTATATAAAATGACTTCAACCACAAAAGTAAGTCAGGGACTTAAAGTTTCCTCAAAACTGGGATAGAAAAGAGCATTTGTGTCCTTTCTGGAAGGGGAGGTAAGGTCAAGTTTATAGTTAGTTTAAATACTTATGAGAATGGGATACATATAACCATTAAGAGTCTCTTAATGTAGTCACATCCTGTAGCTTTAAATTCTTTTCTGGAAGAAGCTAAGATATAAATTCTGAAAGAAATGTACTTTTCACCAAGAGACCAACATTACTATACATGAGTCAATTTTATGATCTCACGTACAAGTCTCACCTAAGACAACTAGTTCACCGTATTCCGTGATCTCACGTACAAGTCTCACCTAAGACAACTAGTTCACCGTATTCCGTGATCTCACGTACAAGTCTCACCTAAGACAACTAGTTCACCGTATTCCATGATCTCACGTACAAGTCTCACCTAAGACGATGAGTTCACCGTATTCCATGATCTCACGTACAAGTCTCACCTAAGACGACGAGTTCACCATATTCCGTGATCTCACGTACAAGTCTCACCTAAGACGACGAGTTCACCGTATTCCATAATCTCACGTACAAGTCTCACCTAAGACAACTAGTTCACCGTATTCCATGATCTCACGTACAAGTCTCACCTAAGACAACTAGTTCACCGTATTCCGTGATCTCACGTACAAGTCTCACCTAAGACGACGAGTTCACCGTATTCCATGATCTCACGTACAAGTCTCACCTAAGACAACTAGTTCACCGTATTCCGTGATCTCATGTAGAAGCCACCCTAAGACGAAGAGTTCACCGTATTTCATGATCTCACGTAGAGGTCTTACCCTAAGACGAAGAGTTCACCGTATTTCATGATCTCACGTAGAGGTCTTACCCTAAGACGATGAGTTCACCGTATTTTACTGGGGCTTTGGAAGGATGATTTTCTTGATCAGGAGAAAACATGGGCTTGGCTTTCTTTCTCAAATCTTCGTTCACTGGTCAAGAGCCTTGGGACAGCTTTTGCATTATTTCCTAGAAAGGAAAATATTTCATTAATAGTTGAACAATGGTTCAGTTTAAATAAAAATATTATTGGGCTGGAGAGACGGCTTAGTGGTTAAGGCATTTGCCTGCAAAGCCAAAGGATCCCGGTTTGATTCCCCAGGACCCACGTTAGCCACCTTACACGGCACCACCAAGCGGAGGCGGGGAGTTGAGAGTGCGTGGGATCGGAACACAATCCGAAACGTCCAGGTTTCGTTCATCAGTGACTACAAAGATTTAAAACACGAACGGTGACCAACACATGATAACAACTGGTGTAACAATCACCTGACAAAGAGTTAAAAGCAGATATGATGAAAATGCTCCAATAAACAATTATGAAACACATTTGGGACAGTGGAGAAAAAAATAAAGTATCAGCAAGGAAGCAGATATAAAAGCAAGTGGAAATTCTAGAACTAACACACCTGACCAACATAGTCGACAGGCTCAACGACAAAGCGGAAAGGGTGCAGAATTGGAAGACAGGACAGCAGAAATGATCCAGTCAGCAGAACAAAATGGGGATGGGGTTGGGGATGGGGAGGAAACAGCCTTTAGACCTGTGGGACTGCAGCCAGAGAGTTAACACTTGTGTCACTGGAACCTCAGGTAGGGAGAACAAAAAGAGCAGGCCCAAACCACACTCAAAGAAGTAACGCTTAAAACAGAGCAAAAGACATAAAACTACAGATTCAGTAAGCGAAGAAGACCTCCCAAATCATCCAAAGGCATCCACGCCAAGACAATATTCTGAAAACTGAGAGCAAAGAAAATACCCGGAAAGCAAAACCAAAACAATGAGGAAAAATGAGAGCAGTACTGGATTTCCCTCTGGGAACCATAGGAGCCAGAAAATTTTTAGAGAAATGAACTGTCAACAGAGAATTTCATATGAAATAAAAGTAGTGGGAGAAGCAAGATATTCTCAGATGAAGAAAAGTTAGAAAGGAATTAGCCTATGGTACATCCTAAAAAAATGGCTAAAGGAAATTTTCTGAACAGAAAGAACAGGTAGCATGGTAGCAAGATATGAATAAATGAATAAATAAACCCTTCCTTCTCTTATATTTTCGAAATTGTAGTGTTAACAAAAATATGGAATGCTTAATATCAGGTTTTAAAGAATATTTATTGGTTAATTGAGAGAAAGAGACAATGGTTAAAAAATGTGGATTGAGGGCTGAGGAGGTGGTTCAGTGGATAGAAAAACGCCTCCCGTAGCGCTGGGGTACATGAGTCTGGCCCACAGGCTCTGTGTATGAAGCAGAAGGCTGTGATGGGCTTCTGTCATGCCAGCATGCTGCCTGCACGATGGGAGGCAGAGACAGGAGAACTTCCCGAAAGCGAAAGGTGAGCGCAGCACAGAGTAGCAGTGGGACCTGAAAGCTGGCTTCTGACCTGCATGTGCAAGTGTCCACGTTCACACAAATCAATAAAAAATGTGGATCAGATATATTATTTCTGATGAATCAGATTTCCATCTCCACGAGAGTGCCCTTGTGCCTGACTTCAAAAGGATGTCCTGGTGGTGCTATTTCATGAAACCAGTGCAGCTGGTGACTGAAAGGAGGTAAGTTCTGGAAGATGTTGGGTAAGAGTGAAATTTTAATCACCTTCCCTCTTTCACAATCTAGAGTAGAGCCAGCTTTTATATGCAGGAGGAGAAACAACCGTGTCAGGTGAGTGTTGGAGATTCAAAACATGGCAGTGGGTGACATGAAGTCAACAATCTCTCTCCCCAAATACAGGGCAACACCTGTGCAAATTTCCAGCCCTTTCTGTTCTCCAGATCAACCAAATGACTGTCACTTACTTATTTTCATCCTGAGGGCAAAGCAATTCACATTTCCCAAGGTAACTATTTGTTTCTCTAAGCTAGAGTTTCTCAGGTTGGCAACGCTGACATTTTGACATGAACCTCCATATCAATCCTCTAGATGCCTGTAGCACACATCATTTGTGACAATCAAAAGTATCTTGGGGGGAGGGGCTGGAGTGATGGCTTAGTGATTAGGGTGTTTGCCTGTGAAGACTAAGAACTCATATTTGAATCTCCAGGTCCCATGTAGCCAGACGCAAGCACGCAATGTCACACATGCACCACAAGGGGCGCACGCGTCTGAGGTTTGTTCACAGGGGCTAAAGGCCCTGGTGTGTCCATTCTCTCCCCGCCCCCACACATGTCTCTCTGCCTCTTTCTCTCCCTCTCTCAAAACATAAAAATCTTGGACCACTGGTTATGGTGACGCACACTGGTAGGATATTGCTGAATAGGTGGAGGCAGGAGGACAGGAGTTTGAGGCCAGCCTGAGCTACACATTGAAAAAAAAAATCTTGGGCCTACGGAGATGGCTTAGTGGCTAAAATGCTTACCATGCAAGCCTAAGCACCCAAGCTTGAATCCCCAGAACCCCCATAAAGCTTAATGCCATAGTGGGAATGTGTGATCCCAGTGCCAAGGGTGACAGAAACAGGAGAACTGTCTGGAAGCTCACAGGTATACCCTGGTGAACACAGCAGTAAACAAGAGCTCCTGCCTCAAATGAGGTGGACAGAAGGGACTCAGAGTTGTCCTCTGACCTCTATGCATGCCATGGCACACATGTGCATACACACACATACACACACACACACACACACACACACACACACCCCTACTTCACTAGTGCTGGACATGATGGTGCAGACCCCCTTCCCAGTACCTAAGGGCAAAAAACAGCTAGTTGGAGGCCTGGGTTACATAATGAGTTCCAATCTAGCCAAGATGTCCCAAACAAATCAAACAAACCACAATGACAAACCTCACAGCCGTACTCAACCACACCCTATAATAATGTCTACTTTAATCTAGAATTAGGATAACTGAATTTGATGTAAAAGAAGGAATCTCCCCTAATTTAGACATAGTGATCAGAGCACAGAAAGGTACATAGCCAGTGTCTGATTAGTAACCACTGTCCTCTGAGGTTTTTTTTTTTTTTTTTTTTTAAAAATAGCATTACATTAGTAAAGAACAGAGCTTTGAAGGTTATCAGTTGGAGCATTTCACTAGCATTGACGAGGGGCTGAGTGAAAGGGGGAGAAATTAATTAGGAATTAATCCTTAATGTTTCTGTGTATTTAATTTAACTTTTTTTTTTTTTTTTAGAGAAAGAGAGATAGAGAGAGACGGGGGAAGGGAGACAGAATTCAAGCGCCAGGGTGTCAGCCACTGCAATCCAACTCCAGACGCTTGCGCCACCTTTGTGCGTCTGGTTTACACGGGATCTGGAGAGTTGAACATGGGTCCTTAAGCTTTGCAGGCAAGCGCCTTAACTGCTAAGTCATCTCTCCAGCCCTAGAGTAAGTATTTTATTATGACAGACTCTCTCACAAGGTTGAAGATAAAAAAGACTGGAGCTGGGATGACCACAGAAATAAATATGTCTAATGCTAACATAAGGAAGTATCTTCTGGACCTAGCAGACCATTGGAAAAACTGGGAAAATTCCTTTAAGTCTCAAGGGGTATCACAATTTGAATGAACACTGGATTAAGGTCTATCTTGTACTTTCATAGAATATTAATTAGCAAAATACCTTCACATAACATCGTTTTATTTGAGAAGGAACATCTTACTGATCCCACTTCCCACACAAACGAGCTGAGGTGGGCTGAAAGGCCAAGTGACTGATGGTTAAGGCCAAACAGCCCTGGCAAAGCTTGGGACTAAAGTCTACATGGTAACTCAACATACATGAATGTATTTAATTTCTAGCACAACTATATAAATTATAATCATATATCCTCATTTTATAAGTGAGGACAGTAAGACTTCTGGAGTTTTTTAATGACTAACATCCAGACAAGGTTGAATGCGCTAATTCCAAAAGAAAAAGAATCAGAGACCCCTTGTGGGATCATTTAGGAGACTAGAAAGCATCCCTATATAACATAAATCGTAAATGAGTTACAACTCAACGTAAGCGAGTAGCAACTAATTAGTTGTGCTTTGAATGCAAAGTGCCTTCCTCGTCTCCGGAGTTTGTGATCAAGGACCACCGAGCGCTCAGCTTGGAGCCTGGGGAGGTGGAGGCCTGCTGCATCACCAGGCAGGGGCGGCCTTGGGCTTGACCTCCTGCCCTGTGTGTTCACAGACAGCGTGTTTGTTCTTGCTGCTGTCTGTCTGCTATGGATGTCTGATGAGGTGAGCCAGCTTCTTCTGCCATGATGAAACTTCCTCCTCTGGAACCTGTGAGCCTGAAATAAACCCTTTCCTCCTTCCTGTAAGCTGCTTATGGTCAGATGTTTGTCCAGCAACTATAAGATAACTACACTGGTGCCTTTGAGATTATGTGAAGCTATGTCACCTCCTCATTGTTCACTATATTTGTCAATCTTATTTCCTGATAGTGACCAACAAAAACTTCAATAAATTATTTATTAATATTAATAAGATAGTAGTAACTTATAATTTAAAATATTAATTATAAATTAATACTGCACACAGCAATCTTTAAACTATTTTGGATTATTTCAATTCTACCCACCTAACCAATCCACGTGAATCCCACCCTTAAAGTAAGAGTTTAATGACAGGGAGTAGAAAGGAGACTGAGGGCAGGAGGAGGAAGAATAGCAGCAACCCTGGGTAATTTTGACACATTTCATTTTTTAAAATTTAAAATATAAACTTTGAAAGCTAAAATGTCAAATATCTTCTTGAATTACCAATAATTGTTTTTTCTTGTGCAGGTGTGTACATGTGCAGCATACATGTGTACATGTGTGAGGCCAAAGGTGCCACATCAGGTGTCCTTATGCCAAATTTTTTGAGACAGAGTCCCTCACTGAACTTACAGCTAACCAATTAGGCAAGGCAAGCTAGCCACTGAGCCCTGGAGCCCTCCTGTCTCTGCCTCCCCAGTGCTGGGTTACAGGTGAGCGACATGCCCAGTGGTGTTGGGGACCTGAACTTGGGCCCCCATGTGGCACAGATAAGCCTTTCACCCACTGAGTCATCTCTGTAGCACTCTTTCTTTATTTCATTATCTTAGTGTTTCTTTCAAATTAGAAGAGATTGCTTGTATAAGATGACACTATTGCTGCATAAAGCTACCCCCAAGAATTTGGGCCCTTCAGTCACAAATGAAGATTGGATCTTGAGTCCTTGAAGAATTCTCAAATTTACAAACCAGTTCTGTAGCATGTGTTTTTCATATAGTGAAATGCACTGACACCATTTCTCATCTCTTACAGCATTTGTCACAACAACTGAATGAGGACAGAGCTGCAGTGAGACCCCAGTGTCGTCACGATGACTGAATGAGGACAGAGCTGCAGTGAGACCCCAGTGTTGTCATGATGGCTGAATGAGGACAGAGCTGCAGTGAGACCCCAGTGTCATCACAACAACTGAATGAGGACAGAGCTGCAGTGAGACCCCAGTGTTGTCATGATGGCTGAATGAGGACAGAGCTGCAGTGGGACCCCAGTGTTGTCATGATGGCTGAATGAGGACAGAGCTGCAGTGAGACCCCAGTGTCATCACAATGACTGAATAAGGACAGAGCTGCAGTGAGACCCCAGTGTCATCACAACGACTGAATGAGGACAGAGCTGCAGTGAGACCCCAGTGTTGTCATGATGGCTGAATGAGGACAGAGCTTCAGTGAGACTGCAGTGCTGGGCACGTGCTTGGTCCACTCACCAAATACATTCTTTTATGTAAAGTCCTTACAGGACAAGGACTCACATTTGTGCCTCAGCAAAACTACTTATGACTAAGTCATACATTTTGGGGTATCATAAAGTATCCTAATGGTAAGATCTAAAGGTGTTTTCCAAAAATATTATGCTATAATGTAGTAGAAAAAAGTCAAATATTTGTTAAATGCCTACCATGGATTCAATAAGGCCTAACAAGTAGGGCTTAATAAATCCTTGGTTGACTTGTGATGCTGCCCCATCACTTAAGAGTTAATTACTGGGGCTGGAGGGGTGGCTTAGTAGTTAAGGCGTTTGCTTGCAAAGCCAAAGGACCCTGGTTCAATTCTCCAGGACCCACGTAAACCATGTGCAC
The DNA here is from genome assembly GCA_036365145.1 of Orientallactaga sibirica. Classification (NCBI taxonomy): domain Eukaryota; kingdom Metazoa; phylum Chordata; class Mammalia; order Rodentia; family Dipodidae; genus Orientallactaga; species Orientallactaga sibirica. The sequence continues at coordinate 6,338,987 of JAEOAD010001797.1, forward strand.
AAGGGGGCACATGCACCTGGAGTTTGTTTGCAGTGGCTGGATGCCTATTCTCTCTCTCTCTCTCTGTCTCTCTCTCTCTCTCTCTCAAATAAATAAATAAAATATATTTAAAAAAAGAGTTAATTACTTTCTCAGATATATAACTTTTATTCCCTCATATCCAAAGACATGTTTATAATGTATTCGTTGTAGAATATTGTGATACTGTGTAGAAAGGTCTAGTTTTCTACTACTCTTTTTTAAAAAATTTTTGGTTTTTTGAGGTAGGGTGGCCTTGAACTCCTCCTACCTCGGCCTCCCAAGTGCTGGGATTAAAGGGGTGTACCACCACACCCGGCAAATTCTACTACTCTTAACAATGGCTAAACCATAATACTTAATGGATAAAACATCCTTTCAAAACTTCATAAGCTTCATTCAAAAGGAATGGAAAAAGAAAAATGTAGCTGAAAATTCTAATTAAAATGAATCTCTAATACTGTTTCTTCAGAAAAGTTAGTTTATTCTCTCAACACAGAGAAATCATTATTAAAAGGTTACTATTTCTAGTCTTGAGTTCCACCCTATTGGTTTTAATTTTCTTTTGGTTCATGACAAATTCGCATAAGTAGAAGGCGATTTTTCTTTGACCAAATCATAATGTGTTCCTTATAAATTTTATAACAGTAATTTAGAGACACTGCATGTGGGAGGCTAAGAACATTTACTTTTTAGCAGAGCAAATACTTTAAATCATGCATTATGTATTCCTACGTAACCCTTTTCATTAGGGAAGTAGGTACATATACTTGTATATATCTGAGCTTCTTTTTTCAACTAAGTAAATTATGATGATCAATTTTCCAATGAATTTCTAATTTTTGTTACTTATCTATCATGTAATATAAAAGAGAATACTTCTCCCTCAAAAAACAGATTAAAAAACCGGATAAGAAACAATCATGTATACCAGTATTCTAAAAATCAAGCTAAACTTTTTGTGAACTTTCCATACATTGTTTTCAATTATACTTCTTTCTTTGGGTGAAAATAAAATGTTTCAGAAAACAATACTGCTGGGCTGTAGGGATAGTTTAGTGGCTAAGGCACTTGCCTACAAAGCCAAAGCACCCATGTTTGATTCCCCAGGATCCAAATAAACCAGATGCACAAGGTGGCACATGCGTCTGGAGTTCATTAGCAGTGGCTAAAGGCCCTGGCACACCCGTTCTCTCTCTTTCTCTCTGCCTCTAACTCTCTCTCTCTCTCAAACAAATAAATGAAATAATAATAATAATAATAATAATAAAATAATAAAGAAAACAGGGCTGGAGAAGATGGCTTAGTGGTTAAAGTGTTTGCCTACAAAGCTAAAGGACCCTGGACCCATGTAAACCAGATGCACAAGGAGGCACATGCATCTGGAGTTTGTTTGCAGTGGCTGGAGTCCCTGGCATGCCCATTCTCTTTCTCTCACTCTTTCTCTCTCTCCCTCTGAATAAATAAATAAAATATATTTTTTAAAAAAAGAAAGAAAAAAATACTGCTGAAAAATTATGACTGGTCATTTTTAAAATTTGTGAGGAGAATATGAATGCAAGTATAACTATGAACATGAATCTGGTCATGCCAGGGTCTCTTGCTACAAGAAATGAACTCCAGAGGCATGTGCCACCTGGTATAGCTGGCTTTATGAGGGTACTGGAGAATCAAACCTAGGCCAGCAGTCTTTCACAAGTAAGCACCTTTAACTGCTGAGCCACCTAGTGCTCAATTTTTAATGAAAAGAGTTCCCTAATCAATAATCAGATCTAACATAACCCCTTTGACCACATAATTAGAACAACCCAAACATTCAGGTACACATATTACTTAAAATCCCTATAAAACACAACTAATGAAATTATAATGACAACACCATCATTGTAGCTACAAAAAGTTTTCTTTAGAGTGCAACATAATTCTCAATCTTTTTAGTTCTAAAATGTATAAAGGGCTGGAGAGATGGCTTAGCTGTTAAGCCGCTTCCCTGGAACCCATGTAAGCCAGATGCACATGGGAGCGCATTCCTGTGGAGTTTGTGGCTGGAGACCCTGGCATACCCATCTCTCTCTCTCAAATAAATAAATAAATGTAAGTATTTAAAGTGTGTCAAACTAACTACTATAGCTTGGATTGTAAACACTGAAAGTAAAGAGACTTCCACTTCCTGCTTCTACATTATCAACAGGCCATAAACAACTGTAGTCCTGGTGTTTCTTAGTCCTTCTTCATCACTGGTGTGATCGAAGAGCTCAGTAGTGAAATCCTCCCTCAGAACACAAAAACCTCGGAACACATTCCGAATTTCCACACGCAACAATTCGAAAGCTGCACGTGAAAGAGTGAAGGAACATTAAGCAATGTGACTATGCTTCACATAATTCCTTTGGCAAGCGTATGTTAGCCAAGGCGTTAATAATGTCACATTTAAAATTAAGCCACAGAGCACCTACCTTTTATTCCATTACTGTCACAGGCTAAACTAAACAAGCATCTCACCAGAGAAGAAAAGATGATGCGGTGAGCGTGTGCTGGCTCCCCTGAAAGCCCACACCGAGAGCACAACCAGCAGTCTGCTCAGTGCTCCTTCGCTGAAGCACTCGGAATGTGTGTGCGTGCATGTGCGTGGGCCTGTGCTACGCAGAACAGGTAAACACTACAGAATTCTAGTTCTATTGGCTGAAGTGAGACCTCATTTCTCCTTCACCTCCTCCCTAAGGAAGTCTGGCCTAAAAGGGAAGAAACGGAAGTAACAGTAGGCACGGAACAATTTTTAACACAGGCTTAATATTGTTATGGAATAAAGTACTTCAAAAGAGAAGTATTCCATTTCTTAAAGGCTGCCCAAATTAATTAACTCATAAATGTCAGAGATAGACTGAGATACTGAACTACCATTCATAATAGGAAAATAGCCTATTCAGTGTAGTAATACTCTATGGAGCACTTCACTTAAATATTCAGCACTATTAAATAAATCTGGTTTCTCCCTTATCTTGTCATAAAATCTGGATTCAATCATCAGGGGAGCAGCATGAACACAGCGTTTACAGATGCATCCACATGCTGTCCATGGGCGTGGCGGACACGAGTTGGCAGGGTAGGGGCTGCGCACCCGCCTGAAAGCTGCTTCCTCCTGCTCTCTTCCACTCCTGCATGTAGTCCAGAATGCTGAATTCCATTCAAGATTTTTTTAAATGTTAAAATTAAATCACCAGGCTAAATGCTGATTTATACTTCTTGTTCAATAAATTACACATGCAAGTCATCTATCTATACACTCCACTCATTAAAGTCAAGTTCCACTTAAGCCTACGCGTTTGATACTCTTTTATTACATTTCATTACTAGCCCTCGAATGTTCAGCCCTATGGTAAAAACTAAAACATTCTGCCAGGACCCGAAAAGTAATCCTGATAACCATGATTAAAAGCCATGATGTAAATGGCTGTCTGGGTGACTTGCGACTTAATTTAATTATTCTATATTGATAGTAGCATTGCTAGCAATACTTGGTGGGAAAGTCAGTTGGTGCCTTTGCTGGTCTTAATTAGAAGCAGTCTAACCAATAAATAAATCTGATCTTTTTTTAAGCATAAAATAATTTTGGTGGCCTTAAGTTTATCTGAAGCGCCTCCTCACAATATGTGCACAGGACAACAGCTCTGATTCACACACAGCAGGACTATTCGTCTGCAAGAGACCATAATGCCACCTAAGTCCTGGCACAAAATGAGCCACCATCCCTTATAGTTGGCAAAATCTACTTCTGTTTTCCCCAGCAGTCCACAACTGTATTCTACGCCCTGAAGCTGCCCTTCAGTAAACCTGCCCGACATTTCTTCTGTTCCTTCTGCCGGCAGCAGACCCACTTAGTAAAATAAATCTGCTCAGGTACCCTGCTTATGCCTAGTGTAGAGACACAGCCAGTCCAAAAATCTTACTGCTAAAGATGCTCTAAGTATAGTCTAAGATCTTGTTATTGCCTTGTCACTGAATTCTAGACTGATGCAACTGCTCAGGAAGGCGGACATGAGAGGTTCAGTACTCATACCCTACAGAATGAGGTCATGGTGCCAATGCCTTAAGCTCAATTCCATAACAAAACCTGGGGACCTGTCTGCCACTCTTCAGGCCAACATATCAACTCTCCTAATTTCTGCAAGTGTATTTCTTGTTTAGCCAGCCCATATAATAGATCACCATTCCTAACTTAACAAATAAAAACAGAATTAAATGTATAAAAGTTCCTTATGTATTGCAAGTTCTATGTTTTTATCAAATACTCTCAGGAAAAATACATACACACATACATCACATATAAATATTTACCCATTTTTTTTAAAGAACACTAAGAAGACATTAAACAAAACCCTCCTATTTTCCAAGTGATTATGACAAGCTGTTTTCATAACAGAACAAAATCTTCCTTCATATTCATGACAGAATGGTTAGAATTAAACTTCCAAGTTTTTCTTTCCCAAACTAAATTCTGACTTCTTAACAAAATTTTCTTTTGTTTTTGACATGTGCTTTTATTTACAATTTTTGATATGTAATACTATGGCAGTCAGTCAAATCAAAAAACAAAACATAACCAAAACTCAAGATTTCTTGGCTAGTGACAAACTCTGACAAATGGACCATTCCACATACTGTTATATACCAGTAATTTAAACTTCCCTATCTTTCTCTTCAATACACCTATGCAATTAATTTAGTTGAGCTCAGGGACCAACAATAAACTATCAATTCCCATAAAACTTACAAATCATGCCCATTCACAAGTTAACAAAAGCAAAGTATTCTTACCTCACAATTTCTAGGTTTATTCAAGTGTTTCTTTTCTAAACAGTCTGTGTTTCTTCTTTGTTGTAGACTAAGCTTTGATTTCACCTTTGGACACAACTGACTCGGACAGCTTGCTTCGTTCTCTAATGGACTTCTACATACCTCCAAGGCACACTCAGACTCATTCCTTACAGTCCCTCTGCCTCGTGCCACACCTTTAGCACATGTGTAAACTATTTCTTCCTTTAGTTCCAACTTCAGTCATGTTCCTCTAGCCACAGCAATTCATTTAGATGGCATCTGCTATTATGCCATGTTTTTATTGAGTAAATGATGTCCCCAGGTTTTTACTAGCCAAATCTATCTGCCCAAATCTTTGTGAGAAAAATGAACAACAGGCTTAAGTTTTGTCAACAAGGTATAATTCTTCCTTATTAAGGGCAAGAAGAAAATAAAATCACTACTGTCACTGCATTTTGAAGATGAAAAGAACTTTAAATATTATTTAATTTGTTCCTTTCAATTGTGTTACCTTATAGGTGAGAAAAATCTATATCCAGACAGGCCAAGTTATTTGATGGTCATGGGGCTATGCAGGGAAGTTCTTCTGCCTTCTGGAGAGATTGTTTTATTGGAGGAGACAATATCCCAAACACTAAAGAACTCAACGATGATCCAACAGGACTTGCCTTATGTGAGCACTATTATTTAGGATGGTGAAGTAGTCACCATTAATGCTATCCTTTGCTAGATGCTGTTGTAATCTTATATCATGAAGATAAAATTATAAATCAGACAAACACTTGATGCCAGGCACACCATGGAGATTGTGTTTTTGCACATGAGTTAGAGCGTGCTTCCCTGATGGCTGTTCAACTCTGTTCAACTGCAAGTCTTCCCAAGGCTCAGGGTCCATTGTGGAAGAGGGGGTGGAAAGAATATAAGAGCCAAAGGAAGAGTAGGACTCCTTACAACATGCTCCTCCAGACACAAAATGGCCTGGATATCCATAACCTCACAGTGCCTGACACTACCTACACAAGACCATCATAACAGGAGGAAAAGATCATGACATCAAACTGAAAAGAGAGACTGACTGAGAGGGGGAGGGGATATGATGGAGAGTGGAGTTTCAAAGTGGAAAGTGGGGGAGGGAGGGAAGTACCATAGGATATTGTCTACAATTACGGAAGCTGTCAATAAAAAATAAATTAATTATAATAAAAAAGAAATCTAGGTATGCAAAGTACTGCCATTAGGTAACTCAGAGGATGGGGAAAGTAGCTTAAAAGTATGTATCTTAGCTGGGTGTGGTGGTGCACGTCTTTCATCCCAGCATTCAGAAGGCAGAGGTAGAAGAATCACTCTGAATTTGAGGTCAGCCTGGGACTACAGAGTGAGTTCCAGGTCAGTGTGGGCCAGAATGAGACCCTACCTTGAAAAACAAATTATATATCTTGGGTTGGGGAGATGACTCAGTGGCTAAAGCTGCTTGTTTACAAAAGCCTGTTGGTCTGGATTGGCCTGGGTTTGATTTCTGAGTAGACCCATATAAAGCCATATGCACGCATAAATTCGCAATAGGGAGAGGCGCCAGTGTACCCATTCATATTCATTTGCATTCTTTCTCTCTCTTCCCATTCTCTGCTTGCAAATAAATAATATGTTAAAGAAATAAAAACAGGGCTAGAGAGATGGCTTAGTGGTTGGGACACTTGCCTGTGAAGCCTAAGGACCCATGTTCAACTCTCCAGATCCCACATAAGCCAGATATACAAAGGTGAGGCAAGTGCAAGGTTGTACATGACCACTAGGTGGTGAACGTGAGTGGAATGCGATGGCAATGGCTGAGGCCCAATCTCTCTCTCTCTGTCTCTAAAATAAAATTTAAAAAAAATCTATCTGATAAAGGACTTAGAACTGGAATATATAAAGAGCTATTAAAACCCAGTAATAAAAGTCAGTAAGGGATCAAAGCATTTACTTCTCCAAAGAACATAGACATAAAAAATGCTTGATATGGTGAAGTAGCAGGAAACACAAATCAAAGCCATAATCAGATGCTACTTCACATGGGGAAGCTACAGTGATGATGATGGTGACAGGCAACGACCAATAATGCAAGGATACATAGAAAAGTAAAACGGATGGTCACCTTGCAGAATATTCTGGCAGTTTCTCAAGATTAAACATAAAGTTATCATGTGACTTCACAATTCAACTTCTAGACATAAACCCAAGAGAAATGAACACCTATATCCACCAAAACTGCATCACAGTGACATTATTCCTAAGACCTGCCCCAAGCAAATGGAAAAAACCCAACTGTCCATCAACTTGTGAACAGATAAAAAAATGTAAATACCCACACAAAAAGAATAAAGTATTGATATATGCTACAACACAGATGAACACTGAAAAAAAAAACATTTTGTTAAGTAAAAGAACTATGCATTTTTGGTATGATTCTTTTACATGAAATGTCATGAATCATGAATAGACAAATAAAGAGACAGAAAATAAGTTGGTGGTTTCACATATGTGTGTATTAGAGGTGGTGGTGAACAGAGATTGAAGTGGATTAGTGTGTGTGTGTGTGTGTGTGTGTTGGGGAGGGAAGCAGTAAACAGAGATTGGGAAATGATGGCCAAAGTGTCCAGGACTCATTTCATATGAGGTTGAGTGTTCTAAAATTGATTGTGATGATGGTTGAGCCATTCTGTGAACACACTAAAACCACCTGGTAATTAGGTAAACTGGTTCCTCTTGGATTCTTGAGACTTTTTAGTCCAGTAACAACGGTCTTAAAACACCTGGTGGCACAAGCCTTTAATCCTAGCACTCAGGAGGCTGAGGTAGGAATCTGCCCTGAGTTTGAGACCAGCCTGGGGCTACACTGAGACCCTACCTTGAAAAAGAAAAAGTAGTTATACATATTTCTTTTTTTTTCCAAAATGATAAAATTTGCAAATGTGCTTTTAGAAGTATTATCATTTTAGCTGCCACCAATATTTCTCCTCTCATCCCAACCCAATAGCAGATTCTTTTGCACAGGCAATTCTTTTTTTTCAATAGCCTCTTAAAATTTTTACATTTCTAAGCTGAGTTCAAGACTGTTACACTAATGTCACATCTATAATAAATTTTTTAAATTCTTTTTTTTTCTGGATTTTTGAGGTAGGGTTTCACTCTAGCCCAGGCTGACCTGGAACTCACTATGTAGTCTCAGGATGGCCTTGAACCCACAGTAATCTTCGTATCTCTGCTTCCCAAGTGCTGGGATTAAAGGTGAGCCACCACACCTGGCAATTTTTTTTAAATGGTTTTCCAAAGTAGGGTCTCACTCTAGCCCAGGCTGACCTGGAATTCACTATGTAATCTCAGGGTGGCTCGAACTCACGGTGATCCTCCTGCCTCTGCCTCCCAAGTGCTGGGATTAAAGGCACGTACCACCATGCCTGGCTAAATTTTTTAAATTCTTAACTTTGCTTCAAAGTTAGTATCTAAACATTTGTCCTCATCATCTGTCCTTGCTTTGCCTAGATATTTTTGGCTTTGTATGTGTATATGGTAGGTATCTGCACATGTATGAATGTTCTTACGTGTGTGCATGTGTGGAGGCCAGAAGTTGATGTGGACTTTCCTCAGTTGCTGTCCTTCTTATTTATTTGTTTTTGAGGCACTGTCTCTCACTGGACCCAG